>OZ001248.1:8856858-9456858 GCA_963924025.1 Ischnus inquisitorius | reverse complement strand
TCGAGAGCCCGGAAGGATTATCGTTCTAGTCGGGATTCCCGATGGAGTCGCGCGAAAAATCGACCGAGTGGGCGCTCCTATTCCCCCTCAAAGCCGGCCTATTTGCGATGAGATCGTCGATATCGTCGAAGAGCGTTAATCGCGAGAAGGAACGTTTGGCAAAGGAAAAAGTTTCCGTACCGGTGCAGTTTAGAAATCGCATAAGACGCGGCTCCTCGCTTTCGGATCTCGACAAGCTTCACGTCAAAGTACCTCTACCGGATGTCGTGAGATCGACGGAAAAATGTGGCTCAGGTTCGTTGCCGCATTCGCCAGCGTTCTCGCGAACGAATCTACAATTGACGAGCAGTCAAGTACGCGGAAGCATCGGGGATCTTATGAACCTCAAGCGATACGGAGGTTCGACCTGGAGCGTAAGAAGCGAAACGATGATAGCGAAGGTCGTGCCTCTGAGCACTGTAACGCCGAAACAGAGCCCACCGGTGGAGAAGAGTGCCGAAGAGATGACGAGGGATCTCGTTGATGCGACACCCGAGCCCGAGTTACGAGCTCGGGGTCCTCTGACCTGCGCTCAGAGGACGCAGAGACTCAGCAGGCTCATCAAGAGACAGCGACGCACCAAGGTTCTTAGCCCTTGCAATTTGAAGAAGCAAAAAGTAAGTTTTCGGCACAAGCGAAACGGTTCCTGGGGAGCTCATTCGCTAACGAATGGTTGTTTTTTCGACAATTCCGCAGAGGATCGAAATAATGTGCACCTCTGAGTTTTTACTACAAGATCGGAACTTGCTCACTGAACACAAAACAGGTTGAGGAAATTAGTTTTAGGTGCATTTTCTCATTTACAATTCTTCCAATCCATTTTTATAATTCGAATATTTAGAGATAAATATGACGATTAATAATCAATTAATTTGAAAAAATTGTGATGATCCTAAATGACTACAATTTAAAACGGTACTAAAACGCTGAACTCGACACTGAAAGAATATTTATCGGCAGTTCGATTGTCACGTCGTTACCGCGAGTGGTACGAAAATTTCAGAGTTAAGATATCTCGAACACTTCCAAGAGTGGGCTACACGGGGTTGATCGACCTTGAAACGTTGCATAGGGAATTGGCAAGGAAGCGAAACTATTCAGAACTGAGAATTTTATTAAAGCAAGCTGAAAACCATTTCTGGTACTGTGCCAAATTTCGAATTGATTGTTCGCACAGTGACGGAAATAAAAATTAGGATACTTAAAAAGACAAATGGCAAAATGGCGTCGAGCGTAGCTCACTGGTTCGGATTACCACAAATTAGGCAGAAATGCTCAAATAGTGTGAAGGGTTTGGTTAACCAGCGCATTACTTAATGTTCACGAGTCTTTATGACAAGGATTGAATCATTAAATTACATCTGAAGATACTTTACGAGTCCCCCCCTTTTCTCCTTAATTCTGCGGGTACGCGCACATTTTACACCGAGGAACTTCCTACTGGCCGCCGTGCAATTAACTCGTCTGCATAGAGATCGTCAGCAGACGGGGATATCGGTCTCGCCAATTAGCGGTGCGGCAATTTCATTTTCCAAGAACGTAGTAAGCCCAGCTAGCGTGAAACCGTCGTAAATTATCGCGAGTACACACGTTGAGTTGGCTCTCGTCGCTCTCTCGCAATCTCAGCTCTTCGCCCGGTTAGCGTGGTTTCGCATAGCTCTCGGTCGTTCGAATGCGCAGCAAAAAAAAAGGAAAGAAAAAATATATGTGTTTGCAAACGCGACCCGTCGTTCGACATTCTCTTTTGTACCGTCATGGCCTGTCGTACTATTGAAAAAGTTGTTGCCTCGCGTGTGTGTCGATAAACGCCTGTAACGTTGCGAAATACGTGCGTTGCTGCTGCCCTCTCGCTCGACGCACAATCGTGTTAAAAAATAAAATAAAAAACCCACGGAAAAAGATGTCTCGATTTATTGAGAATGCATTAAGTCATTTCTTCATGCAATGCAGAACAGAGTCTATAGGCCATTACCGTGTAATCGCGTCAAGAAATTTGCCTGAGCAAAGCATTGACGAAGTACTACTCTATCTTCTATGTCGAATCGCGTTCGAGCTAAAATCGTTACCCACCTGCGCTTCACTTTCAACTAGAGACACAAGGCTCCGCGGATGCTTTCAGATAAATAGAATTAACTGGTGTGTATTGCTTCACTCTAGAGACTCTTCGAAGCCTCCGCACGCGATGAGATTGCCAATACGTCTAAAAAGTACGCTAGCAAAAAAGTGAAAAGATGAAAGTAGCAGCAATCAAGAGAGGTTTAGTGTCGTAACTGAAAGTAATTCGAACCCCGAAATCCTATCGAAAAATATCATCTTGGAAAACTTTTCTCATAGCGCAGGATTTTTTTTTTTCTATCTCCTCGACTCAGGCTTCTCCGTGGCTCCGCGGCCCTCGTCCTGGGGCAATGTCCTCTTTTTCGCGTCGTGTCTTCGAAACGCTATCGCCGCTGAATTACCTCGTAGACCTCTATATACTTTGCCAGTTTCTCATCACCCTGACTGGCCTCCCAGAAAAATTATCGGTCCTCCTTAATATCGAAACTTTGCGCATCGAGGGAAACACGTTAATCATTGAATTCAATCTGTGCTAATATAAAATGAAAAGACAATCTCGTACATTTTTTTTTTTCGTAGCTGGCAAATTAACACAATGTTGTTTAAAAAAGTCGAAAATGCCAATTTTTTTGGAACAGTGTCTTGTGAACAATTTTTTCTCACTCGTTCTTTCGGCTCCGGCCCGAATTCATTTCATCTCATTTTGCGGATGCTATTTTCGCTATTCGAGACTAAAGTAATACGAATTACAAATCCCCCAAATTGCTGCTATCAGAGGATTATTTGTTGCTGTCGGGAATGGTGCAAATTCGAGTTGAATACAAAGCGCATAGATGATAAACCGTGTGTCGGTTGGTGCTCGAATTATCGATTTGATGTTGATACGGAACTATTATCTCGCTTCCCCGTGGTATTAAGCCCTATGCAAGCACCTGCTCGGTTGGTTAATCTTGAAACTCGCGATAGTGCCGAGGAGAGAAAGAGAGAGAGAGGGAGAGAAGGGCCGAGGACACTTACGGTGTATAAAATATTCATGGTACGCGCGAGCTGGCGGCAGTAGTTACCATTGGTGGGTGCATTTGCCCTAAGCTCACCGCTGCACATCTCTGGCTCTTCCCTACTATCTCTCGGGCTTTCACTCCGTCTCTCTCGCGCATTAAATCCGCTTGTTCTTTCAACGTTAGTCTCCTCTCCCACCATCTCTCACCTCCTCCCGTCCGCAATGCTGTTTGTTACCCTCTCCTGCTCCATTCTTTCACGTCCAATAATCAGACGCGAATTACCAAGTGTTGCAGCATAGCATTTCCTCTCTCGGCCGCAACGTTGGCTGCCAACGCACGTCCGCACATAAATCTGTGTAATCAATAGGAAAACTCGACCATCTGTCGAGCGTTGCACTCTTTCTCGTGTGTACGCAGCGCGAAGGATTTAATAAAAAAAAATTGCGACCAAAGCCTCAACCAGGTTTAACTTCACCGCTGAGATAGCTGTCGGCTTTCCGAATGAAGAACTTTAGCGGTTCGAGGGGTCGACGGAGATTAAAGAGAATTTGAGGAGAGCACTCGAATTGATTAAAGGACCAAGACAAACGCTAGGGCATCGCTAACTTCTCTTTGGCTTCAGAGGTCTAGCTTCAGTCCGCGCACTACACAAACCTTTGGTTTTGGAAAAGAAAATTATTCTTTTGACTTTCGGAATTCTCGTTATAAAAGGAATATAAAACGAAGCGATACGTTGCCGTAGGTCGTTTTTCTCTCGATGGCAAAGGGAAAGGCAAACTTTTCACATTTTTGACGCTTAGGATTCGAGTGGAGAAAAATATATCGAAATGAAGACAAAAAATGATGCAGGTCGGTGGGGGTTATGTCTTGTTTAGCATATCGAATATCACGGGTAACCGTGCTTGTCTATCGGCGAAAAATAACGGACGTTATTTTCCCCGCTTTTGCTTCCTCCCCGCGTTGGCTTAACCCTCGGTTGCAACAACTGTGTAGCCGAAGAAGCGGCAAACCGTGGCACGGTTGGATTTATTGCTCCGCCAGCAGAGTTTACCTGCTACGAGCCGATAAAGCGTCGAAATATATTGCGAAACGGGAAACCCGGGACGTCGCCGCGTGTATACCGCCTAGACTACCGCGGCACACGTACGGAGCCCAAGTTTCGAGCCTGCCCCACCAATGTGTGTTCCACACACGTATGCATTCACTCGCTATTTTTGTCTGACTTTCGAGTTTTTCCATTCTTGTGCCGCACAGCAATTCTGGTCGGCGCGTGTATGCGGGTGATATAAAGTATGGTTTATGAGCTCGAGACGGCGGAAGAAGTCGGATTTCGATTTCCGCTGAGAAGGCTGAAAAATAATAAATAAAAAAGGCCTTGACGGTTCGTCATATTTTTCTCGGTGCTCCAACAGGCTCTCGAAAAAATAAAAATGTATTTTTGTTATTGGGATATCCGGCACAAATCCGAGTAACTCTGGTGAAATAAAAAAAATTGCATCATTTCCGTGACAGACGAAACGATCGATTTTTTTTTATCGATTGTTCAATGTGTTTCCATTATTTCGATTTCCGTTGTTGAGCTCCGTATCGGAGGTATAAAAACAGATTTCAGTACTTCGCGATGTTTTCTCTACTCGGGTTAACTAGAATACATCGATACAGAGTAAATAAAATTGTTTCGACGTCAGTGCGCACATGTGAAAAATGTTATATTGATTTCTCTTTCGTACGGCTGTTGGTTCATCAGACGTTGTTATTTTATCGAGGACTTCAGCGGGATAACATGAATTGAGGATTAGCGAAATGGCCCAAGTCATTGGTCCATGGGGATTCGTGAATACTCCCGGTTATCCGCTTAACTGTCACCTTCCTTAAACTTGCAAAGCTCCCCGATTCTCCGTACGCGTGTGTTGTGCTTCGTTGTTTCTGTCAACGCCGCGAAGGTTGCAATTAAAGCGAATTCATTATTCGAGGATGTGTCGCTAATCCACTTGGCACGCGATCGTCTCGTTCGCGGACCAATGTGACGATTTTTCGGTATTGCCGATGAGCCACGATCAAAGAGAGAAATTCGCTTACGCGATTTTAGTTTTATATCCCTTTTTTCCTCTTTGAAGGAAAGGGAAAGGAAGTGATTCCATAACCTTTTCCAGAGCGAACATCCGGCAAACGAGCTCCTTCGACTTTTTTTTTCGCGTCTCTTCCTCGAAACCACCCATTCCGCCAGTATTTCCTTCGCGTCTCTCTTTCGACTAGCCAAATCTCTACTGCTGCAGCACTTTGGCGCGAGAGGTCAAAGGCTCCCTTATTCGCTACGAGGTTCGATTTAAGAATATCTCTCGAACGATATCACCAAGTGCTCTCAATGTCTCCTTCCGTAAGAGTCGAGAGGGAGAGCTCGTTTTTCTGCGTCGCTTCAATTTTTTTTCCTTTCGTTTGGAAATTCTCAAAGCTCTTAATTCGAACGATTGATACTTCGATTCCCGCATTGCATTTCTATTGTGAAAAAAAAATGTTCACATTTTTTTCTGTGCCACAAGAAAATCCGTAGCTGAAGCGAAGAGATTCATTCTATTACCACAGAGCTACCTTTGCGACAAAGAGAATTTTTCAGTTGGGCTCCACAGATTTTTATCCAATAACAGTATAGCAGAAGCTTCATCGGCTGGCGCAAAACCTCAAGCGAGCGAAGTACATGATTTTTTTAATCAGCTCGCCGATTTACGACGATCCAGGGATGTGTGCAAATGTTTCGCGACGTAGAGTTGCCGAATGAAAAGAACTAAATAAATAAGGTTACAGTAGCATACGCCGAATCATTTGAAAGAGTCGCCGGTAGTTTGTCGACAAATATTCGCTCTAGCGGTTTGTTCTGAATGTTCGCGAAACAGGGAAGGATCTTATCCAGATTCTCCGATGCTGTATAGAGGCTTCGCTTACCCAAGCCAGTGAGACCCTCGCGGAATCCTTCTCGAGAATTTCCGGTATTTCTTTAATAACATACGCGCACACCCGCAGGTTGCTCCTCGTCCTGGGCTTCGCAAATTCCTTCGTGCGTTTACGAGTTGTCCGGAGGCTCCGGACCGACGCTATCACCGACCCGTGAAATGCAAATTTGTATCTTGGATAGCGTAGACGCAGACTAGTTTCCATCCCGCTTTATGCCGCATCAACGAACTACGACTGAGGAATTAAAGCCACCGCAGTGACCGAAATATAATCGCAATTTCGCGTTATTACGTTTGAAACGCTGATATATGCTGCGTCGAAAAAACGTCCGTCCTCACAGTATCCTCTCAGTCGTAAAATCCAAATTCTTCATAAAAAGTTCATCGATTTCGATAAATGAAATTGTATTGCCAGTCTCGTGCGATTGCGTGTCGTTAATAGTGTTTTAATCACGTCAATGCATCCTCACGTTTCAATATTAGCGGCGATAGAAATGTAATTTGTTTACACCGAAAAAAGAAACTAAAAAATGGTAATGATAATATAGAAAATTTGAAATATCGTACATTTTCGTATTATATTTAGACCCGGCTATTTTTAACGGGTTCATGATACCAGCACGAGCAGACATCAGTGATTTGTGTCATGATTTTGTTACCCGAGACAAGAAAATGAAATACGTTTTTTTGACCCGAAACTGTGAGATTCCTCTCAAAAAGATTGTGACGTTTTTTACGGAGTCTCAAAATGAGAATTTACGTCTTCAAATCATGAGACAGTCGTCCCTGTGACTGCAGTAAAAAAAATATTATCTCGCATTCTCTCGCGAATGAAAAATCGTTGATAGTCGAGGTCCCAACGGTCTCGTGACAAAATATCATAAAGTTCTCGATAAATAATTTTTATAGTTCGCCACTTCTTCATCGAAACGTGAGAGCGGGGAGTAGCAACATCTTGCAACGTTGTTCAACACTCGTTCTTGAAACACGAGAGAGGATTATACGTATCTGTATAAGAGATTTCTCGGCTCGGTTATATCGACGCAGTTGCCGGGATTTTCGCTCTTTACTCGTCGCGTTCCACGTTGCTACACCTCTCGGAGCTTCCCGTGCAGATAGCGAGAAAAGTCAAGCCCGGAGGCGTTCAATGTACCAGACGTTATGCGACTTTGGTACGTTGCCAAGTACCAGGTTCACCTGACCGTGCCTCACGAATTCTACCGAGAGATTCGGCGTTCTTTTTCTTAGCGTAAAAGGGAAAGGAAGAAAAAGAAGCGTAACGCAAAGAAAAACGAGAGAAAACGGGAATGATAAAAAAAGATAAAAATAACGATTCGCCTGGAGTTTATTAAGATTTTTCACAGCCGGATAACGATTTCTGTTGAGACCAGTAGTTGAAAATGAATTTTTTTTTCTTTCTTTTTCACGATAGTAGTTGGAGATTATTTTTCATACACACACATTTTTCTTATTACTTCAAAATTCGATGCTCACCGATGAAGAAAGGAGAGGGATATATATACGAGGCTTTCGGTAATGCGACGACCCAGTTTTCTCTTCACGTACACACCGAGATCTCGTGAAAGACTTCGGAACTGAACACTCGAACAATTTTCTCCCCTTTCGCAATCTCTCATTCTCTATATATCTGATCGTCGAGGAGGAGAGGTGAAACGAAAGGATGGAGACGGCGGTCGTATCTCTTACAAAGCAGATGCTGTTGGTGCTGTCTTCTTCAAATTAAAAAATGCCTCCAGTCACGTGTCAGGTGGCAAGCCGATATCGTCGGTGCCTCCCACCTGACAATAGATCGAATCCTCGAGAGCTGATGTACGCGAGAGTGCACCGAGGCTGTCGAGAAAAATCCTTGACATTTGAAAATAAAAAACAGAAAGCGTGGCAGGAAAACCAATGCCGAAAGGAGCAACAGGAAACTAGAAAAAGTATTTTACAAACACCGCCTTGACCGCTGTTCGAGAGATAGGAAAACATATATTGATATCGGAGAACGGTGGGAATGACCGATTGAGGATAAATCTTGCAAGAAAGAGCGAATTGGGTTAGCTGCAATAAATTCGATTGAACGATGCTAAGGATCACGTGACTTTTTACACTGTTATTTTATTCATACAAATTACAAACGCACGAGATCATAACAAATTTAACCCACATAGAAGCCAAAAGATATTAATTACCAATATTATTTACCGATGGAACGGAAATTTTTATATGGTTTCAGAACATTTTTATTTCATTCATTTTGATTCGAAAGTTACTGTTGTTACATTGTGAAACAAATATTGTATAACTTCCTCACTTTTAACATTTGAAGCGTCCTCAAAAAGGGCTGCGGTTGTTTTGGGGGACCTGCAAATAAACAGACCCTGGTAGGCTCGGATCATGTATGAATTATGATAACAGGTCAATCTGAATGGTACACCTTAAAATATAAAAAATATATTTTCCATTAAATTTTCGTCGGCTCGGGCAGTTATCCTCAGTATTTTATTACATCCAGAAAATCGCATATGTAAATAAAAAAATGTTTTTTTTTATTTCAAACGAATTAAAAAAAATTATCTCATGAATTTTTCTGGCGAATATTATTCGTGGTTCTAAGGAATTCCCGGAACGGTCTTCTGTGTGCCAGACAGGCTTCTTGTAGCTTGCCTAGCAATTATTATTTACAATTAACCACGTTTACATGCTCTTCCATGCGTGTACGAAGTGTAAATATGGAGTGGGAGTAAAACGTTTTAATTATTCTGGACCTTTCATGAATAAATATGAGACGTGTGGGAACTAAGCGAGAATTCTGAGCCGAGGGGGATCGTCGAGGATAGAAGTGAAATATATTGGCTAGTCTGCGGAGAGCCTATGTTGAGAACAATATCTCGCCGTCTATTTAAAAAAGATGCGAGGATGTACGAAACATGCTCGAAAATAATGTATTAATTGTTCAAGGCGTCAGGAATTCCATGCGCCAACGTTTCATGAATAAAGTATACACGACTTGTTTGTATTTCATGAAATTATTCATTTGTTTTTTGTCTCTGTTACAGGTGAGTAGAACAAACATTTTTTCATCGAGAGACGCGTTACCGAACGACCGATGTCGCATGGTGAGTCTCGTTACTTTTTTCTGCAATGCTTTGCCTCGTCAAATTTTTCTTCGAAACTATTATCGTTGCAGGCTAAAATTTAAGTACGGTACAATAAGTTAGAAATATGCAGAAAAAAAATCGCAAACAAAAGTCAAACCTCACGTTCGCTCGTACCAATACGTACGAATTGCTCGTTTATTATCTTTAAACACAGCTATTTAGCATAGCGAGATATCTAGTCATAAAAGCGACCTCGATTTGTTTTCATTCGTACAGGTACCTTTTAAAAAAATCGTCGTCGTGTAAATATTTAAAGGTATCGTTTGGAACACATTGTCGTTTTATTCGTTTATTTAACATGAATGAACGTCATGAAATAATCGAGTCTATCATTATCCTCCGCAGCCCCTAATGTTTTATCTCCCATTGTGCGCGTTTATCACTCGTCGTTACTCTTAATCTGGATCATTCGTCGAGAAACCATTTTCGGCGGATCTCCCGCAACGCGCACGCAGTCCGTTCGATCGTTGCTTGCGTGCCTTTTTATTTATTTTTATACTCTCGTTCACGCACCGAGACGCGTTTCGGGGCTTGAAAGACTCGAAAACTTTGACGAGTGTATAACACGTGAGCAGTCAACGCGGCTATGTACTCACCGAGGATATATAGTAGCGGAGTTTGGCGCGGACTATTGCCCGTGCGGCTCTCGAACACACAATCAGCGCGCCCACAGAGCCAAGAGCCCCGGCAGTGCGGCCGCGCTAGGGTAGTTTAAATATTCATAAGACGCCCCGCAATATGCCAGCTTTTACCCGCGCCCGCCGCGCCAAGTACGAGGCAGCCCTTTTTCGTTTCCCGTGTTCCATCTTCCATCCCGCTCTTTCTCCCGGATCCTCCCGACAGTCCCGCGTTATACTGCCCGGCACTCGGCACCCCCCCGGAATTTCGAAGGTTTATCGTCGGTGCGCCGTGGGCTTTATAGCCCCGGCCGGCTGAGGGGTAAGCCCGTATAATTCACGGATTGTTCGCCCGTGATGCACGTGATGCGAATGATAACACTCCTTCGAATCGCTCTTTTTCTCCCGAACAAAAAAAATGTCTCTTTCCCTCTTTTAACTAATTTCTCAACCCGGTCCCATTAACCCGTGAACTTTGAACCGACCACCGATCCTCGGCGAACATCTGCGTGCAGAATTCTCACGAATAAATTAGGCGCCGTGTATGGCTTGTCGATGAGGCTAGAAGGGCGAATTCGCGTCTGATTAATAGTTACGCGACAACGAGTTGCGGCAATTGGATTTCGCGACGATGATTTCTCAATTTGTGAGACGCGAAGGAGGGAGGACGAGGGACGATGATAAATTATCGAAGATTTTCAGCTACTAACTGTGCGATTGTCACGTTATGGAGGGGCTGCCGGGATACATCGATGCGGAGGGTTGAAGATTTTCTTTTTATAGTACGCACGAAAAGCGCTTCGTGACAGGAGCGATAAATAATATTTGTGGCAGTGATGCATATCTGTTTTCACATTCTCCTCATTTCTTTTTCGTGGCGGATACTCGTTTATAGGCGAGAGTTATTTGCTCTCTTGACGTCTTGATTATTTTTGTCACAAAAGAAAACCGTAGAGTACATCCTATTCGTTAAATTTTCAATCTGATACTATTGTAATTGAAAATAATTTTAATTGAAGCCATAATTCTGCAGAAAAAACCGGTGAACTCGGTTAACGCGGCAAAACTGCCGTTCTTTTCTGCAGTACAATCTTATGAACTCAAAACTTCGTTTCAATGCAGTTAGAGATAAAATAATATTGGTGGCACAGAATGAAAAATTGTTCAACGAAAAATATATTCTAGCTGAACATTATTCGTCATAAAAATCTGCGATAAATATCGACTTTACACGCGAAGTGTTGAACCGCATGTCCTCGCTCATGGTCGGTAACAATACCGCAGGATTGGATGGCTCGCCTCGTAAAATGTACAAGGGTAGGTTGAATGCCTCGCGAGATCCCGAGTGTGCCATAAATATTTCCACGATCAGTACAGATAGAAGGATTAAATCCCGCGTATATACATATCGCAGCAATTCCAGTCGAAGTGACGACGTGTGATCGAAGGGGACGGGGATGGTACAGGAGTAGCTTTTGTGATAGCATTGTGTCAGCTTGTACGATGCGTGAGACGAACCGCAAACACGCCAGAGTAATATCGATATTGTTCGAAGGGGTATTTGCTTCGATTACAGTGACCCCAGAGGAAATACTGGCAGGTAAACGCTACATCGCTGTTAAAATTCGTGCATAGAAACGTTCGGAACCATCGACGATTTCTAAGACCAGCGTACCTCACCGCATATATCACATTTGATGTCTAGTAAGACTTCGTCAATTTGGATCATGTGAATTTCCCTACTTCCGTTTTCTCTATGATTTACGAACTCCTGCATCGATCGATCAGTTTCCAGCAAAATGTATGATCTTCAATCTTTGCCCTCATTTTATCTTTCCGTTTTTCGGTCCCAAAATAATTTTGTATTCATTTTCGGTGGTAAGAAAAAAAAAGCACCAAACAAAAAAGCACCGGAGATCAACAAATTCAAGGGGACGTGAAAAAAATGAGCCACTTCGTGTCAGCGAGTAATTAAAATAATGCTGTACGGCGTAATTTCCTTTAGTGAAACTCGAAAGAATTATCTACCGTCGTAAGGTTGTTATTCTGGCACGAGAATACTTAAGGCATCACGTCTAAACGTGAGTTGGTCGCAGGGGAGAAGTTAGAGAGAGAGAGAGAGAGAGGAAAGGTCTGGCACGAGTATCAGATTTCCGAGCTTGGTGCTCGCTTTCTTGACTCTCCCTCGTCGCGTTGCCTCGCCATTAGGCTAAATCGCTGCTCGGTCACGCGAACTTTCTTGTTTTTTTTGTTCTTTTTTTCTCCTTTTTCTTTCAAGCCCCTCACGTCCCTTTCATCCGCGTGTGCGAGTCTCGCCGGGGCTTCCGTCGCTCATTGTCGAGACGACGACGGCGTGTTGCGTTCATGACGCCTTTAAGATCGTCGCGCGTCTGGAAGCTTTTCAAAGCCAAAAACGCAATTGCTCTCTTTCCCCTGTCAGAGAGAATCTCGAGAAAACCACGCGATGGCCATTATTACCAATTTTTCCATTTCATTCGTATTCCGTATGAAGAATACAAATGCAATGAAATGCATTGAAGTTTCAATGGTGAACGGACGAATCTCGTTGGTCACGACTTCACGCGGTTAAAGCTCGTGGAGCATCGAATCGTAATCTAACCAGTTCGCAAGTGTTTCGAAGCCCCATGGGACGGTTCGTGAAACGTTTGCGTGACCAAGGTCCACCGCCGATTTAACTCGAGCCGTTAATGACTCGACGGCAGGCCGTAGGAAGCTCGAGAAAGCAAATCGGCAAGTGCATAGTGAAACACCCACGAATACGCCTATATTCCACACGTACGCGAGCTATCGCATTCTCGCGAGGGAGCTAACAATGTGACTACGTGCGGTTTACTCGATCGAATTAGTATATCGACTTGACAAGAGGCTCGCAGCTCGGGCGGCAAGGTCCGCCAGTGTGTAGCCGTTACCAACATGCAAGCCCAACAGTTCGGCGCAGCTCGACTCGTCTCGTAAATCGGGGAACTCGACAAAATACCCCCCCAGGCCAGTGTTACAATGTTCGAGATATAGAACGGTCGTCGGATGGCGAAACCAGAGGGGAATAGAACGATTAATGGCCCGCGAATCGCGATTTCCCTCGCAACGACGCCTCCCGAGAACGAGCAACTGTTGCCAGAAATTACAACTGTTGCATTCTATGCACCCGACGATATCGCTTTGCTCTCGAGCCACTGTGTATTTTAGTGCTCACCACTGCCCGTGCTGATTTTTTGATAGCGATAAGCGTTTCTCGTCTCTGAGCGCGTATGGTTTTTATGGTTTTATTGCAATTTTTTTCCCATCGTAAACAGACGTTTTTCGATGGGTCGGAAATTTTGTGCGTTTTTGAAAAATGTTGGACACTCGAATTGCAGTGGTATATGATAAACGGGCTGTATTATCAAATACGAATAAAATAACAAATTATTATTCGTATCACATATTCGAGAGATTCATTTATTGCTGATCGCGAAGATCTCTAAAAAAAATTCCAATACTGCGTTTTGTTTGCAGAATTTTTTGTTTTCAGTTTTTTCGCGGTTTTTATTATCAATTAGCATTTTTCTTTTTACACGCCCATTTTATCATAGTTTCCGACATATCTTACGCTCCGAGCTTAGTTACTTTTTCGAAAAATGCATTCGCCATCGAACAAAGTGTGGCAAATTTTATGGAGGCACTTTGCCACTCTCGGAAATAGAAGGCCTGATGAAAATCGTACGATGGCAGTAAATCGTACAAATCCCGGTTTTGCCTTACGGGCTGTCGGGAATCGTGAAGTAGAGTAAACTTTGCGAGACTCAAACTTTGACCCTCGGTGGCGCTCGCGCGTCACACAGGAATTTAAGTCAAACTGCATATTGGAGAAAATAAATCCAATTACCGTTAATCCGAAAGATTTCTTTCGCCGAAGGATCTGCGGAAGAGTAATTTTTTAACTTCTTCATGATTGGAAAATTCATGCCTCGAAAGATCAGCCCCAAGTAGTTTTGCCACTCTCAACGACGCGAAAACAAAGACCGTTGGCGCGGTTTTATCGAACGAACTTATTTGCGGCCCTCTCGAAATTGATTTATTCACCTCCATTATAACTGTATACATAACGTCTATGATACACTATCAAACTCCTTACCTCCCCAAGTTGGATATTTTTCTGTAACTTGCGAACTTTGCATCGGCGTTGACCATCGGACAAAAAGAGGTATCAGAACGAAATGTTTGTTCAAGTTCCACAATAAGATTTGCCCGTTGTTGCGCTCGCGGAGTTTCCAGACCTCGCTCGGGCGGTTGAATGAATGGACGGAAAGGAGACAGAAAAACGCACGGACGTGGATATATGCTTCGCATACGTAACGCACGAGTCTCTCTGGAAACCTTTGTAACAACAAAGGTGAACAAAACTTTTCAACACCTCGAAAAGAATTTCCCGACGTCCACGAGCGTGCGAAGCTCGGAATATAAGACAGCGCGAGGGAAGGAAAAACCTCGGCTCGTGCGGACCGTAGAAAAGCGGAGAAAATAAATGTGCCGGGAAGCATATCCCTTTTTCATTCTGCTCCTTCCACGTTCCTCTTCTCGTTCTTTTCTCCTCCCGTAGCTCTTTCTCCATTCCACTCCGTCAACCGGGTCGACTCGCATCCGAGTTAACTTCGCTCTCGCGCGTCCCTTGTCTCGCTCCGTCGAGGTGTAGCTGCCCATCCAGAAATCTCATCCCTTCGCTCGTTTTGCATTCGACGAAAAGTTCGAGTCTCAAAATCCGTGGATCGTTGCCCTGTGGAGAACCGACGGAAAACCATAAGCTTATGGAACACGCTGTTGTAGGGAAGCCTCTCACGATCCCAACGATAAAGGAAAAAAAAAAAGATCTGCATACTGTAGTTGAAACTGGTGTTTCCTTGAATTTTTAATGCTCGGAGAGTAGTCTGTGTACTCTCGAGAGCTCACTCTAATAAACTGCTCTTCCTCCTCGCCAGACCTCGATCTTCGGCGGCACTTCAAACTTTACTGATTTTCCGAACAAAATCGCAGTTAATTACATTGGTGAATTGGTCGTAATAAACATTCATTTAAAAATATATATATTTATGTATATGAACGAAAGTTTATGAAGAAATATGTTTATTTACAGAATTATACACAAGCATATTTGCAGTTCCATATATAAAAAAAAGGATATAATTTAAAAAATGCGTACGAGGTACTTGCTTTGCGCATAGTTTACCTGCGGAATGACGTGTCGGCCATTACGCCGGGGTCGCTCATAACCAAGAAAAAAATTGCTGTCCATCCCGAAGCATCATACTTTATTATTTTCTTTTTGCATCGTATCATCGTAAAAAATGCCTCTCGTTTCCCATCCTACACGTACGCGGTTACATTACATCGCGAATACGCCGATGGCATAACCGCCGATGCTTATGCGAACCAGGCATCTTCGAAGGATATAACAAACCTTTACCCCCCCCGTTCGGCGGTAACACTTGCTATCGGTATTGCAAAATAGCGCGCGCCAGAGGCGCACGCGTTAAAATAAAACCCGGGAACGTGAACGATAAATCACGAGATAGGGATCGGGCAAATCCCTGGGCGTTAAAGCATCTGTAAATAACAAGTAGGCTCTTATCGTAACAACGCTATATCTGCGCGTATATAACACACTCGCGTCTGGCAAGGAATTTTTTAAAAGAAGGAAAGTGACTTTCAAGATGGATACTTTATTTCACATTCTCACGTCATGTTCAGCGAAGAAAAAAAATTACAAAAAAAAAGCTGAAAAACATTATATGCCTCTAAGCACGTTACGAAATTACACTTCAGTTATCATCGGGCTTTCGTGGCGCCGGATGTGTTTAGAATGGAAAAGAGTTAACGACGATAAAAAAAATGAAAAGTGTTATAATAAAGAGGTATGTTTTTTGTAACGAAAAGTCGTGGTTTGTGTAAAAGCAAACAGGCGGGAGCCGGAAGGCCAAAGAGTAAATAACGAGGGCAAGGGAGAGGGGAAAAGAGACAGACACGAAGGGCAAAAGTCGTTGGGCTACGGTGTAACCGCAGTGAAAAATAAAACCGCGGGACGAGTCCCGCTGTGCGCGAGTCTGACGACTTTAGCTGGGTAAAAGGATCTCCGCGCAAATAGTCGAGGATCCCCTCGAGACGACGAAAACCCACCGACGGGCGAGCCAAACTTACACGAAGATAACGACGGTGTTGGAGCAAAGTGCAACGGGGTAGAGTAGCTTACACAACTCGTGTCCGTGTGTACCTAACAGGTATGCGCCGGAGTTCCAAACGCGTACCTATATTTTTCAGTAGTTACGGTCGGCGCGCGAGCAGACGAGAAATCCAGAGGGGGGTCGGCTCGTGTGAGCAAAAGGTATTATAAAAATCCGTCGTCCTGTAATTTAATGGTAGAGGCAACGCACACGATAGGGGAAGCGAGAAGGAAGGTCCGCGGATCCCTCGTAATTACGCGAATAGCGGACGCGCAGAAGAGACTATACGGTGAAAAAAAAAAAAAATTAATTTCAACTGAAACTTGCCTCGCCAGTCGTGCGCTGTTTCTGTTTTGTGCCACGTTGCGGTTGCCAGACGTCTGTGAATTGCACCCGTGCTAATTTCTCTCTTCGTATACAATTCACTTTATTTCCATTATGATCCCATGGCCATTTGCAGATTGCTAGAGAAAACAATTAATTTTATCGCGTTGAGAGGGACGGGCGCATGAGAGATCAAAAGGTCACGTTTAGACCAAAAAGAGTGTTTTATTTTTTCCGTATCGGTGTAAAAGAATCTTGCAAAAAATGTAACTACAATTAATTCTTCGTACCGTGTCGTGATTGTGTGAAAGAAACTCGCAGGTTCGAATATAAAAACGGACCGAGCTAGTTTTTCAAACAAAAACAGCCCCTTAACGATGGCATAACCACGCGTTTACAGTTGGCTTGACGAGTAAATTCGATGTAACGTAATTCAATATTCGTCAATACCAAATCGACGCCGGGACAATGATCGTAATAATTCCGTCGATCGTTGCTAAACGCTTTAACTGGAACTCCAGGCAGACTACGCTTCAGCACCGCAACGACGTCCTTCCCTACTCCTCGAAACGAATTTTTAATTACGGCTGAGTCGGACTTTATGGAAATAGTTTCGACGACGGTGGCGATTTGCATCTGAGCCCGGCATAGAGAGGACAGTTTAATCGTGAACAATTCCTCGTTCGGTGAAGAATAACGAGGCCACGTTAACGGTGAGTCCAAGCTCGCCACCGCGCGACCGCGAGAATTAGCCGACCGGAAGTCGAAAGGGACCTCGGCAAAACGAGAGCCACGCGGTTGAGTTTCTCGACTCCCTTTGGCATTCCGCTTTCGCCTCTCAGTTTCAGTTATTAATCGTTTTACCGGTGTAAATTCTATTTGAGTTCAGAGAACCGAATTGAACGTTGAATTACGCGTCAGCGTTTCAAGGAAAACTCGCACCGTGTGAAACTTTCAATTCGCGTTTCTGCAAAAGGATTTTTTACATTTTCAATTCTTAGCTTTGCCTACCTTTGAATAATTATCACAAAGCTGTCGCAGAGCAAATACGTTCGGCGATTGACGTTCGTTTTAACACTTCGTTTCTCCCTCGACTTTCTTCTTTTTCCCGTTGGCTCTATCTTTTCTTTTTTGTCAACTTCGTTCTACTAATTTGCCAATGATAAATGGTCGATGGAAACGATTGAGTAAGAGAGATGATAGAAGGCTTGGATTAGGGTTAGTTTACATGCTCGGATTTGCAGCGATACGATCAATCAAGGACTAATCGATTCTACCCTCGTTTTTCATTCGACATACCTCACTAGCGGCCGAGGAGCAGCTTTCGTTGTCTGCACGTTGGAACGACGAGACTTCTCGAGGTTTTGTAAGGGCCTCGTGCCGGAATCCATCGACCCTCCGCTCGTCTGCTGTTAAATTAATCAAAGTAAAGGCTCGTTGATAGTCCAGCGTCTCTCGCGATACGATTGTCTGCCAGGCAAAGTTTCGCCGCGACGCCGAAGTTCACTCCGCGGGAGTTTGATTTTCCCTTCCACGTTCTGTGAATCCTCAACCAACATGCTCATCCAGATACAAGCCGTAAGTTCGAAGTTGTTGCTTCGCCGTCAAATCATGAATTTTGCCCCATTCCCATAGTTGCATGAATTAAATTATGCTAGCGAGTTTTGTTCGCGGGAAGATATTCGAAACGGTAATGCGGAAAATTATTTATTAGTGAAATATCCTCCGATAGCACAAAATTCGCGGCGATTCGTCCGTTTCTCTTTTTTTCGAGTCTACAAACTTACTCGCGAGAGTGAAATTGAACGTGCGAGAGCGACGCGCCTCCGTGAATGAGGGATACGAATGAAAAAGAGATTTGAGCTTGAGCCCTCGAGGATTCGAGTTATATTCAGCGTGCGGTACGCGCGCGAGAGACTCGACGACGACGACGACGAGCAGAAGTGATCGATACCTCCGGAGCCTCGGCAGCGGGATTCCCCGGAGAAAAAGACCAAAGCGGGAGTAGAAGAAAAAAAAGAAGTTTAAAAAAAGGAAGTCCGAGCGAGTGAGATGGATCATGGAAGCGAAAGACGAGAGGGAGGAACACAGAGAGTCACTCAGTGCTCGTCCTTCTGCAAGCACCGATGAGAGAGCGTTTCGTTCTTCCTCTCGCGCCTCTCTCACTTCATCGTATGACTTCGGGCACGAAACTCTTTGCGAATTTTCGCTTCGGGGTCTTACGTTCCTCACTGAGGAGGCCAACCTTCCCGCGGGACTCCCGCGGGGTTTTCTTTTCCACGTTTTATTCCTTTCTTACTTAGTTTTATTTTTTTGTATATATATATTTTTTATTTTTTCCCTATCGTAACCCGAGAAGAACCTTACCGTAACTCGCGAGAAATTCACACGCCCGAGCTGTTTATGCTAGAAGCGGAATATCAGACGGTTTCGCGCGTATTGTACGTATCCAGAAGTCCCCAGCCCCGAAAACGAATAAGTGCCAAGCCATACTAGCCAGATGCACACAAGTGGAAACTGACGATCCACGTCAGACACCAACATAGAGAACGAGCCTCGGCGTCCCGTCAACGTCGACTTTTGAACTCTTTTTCTATTGCTCTCTCGCCCTCTCCACGACGTTCTTTCGTCACTTGGGAACGGAAAAATTCTACGACGAGCAACGTATGCGAACGAAAATCGAAGGATAAAATGCACGAGAGGAAGTGAATATATCGATGAAAGATTCGCACGGGCAGATGCAAATACACACGTTGATCGAAGATCGTATGTCACTTGTCGGGGACACTTCGTAAAGTCCGACGAAAGTTACAGTCCATAGAATGCGGAACTGTGCGAAAGAAAGAACAGTAAAAAAAATTGATTTGGAATTTTTTAGAAACTGCTTTACCGATTTTCCGCCTCTCTATTTTTCTAACTCGTCGTTTTTTGGTACCCAAGAACCCGCACACTTCACTGGCCGACTGCGACGAATCCGGTACTCCGGTTTTGAAGGCTTTTAAGTGCTTTCCCCTGTCACACTAGTGTCACACTCGACTCTTCGAAAACCCGTCTGTTCAACCCCTCGCTTCCGGCAATCTAGCTCATCCTCATTCTCTATACGGTACCGCGCACTGCTTGATATACGATTTGCTCCGATTTTTCCATTTGCCGTCGCGCGTGTCCTTTGCCATCTTGAAATTCTCCTTTAAAACGTCACGTGGAATAGATGCATAATTTCAATCCCAATTTTTCTTTTTTTTTCATAGTTCTTTTCTCAATTGATTCTCGTCGTGTCATCGCTCTTTGTAGAAATCGAATTATGCGGAATCGTTTTATTGATCCTATAGGCTCAGCGAAATTTGTTCGTTCACTTATCAGTTTTTCCGCGAGTCACCTAATCGAATGTCCTCCGTCACTCCGACCAATCAGCATTACATTCGGATTTTCGGAAAGCTTTTAGCAACACTGGAGACTAGTTTCGCCTATGGGGATCCGCTTGCTTCCCGCAGGCGTTGTCTGGCTCGCTACCCCTTTCTGTATCTGTCGGCAGTATTGTTTTTTTCGCGTACTCCGAATTTCTCTCTGTGCGCAGCATGGTCGAGCTAGCGCGATTAATCCATTGGCATGGGGGAGACTTCCGCGCTTTCGCTGATCTATCGCTACGTTAGCAACCGCGTCGAGCACCCTACGCGGAGTGGCAACAAAAAACGTATTCAAGATGAGTAACCCGCGAACCGTTTACCCACTCTCGACCGACTTTCTCCGGAGTAGGCTACTCTGATAAATGACTTTATATATCCAGTCCGTACCGCGAAGATAACTGACTTACTAGCTCGTCGGAATTTTTCTCGCGAACATTGTAACACCGGTGGGTCAGCTATACCGTACGAATTCTTTACGGCCCTTGCGACACGCTGAACTCATCGCTTATGATATATAATTACCCGCAGACCCCGGTCGGCCCGGAGGTCATAGAGGAGTATGAGATAAATTAAGCTAGATTATAAATTCAGCTTAACGCGAACGGGAATAGTGGAGCTGGACAACGAACTCGTTCGCGCAAATTTTCCGAATCTGTCTGGCTTTTCTTGTTTTTTTTTTTTTTATACCCTTTCTTCTTTTGCCTCTCTTTCGGTTACTGAAAAGAGTCGGCGGGGTCGCAGAATGAAAATTCCGGTACGCAAAAGTCTGCTCTCGCGAACCGTTAATTTTTTTTCGGTTTAAATCCTTGAATCTTTCAGCGAGACGACTCCTCTTTCCCTAACTGCTATACGCTTCCCTCAATCTCCGACCTTCTTCCTTCGCGCGCTCAGATCTCTCGTGCCATCCCTTCGTGCGACGGGTAGTTAATTCTTGCTCTTTTAATTTATTCGACTTCTTTCCCATTTCTCCCGCCCTTCTCCACGCCAGCTTTTGCGAGTACCCGCTTTGCCTCTTTCACGCGAGAAATCCAACTTTTTCAACGGCGACTTTGTACGTATAAAAGTATAAAGAGCATTGCACTCTTACGAGTTAAGCGAACTCCTCGTCTCGTAATTTACTTCGGATTTTTTTTTGATGAAACACTGCTCTATGCAATACGCTGAGTCATTGATCCATTGAGGAATCCAGTCAAAATACGTGATTAAAATTAATGAAAACAATATTCATTTTTTCAAATTCCTTGCCTATTGTAATCCACATGCAATCATCGCACCCGCCCCGTTCTATAATTCTACTTCAATCAGCTTGCCTTGGAATAAAGAAAAAATTGTTCAGTACAATTGTACTGTATTGTATTGTTGTTGATTTGTTTTTTCTCTCTCGTATTTCAATTCTACGGGAAACACAACGATCCTCTTCTCTTTTTCTTTCTTTCATACTGTTATTACCGCATTTGAAATGCCAATCTTTTAATTGAGCGTATTTATAGGAGGAAAACGAAAAAAACCACCACAGAAAAGTCTGCAGCGTCCGAATACCCGTGACGACGTGGTTGTTACTGTTCCGCGGACAGACAAACGTCGTGGTGTGCGTAACTCTCGACCGACTTTGGCTTTCTCTCACCGCGAAGCATATTCAAATTTTGTTTGTTCACGTCGGCTCGAGCTTAAACTAGGAACAATCCTCCGTCTGTCGGTCACTTCCTACCTCCGCGTTTTCGTATATTCATCCATCTCTCAGTGTCTCTCACCGCTTCCTCAGGCTTTCTATCTCCACCTCGCCCACCTAGCTGTACGCCAAACGGTTTCCGTGATCGCTAAGTGACGATCCATTGATCGCCCTCGCGGTTGGGCCTTTCCTGAGAAAAAAAAAAAATAGAACCGTGTCGAGTTTCCGAGATATACTCACTTGATAAATAGTAAATAATATTTTCTTTCGTATATGACGAGGGATTTTCTTTGCTCGTATAGGTATGAAAAGAATCGGTTGACCCGCATGGGGCCCACAATAGTGTACAGCCGGCACGAGTGTAGAGACGCGCGAGTATTGTGTACGGGAGGTTTCCACCTTCGGATCTAGAGCTCTGCGAATCCTTCATCCGTTCGGCTTACCGAACCTTCGCGCTGTATCAATAAATAATAGTCCGATGGATTTACGATCCGGTTCTCCCACGGACACTTTGCGCACTTCGGTCCCTATTCCCTCTCTCGTTTCGCTTTGTCCGCCTCTCTCTGACCCTCGCGCTCTCTCTCCCGCGCTCTCTCGCGATATGAGATGAATTTCGAGAGAAAAATACAAAGGGAAATTCAACTCTATCATCCCGGAAATCAAGTTTTTTCTCCTTATCCACGGGTCCCTCGAATCTCTCGGAGACAAGTACAAAAAAGTATTCTCTCCGAAATGATATTCTGGTTTCAATTACCGCTGCGCTCGGATCGTCAGCTTTGCATAGAATTAGTCTCGCGTATCGCAACGAAACGAAATCCTTTCAGCTGTTTCGGAAGGGGAAACTTTTTTCTTTCATTTTATTTCTGCAATTGAATTAATTAGATGGATTGCGGATGAGAATTCCGACGATGTCATAACTTCGAGTAGTCGGATTCTTTTATACCGATGACTTCAAAGCTTACGCTGTAACGCGCTTTCGCCTGAACGATGCGGTCTCAAAGTCGCGTCCGTTAGAAACACGAGTTTCTCGGGTAGAAGAAAAAATACCACGCACCGACAGACGACCCCGTCGTCGTTTGACTGTGGGCGGTCGCTGTCTAGAATGTCCCCGGTAGTCAAAGAGCCCTTCAATGCCAACTTTTAATTGAATGACCCGTCGATGGGTTACTTGCTTCGTCGTGACTCGTCAAAACTCTCGTAATTCTCGTCACCGTACAGTTACACGTTCTTTACACTTGCATAAAGAATTGTCTTTATCAAAAAGAGTCTCCGCGAGACTCGTAGGACAGATCATCCATATCGACGACTCCCGAGACCACATTGTGACCAGAGAACGTAACAACGTTTTTACTGCTATCGCCCATTGATGTATTTCATCGAGGTTCTGGGCTTCATCCTTCGATATGCCTGTCGAAGAATGTGAAGTAATTGACGTGAGCTCATTCAAGCGTCGGCGATAACAAATCGGTGCAAAAAATAAAAAGAATATTTCTCATTCCTCCGACAGTAGGTAGGTTATCCGGGGTTATTCGGTCGAGAGCTTTACAGGCTATTCTTGCCTCTTCTACCGTATCGAAGATCCGATCGTGTCTCGAGAAAAAAAATCCGTAACAGCGGTCGTGGAGAAATAAAGAAAAGTCTAGACAAAGTAATATACAGTGATAGCTTGGCACACAAAGTACGACAAAAGTTCATCGATACTCGTCAAGCACCATTGCAAGATTCTTTCGCGGCTGAGGCACTACAGATCGACGTTCACGTCGTGGGATCATTATTCCGCCAACCGGAGAGAAATTCCTTTTCATACGGTCGTTTCAAA
Source organism: Ischnus inquisitorius (assembly GCA_963924025.1). Taxonomy (NCBI): domain Eukaryota; kingdom Metazoa; phylum Arthropoda; class Insecta; order Hymenoptera; family Ichneumonidae; genus Ischnus; species Ischnus inquisitorius. Next base: position 9,433,603 of record OZ001248.1, on the reverse strand, counting down.
CGATACACTTTCATCTGTAAATGTCTTATCTCCACATTGCTTCGGATGTAAAAAAATATCATCTCGGCGATTCGGACTGCCATTGTTCCGAGCATTTTTTAATAGTTCTCTCGCAGCTTCCTTTTTCATCAATATCTTATGTTGCCGCTTGACCATTCTCATATCTCGTCGATTTCTTGTCGAGAGAAAAATATAGATTTTCTACAAAACTTCAGTGGTAAAAATTGTTGGAAAATGACCTGGATCATTTGTGAAATAGTTTAAGAATCGTAACGATAAAAAGAACAGATGAGCGTTGACGCCATTTGTCGAAGCGAGTAATTGACTTGCAAAAGAGTTTCAATATTTTATCCTGTCGCTTACTGTGCAATTTCTTCGACAATCGAAAAGCCTCGGGTATACCAGGAGGATTATTAAAATCGACCGTGAGAATTCCTTAAACGGATGACTCGGTTCTTTATAGTTCGTTGGCTCTCAACTGGATTCGACGAGTTATAACGTCAGATTACACACACCCGCGTCGCACCGATGGGAGAGCATAGAAAGTGAGCGAGTGAGGTTTGGCCGTACGAAGTTTCATCGCGCACCCGGTACGTGCGCCCACACCGCTGCTTCATCGTTCGGCGAACATTCCACGGTAGAGACAATTCACCCCTAACGAGGCAAACGCCAGTTCACCGTACGAGGGATAGTTTTATCAAATCGTATATCGTACGTGACTCCGCCGAGCGTCGGGTCCGGTGGACCCAGTTTTGGGGTTCACCGTCGATGGGCTATACAGTGGTGCAGATGGCGCAAATCTGAAAACCCGCAAGATACATATTGTACTGTAGGCACGCGCATCGATCGAGCAACTTTAACGTGTACGGGCTTAAACTAAATTTGATCTCGCGATGTTATCGGTTTCTATAGTAGTGATCATCGATCTTAAACTTATTTGTTATCCCGACAGCTGGGAGTCGATTTGTGGACAGAACTCGAGGAATTTGTTTTTTTCTCTAAATTTTCATTCTGTTCTTATATCCGCGAAGGTGCCTCGATGAGAAAAGTAAATTTATAGTTTCGCCGATGTATTCGCCGTGGCACAAACTTATTCTCGTAGCCCAAGTAGCTGAAACCCCCGCTAACACGGTAATCCTCCGGCCCTCTCACCCCCGCGTCACCTCGAGACTCTATTAAGTTAAACCGAAATGAAAAGCTCGACGAGAACGGGTAGGTGAGCAAAGATCCACGGCAATATCGTGTTGATGCCCCGAGTCGTTCGCGAAACTATCTCACAGAGCTTTTCGCCGGTAGTCGACGGTTAGCGTTGATGCGTTAGAGTTATGCTGCTTTTGCCTCGCGCGATACTGATACACACGAGGAAGCTCGGTTTAATCAGCGAGATATTAAGAAATTTTGATCTCCGGCAACGTTTAAAGTACGCCAAGATGATTTAGGTGGCTCGAACGAAAACCTTCGTCGAATCATTCAGTCTCGAGCTGCAGTGAAGTATAAAGTCGCCTTTGCAGAATTGTGAGCGCATTAGTCTCTTCGTACTCGTGTCGGAATCGCTTCGCTCTCCCGGGCGAACCCTCGCGAATGCAGTAATTGAGAACGTTAGCGTCACGTAGCATGTGTAGTTTGCTCTACCGGTGCTTCTGTTGCTTTTTCTCCCTTCCCCGGCGCGCCCTCGCAATTCGAAGAATCGTTTAGAGCAAGTCAAAATGAAAACCTTAAAGCGAGGTAAAACGGCGCTTCGCAATATCGCGGAAGCGGCGCACGTAGCTCACGCTTCTTGCAAGGTCTCTCTCGTGTTATCGCGAATACGTGAATGTACACCGGTGCGATACTATTTCTTATCTGAAACTTCCCCTCGCACCCTCCCCTTCAAGACAACCCGCGTTCCCCCAGGCCGAAGAAAATATGTTAACAAAAATGAAAAATGATCGGCTGAATTATCATAAAGTTCTTCACAACGTTACCTTTAGTGGGACTTAGAAAGATATTTTTCTTTATTCGTATATAGATTTTCAATAATTCTTCAATTTGGATATCAATTAGATTGACAAATGTCCCTCGATATCGGAAAAAATATTCTTTACGTAGATGTCAACTCGATAATTCTGTTTTTATACGAAAAACAGGGATTGATGAAAAGCTACGGCCAGTTGCGTGACAAAAATTCGCTTAAAAATGAGAATGAAAACATGTTGAAAACTGCGGTGATAGTGTCAATTTCATTTTTAAACGAAATACAAACGCTCAGTAGACTGAAAATATCGTATTCTCCATTGAGGTCGATTATTTTTTATAGCCAGGTAAAAATGGTTTGAACAACATTTTTCGTTTGTTTTTTACACAAATTGAGGTGTACAATCCCGGAGCACGAAACAACAGTGTGTAGTTGATAGTAGAGCCGAGGCTCATTCTCAGTCAGACGAGACGAGGTCGATATCCCGAAACGAGTTGATGAATTAATCGGTCGCAGTGGAATTTTTATAATCCTTCCGAAAGATAACCGTCGACGTGAATCGTAACGGTGATGCGAAAGGCCGGGTGGATTGGGAGACGGGTCGAATATTCCCACCGAGGTTTCACGGGTTTACTCGAGTCGAGCCGAGAGTATACGAATAGACGGAGAAAGGGAAGAATTTCAGTGGTGGGACGTCGGCTGTGGTAGCGCGCGCGTTCTCAACAACCCGCCGGCTCTCCGGCGAGGCTCGTTCCTCGCTCTATCACAGTTCTGGACGGACTTACGACGCAGAGATAGCCCCGTCGATCGAGTAGGTCGGGGGGTAGTTATTGCACCCCGTGAACCTATGGTTCCCGAACGAAGGGTGGTTATCAGCGGGATGCTCACGCCGTGACACGCACCCTCTGTCAATCCTAAAACTCGCTTTGTTCAGGCAACGAGAAAAAAAGAGAAGCACGATTATCTCGTTACCCGGTCGCTCCAGGAACGCGAAAAACTCGAAAAAAAATTATCGATACAGAAATATTTAAACCTCGGCAGTTTATTAACTGAAAACCTCTCTTTAAAATATCCTTGGTTAAAATACTTCACGTTTTCGATATATTAATTACCGCTTCTTTTGTTGCCTGATTAGCTGCAGAACGAGAAAAATCTAAACAGAGAAACAAAAATACGCACGCCAAGCGCGCGATCTCTGCTAGTTATATGAAAAATTAAGAAAAAAAACCACTACCATAAAACAGATTTTTGGGATATATGTTTTCATCGCATGAGTCCAATGGAATTCGTATGAAAAATGTAATCACAATTTACTTGCAACGACCCGTATACAGACGGAATACGGTCGTGTATATGTAAAAGCGTTCGAACAAAAAAAATCCTTCATCTTTTTTTTGTTTGACCATTCGCAATGTTCAATATTAGCTTTGCATGAGCGCGTAATCAAAAACTTTTTTTTCTCCATCATTCAACGCGCGTACAGTGGCTGGAGTGGAGTTGCTCGGTGATGTAGGTACGAAGTTGCATCTCGAACTATGGATGCACGTCGTATATTGCGCGACCAGTCTCGATAAGTATGCGAGAGGGAATAAAGTTCCTTGAAGCAGGTACCGGCGGCGAGCAAAAGTTTTCTCGTCTACTGGAGCCTTTCGGATGAATCAATAGGTAATACGTGTACACATGGGCATTATAGGCCTCGATGCTTTCTACTACGGAATCTTCGAAAGACGCGTTGGGTTAACGATACCTATCGCCGACAAACTTGTATTATGTATAACCTGTCTGAAGCACGAACATCGGGCTCTCTCGAAGTACCGCGAGGTAACCGACGGAGACGAAAACGTCGCGGGGCGAGGGGGGAGGGCTTTACGACGAAATGCGCGCGGTTGGGAAGCCCTCCGGAAAATCAATATGGCGTCGTCGCGTTGGCACAGCGGCGTGCGGAGAAAGCGCGCGTGGTTTCATTCGCTTCTACTACCGTTTCATCGCTTCCCGCGTTACTACAACTCAACGGACCACTCTCTTTCCCTCTGTCCGCCCATTCTTTCGCCTCTTACAACCCACTTACCCAACTTCTTTTACGTAGTTTGTCTCTTTCACGAAGCAACACCGCCCTCGTCCACCCTTTCACGCCTAAGTTCAGTTTCTGAGCTTTCCATCCTGGCGCGACACAAATCCGCCTCGGCGAGAATGAGAAAATTGAAAATTACGTTTGTCTTTTGTTCTCGATGAAGTTTTCAATTGCTTCGTAGAACAAGGGGTGGAAAATTTACGATGCTCCGAAGTGACAATTGGATTGTCAGAAGAGGCAAATTGTGACGAGGGAAGACTGAAGTTTCGGAGCTATAATGTAAACCGGAAATTCGAACAAACTGGAGCTAATTCTGTGTAATCAAGAAAATTCAATTAACGCCAATATATAGTTGCTCGAATGGAAAAATTCGTTGTTATCACTTGGTGTCATTACAGATAGAATCTCTTTTGAAGGGAAATCAAGTATTATATATATACCTACTCACATCTGGAAAAAAAAGTTTATTAATAATATATCACTGATTCAATACAAATTTTTCAATATATTTTCACCATCATATGGCGCAAAATGTACAACAAACTTTATTATTAACACAATTAATGCTGATAAATTCTTATTACACAGGCTGAATTTGACATATTTTGAATGTATCCAATTTATTTTAATATCTGATATATCACCTATATATTCCTAATGTTTTTTTTCCATATATTATATTTTCACGTGGACTTGCCTTGCCACGACATAATAATTATTATACGATGGACTATCTGATATGTGTCTCTGTTATGCATGAATATAACGGTGTCGGACGGAATATAGAATATATTATCACACATACATTGTCAGGGATTCTCGTTGAACCGTTCGGACTGGTCGCAGAGCGAAAGCCTCGAATTCACGATTCCGACAAAGTTTTCGTCGGGAATACGTTAGCGATGCAAAAGCGATCGCGTGGTAAGACCACGACGGAATAGCGCGAGAATCGAGACTATCGAAAAATTCATTCCCGTAACTTCGACTTATACAAACGATAGAACTATCGGCAAATTTCTCGAGTCCAATAAACTCATTTCGTGTAACGCAACATACAAATATCACACTGTGGATAGATTACGAAATTCAGAGTCACTCTTCGTTCGATCCGGAAACCTCTAAAAAGCCCCTCGGCAGCGGGATAAAGCTCCGCTATATCCGGCACAGTGGTCGAATAGGATACCATAAACGAAAGAGGGATAAAAATTGAAAAAAAAAAAAAAGAAAACCCCACCATCGAGAGCTTCATGCTCTCGTCTGCTATCGACAATGCGAGAGAAAAGTCCCGTTGAGAAAATATTCTCATAATTCTTCTGAAAATAAACAAAATAAAAAACGACGAAGGAACGGAGGGACGTGAAAAAGAAGCGGGAATTCTCCTGCTCGGGTGAGATACTTCGCGCGTTTCCGCGCTCGGGTGGAGTTTGGAAAAAGGAAAAAAAGCAAAGAAGACGGAAGGAAGTAGAGATAGGAAAAAAGGAGATGAAACTTGAAGGGGTAGAAATGGTGGAATAAAAAAAAATACGAGCAACACACACTGCTTGAGGAGAATGGAAGGAAATAGCGAAGTGTGCCCGGGGTGACGCCGGGCGTCTCGACCAACGGCCTCAGCGTGTACGGCCCTGACGCTTTTTACTCCCTCCGGTTATCGCCGTTTGCGCAGACGCGCATTTTCCAGTGAAAGCTCGCGGAGAAGGTGGTGGCATAGATACAGATATAGGGGACGTACATTGAACGGCGTTGATGTTGGGCACAGTGGGGGTTGTCTGGTTGGCGGGCGCGCAGGTAGAAGGGATTCTGTTCCTCGTTGGAGGGAGGATATCACGTTAGTAGCAAGGGTACACGTTGTGCCAGCCGGCAGTAGCGAGAGCCGTGCTACACGGCCTACGGCCCGACGCCGGGTCAACCCCTTATACCGAGAATATAATAGAAAGGAAATTAAAAAAGAAAAAACACGGGAAGCTAAAAACGTAGAAATTAAAAATACTGCTTCGTCCCAGAGGTAGTGTCTCGTATCGAAAAAAATTAAATAAACAAAGTAAACGTCTTAATAAAAGTAATTACGAAATGGAAACATTAGTATAAAAGAAAAGGAATATAATTGAAAGAGAAAGCTGTGAGGGGGTAAATCGCGAAATGTCGGTGCGTCAGTTCGCCGCCCCGAAGTCTTCGTTTGTCTCGTTAACGCTGTTCCGTCATTGCGTGAGTGCGCGTCATGTTAATTGCAATACGTGCGGTGATATGGCCGACTGGATCTTTCGAAAGCAGGATACTAATAGAAGAGACTCCAAAGGATAATCACGACGAATCGGTAGTTCAACGTTTGAGTACGCTTCAGCGAGAGGGTTTAGTGAAAGGAAAAGCTACGGTTCAGGCTCGACGGGGAGCGCAGCTAAGGGTTGTACGAACGGTCAATCCCCCTCCGGAACGACAAGGTTTCCTTTCCACCACATTTGTTTTGATTCGCAATCCCGGGGGACGAAATTTTTCACGGTGTTCGAAAAATCGTAGGAAATTCGTCGATAGCTGAGTAATCATTTCTCCATTTCGAGCTAGAAGACAAAGATCTGAAGAAATATAGATATCAGGGAAATTCCTTGAGAAACAGAAACCGGGTCTGGCGAATTGTTTGTTTCCATCGAGGTGCGCCGATCGTTTCGTGTCTTGAGGGAGCGGCACCCGCGGCAGCGTCTCATTGAGAGTTCAATGGAACGTCGGGTAGCTTAAGGCCACGTTGAGGCGGCACGTTCAAATATTTGTCGAAAGAGCAGAAGCCCCGAAGGCCGTCGAAACAGCGACGCGGAAGATCCGAAGTAACATATCCAATTGGTGACGATTACACATTCGTATTTCTCGGTCAAGTGCATTTGGCCACTACAGAACGCGGAGAGCTGAGAAATAAGGGCAAAGTGTATGTCGTGATTCGAGTAGTAAATCGCACAATGACAGAAGTTTGTACAGTTGCGTGGTGAAATGTCGAAACGCTCGATATTCGGCGTCGAACGAATAGGTGGGAAGAAGGGGCGGTCGGGGGTGACGGAAGGGAATCGAATCGGAAGTAACACACAGCGACTGCAAATTTTCGAGGGCTACGACGCGTCGGTCTCCCTTAGTCGTTTCCTCGGTCTGTCGAGGTCTGGCTCCGGCGTCTTACCGTTTACTTCTCAAGGATATCGTTTGAAACCCGCTGAGGGAGGACTAGAGAGTTAAATCGGTAGGGGATATGAAGTGTCGAGGTTTTCAAATGAGAAGGGAGGTTTGAGAGACAGACGTGCCTCAAAGGCGTTTGCAGGGTGCCGGATGTACACTTTAAAGCATTCGGAATATGCATCAGACCGCCGTTTCACGCGTCTCCTCGTGCCGAGAAAATGGAATGAAAAAAAAAAGTTCGGTGTCAAATGTTCGTTGCAGCGTGCACCGCAATTTTTTCTCTCGCCGCGCGGGAGTCAAACCACAAGAGAATATCGCTGACACAAAAAAAATCTCGTAAAAATGGAGAAAATAAAGTAGGATTCAATCGTTGTTTTTTTTTATTCTCGTCTGTGTCGGTGATAAAATGCATTCTTCCTGATTTTCCCCAAAACAAAGATCGATACATTCAGGATCGCGCTAAAAATCGTCAGCAAGGTCGATAGAGTGCAGCATGCAAATCAAACTAGTAAAAATCAATAGGTACTAACGGCCAAATTGAACCTATGCGAACGTCTATAAAGTAACAAGGCCGTGGGGTTGTAGGCGCGGTGAGATAAATTCGCGTAGACGAGAGGGCGAGAGGAAGAGTGCGGATTGTAGAGAACGAGAGGAGAGAGTACCGGTGTACCGGATGCTCGACCGATTGATGGCATTCCCACGCTTCTGCTGCTGCCCGTGGTTTGCAATCCCCGCCGGATGCGGTCCAACCCCTATCTCTAATACTATCTCTCTTTCCCTCACTTGCCGTGTTTCGACTACACACAGAACTCGTAAAGTCCTCGAGCGAATTGTTGGAATACCGGTACACCGATTCACGGGACCTCGGAATCCCTACTTTCGCGAAAAGTATACTATCGACTGGAATTTAACGGTGAATCGATGACTTAGCGCCTTTTCTCCGGGCCGAAGGCTTTGTGTGTTTCTACTCGCGCAAATAAGTAGTAATTATGGTTCGTTTACTCATCGGCTCGCTACCGCCAACGTGCGGATAATTCATTAATTTTCGCTTTATCCAACGACAACGAAGTCACCTGTGTTTACTATACGTCTGGGAGGCTGCCGGTGAATTTCCGGCGGTCATCCCTCAATTGAATTAAACGGTTCGCCGGCCATTCGTATACAAAACCCGCCTCTCTCAGTTTCGAACACTCGAGGATATTATCTCATTCCCATTTCCTCCGTCAGTCTCTCCACCGCCGACTCGCCGTTTTCCCTGTTTTGCTGTTACTAAACTCGCACGACGGTTTCTCCATACCGCAAAGTTCATTCGAACATTGCACCTCACCATTGTGATTATTATACGTAAAAGAGCCGCGTTCGCAATTATGATTTATCAGAAATTATAACACAGCGAGGAAGAGATATACTGAATAAAATCGAGACGAGTGGGAGTCCATTTTTGCATTCTCCAGTTGTGGAATAATTTATTCCTCCCTCGTGAATTATTTATGCGTCTCTCGTCGCGGGTTTGCTGCTCTTGTTATTTCTTTTTTTCTTTTATTCTCAAGGAAATATATATATGCATAGAAATATATACCGAAAAATTACTGTTATGGTTATATGCGATTTTTTTTTTGCTACGGACCTATCCGATCCACGCGGATCGTACATGATAAAATAAATTTAATGAAAAATTGAAAAATGCGCCGTATTTGCGAGAGTTTGTTATTCCGCGCGCAGCGGAGATTCGTTTATGCATTAGCATATTTGCTCGGCGTTAGTAGCGATGATACATGGTCGGGTCTCGCCGCGGGAAAGTAGCAGCGGTATTCAGACGCGCATGACATTTCAAATATTTTCCTTCGCGCTTATACATGCCCCATCCGGTCGGGAAAACGAGTTACGACGCGGAAGGTTTTTCAGGGTTAATACCACGAGTACGGAAGCGTTCAGGTTTCGCGCAGTGTTAAGGAAAACTCGTGAGAGAATCGAGGGTAGTACAACCAGTGCGATAATCCACCGAGCTACTGTTCTCTATTCTGTGGTGCTAAACAATTGTTGGGAAAGCGAGAGCCGGAGATAAATAAAGCTAGGGAGGACGGGGGTTGAGCTATAACCGCCCTCCCCCCTGGAATCGCTATCACGGTCACTGCTGCTGCAGGAGCGTTCTGTATATCGAGCCGGCGATAAAGCATAGCAGCGTTCTCCGCTGGGACTCGGATTGCAGCAAGAACAATCGGAGCAGCGGTGGCACGATATATAATAAGGAAATAAGGAAGGAATACATTTTTAGTTGGCTTCGGTTATCATAATAATATCTTTTCATTCCGCTTTCTCGAGGCTCTTTTTGATTAAACCTCGGCAAATGAAGGGAATGAAAAAAATGGAGAAAACTTCTTCCGGCCGCGGTTAAAGTTGCGTTACGCGGGGACCTCGTAGAAATGAACGGTGGTGAGCGAAGAGTAGAGTTTAGGGCGTTGAAATTGTTTGGAGAAGGAAGCGGATGTAGTAGGAGGGAAATATATAGATCTTTCCAGGGTCCACGAGGTTCGGCTCTTAACCCCGAACATCCCTTAACCCGCGAAGCACCGGCGGCAGAGCCGGGTGATTCACCCTCTCGCTGAAGCGCTTCAAGAAGTACGTCGGCCTACGGAGGAGAAAGAGAGGTGAAGGTACCGTACTGAAGTGAAGAGGGATGTGTGTGCCCTCGTCTCGTGTTACAGTGTTTTCACGTCCGATGCCCGTGCCGACGACCTAAATTTCGAGAGTGAGAAGAACAAGAGGAAGGGAGAAAAAGGCAGGAAGGGAAAGGCAAAGACTCCCGGGGTTGTAGAGAAACGCGAGAGAAACTTGAGAACGAAGAAAGACAAGAGAGGAACGAGAAAGATTAAAGTTTAAGGGGTACTTTGAGTAGACGCGCACGAGAAAGTATACGAAGGGAAGAGAGACGGGAAAAAAACGAGAGCTCGGTGTGACTTATCCAAGTTTTGATTCAAATCGCGCACATTCACGGAGCCCCGAGTACGTAGATTGAAAGATAGAAACGAAAGAAGATAAACAAAACAAAACAAAAACATTCACGTACGGTAAGAGTGACGTGAATATAAAAATCGAGTGGGACAGACTTATGAATAAAATATTATAAAGTGCAAAAACCGTCAACTTATTTCTCGTCTCTTGCCTCACATTTACAAGTTCTGCGATCTTCAATGTCGTCGTATAAAATTTGATTAAAACGAATAAAAGCAACCCACCCTCGTGGACGAATTATAAAAGAAAACGCAAATGTAACATTAATCTTAACTGATAATTCAACATTAAATAATCCAATAATAAAACAGAATAACGAAAAAAAAAATTACGTGGCAAAGTGAATTAAATCATTGTTCGTGCTATTCGTTGTTGAATATTTAAAAAACATGTAAATTTCGATATAAATGTAAATTCGATGATAAGAGAGGAAGAGAAAGATAATACAATTATTATATATATACATACATATATGTATATCTCGACGTCACCGGATCCGATCGAATGAGAGTTAGCGATCCACACTCAACGACCAATCGAATACTGTCAATTACTAGTAATCGTTCAAGTTTCAAGCAAGTTCAATTATATGAAAATATAAAAAACAAAAATATATATTATATATATCATCGTAGATGTTTTAACTGTGATCGGTGAATTACAAACGCACCAAGTATAACCAAGGTGTTTTATGACCTACGGCAAAAAAGTTGACAACGAAGAGTGCGATCGGCCTACATACAAAGAGGATAAGTGCGCGAGTGTGCTCGAACGTGAAGGAGAAAATATTCTCACCTTTTTTTAAATTTGTTCTCTCGAAAGCTTCGACGTCACATAATTTCCATTCAGTGTCACCGGTGGTACCTGATACATGCATACATATATATTTTTTTTTTTTATTAACGTGTGTTACGATAAAGGGGTCTGGGGGAGAGTGGACCCTCGTGATCGAGAAAAGCGTCACCACGGCTAAGCGTTAATGACGTTGAACGCCGTGGTCATTCGAGGTAAGAGAGTGCATAAAAATTCAATTCCCTTCCCTAATCCGTTCGTAAGCAAACAACACACACGTATACACCCGTCGAACAGTTTCCATGCTGATAGTCGTGAAATTGATGAAAATCGAGTTTCTGCCTAATCGGGGTCAAAAACGATTTGGGCCTCGTTTCAGCGTTCTCCGGTAACCGGGGATTGTACTATCCGAACTAAACTCGCGCTATTGAAAGTACGATGAGAGAACTCGACCGGACAAGGGGGGGTCTTCCAAGCTTCGAAGTCTCGTGCAAGTATGACTATAAAATCACTCGAGAATGCGACAGCGCCGAAGCCCGGTTTAGTGTTTCGTACGCTCGATTCAAGCCTCCACCCCCCTCACTGCATCGTTATCTGTCGTTGTTTCGTTTAACTACCAGGAAATTTAACGGGAGCAGCGAGAGAGTTCTGAGCTGCAACTAATATAGTACCCGTGGACACTCGTGCTGCAGCGTTCGCAATAGGAACGAAATGATGGTCTATTGCACTCACTGCAAAGAGGAAATTCTCTCTCATTGTTTCTGGGTTGCCTCTTGATTGGGGATTCTGAAGCAAGGAGCTCCCGATCGATCGAGGTAATTGCAATGAAATCAATCGCTGTAACCCTTTGCCTCTGCCCCCTGTGTTGGTCTCCAATTCTCTATGCCGTTGAATGAACGGAAACGAGCCTGTGCGTAATCGAAGTTACCATTCTGCTGTCCGAGTTCCACTTCATTGGAGACGATTGTCCTATGGCGTCCAGCATGGAAAAACTCAACCTTAATCCGTTAGTTCGCTACTGAACTATTTTCATCCGACTACGGAGCCGCATTGATTACCATCTCCGAGAAGCGTAATTTCATAGATTCAATTACGATGGACCGAAATATTAGATTGTCCTTTTACTCCTACACAGAGAATAATGATTAGTCAGGCGAATTTATTGGCAGTTCAGATAATAATTTTTCGAGAAAGGTTCAACTAATTAACTTTCAGTTCGGTCAACTAATCGCAGTTTTCCCAACTCACATTTTTTCGTCCGTGTAATTCAGGATTTTCGTTATCGTAATTTAACGTAGCAGTGATGCTTATCGTTATTGAGAGGTTAAAAGATAGCGAACCAATAATTCTTATCGTTCGTGGGATTAAAGCTCACAAATCAACGGAGACTTGGATACTTTCCAGTTTTGTCGAGATTGTCCCGTTACCGGCTTTGTTCAGTCTACCTTGAATTAGAGGCTCAACCTCTAACCGCCGTGCACTGTGATGAAAGCTATCAATTTTCACGAGATTCTTTCACAAATTTTGACAAGATTACCTCGTTATCCCAAGAAAAAAAAATGAAAAGAAACAAAAGAAAGAGATCAATGAGCTCGTCGTGCCGATCCACTTATCGTAAGTCTCGCGAATCCAATATGTCGAGGTACTTTGACGCATCACAAAGCAACAAAGGGACGTTAGTCGGTTTATTTGTCTTTCAAGGCAAACACCCCAGACATTTGAGAACAAAGAAACCCTATTTAGTTCTTTGTTTGCTATGCTAGCTACGTGGTTGTTATAAACATCGACAAAGAACCCTGATCTGTCTCTCAATACGAGATGATAAATAAACCATAAAAAAAAAAAAATCGGTGAAAGTAGAGCGTGAGAACCGGTGCCAAGACACTTGTTGACGCACCCGACTGTAAGTTCAGAGGGGTGAGAGTCAGTGTCGACCGGGGGAATATGAAAAAGCTTTCGTTTCCACGGGTTGTTGTGCGGTCGATGTTTGTGCGTGTCCAAACGTTTTGTCACACGGGCAGGCGTTGTCATTATCTTTGTATGTTTTCAAAGCCCCACCCTTCATAACCTCAGATCTGTGCCAGTCTCGAAGCTTTGCTCGTCGTTGAATGCTGAAGGTATTTGTTTGTGTTCAAATGCTTGAGTGTCGTTTGGATACTCGTGGGCTACTACATCCAGGCTTCAAGTCTTCGTACTAGTTGTGCCATTGTTTATCACTGTCGCGCTTGGGATTTTTCAGTAGACGTTAATGCGACCCGCCACGGTCACCGTCCGGTTTGGCATAGGTAGGAACGGATCGAAGGAGCGCCGAGCTCGCGCAACCTCCATCGTATGCAAGCTTCGAGCTGGAACAATGCAACAGCCTGGCGAATAGGAAGTTCGTGCACGGCGAGTAGACGACGAGCTTGCCCGCCGCCCGCTCTGGCATCATCTCTGCCTTCACTCGATCCACGGCATGAGAGACACGCTTCCAGTCTCACTTTATTCCACTTTGTCTGGTGCTCTCCGTCCTCCAAGTCGGCCAACCTTTTTTTTTTTTGCTATTTCTCTTTCACTACCGCGTGTCGCAGCGTGAAATTGACTTGCTTGGCCACAGATTCCACAGAAAAGTTTCCAGCGCGATTCGTAGTAAACCTTCGACTTTATCTTCCCCGTATCTTTCGTTATCTTTATCCCCGCTAGTCCCAATCCGAAAATCCACCCAGCCCTGGCATAGATCAGCTTTACCAACAGTACCACCGGCGTCGCAATCACCCCGCTCATGTATACACTATACGTATACCTGAATTTGCTGTGACATGCGACGTGATGGATTGCTGCTAGTATATGCACAGTCTGGCATCATCAAAGCGAAAATTTTCAACGTTCTCTCTTATGTCACAGCGGCAGCGTGAGGAACTTTTTTCTTCGCTCTCCTTTTTTTTCAACGTCAAGCCCGTAAAAGCCTGGGCAATACGTGATTCGTAGCTGTTTTAAAGGATTTGTTTCGAGATCTGGGTCGCGCGAGTTGCGTTTTCGTGTTACGCGGTGATGGAGTAGGAGAGACTGCGGCTAGTGGGAACACGGGGCAAATCAGAACACACGCGGAACGAAAAATCGAAGGTTTCACGCAACAAGTATGACATTCTGAGGAATTGCCATAGTTTGCCTCATACCTTTTTAATTTTTTGTGTCTCGATTTACCCCTTGTTTCAACTCACCTTGTTCTTACCTAGCACCGAAATCCATTCCGCAGAGTATTATACTCACTACGTGAAACCATCCAATTTTTTCATAGCGTGCTTACCCTATGTTTCGAATAGCCCCGATCAGCTCTATGAAAACATTTTCATAGCGAGGATTGGTGTGGCTCCGAATTTATGGCTGATCTGATAGCGGCAGTAACTACTTGTCGTAACCGCTCGTTACTACTGAGACGGCGACTGAGTCAATTCGATAATCTCACTCGATACCTCACAGCAGTTTGGCACTCGGTTATTGCGACGTCCCACACGCTTGCATACGGGTTCGAGCTATGCGACAGTCCTCTTTGTACACTGTTTATTGTCCCAGAGATGCTGGGGAGATCGTTGCAGCCTATGTCGTAGCTCAATGCAATAGCTGAATGGGTCACCGCTGTGGTGACTGCGGCTCAGTGTATTCTGTATGCTAAACTGCCGCCGCTTCGCTCTGTCTTGCTTTCTCACTCGGCAGCATCTGTGACTCTGCGCAAGCAACTCCATCACCGAGAAACCGTAGTTCGGAGCAAGCACTGTTGGAATTCAGTAGAAACAGAGATAACAGAAGCAGCCGCAGCGACAGTCAGGGCATCGGAAACAGAAGGGCTCCATTTCTTGTCATCCGAGCGTGATGGATTGCTAGAGCCAACGCCTCTTTCGCGATGTAACGTCCCACGGTATTATGTTCTATGAAAAGAGATTTTTAACCTCGCATTTCCGTGGCGAAGTCGTTCGCTATATGTTAATGCTCACAAGATTGTTTGCGATAGACCGAAGATAGTACGACAATAGTTAGAACTTTAGGTTGGGTATCGATTACTCTATTAAAAATGAAATAATAAATAATCACATGAGTTCTCCCGAAAGGTTTGACATAACGAAGATTCGTTTTTTTGCATTTCTTGAAGCTGATATGGCAGGCTTTACTTCATTAAGTGCAATCATAACTCGATCGGATATGGATTGCATGAGAAACGATAATAAAGGAGTGGGAAGATCGGTTGCTCGAAGCCGAGAGAGTTACCAGCTGCATAAGAGAAAAGAGACTGTACGCGCGTGCGGGGTTCGAAGGGAACGAAGGAATCCGATGAAATCTAATCACGCGATCCGATACTACCGCTGCTCGCCTCCTCGTAATGGCCAAATGCCCACCTGTACCATATCGAGAATCCGAGCGAGCGTATGCGGAGAGACGCCATTTGTCTGGATTTAGAATTTTGGCTGTTCCTACGAGTCTAATGAACCACTAAATTTCCACTGCCAGTTTTCCCTCCCCCACCTTCAGCACTAATTGGATAAACCGTGCAGCAAACTTATGTGTACTTCCAGCCTTGCTCTCCGTTCGTTGGCCGTTGCCTCGCTCGCTGGGGAACGTATACGTTATTGGATTTGTATTATATCGCCCTGTGGAACGTGCGAACGATTCTATGAGCGTTGGATGTTGAAAAACAACTTTGCCGATTCAATTATATTTTTTTATCAATTTTTTTATTGTAATTTTTTAAAAACTGCGAACCCTCCTCTCTGCTTTCCCACGAACGCCGCCGTTTTATTCTTTCGTTCCGCTTTTTTTTCGCATACTATTATTCAAATGCGAAGGCATTAATTCAGATGTCATCGTTGAACGGTGGAAGGATGTGAAATATCCGGTGGCTCCCGGGGGCTCTTTCACTCCGCTTGCTGAAGGAAAGGGAATATTCGATATAAACGCGCTGCGATATAACGACTCACTAACTGCCGTCCTGAAAACAAAACATCTGAAAAGAAACTAAAATATTTACAAAATACAAACACGTTCTTCCAATTCTTTCTATAGAAGCCGAAGGTCGAGGCTCACACACATCGGCCTACATTTTCAAACAACGCCGTTGATACATGTTTCTCTATACACGGCACTCCGAGTTCATAAAGAGTTCATCGGATCGTGAAAGCTTTTATATCAATATCCCGTTGTTGTTGCACACCGTTTCTATCGGCGTTACCTTTCGACGCATAGAAAAATGCGAACAACACCTTTTTCTCTGTGATTTCGAAAAAAAAAATCTCCCCGGACCTCGCTGTTGGCTTTTCGCTACAATCCACCCCGGATATAGAGGTTAAAAGCGCATCGGGCGTTAAGCCGGGCTTTTCATTATAACTGAATGGTGAAACGCGCGATTTATTATTTCTGGAACGACGGCGTAATCCATCGAGTACCCATTGCATTTCGTATTGACACGCCATTTTCGTGTTCATTTCGTTTTTTTCATTCGCTTTATTTTTCTGGAAAAATAATGCAACGGAAACAGCTCGTCATTGTTTTTTTTTTTTTAGTGTACTCCAGGCCGTTAAGCGGATCGCGGCGCGCCCAGAATTTTTTCGACTTTGCCCGTCTATCGGAGTCTCTCGCGTATGACCTCGGGGGCTTTAAATATTTGCAATCGATGCGGATGAAGGGAAGGGTGGGCTCACGAGTCGTTGACTTCTCTGTCTTTCTCCAGTCTTTTGTCAGCCGCCCTCGTCATCTCCAAAGCAACCCCTTTCCACCTATAATTTTCGTTCCCGCTCTCACACTCGATATCCGACGCGCGCGCTCTTTCCCTCTCTCTCACTCTCTCTCACGCTTTCTCTCTCTCATTCTTCTTTGCCCGCGGTGCGAGTCTCTTCTCGAGTTGAGAAAAGCCCTCTTCTGACGTCAAAGCCCCCTGCGAGACCGCTCTCTCCCCGAGTTACGACTAGCAGGTTTATAGCCACCCGTGCCACCACTTTTGCCTCGTCATATATTGCCCGTACTACGAGTACTATATCTACTGTATATACAATACTATACACAATACACAACACTCTTATAGTCCACGTATAGACCTTTTTTTTTCGTCAATCCAGACGGTAGAATAAAAATCTGTGTATGTCTCGGCGACACATTTCGTGCAATCTTTTGTGTATTCCACGAAAATACGCACCTCATTATTACTAAAGGCATCGTTTTTGAGCAAGTGAACATAATTTAAGAGGGAGTTCGAAACTTTGACGATGAATCGCTGTTTGTTTTTTAAACGCGAAAAAAATAATGTCACTAAACCCCAACGATTGTTTGTTGGCGTGTAAACGTATAAAATAATCTCCAAGTACAAACGTTGAAAATCGAGAAAATTTTATCGAATGACAGAAACGTTGAAAATTATATCAGATGAGAATGCAATTATTTCCAAACGCTCTTATATTCAGTCCTGGAATTTTTTCACGATCAGAACATCGGCATAAAAATATCGAGCCTTCCTCTTGACGCAGGACACAAAAATGATTTACGCTAGCGCGTTTAAGTACTTCCACGCAATGTGTTCTCAATTTTGGATCATGAGATCTCGGAACAAGTTAATAACCGATTAGACTTTGATGGTCCGACATTCGGAGAATATGGGGAATGAAAGTTCGATTCGTAGGGCAGTCACGTTTCGAGGATGCTGCTATTACGGTTATACGGAAGGTAATTTCGGGGGTTGAGGCTGCAGGCGAGGGAGTGCCGTATCCCCCCAGGCTTTTTCCTGACAATACAAGTTCGCGCTGGCTGGTGGACGCGTTATAAACTTGAGTCATTCCCATTCTCAACGGTATACCAACAAGGAGGGGGGGGGGGGGGGGGGGGGGGGGGGGGGCAACCGCTGCCGGGAATAGCGAGAGGGAAGAGACGAAGAGAGATCAAAGGACGAGCTTGCCTGCTAGCAAGCAGCGTTGTATTCATTTCGACTCGATGTTTCTGTGATGTCCTGCACCATACGAAATTCTCCCGTACCCATCGTACTGACGACAAAGTTTCGTTCGCAATGCCATTTGCACTTTTTTAAATTTCTTTCGGCCTCGCCATTGAGATGTGCGAAATACCGAAATGCAATATGCGTCCGATAAAAAGCCTGATTGAAAAAAATGTAATTTTTTTTTATTATTCAATTCACCGTGATATTCGAAACTTTCTATATTTTGAAATTTTTTTCATCGAGATGTGCAAAATACCGGATAGGAATTTTTGTTTTTTCTAAAAAGACTGATGAAATTTGACTTTTTTTTATTATTCAACTCGCCCAGATATTGGAAATTCTTTATATTTCGAGATTTTTTTTCCCCCTGTTTCCTCATATAGAACATCGTTTCTCGCATATTTGGACGACTCTATTGTCCCGAGTCGCCGAAGATCCTTGCATTCCGAATTGAGCTCCCATTCCCTTCGAGTCACCCTTATTCACTTTGAGAGGGTTGGCGTGAAGAAAATAAAAAAACCTAACGGCGAATACTAGAAGAACTTTCGCTTCGACACGAAAAAAAAAGGTTGCTGCGTCACATCCTCTAGCTTTCTAAAGTGAGACACCCCGTCGGTGCGACGACTTTTACCTCGAAGATTTATGAAGTCAAGATCCGTCTTACCAGCGGCACAAGATCGCACGTTAGAAAAAGATTAATCTTGTCGAAGCGTCGAGAGCTGCACGTAGGAGAACTGCAGGGCCAGTGGCAGCGGCTTAGATAATCGATTATTCGGTATTCCGTCTTCATCCGTGTCCGGACGATTTATCCGAAAAAATATTCCGCGCGTTCCGAGAGGGGTTCTGCATATATACTTCATCGGGAGAGGGAGCGGGTCCGACGCGCGTAGCACGACGAAAAATTCAATTGGCGGACGGTAGTTCAACCTCTGTGTTGAGAGAACTCTGCAGATAAAACATATTTCAACGAGCACAAAAGAATACCTCAGAGTTTGATTCAACCGCAATTCTTGTGCTCATACTTTCGTTTGTTTGTCGTTTGCAGTTTTCGATGCAACGCAAAAAATTCGCGATAGAAGTTGAACAAATAAAAATAAAAAAAAAACAAGGTTTACGCTTGACGAGCGAGAGCTCGTCGGGCTCGCCTTACAGCACGCTCTTATGCACGGGTGAACAATAAATCTCACAGGTATGAGGCGCATTTAAAAAAAAATGAAAGATCGTGCCATTAACGTTGTATGCGGAGCTTGCGAAGCATTAAAGCGTCCATGCAATAGGAACATCAACATTAAGAATCAGCTATACATAGATAGGTATGAATGTACACAATGTTTGAAAATATTTTAGGATAAGGCAATACCTGGCGAATGGAAATCCAAGCTAATTTTTAAAAATTAAACTATCAAAAATAATACAGTGAAATGAAAGGTACTATTCCGGTAGTTATATTGTTCTTTTCCAAGACCGTTTCAATACATTTTTTATCCAAACCGTTCGTTCTAAAAAATAACCTTCTAAATAAATTAAACATATAACAATTTTTCATAAGCATCTATTGATATAAATTTAATTCAAACGGAAAAATTGATTAGTATCGTATCCTTTATCAACACCCGAATCAACGAAGTAGTTTTTATTAGCCAATTAAAAAAATCATATCGTCGAAATAATTCACGAAAGTACGCACTTCATTTTCCGTGTAGCAGTTCACGTAGCGCGTAAATGCCGCGATCGTAATCCGAATGGAACATTTCATTTCCGCGTTTCTCGCGAGAGCTAACTCGGCCCCATTCTCATTTTGTCCAATTCCGGAGTTCAACTCCAGTCGTCGACAATACTAGGAGAAAAGCAGGAGAATCGTTGGAAGCGCAGTCAGTGGCCATGTTGGTAGATGTCTATAAACTAGCACTTAGTCCTCAACCCTTACACACGGTGTACGTTTAATGGGATTTCGAGGCGAGAGGAGACGATAGCTTCGAGGGATTCTCTGCTACGACGCGTTACTACTTTCTGCCGCTGAAGTTGGAAACCCCAGATATAAAGCGCGACGTCCCCTTTTCATTCTTACATCTTTCTCACGTTTTCATTCCTCATTTCACGAACCAAGAAGAAGTTAAAAAAAAAAAAAGAACATATTATCTCCAACTCTGAAGATTCCTTAACCTTAAGATTAAAACCATCGCGGGCTCGAAGTCAAGTAACTTTTGAGAGGTCAAAACATAGATATAAGAGCACTTTAATTCGAATAAGAAAGCCATTGGAGCTTGAAACGGAGAAGAATATCTCTTGATATTCTTTTTCGCGTTCTTACTCGGGAGAGCGGAAAAAAATAGTGTACCAACCTAAAAATCTTGCAAGAGCGTGGAAGAATGTTCTTTGCAAATGACCTCGATCCAACGAAAAATCTCGAAAAGGCCCGAAGTAAGGGAGAATTTTGCAATTGAAAGGAGAGATAAAGAGCGGTAGGAGATAAAGCGACGAGATATACCCGGTTTTATTCAAGATACTTGGAAAAAAATTGGTCGCGCAGAGAGGGCATAAAAGTGACTATGGGTACTATTGTACTACAAAAAATGTTTCAAGTCCCTCGTAAACCGATGACTCCTTATCTTCCATTGAGCTGGTTCGTCGAACCGGAAAGTGTGTGGAAACAGAGACGAAACAAATTATAAAAGTCTCCGATTGCGCTTACCTGGAGAGCAGCGAGAGAAACTGAGAGGCGGAGCGAGTCACAAGAGACTCGATAGTGAGCCATCCGAGGACTAGATATTCGTAAAATACTCGGTGGGCGCTTCGACGAGGACCATTAGAGCGAGTTCTCGAGTAGAAAACTCGCCCTCGATGGCGTTTTCGCTCAACAGGGCATCGTTGCTCAAGTCACTGGTGTGTACCGACCGTCACTGTTGTTCGTAACTGTACCGTGCAATAAAATTGGGCAGTAGACAAAAGAATCTCGGCACAGAAGTACCGCCGGCTAGGCATTCGATATACTGAAATATTTTTCATTTCAAGAATTCAACAACAACAAGGCAAGGACATTCTTACAATCTACATTTTTTTAATATTATTGCGATTCCTTTGCGAAACAAGGTAACTCACGGCATACATGACAATTTGGGTCGAATATTTTTTTCCTGCATTATTCCTATCGAAGCACAGAAATATTTTTCCTACAGCCTGTGGATATGAGGATAATAAGAGATGCACGAGAACCGAATATAAAATGTGCAGGAAGATTGGCAGTACATTGGAAGGAAGTTCCATTATGCTCCGTTATCCGAACATTGCTCTTGAAATTCTCGAAATCCTCTGTTGAGTCTCTTCGCGTGTCCTGTACCCCTATTATTTTTCTTCTCGTCGTCGTCGTCGTCGCCCAATACGACGTCTTGTTTATTTGCTTGCTCAAGCTACGCGGTAAATCTTTTAGAAGGGTCTTCTACGATACAATAAATACAACGGAAAGCATTATTCGGGCGTTGCTCTGACTTCTTCGGACAAAAAAATAAAATGAATTCAACTCGAGAAATTGTGGTACAGAACACAATTCGATTAGGTGCGTTGTTTTATTTTCCGTATATCGATGCTCCGAAATGAACGGTCGAAGCTTCAAACACTTGAATTACGAATCGCTCCATCATGAATTATTACCGATTCGTCGGGAAATTCAATAGTACTTGAGTCACGTTTGCTCGATTCTATATCGATACCTTTTCCAATATTCTGAAAATACAAGCGTTACAATTCTCTACGTACGATGATTCTCATCGATTTTCACGAGATTACCGGTGTTAATGGCAAACTGTCTAATGCGATCGCTTGGTAGTGAAACGACGATATTGATGTTCGGGTTGGCTCATCGCGTTGGCAAGAAAACTCTGATCGTTATCCACGAGCCGCGCGCAACGCGAGTGGAAGGTGTCGACGAGATCGTAAAAAACGTGTACGACGCGGAACAGCGGCACGAGGAAATCGTGTCACGAGCGTGAAAGTACCGGATACGTGGTCGTACTCGTAAAGTCGGTTACTCGATTGAAGCTTGATCGAGCGACGGCTATTGGCGCTTTCGTGTTCGTCGGACTACTTCCCGAGATATCTTAGTTGTCATTGGGAAGATCCACGAATTCGGATTGACGATTGTGGTTCAATCAGCCGGATATTTTTCATTCGCATCGCTACTAATATGTTATTTGCGAGAGTGCCGTTTTTCCATTGAAAGAATAATGGTTTTTTAAAATTTGCATTTGATTATTTCGCTCGTTTCTGCCATCGATGATGTGTGCAGCGACCCAATTTTATGCAATTAATAGAAAAATCTTCAAAACGGAATATGCATTTGGCGAGCTCCGTGGTTCAGAGAGCTGCAAGCTCGTAATTGAAAAAAAATTACGACTCTCGCAAAGCGTATAAGCGAAATTGTTGAAATCCTTGACACTCCTACCGGGCAAAGGCTTGGATCTCGCGCGTTCGTAAAATCCCTGTGGACCGATTGATTGCACCGCGGTGGAGTTGCTGGCAGGCGTTTAGAGGCAAAAGTGTTAGTGGCGGCATACCGGAGTTTCCACACACGATCAAGATCAACCGAGGTATTAGCAAAGCCGTCCACGAAAAATAGATCGTCGAGGGAATATACAGCTGTGCGCCGAATGCTCGTCGCAGCGATCGAGTCGTGAGACGACGCTCGGCGAATCCGATAACGAGGCAATGGATAACTGCTCTTCGGCTTCGTTTCTTTTTCACCTGGCTAGTTTCCGCACATGGGTGCGGAATATACATTGCAGAAGAAGCGAGAACCCGAACATTGTATACTTTTACCCCTCGTATAAGCTTTTGGGGACAAAAAAAAGAGCGGTGGTCGGTCGTAAAATCTTCAAGCGAGAGTATAAAAGCTGCGCCTGGGGAAGATATCGCTATTCCGGGAAAGTAGGTCTTCAATCTATAAGCCAGAAGCTTTGGAGAAAAATTCTGATGAAAGACGAAAAATACTGTCGAGGGTGTTTTCTTCATGGGATAATCAAAAAGAGCAAAGTACCGACTGAAATTTTATTCGTTACAGAGCTGTCGTAACCGGCGAGCTCGGTAAAAAACTATAGCAGCAACAAGAGGCAAAGGGAAAGGAAAAATAGGCGATAAGAATGTAGAAAACGAGCTAAAGGGCGGAAAGTGCTTTTCGTTTGATGAAGGATGAAGGGTCCTGAAGAAATTCCGGACGAATGAGTAGCGGCCGATGGTAAACCTTTTAACTTGCTTTGGTTGGTTGTCTAACGAAGAGAGCGAGGCGAATAAACGTTCTAGAATGAAAGAACACAGAAGAGTGAAAGTAGGGATCCCACAGGGGAGGGTGAGAAAGAGAGAGCCCGGACCTCATAAATCCCACCGATCGTCTTGACAGCGTCGGGCCCCGTTAATTCTCATCTTAGGCAATTTCGAGCAGCCAGGCAAGACAGGCAGCAAACACGAATCCGACCTAGTAGGGGAGGCTTGAAACAAAAGGGCGAAGGATTCCTCTGCACAGTGTAACACCAGTAGCTGTAAAAAAACTCGCGGATTGTCGGAGCCGGAAAGACGAAAAAAAAGGAAAAAAAAAAGAAAGATTTGTCGTTACTCCTTCTTGGTACGAAAGAATTAACTTTGTTTTTCGTGAAGATATCGAGCTCGTAACAATTCCGAAGGCAAATCGTCAAAGAGACTTCTTTTCATTATCGGAACAGCGATCGTGATAACTTTGTACAAGAATCATTTTAGCTGCGAGGTAATCATATTGTGGTTTCGCAGCAATATTCGACCCTTTACGGTTCCTAGAAAAAAAAGCTTATAAGAAACTTCAATTTCTGTACTTATCTAATTCCAATTTTTTTGTCTGAACCTTTTATAAGGTAAATTCGTTTTGCGACGATTCGTAATGCCCTCTGCAAAATTGAACATTACGGGAAAATATAGTTAGCTGTTGCATTGATAAAGAAGCCGCGATGCAAAGCATGGAAAAAAATTAATGCCGTGAATTTTGATAGGCAATTCTGTAAAAAGTAGTAAATAATAATTAGCAAACACGGATCTCCACGGCTTTGTGGTCCGTGGATCGTTAAAGACGAAGCTCCATACAACGATAGCCGAAGAGACTCTTCTACTATAGCTAGTGTGCCTGCTCTTCGCAAAGTAGAAGGAGGGAAGGAGTTCTTCTACGGTTTATCGTTTCTCCTTATCGTAATCCCTGCCGGGTGTGCTTTTACCTCGTATCAACCGCCCATTCCCACGCGAACACTAGCAACCGAGCACCGGCGTTCCTGTTCGCGAAACGTGCAAAATTAGAAGTTTCTTTTTTCCGCTTTGAACCCTTTCTTCCATCGTACGCTCTCTCGCGAGCTTGCGATCTCTTCTCCAATGTTTCTCGACACCCCTCGTTGCACTCGCCTCCAAGAAAACACTCTCAACCGCTTTATCTTCGCATTCGCTTTTTCTTGGACTTCGCGTATCCTCTCGGGTGTTTATTCTTTCTTTTTCTCATGGGCGCGGCCAACTGGTAATCCGGACAAACCAGAAGTCTTGCATAAATAGCGTAACACAACCTAGTTTTTAGGCAAATTGGAACGAGAGAAAAAAGAATAAGAATTTCACAACTTTAGCCGCTGGTATTAATTAATAAAACTATCACTGTACATGCGAAGAGGCAGTACATATAGTGCATACTGCCATATACGATCCTCGTAACACTTGTGCAGCTCCCGTTCTGCGGATGCTGAGCTGCTGTAGCTGGTGAGAACGTTTCGCTGCGGGGATGAGAGAAAAAAAAATAATACGTTGTTACTCCCGTCTTGCGTTCCACTTGATGGTTCGTTGAACTAACGGTTCGTTGCACAATAACGAAGCAACCGAAGCGAAAGAATGCGTGGCATATTGCAGGAGAAAGAACCCAGACTGAATTGTATATACGTCGATTGATACCGAGAGTCCCGACGGAACAAAAGATCGAATATACGAGAAACGCTAGTGAGGGAATGAACTTCCGCTCGTTATAAAAACGATTGTAATTAGTTTGCCTTCTCGTCCACTTCTTATTTTGTCACCTACAATTAGTGGTTAGCTTGGGAATTAATTTTTAAAAATGATTATAAATTAAAAAATAAAATTCTTCATTCTTCAGTACTCGAGGTCCGAAAATTAAAGACTTGTAGGAAATTCCTCAACGACGCCAGATTGAATGATTTTGTTGATTTGCGAAGCGAGCGTGTCGATGGACTCGATAGTTTTATCCACTTTTGGTAAGTGGAAGATGTCCACACAGAAACAGCGCGAGAGATTGCGAAGAAGAACTGAAAGGTAACTGTATCGAGGAGTAAAACCATTCGACGTCCGGAAGTGCAGCAATGTCGTGAGAACTCTTCGGCGTTACTGCTAGTTCGATATACCGGGGAGACGCCTCCTCCCCAAGAGAAGAGCACTCTCCTCAGCAAATGTAACTCCTTCCCCATCTCTTCCTCCGTGTTAGATGTTATACGGTAGATATCGCAGCTCCTTTCCTTGTGTGTTCGCAAACTCAGCGGTATCTATCCTCATACTATTTGCCCACGGGAGACGAGATAACGTATGATTGTTTGACTCTCTCTTCCGGCGATGTCTCACGTCTATACAACCAATCGTCTGGTTCCATTCCTATATACTTATGTGTGTTCTCCTTCTTGAATGCGAATCTTTGCCCCGACTTCTGCGGAGCCACACTCAGCGAAATGGCCAGGGCAGTCAATGGCACCTAAATTCACCAGGGATATCGGTGAAGCCCGTACCGTATAGATAATTTTAGAATTGACCCCGACTAAAACAATTATCGTTATTGATCCGGGAGCCTTTGATTTGAAATTCATATAAGCCGTCCGATTCCTCGACTTCGCTTAAACTACGGCCCACCATCACATCTCATCCACTATCCCACCTATAAAGCTTCTTCGTGATGGCTGTAACATTAATTCAGTGCTCGCCCTCTATTGACTCGGGGTATGCACAAACTCTCGAGGTGATCTATAAATACTTGCCTAAGACAAACGCGCAGAAAATTGCCTCCGGTTTGAACAGACCAAACAATTTTAAAGTTTGGATCGCTGAGAGACAGGAGAAAAAAAAACATTAAAGAGTTTCAATCAAGTTTGCTCTCGTACCACGGTCTATGACGATTCCCATAATTGCCAAAGCGGATACGTAGATTTGCCAACCGGAGACGGAAATTCCACGAACTCCGATTTCTCGCGCGAGCAACGGATGGGTGTTCGGACAAGGGAGGGGGATAGCGACGACGAGTCAAGGAGCAACGGACGAGAGAGAGAGAAAGCATATTGCAACCGATTTGAGTTTCCCCGATGCAGCGTAGCTGCGATTTCCACAGGAGGAACACGCTACCGGGGATGGCTTCCGACCTCGTTTTTCTCGATCACGCTTCCCTCTCCTCACTCTCTGCGCACTCTCGGTAACCAATTTGCCATTATTACTATACCACCACTCGTCAGAGTCACTGCTCGATTTTATCTCCCTTTCCGGCGTTTTTTTTCTGTCTTTTTCACGATATTAGCGAACACTCTTCAGGCTCTCGCTCACTCTCCGGGTGAAGCTCCCGGCTCTTCGTCTCGTCATTGGGCCGTGGCCTCCTTCGGCATCGATGGCTATCGCGACAAATCGATTTCTCGTAATTGCCTCCCTATCCCTCCAGCAAACCTCAACCTCCCCCCCATCATTTCGCCTCATCTACACGCTATCTGGGTTGTCCCCCGTGTGGGATTTCACGAATCGCTGAGATTTCGTTCGCGGATGAGAATTACGCTCTGACGGTAGACTTCTAGATAACGCTGCCGCTACCACTCCCGCAAGAGAGAAAACTCCGCGGTCCGAGCGCACCGAGGTCTTACTACTCGCTAGAGTCTTTCCGAATCTTTTACTTCGTTCACTCGTACGCTTGCGGTATCCGGAAGTTCCGTACTTCCTCTGGAATTTAGAAGACTTTCGAGATTCTTTTCGAAGATTCCGACATAATATATCTAATGGATATCGTACAGGACTTCGGCATCGGGCATCAGATGCTGGAAGGAATGCCCCCGCAAATTAGAAATTAATAGTACCATCGGAACGCTCGAGAATTCTTTAAAGCTGACCTCAAAGAAAATTAAATATGTGCGAGATGCAGAATTTTTTACTTCACTGCGACGCGAAAAACTTCCTTTCCACGCCTTGTTCAGTAAAATTGTACACGATACTCGACGAATAAGCGTTTGGTCCGCTCTTGTGATTGTAAACGCACCCTTGTGAGAAAAAGTTTTTCCGTTCTCCTGTCGTAATACACGATTGCTGAAGCACGTGTAGTTTATGTATCATTTTTTCTATATAGTATATTTCATGTATCAGCGGTATATCTTCTGATACGACATTTTGCCGTTCGGTATACGGATATATCTTATACATTTTTACATATTCTTTATTTCCTTTGGGAATCCTCGAGCCCACGAGCTTTGATAGATTTTTTTGCTCCCAATACAAGTAGATAAATTTTACCTTCTAATTTGGATGTAAAGATTACTAAACATAAATTGAAAAAACCATCTTTGCTGCGTCTAATACTGAATAAAATTCATAAATTTTACTCCACATTTTCTGGTGACATTCGCTTTCAAGTTCCACGTTCGTCTGACCCAAAATGTTTCGTTGCACCTTCGTCACGAAATTGTATTCTATTCGGATGTTCTCGCACCTACTCGCATGTGTGACTGAATATTTCTATGCAACAGAAGAAACGTGTTTTTCTCGGATCATGTCGACAACGGAGTTGTCACTTCCATACCGTAGTTCCTTTTCTTCTCTTTATGTATCTCTCTCGCTCCCTCTCTCGCAGTGTGGATGCTAACAGGGCCCCTTGGCCACTTCCGATGTCGCCATGTCGCCTGTAAAATACTGCTGTACGTGACCGAGCAGCGCCCAGCTTCTATTAGTTTTATGACAACCTTGGTATATTCATATTCCTGCTGGGGTCGCCGTGCTCGTGCGAACGTCAGGTGGTTTACCTTTACTACTGTACATCGCAACTGTATATCTTTGTTCAGCAATTTCAAAGAACAAGTCGTCAAGCATTGCCATTTATACGTTGTCATGTTGTTTGTTTGTTTGTTTGTTATCCTTTTTTACTATTATTAGAAGCATATACTACAATGAATAGCAGGGAATTACGAGGTTAATATATTCTCTTGCACTTGAACGAATATCGTGTATGTGTCATATTGGTATTCCGATAATAAAGGCTTCTTACTCAATTCCTGTAAGAATATTGATTGCGTCGACCGAATGCTATACACATTCCACGAATAGAATTTCCCGGAGAAGCGCATTTCGCGCTCGCAATAATAACTACCCTCGGCACGAACGACTCCCCCCCCCCCCCCCCCTCCCCCTCTCCTCTCCAGGAGCTCGTTCGAAACGAAAGGCTCATCGATCTCCTCTTTTAACACGCGGTTATATTCAAACCCCTTTGGTGTATCTCACGTGCCGGCCTATCTCTCGTCTTTCCGATGCCGCTGCATAAATAGAGACAGTTCTGTATTCCATTGATGTTATTGCTCCATTGGGGGATCGAAGTGACTCGAGAAAATCTTGCCCACTCCCAGGCTTTATTGTATGTCGTTACTGAGACTTCAGTATCACTTGAGCGTATTTCACATTTTTACCATTCTTTAAGTTTTTTTTTTTTCCCGTGAAAATTTACGATCTCCTGGAGAATCAAATATGCGTAGGCTCGTGAATACGTTTTGGGGTATTAAAATAGAACGTCGTTATGTAGAAGCATCTCGCGAGATACGTCCTGGGAGGCTCGGAAAAATGTACTTTCGTGCAGAACCGATCTCGAAGTTTTATCGAAATCTCTCGCCGCAGTTTTCACACTGCAGCGAATTTCGCATGTATCGCACTTGTTCTTTTTCTCCCTGGAATTTCGTTTTTCTTGTTGCCTGCTTAAAAAGCTTTCGTCTCCGGAACTTTCAGATCGGTCGGGGCGTCGGCGGTGGCGGCGACAGAGAAGCTTTAAATTTCTGCATACACCGAAAGCCTGTTGTCAGCGGGGGCTTTCAACCCGTCTGGAATTTTAATGTTTCCAGGAGATGCTCTGATCTCCGGCACCCCGGCCTCTCTGCGCCCTTTCCCTTCCTTTGCCCCCTCGAGACAACCTAAACTACACCGTCATGCATATACGGGATTCTCAGACAATTTACCGACCTGTTTACTCCGTTACGGAGCCGCGAAAGCTTGCCGCAATCATTTTCTATCCAGTGTAGTGACGTGCAGTGTATTGTAGTAGAAAACAAATAAAAAACCGAGAAAAAAAGTTAGTTTCTCTCGCGTTCGAAGTTTGCCGCAAAAGTTTGTATTCAACTCTGTCTTCTCTGACATCTCCCTCAAGTCAAAATCTATACGCGAACCATCGCTCTTATCAGAACTTTTTTTCAATTTGGAGAAGGTTTATCAGACTAAACTCGTTGATCGAACTCAAACCCCTATGGATGTAGTGTATACTGCGATAGATCTTTTATGCCGTCCGCCAGGTATTTCATTTCTTTGAAAGCTTCTAACTTTGCTTCAATATTGTTATATTTTCTTATGCCTCAATTGCTTGAGAACTAGACTTGTCATATGGCTGACATAGAGCTCATGCTACAATGTTTTACATGGTGTGGAATATGCTCTGCCGTTTCCTTCCAGTCGATGTATCCTCCATTGTTCCGCAAACGACCTCAAAGTGAGGAGTAACGTTTCAATTCAATGTCTTCCCACCGACAGAGCAATGTTAATGAACCGTTTCGGGGGTTGAACGTGAAAACGTCGATGAAACCGCGAAATCGTAGGCTCTCTCTTTCAGCTGGGTGTTCGATAGTGAGGAATTCGTCCTTACGCTCGATCGCTATAGTCGGCTGTAATTTAAGCCCGAGTTTAATACCCCAGGTTGGCGTACCGTGCTCGAAACGCCTATCGGGGCGAAACGCCGATCTTCCTCCGTGGGATAAACGCGCGAGGATAGCACAGTGGGGTGAAGGTTTCAAACTCTCCGTTCCAATGGATGGAGGAACTCTCGGATCGCACGGTGGAACTACTCGTGGAGCAGAGAGGGGGACAAATTGTCTTCGAACTCGTTCGCGGAAACTCGTACCGTCGGCCGCGTGGTTACTATCGATTGGACGAAACGAGCTCGAACGACAACCGCACGTATCTACAGTACGTTTAGCAAGTACTACAGTATACTTGCTGCGTATCTATGCTTGCGGCCTATACTTCCCGAGTTACTGCAGTCCCTAGGCTTTGTCTCCGGGAACGACACACACACAATGCGCACGTTCGATGTCCCCTTTCACCCCTTTAATATTAGTCTTCGACGAATCATAGTTTCATTGGGGAGTGCGACAGAGCCTCGAATACGCTCTGTGATTGCAGCTCTCAGAGAAATTTGAGTGCTTTCGAGGTAACAAAAACGTCCACGAACTTATAAGAAAAACAGGCGAGCCGAGGGGTTGTTTTTTATTTTTTGAAACAGCATCGAAGCCAAAGACGTTGAATGAGAGGACAAACGTCTCAGACTTCCGAACGATCTTCAAACTGCGAACAAAGTTATGAAAAAAAAAACTAAAATTCTGTGAATGAACTAAAAAAAGAAGCAGAGAAAAACTTCAACGCCGGGTGATCCCTCGAATATTCGAAGTGCCGGAGAGAATGTTGGATTATTCATACGCACGAGACAAAGTCAGAGATTATGTGCGCGAATAATGCCGCAAAGGTGAGAAAGGACGATAAACTTTAAAGTCCATGAGAACGTGCATTTCGCGCGAGTTCTCTCGCTCGCGAAGTCTATCAAAACTTGATAGAAAGACAGTGTCGAAGCGTGGAAGGGGAATTTGAACGTAAAGTTGGGATGCCACAGCGGTGGATCCTGTCACGTAATTTTCCCGCAATAAAGACGTCTATAGCCTCGAGATAAATACGTGAGAATCGTGCAACAACGGCAATAGACGATGCACAGAGCGGAGTGAACGAAATAAACAGCGAGCCAACGGCGCACGCGACAGATAGACATATGTATATGTATGCGCGACGAATCTTAGGGATGTTACGAAGTTGCCGACATTCGTCAAACTTGTCGAGACTCCGAGTTGACAGGGAATTATGATTCGTTCTATAATCCTTGAGTTGCTCAACTAGGGGCAAAACTTTAAGGCAGAACAAACACAACGGCACGAAATGTTGATGCAACGCTGCGCTAGTTATTTGAGAGAATTTCATGTACAGCGTATGTGTAAACAATTACACATTGCCCGGAATAGCTCTATGTGCTACCTCCGTATAGTATAAGGGGGAAAAAACATGAATACCCCAATGAAAACGAAGTGCCACGGGAGATAGATCGAAGAAATAAACTTTCGGTGAGAACAGACGCAGTGAGTTCCACAGAAAAGTCTCTTCTCCTGCAGATGTTCTTTTTTTCGATTGTTTTTTTTTCCTTTTCTCCTATCTTTCGTCTCTTTGAGTTCTCGACAGTTTGCTCGCGTGACGAAGGAAAAAAGTTTTCGTAAATGCAAGCCTCGCGAAACTGTATCAGCGAGCATGTTCTGTTCCTTCTCTTGTTCTTGTTGCGACCCGTTGAGGGGCCGAGAGGTCGAAACGATGAGACGAGAAAAATATGTGTCGTGTGGGCACTTCGAAATGGTCCGAAAAAGAAAAGCAGACGTAAGACGACATAGAAAATTGAGAGGCGCAATATCGAACGGCATAAGAACTTCCGTAACTTTCTTCGCTCTCCTGTGAAGTGGAGAAAAATTGAAAAATCCGTCGAAAGCAAGTAGCTTGGACAAATATTCTTGAGCATACGATGAGGAAGCCGTGCGGAGAGTGGAGAGGCGTAAGGAGCACGAAGAAAGCACGCGACTTACACTGGGAACACTTTGGCCCCGAGAGCTTTACGATTCGAGGGTAACGACTGTGACATCCGGTACTCAAGATCTTTTTCCAATTCGTGCCGAGGCTTCCTGAACATTTCGCACCGCTTTTTTTTTTTCATTGCGAGAAATTTGCTTTTTTTTTTCAAAACAACCACGAAAGACTCGCTTTCTTCCAATGCGAGTGAAAGATGATCGTTATCATGGATAGCACAGAAATTGGTTTCGCTAAAACTTCGATACTTTATGCTGATCTCTCCGGGACGCTATGTCGCGTTAACGGAAGTCCTTAAAACTCTCTTCGAGGAAGTATCCAAGGATATTCCGTAAGTTCGATGGGTCTGAACGAAAAAGCTGATGGTTACGACAGCGTAAGCAGCGTCAGGTGTTACTTATGTCGGGTTTTTGCGAAACAAAAATATAGTACATTGTAACGAAAAGACATTTAGATGATAAAGTGAGGGAAATTCGTAGCGAACAGATGGTCCATTGGCGGAGGGGTCGAGCAGTTTTTCACCGGTCTCAAAATCCCCCCAAAATCCGCGAAACTTGCGAGGCGTGTTCAAAATCTTGGATAAGGGGCATTGTCATAATATGATTTATTATGAGATTTATCTTCAAATTAATCAGTCTGGTCGGATGATAATCTTCCGAATGAAATGAATTTCGTATGTTAAGTAAAGTCTACCTTCTAAACATCAGTCATTAACTAAAAACACCTTTGAATTTACAGCAACGCATTCACGTGTCTGCATACATCATAGAAAAAAATATGTGCAAAGCACGTACTGCTCGGCTAAAAAAAAATAAAGAGAAAATAGAGAAAAAAACGAAGAAGCGGACAGTATATTGTGTGGTTGAGTAAGTCGAGTCGGCAAGTAGGTCAGTAGGTGCAGCCTGCCCAGCGGTTTCGCCGTATCTTTTTTCGTTCTTGAAATGGGTTAGCGAGGGTATATACAGAAAGAGGGAGGGATTGCTGTCCGGAGTTCACTCGGACAGGAACTTCCCTCTTTTCCATCTCGCAATAGTGGGGAAGGGTTCTTCGCGGTGCTTCTTTCCATTCGTAAGCACCAAGGGAAAACTGCTGGCGCTCGAGATGCTGGCCGAGCGGATAGAATAGAATAGCATGAAAAAGAGAGTTCACAGAGAAAAAGAAAGCAAGAATGGATAGTGGGATGAAGAGCAACGTACGGTGTGTGTATTCTGAGACGAAAGAAAAGAGCTAGGGGCGCGATGGTGCAAGAGCGTCTCGGCAATACCAGTTGCGAACGAGGGGAATTGTCGTGTGTATGCGGCTTTGCAGTGTCAGGTCGGTGGTAGAGTGGTTCGTGTAGCCTCAGGCGGTCAGGATGTTTTTGCTGCCACCTCTGTCCAGTATATCGCAGATAGTATAGTCCAGATGGCTATAGTTCCGGTCGGTGGGACTCTCATTCACGCCGCTCGGCTTTTCCCCCTATAACGCAGTACGTGCGCTAAACAAAACTGCCGGTCTCACTTTCACCCCTCACGTTAAAGTGCGTGGAAAAGAAAATCTGCCACAGATTCATATATTTTCAAACTGATGTAAATTTTTACAAGGAATGAGTCGTCATTTGAAAAGACATTTCTAATAAAAGATTACATTTACAGATTTTAAATACGATTTTCTGTTATTTTTTCCCACTTTTTACTTTAGTTTTTTCATACCTCAACTTGGTTTTTTATTTCTTTATTTAAACTCAATT
The DNA here is from genome assembly GCA_963924025.1 of Ischnus inquisitorius. Classification (NCBI taxonomy): domain Eukaryota; kingdom Metazoa; phylum Arthropoda; class Insecta; order Hymenoptera; family Ichneumonidae; genus Ischnus; species Ischnus inquisitorius. The sequence continues at coordinate 9,400,008 of OZ001248.1, read as the reverse complement.
CTTTTAAACCAACTACATGATTCCGATAATTACATCTTTCTATCGCTTCTGTTTTTGAGCGCCCTGTGTTCTCTGCAAACGGCAAACTGACCGATAGCGATCGCCATACAAATCGGATTTTTTATCCCAAGCTGCGTTCGACGTGAGCTTTCTCTGCTGATAAAATTTTCTCTCCTATCGAGACTTTGACAGACATCGAAAAAATTGCTTTCGTACAAAGTGGCATTATCAAACCGTCCTAATTCCAACGACTCGTAACTCCGAGTGCTTTTGTTAATCGTACACCGAAAGCTAAGATAGGAGTGAATGGAGTCGAGTCATCCCCGTAACGTTATCTCTTATTACTACTGGACTTCTGGCCATACTAGCTTGGCCACCGACTGCTAATAGGACTGTCGTCGACGTTAGCTATCTCCGCTAACTTTTGATCTTCCAATTCGCCGTATACATGCATACAAACATGCACATAGATCTCGAGGCAGTGTCTATAGAATAACCTACTGCGATAGTTATACAGAAATGGGGGTATTTCTCGATGAAAGGGGGTTGAGAAGCTCGAGAATGGGTGGGTACGGTAACCGTGGGATCAGGGCCGAGTTCAGGCTTCAATCGGCTCTCGCATAGGGCCACCTTAACCGCGATCGTAATAATAGATAGTCACATACTCGTTGAATGCGCGCCTCTCCCGGCACAGTGGAAACAGCAATCACGGGGTCCGGCCCTCGCGAGGTTATCAAAGGGGGACTAGACGATGCAGCGCACAGCAGCAGGGGCACCTGTATATCCACTACTATCGTAACGCCAGCTAAACGGCCGACTTGAAACCCCGATGCAGAGGTTGCGGTAGAACCGAGAGCCGAGGCGGTAGTGACGGTGGTGGTGGTCATAAATCAATGAATACTCGCGGAACTAGGGGAACTGGTTTGGTCTCTTTCTCTCTCGCGCTCTCTCTCTCTCGCTGTTACGCTCTTCTCGACATGCATAATTAGGTACTCAGTCACATGACTCGTCGTCGTCGTCGTTGTCGCGCTGCTCCAGCGAGCAGCGAGCACAGAATGTGTGCGATATATATAGGGAGGCGGGCATCAACGACGACGCGAACCAGAGCGAATCACCACGCCATAGTACACCACTAGCGCGAGTTGTACAAACCACTCGTCTTCTCAATATACTTGCTGGAAGCATTCTACAGTCGTATCATCTCTAAATTTATTCATTGGACGATTCACGAAGATCGAGATACGTCAAAATAGTTTTCGACGTCAGGACAGACAGAGAACGTTTTTTTTCCTCGCGGAAAAAAAAGATATAAGTAATTTTGTTCGTCGTATTGCGGAAAAAAAAACGCTAGCTATATCCATCAACTGTAATTCTATTTATGACTGTAAATGCAGTGAACAATAGTTTTCCAAAATGCAAACGTCTCACGATCCAAATGATAGTAAAAAAAGAAATCATCATTTGTACATTATAGTTGGAAAATAACTCAAAGATAAATCAATATCTTGTTCATAATAAACGATTAATTACTGACCCTTCCACTATTTTTCGTTATTACAATTTTTTCGTTATAACTCCTGTATCGGGCAATGGTTTTTTAATCTTTGTAATCACAAAAAATATTTTGAGCTGAGAACGCTGACAGTTGTTTGACACTCTAAGTTACGGGGATTTCTACTGTAGCCCGATTATTTCGTACAAGCGGCAATGAGACCGCGACCCTCCGACAAGGCACCCTCTGTCGCGTGCGATTGCTGTCGCGCTTGCCGGCGTAACTTGCGTACTCGGTCGAGGCTTACCCGCATTCAATCCACCTTTTCTCTACATTTCGACCCTCACAGCTTCTGACCCTTTGAACGGCCGGCCAACCTTCGTTTGTATTATTGGTTACGCGCGTCACACGCGTGTTTATATTCCCCGGCGTTAATAAATGCTCTGTAATGCCCCCCCAGGCGGTCGACGAGCGTGCGCGTCCACAGGGAAATTTCGTACATCTTGGTTAACACTGTTTCTGAAAACTTACTCGACGAAGTGTTATCGATTTTCGTGTCTACGCGCCAGTGGCGCAAAGTTCGTAAAGGAGACACGAGGTCTCCCGACGTTTGACCCCCGTTAATTTCAGCTACATGCGTGCAATAGACCAGAAGTAAATCGCGTGTTCTCGTGTTTCTCGGGATCTTGGGATAAACGTGCGGTTTTACGCGCAAGGCCTCCGGCAGCCAATATATAGTACATAGATTTGACGGGGTTGGCCCTAGCAGTGTTTTCATCGTGTGTATCGCGACGCCAAGCGTCGTCCGGCTATACACGAGATGTCCATTGGGAAATCTCCGTAATGTCTATGTAGATATATCCCCTGTGTACTTGTATCCCGTGTATTGTATTCGATCAGGATACGCGCGTGTACATGCATCTATCGAGTAACGAGGACAGCTTGACTGTATGCACGGGTCCCGTTCTCTCTCGAGTCAGGTACCGAGCCGGTACGAATCCTAATCAACGCTGCACACCCCCCTCCCCCCGTGAGTTTCGAATGTACGATTGTACCAACGAATCGCACTTGCGAGGCCCGACGTGAGAGTTTCTACGACCAGCGCGTATTGCGATACTACACGAGATTACGAGACATCGTGAATCGAATTTACGCGGATTGACATTGACGGAAGCCGGTCGTAAATCGGACAGTGCAAATGACTTTTCGTTCGAAAAGTGATTTCTCGTTTTCTCTTTTATCCCATTGATTCGGCGTTATATAATTATAGTTGAATTTAAGTTACATAAAAAAGAAATTATTATCGTTTATAGAAAAATTAGGCTGCCGGGTAATTTGTTGAACAATTAATTTTTTCATTACTTCGATTAACACATTTTGGTGTGGTTTTTATGTAATAGTCGGTATTAGTAGCACCATCTGTATACTTTGTTTGTTTACATCCTTTTCTCGTTGGAAAGTGCTCGAAATTCTCTTTGTATCTCACGTTCGGCTGGACTTTACCGCCAGCCCGACCTTAATCAATGCAAATGTCACTCGTTGTTCTGATCTAGTTTTTTTTTGTTTCACATTGCGCACTCCGAAATTTTTATACCGGCATTTGTACCCTGCCTCTTTACGCCCGAACGATCGCCTGGCTTTGCAAACCCGACCAAAAATTCGAGAAAAAAGGGAAAAACTTTTGTGCATTTCGGCGAAACGTTTGCTAATTTTTTTTCCCTGTTCGGACTAGTATTTTACTTTGTTTTTTTGTTTTTTGTTTTTCGACTCTGAACGTTCTTGCGGCTATACTTGGAGAGGTAGATCGGTGAACAGCTACGAAAAAAGAAGAAAAATTTCGAAAGCGGCTTATAGGGAACGAAACTTTCGACGGTCGAGCCTCTCCGCAGCGCACACATAGACTTTTTCTATGGCTCTTGAGAAGTAGCTCGGTCCTACTCGCTGCCGAGAGGGGTAGTAAAGAACAAAAAAAGCCATCGTCTTCGCTTGCCGGAAGTTCATTGTTCGCGTAGATTCAAGAAGTTCGCTAGGCCGAACTGGCATTGCCCGATTTTCTCGTAAAGAAAGAAAATAAACGACCGGATTCGCGCAAAAATGTTAATCAGTCGCTTGTATCCAAAGACAATTCAACGAACTTTGCATCCGATGCGGAGTACCAGAGGAAAAAATTAAATAGCCCGCTGAGAAAGGAAAAAAATCGTCACCACCGTCCCATTCGGTACAACCCTGAGTGGAGAGATCCTTTGACGCTGTCGGGTAGTTGCCGCTTCTTCGAAAAATTTCCAATGCTGAAAGAGAGCTTTGACCCTCTCCCGCGTTTGTTCGACGCGCAAACGATTGTCGAAGAAGAGATTCGCCCGAACCCTTCATCCGAAGGTTTCTGTATTTATTTCGCTCCTCGATGGTACGTGTTTTCTTCATTTTTTCGACACAAGCTTTTCTCCTTTATTTCTGCCGATCGTTTCCTCTAAAGGTTCTCGCCCGTATCCATTCGTTTCTCCATCATAGAAGGGATCAAAGCTATCTCTGTCCCTTTTTCTTTTTTTTTTTCGTCGCCGGGCTAGACACTCGAGCGCGCAGGATGATAGGTTTGAAATGCGCAGAAAGAGAGAAATAAGTATATATATATTTTCCTCGATTTCGTCGACAGAGCCCACTTCGTCGTCGATCGTACATTGCGCATGCAACACTGGCACGTGGACCAGTGTACTTAGAAAAGCTTCTCTTTGTAGCCGGGATAACCGGTCAAAGAGAGTCTCGCCGAGTCTCGAGTTACAAACGGCATGGCGAGAGTACCGTTTGTGAAACGACGACGAAGAGCGAGCTTGCCAAGCTTTCACTCGCGTACGTGCTTCCAAAAGCTACCATGTATACGGTATACCTATACACTGTGCATACCGTACTTTATATGTCAATCTTAGTGTCTGACATAAGTATACCAGATACTTTACAATCTCAGATGTTATTGTACAATATATCCATCCACAACATTTTCTCTAAGAACGAGATTTACACCGAACATAATTCTATTCTCTGTTCGATAAACGGCGATACGAGATTTGTATCACCCGAAAAAAAAATTTCTCCATTGGGTTTTTCTTTTATAAAAGGCAACGCTGGTATGCATTTATGATATTGATAATGGAAGAAACCGTACATCTGCGGATACAGTATTGATTTACATTACTCGAAATTCGAGCGGTTCCATTTATAATTTTGTTTTGCGACACATTTTCCATTAAATATTGATCAACGTGTCCATAGAGAAAAAAATCGCTCTTCGCTGTCTAGAATTCCTCGGTTTCATCTCGCTCGGCGGCTAAAAGGATAAACGTGCACGGTGATATTCCGGGGTATCCGATGTCGAATAAAATCGAGCACATTCTCGTGTCTAATGCCGGTACACTAACTCATCCATCTCTCACGCTATTCGTCCACTATTTCGGGGGTGGACAACTGAGAGTCGAATATCGATTCTCTCAGCCCGCCGATGTGCATGCCTCTCTGCCACTCTGTCTGTGGCTCTTTATGAATGTGTCGTTTTCAAAGCTTTCTTCATTTCACTCCCAGAGCATTTTCACAATCGAGGCATCGCATACATGGAATTCTAAGCTTACGGCTCGTATCATAAAGTACCGTAGAAAATAATATTCGTAGTCGGCATCAAAACATTTTTGCACATATCGGCATTGAACAATTTTTCATGTTTTTACGGCGTTTTCTTTTATGAATATTATTCGCAATCAATAATTAATATTTTAGTATCAATGCCAATCATTGATAAGAAATAATTAATTTACCGAAAAATATCCAATTGGCAGATACTACAAAAACGTAAATTATCATCCTTATTTATTATCAATACCCTCTGTAATAACAGGATTTAAAAAATCGAAAAGACAATACGGCCTATCAAACTACTGCAGGAAATATTCAAAGACACCGTCATTGCTTTAGCTTTTGAGACTCCGGCCGCAAGTGGAGTGACCAGCGACGGAAGTTCGTCGCGCCACCTGTGGCTAATGTCATGTTGTTCAATAAATCCAGCAGGACACATAAATTACGCATGTTCGAAAAAATTTCAATGTCATGGCCGCAGTCATCCATAATTTTACACCGCCAATTTTTTTTTTCCAAATATATTCAAACTATCTTGTTCTGGTTTGCCGTGTCGATTTGATTACAATTCTCGAAATAAACACATTACTAGCTTGACGCAAATAACGATCGTTGTTGTCGTCGTGATGAGAAAGTCCGGAGCTATAACACGCCAGTTAATTCGCAATTTATCGAAACTCGCATTTGTTCGCGAATCCCTCCTATTATAAAATGTAAATTGGACGGAAAGGATGGCGAGGATGGAAAGGCGTTGTACAATATCAAAATTCACGTTTTATTTCAGAATTCATTGGTTACGCAAATTGTATTGCGATGGAGATGAAGTTTATTTCATGACGACATCCCCGAGGCGTCGCCGATTAATACCTTCGCGCTTACAGCGTCGAATTATAAACTCGTAGCACAAAATTCATTATCGGCGCGCATCCGTTTCGTCGGGACAATTCCATTTTTCAATTAATCTTTTTTGTTATTTTCGATGGATAATTGTTATCGAGTTTTGCACCGCGTTACATTTGCGTCCAACACGTTGCGCCGGCCAGTACGACTACGTGTGCGGTTCTTTCATTTCCGTAGCATTTCTGCCTCCGCGAGTTGCCTCGTGTGGCATCTCGGAGCTAACGCGACAAAACGTGTTGATTTTAATTAATTCTCGTAATTAATAATAGCCACGCCCGGCGGGCATGGCGAAGCGGTAAGTTCTTTCGCGAGCCATACATTGTTATCCGGCATGCTGTGTTTCCACGGTCTCGGCAGTAGCACATGTGGCGTGGCGCGAACATAAAGGGAATTACAGGGGAGGAACAGTGGCACCGGGCGTTGAGCAACAGTATAAGAACAAAAGGCGCTGAAGGGATGAGGCCTTGGATGCGTGGCGAAACGTGAGAGTGAAGTTTCGCGTGTGTCGGAACTCATAGCCAGAAGGCACAGGGCTCGTCATACCGGAAATTCAATTGATCGGACGCCCCGGCAGGCTCTTGCTCTCAGCCCCTCCCCCTCCCCTCACCCCATCCCATCCGCTCCCTCTGATAGGCTCTCCCTCTTGCCCATGGTATGCAAGCTCTGTTTCCGTTCTCTATATAGTGGATTATCCAGGTATTCAGTATCTGTACACACTGGTAAGGATATGTGTACTATTGAGTACATGCATGTGTAACTCGGCTACGCTACTTCTATCTCTCATCGTAAACCCGGAAACGCCTCGGGACTTCGCGACTGTGGCGTTCCAGTTATGCTAATTAAGGCAAGCATTGTGTATTAACTAACACGCGTTACACGTCTTTCGGACAAATCGCACGAGCATAGCTCGGAGGCATAGTCTTCCTTCCTTCCTTCCGACTGATGTGTGGACGTTCAACAGCCCACACGTCTTATCGCTGCCACCAGGTCGTGGTATTTAGCTCGTAGCGTTACGCGATCGATACAACTGTACGTGTAGACGCGTACACTGCATATATATTTGGGTCTGGCCGGGGAGAGCCATGCACAGTTGCGTGAGTTGCGATTGAGAGATAACTCGCGGGGCACATCAAGCTATGCCATACCACAGCGGGGTGGTGAAGCATAAAGTACTCGTGAGTTCGAACTGCCCGATGGTATAGTTTTATTTTTCGATGCTCACGTGTGCGGAGAAATTGATATTATCAATCGGAAGTTTAATTCTATCTACTCAAGCGATTAGAAGCATGAATAGAATTGCTCAAAACAGTGTATCACTTTGTTTCTCGGAACGCAGTTTAAATTGCTCGAGACACCGGTTTAGTTGCTTTTAGGGTCACGCTATAACTGTTGTCTAATGAAATTTTTAGTATGATAAATAATAATTTTCCATCGCAGACATGCAAGAATTCATAATTGATTCTTGAGTCGCTCATAAGGTAATGTGGCGGATTGGGGGAAGCGATATCTGCGAATCACACATGCTCTGCATACATGATTTCGCAGAACATTTCGGTCGAAGTGTCTATTAAAATTTAGAGACATTGCTAGATTTTACTTTCTATCGTGATTATAATATAATATCACTATGGATGAGAAAAAAGTGATAAGAAAATAGTTGGGAAATTAATTTTTTTCACGAATATTACTTTTCACTTATCGCTATCTACAATTCATTCTATGAAATTGAACTTTATGCTCCAATATCGTATAATCTGTGGTAGCAAAAAATCATAAAGAATTCTCTGATATGCCTCGCTGATTTTTCTATCTGTGGATTGTAATTCGGAAAGTAGAAAATTGGTTACCACTCTCAATACCTGAAATAGAATGTGGATGGATCGGATTAGGTGTGAATAAGGTATAGAATCGCCGTAACTATAGATGGATGAAGAAAATTTCGAGAAAAAACTAAAAATCGAGGATATCATTACTTCAGAAGCTTTATGTCTCTTATCCGAAACCAGATATCGGTGCAATTCTGGTGTCTTATTCGGCGAATTCGTCTCGCTCGTGAGAGAAAGGTAGTGAGCGATCGGTGACATCCGATAAATTTCTGGCCTATCGGGACGAATTCAATCACGATGAACCGAGAAGAATCGAAGGAGCTCACTTATCCGTAGGAATAAAGGCCGTAGAAAAGAGGCGGGTTTGCAGCCAGAGCGGGAAGTAGTGTGATTTTCTCGATGCGAGTGAAAAAGGTTGAGTGCACGGCGATAGTTGAGTCAGGAGCTGGGCTTCACTTCATTATCGGTGAAGAGTGGCTCATTTCCTCCCTTTCTCAATGTCTAACTCTGTCTCTCGCCCAACAGAGATTCACCGTCCGGGATCATCCAGAATTTTTTCATTTCGTCCAACCAATAGCGACACTCGTGTCTGGGAGGCTCAATTTTTTTTGTTCCCTCAACGATTCCCGAAAAAATCTGTTCGCGTTTACCAAGCTCTAGAAGTCCAGTAGTATCGTGCGTCGAAATTCCACGGCAATCCCCGCCAAATTAAAAGTATTATTCTCTTTATAGTGAAAATACTTTATTGCGCTATCGCGCGAACGTGAACACTTCATCGACGGTGTTAAAAATGTATCAAAGTGTTCTTTCCATCGAACAAATACCGATATTCATCCGACATCATCCGCCAAAAAAATTCGTGATATGGAAGCTTTATTGGCCGATGAAACGAACTGCTGGTGAAACGCTAATCCGTGGAAAGAAAAGAGAAATTCGAATAAACAAGCAGCAGAGCAGAAATAAAAAATGAATGGATCGAGAAGAAGTTTTTTTCGGTGCATTTTACGAGTCTCTTTCGAATGAAAATAATCGGAGGAAAGAGAGAAGCACCGAAAGATAGGAGAGCAAACCGAGCGGGCGTCGGTGCTATGCCTCGAACGCGGAGCTTCGATTCTCTTATCGTGGAAACAAAAGATCCCCCGAGGGGGAGAGAAGGTCAGCAGAATTAATTCTTTTTACTACTGCTCTATGCAGCTTTTACCTCGTTTTCATCTTGTTTCGCTTTCTCTCGCATTCGCACTCTCAATTTTTCGCGTCCCTCCGAGTTTCGTATTCGTTGCATTCATTCGCGCTCGCCGGGGGCCGGAAAAAAAAGGCCATAAGTCAAATACCACGAACGGAGATCCGTTGGGACGATGAAATTGCATACACGTGAAAAAAAAGGCTCAGTGCAAACGGAGAAGAAATGTTTTGCTCACATTGGCTTTGGCGAAAAAAATTGTAAAAGAAAGACTATTCGTTCCCCAGGAGGTTGCATGATTCGACGAATGTCCCTCGTGCCATAGCCTACGTAATGTTTGCGTGCACATGGCCTGTCGACAAAGATGTTCGCAGGATAACTTTTCGTAACGGATTCAGTTTTTTTTTTTTTTTCTGTGTCGGACAAATGCAAGGAATTAATGATGGTAAATCGAACAAAAAAAGATCGTGTCAAATAGGATGGTTCACGATACGTAGTGCAATACAAACAATGCATGTGTATAGATAACTTACAAAGATGTTTGAAACTTGGCTCATCATGGATTCCCGTGGATGCGCTGTACTCCGACAAGTCGTTTCAACCTTCCTTTGAATCGATGCGTATCGAGGATTGATTCTAAAGTTTGTAGAAACGGAGAAGGCTCGTTGGAAAATGCAACTCGAAAGCTCCACAGGGACTCTGACTAATTGTGCCAATACCGATTGAAGCCGGGCTCTAGCTCTGCGTCCAACCCGCATCATTTCCCGTCGGGAAACCCTGCCGGGTAAATTCGATTTCCTGTCTCTAAATAAAGCTCTCTCATTCCTGTACCTTCGGTATCTTCGATCCTCGAAGTCGTCCGGCTAGAGAAACGCCGCTCACTTCTTCTCTCGCTCGCCCCCGGACTCCCGGCGTCTGGTTCTTATATATTTTTATCTTATAAATTTCTCAGTTCCGTCTCGCTTTCTCTCCTCTCCTCTCTCTGGTCTATCTTTTCCAAATTTAAATAATATCCATAACCAATAATTGCAATAGAAAAAGACACCGAAATCGATTCGTGAACGGAGCGTATAACCGGGACCGCTTGAATTCTCGTCACGTGAAGCCTTTCACCAATCAGTTGCAAGCGGTGCAGTATCCGGCAGAGAACGAGAAATAAAATTTGATATTTTCCAAGCAAACGATATTCACTGATAGCGGGCAGGCTCTTTCATTGAAATTGGATGAAATTACCAAAGGGATTGAGGAGTCGAATTTTAACCATCTCCTTCGTTTGTCCAGCACGAACATGAAATGAGAATCGTTTCGATACTGATTTTACGCTCCGCCTCGGTTTAATTTTATGGGGAGTACCACAAAAAAAAAGGAACCGTTCGAAGCTACGATTATCTCGTATCCCGTTTTAGTTCACGTTATCTGGAACTTGATACCTTGATACCCCGGGATTACCAACGATGTTATTAAGTCAAACCGAAAGCTCAATCCGTCCAAGTTCGAAATCAGAGCTTCAGATAGTAATCGAAATATACGTATGCGTTTCCCCCTCCCGTGACTCCGATCCTGAAAAAAAAATTCCTTGATTCTTTTTCCCGTAGGGGGATTCCGAAACCCTTCGCCGACAAAGACCTTATCTCTTGAAACTCCCACGAACGAGAAATAACCCATCGATCCTCACACCGATCCATCTCATTTGCATCCTTACAACCCTATTATCGAGCACCGCGTAGACTCGAAGCAAGCCGGAGGAGAATAAGATGAAGAAGCAATGCCCTTTACTCTCATCTCCACTCACCCTTAAAACGAGGGTTTTCAGGATGAAAAAAAAATAAAGAAAACGCCGACGCCAACGGTTTCTTGTTCCCAGAGTATATTCTGCAGGATTCGGGCTCGCCAGCAGTGGCCTCGAATTTATCGAAAAATCGAGCTGCCGCAGAGGCAAAGAAGCTCAACCATACAAGAGAAGAAAGAAAGATAATCGAAGGAAGAGATATGAAAAAGTCAGAGGGACAAGAGAGACATGACGATAAACCATAGAAAAAGACCTCTCGGTCCGAATAGCGAACATGAAGGAATATGAAATTGCTCTGAACCGAACACCAAAGTATTATATGCCGTATATAGTATGAAACGATATTTTCCTTACATCGTTCAAAACGCCCTCAATATTCAAGAAAAGTTATGAGAGAACATCGTTGTCTCGTTCGAGGGAATCAATCTCGTACTCGTGCCCGTAATCTTTCGAGAAACGCGGCTCCGGACGAGCGACCAATATCGAAGATTGAAAGAAGCAATAACTGTCGTTTTGAAAATATCGATAACAAAAATACTGCATCGTGCGTCGCAAACTCGCTGTATAAAGGCAGTTTGAGTCTTCTGTATCCGGATCTACCGGTAACTGCGCACGAGTAATCGTTGAATCGTCGAGAGGTGTAAAAAACGCAGCTTCAATGCAAAATCTACATTTTGTTTCGAGTGTTTTCTGAAATATTCTCTCATTTTCTTTTTAATTTAAAAAGGGTTCTTCAGACATTTTTCCACATTGAGAAAATAGTTTATTCATCATTAATAAAAGCATAGTTCGATATCCCAATTAAACCTTTCATTATTATTAACAAATATCAGTCGAGTTAAAGTAGAGTTAATTGGGTCAAATGAAAATCAACATTTTTTAACAGTTAACAGATTTTAGTTCACTTAATTGAGATTTGATATCAGTAACTAAATATCTGATTCGTTCATATCATACCCAACTATTGATGTGTTCTTTACCGCAAAACACATTCGTCGGTACGTTCTGCCTCCACTGACCGTTTTTGCTTTTCTCTCTTCTACAATTCAGTCTTCCACATTACAGTCACAAGTGTAGAATAAAGGTCATTGTAATGAAATGTGGATAATATTGTCACACAGCTTGTAAGAGCGAGATATTGGACAGTCGATGAAAAATTTCCGTGTAACAGACTGATGTATGAAATAAAGGCCGATAGTCTCCGAGCGTGCTGTGACAGAAATATATACGCACTACGTCCGAGCTTTTTCGTTCTCTCCGCTTTCAAATCCCCTGAGGGGGAAAGAGAGAGAGAGATCTCCGGTCGCCGAGTTTTCCGGGCAGTTTGTCAATTTTTTTAATATTAAAAAACACACTAGGAACTGAGTGGGCTTGTTTCATTCGGAAAATACAATATGCGTGCATCGGCGTGCCGTTCGATTTTCCGGATGTCCGATGAAAGACAGCCCGCGGACATATAGCCGTTCGCATCGGTGAGTATGACAATGATGCTCGGACCGACATGCGCGGCAACACATTCCGGTTGATTGTAGGGTGAATTACGGCAACGGTTTTGTGTACTGCCGAGGGACGAATTGTTTAGTCAATGAATTAATGTTCGATGTTGCTCCGTTGTAATGAGACGAAACAACGAACTCGTCGACAATTCTATAACTCATTTCCGGGAACCGAAACGAGCGCATTAATATTGATGACAGCGAAAATGACTTGCTGGCATTACGTTAATATTTACAAATGTACGAACTGTGCGATGTGGCATCGAAAGGCAAGTCATGAAGGAACGTTGGCTCGATTGATTATTTATTTATCGAAAGCATTCGAGCGAAACGTTTTTTTTCTCCTTTTCACGCTATCCGTATCTCGATCTCGAACGCGTAAAACGATGGCCCGGTCCACGCGTACAGTCGACTGCGGAAGTGGGCCACTTCCGCAACGAAACCCCAGAGCCGGGATTTAGGGTCTCCGCGCAAGCTTAGGACTCGTTGCCCAGGGGAGGTCGTAGAAGTTTGAGCTCACTGGCGAAACGCCCGGCATTTACGCGGCGAGGGAAAATAGAAGGGTGGACGCGTATAAGCGAGAAAATCGAGGCAGAGTAAAGATATCTCTCACAAAATGACGACCCAACGAAGGATTATGTGGCCGGGCGGACGGCAAAAGGGAGGCGAAGAGAAAGAGGCGACTGCCGGGAATTACGAGTCCACTCGGGCGAGCAAAATAACACGCTACTGAAAACCGCTCTTTGTACATATACGCATATATATTTCTCTCGCCTGTACGGCGTCTGTCGGTGCATTTCCAGTTCATGATTTCCGCGAACTGCGTTTTCCGCGTAATTCGCCCGCGGAACTCAAAAGCTCCAGAGTATACACAGTACCGGAACAAAAGCCACGTCCATACCTGTGAAATGATATGCGCCTAAAACGTACACCTGTTAAAAATAAAAGGAACGTACCGGACGAAAAAAACGGTGGATTCGTTAACGACCTATAGGCCAGCTGCACAAAAGAATATACATTTTCTACAGAAGATGAAAGTCCGGCCTTTCAGCCGACACAAAAAGTTTCGGATATATCGAATGCCGTGCCCGGTAACCGAGGCAATTAATATTCACCGTGTCAAATTGGCGACCGTCCAGAAACGACAAGCTTTCGACAAGGCCTGCCTATCCGTGTATGATTACCAGCATCTGTACCTAAACCGCTGATTCCACATGTGTTTTCATTACGAATGCACACGCAGCTCGTGTATGCAGATATATGTAGCGAATGAAAGCGGTCGCGACGAAATTTTCGCACAAAGGAACAGTTTATACGAAAGATATTTATTTTATTTTTCCTGCGGCCCACGGGAAAGCTGGATGGTTATGCGTTTGACATTGTCATGGAGTTATCTTTTCTGTTTTTGCTCTTCTAACGTCAGAGCCATTCAACAGATCGTAGAATTTCCAACGGGTAAAATGGTCAGAATTTTCGGTCAAGTGTTCTCAGGGTCGAATTTGTACTCTCAAACTTCAACTCAAGTATGAATGCAATGCACAAAATAGAGTTCAGTGTTCGGTATATCGGTATTCCATTCCGTCGTTCTTTCATAAAGTTCTGTTCCGTCGGAAATCGGTGCAAGCTTTAAACGGATCGACTTTTAGGATTGTACATCAGCGATGCATCGGGATCTTCTTCCACGTGTGCAACCATCACTCTTCGGACAGTTCCCAGCCACGCTAGTTGATCAAGATGCATCGCGACTTTACATTCCACAGCTAGCCGCGAACCAACAGCCGTGAGTTTCAGTACTCGAGATTGGAGAAACGAACGTGAATATACAATTATCCTGATGGTAGCGGAAGAGAGTAGAGACCATTAGCGAAACGCACAGCCGGAAATTGCCTCGTCCGTTGGCTTGACTTAGTACGTCTATATCTCGTGTGCCAGAAACCACACGTTGCAACACCTAACGCCGTGATGCCGGGGCGCGCGTCTATCTGCGTCGCAGAGAAATCAAGCTCCAGCGTCGCGTTTCCAGATCACCGAATTCACGACTGCCTTCCCTTCCGACATTTATCGACGTATTTCATCGGCTGCACACGACGACGTTTGCCATAGCGCACTGATTAACGTTTGGGGGACCAGGATTTCGTGCGCGAGGAAAAAAAAAAAAAAATACCGGAGCAAACATCGAAAGGGCGGAAAGAAAAAACGGATAACCTAACGACCGAAAAAAGAACCCCACTGATACATTTCGATTAGACCATAAAATGCGGGAAAAAGCAACATAAGTTCACGCGGTCTCGAAAACGTGCGGAAAGTAGGAAAAGGTAATACGAAAGAAATGAGATGAATGAAAAAGATTTGAGTACGCTGTACCGCGAGTGCGGCAGGATTGATGGGAGGGTGAATGTGGCGAACGAGTGAAAAAAAATGAATAGAGAGGGCACAATGTGGAAAGAATAAGCGAGACGAAAGACACGAAAACTGTGTGGAAGGTGGAAGGGAACCGTAGATTGGAGGGAGACGAGAGAGGAAGGGCAAGAAGAAGGAGGTGGAGGAATGGCGCTAGGGAGACGGAGAGAGTAACTCACAGTTTAGGAGGGTTGCCGAATATTGATCCCAGTCTGGAACAGTCGGGAATGAAAGCCGGGTCCCGAACCCGGGATTCCACGCGCTCCATCAGCACTACGCCGCGCACTCTGTGTCTCTTATTTTCATTCCGTGCTGGTCTGCGCATAATGTTTGCATTTTGCTTTGGGTTTTTTTCCCGCGCAGATTTCCGAGCATTAGCCGCCGGACCAAGAGATGGAGGAATAAATAAAATACGGATGAACCATGAGATAGAAAAAGCAAATAGAAAGATAAGAAATAAAAGCCGCGATAGGAAAGATAAGCGGTCCAAAAACCTGATTCAATGAGTTTTCGTTCATCCGATCTCTCGGTCGCACAAAAGTTGACGCGGAATGCTTAATCGTGAAAATTATTTTGGGAAATGAAAATTCATGATTGGGCCTCGTTTTTTACGAAACCGTGGAAAAAGCCGCATCGGCGGCGCACCGTCTATATACATTAAACCACTGCGGCACTTTAATAAACGCGTTGAATAGTCAAGAGATTGGACATAATCACGTGGCGTCTTAATGGATGGCATTTAATTTATGGAATACACTGTCTGTATACTATACGACGAAATTACATATGGATGAGTCGTTTCTCCCGACTAAGCAAGAGCGGGACAGAGAGATCGTTGTGCTCCATGGAAGGTGGTTGAGTTTATATACATGATGACCCTCTTCTCGCTACTTCCTGTCCCGGGCGCGAGGGTCTCAAAGTATGACAAAGTTCGATATTGGGACACCCACACGTACAAACTTTCGCTTCAAGACCTTCGCTGGTTTGCTTGCCGGTTTCGTGTAACCGATAGACGACGATTCGACCGGAAAATTTTATAATTCAATTTTTCATTTTCAAAACATTGACAGGCAGGGATAGCGGGCAAGCGAGACCTAAGTTTGGATCTTAGGCGCAAATCGAATTCTCCCCGCAGAAATGGATTTGAACTTTCGTTTTTTAGACAATACCTAAAATTCGCCCAAATAATAGGCGGATTATATAGTTTATATTTTTGGGTCAACCCAACTTCTTTCCTACACGCCTTTTTTTATATTGCAAGTTTTCAAATTGTTATACATTCGAAAGAGCTTGTCAGAGATCGACTTCGATCAACATCATTAATTCATCCCTGGATTATCAGATTGCGGAAGTCTGCTCGTAGCTAGCGTGAGAGCCACGGTAGTGGAGAATGATAATTTTAGAGTTCGACCGATCAATATGCTAATCCGAACAGATGACTCGGATTATGAGAGTGATGATTTGTCTGTTCGTGAAACATACAAAACGATCGGTTAGTTCGGTACATACGAATAGGCGTAATTGGTGTAATTGGCGCGGATGGGTATGCGAACACGCGCCGTATAATTCCGATTGTTTAGAGAACCTTCCTATGTTTCGCCAACTGCGGGGATGTATAAGTGTGTTGAAATAATACATTTATACGTACCGCGTTTTGGCACTCGACGAGCCAACGTGAAACTCCCTCACCGAATACATATGGTCACTCTCGTTCCAGTTAACTTCATTACCAAATGAGGGCGGGTATACTAACTTCCAACGTCATGCGGTAACCACGAGATAGACTCCGAATGTGCCAGCTTTATGCATACGCGGATACGCAAGGATTTACGCGAGAATCCACGACGAACGAGTTGGTCCTGTGTCGTCGTCGTAAAATTCTGTCCCATGAAAAATCGAGAACTTTGGTTTAGAACTCTCTTTCGCACAGAAATATCGCGTCTCACTCGTTGATATTTCTGTTAAGAGGAAATTTGTTCTAATTAAATTTTAATTGGCGAGTAATGTTCATGCTTTACGATGACGGCGTTTTCACGCATGCGCTAATTCGCAAGTTTCCAATTGAACTTAGAGTAAACTTCGCGAGTGTGCAATTCCAGCATGAAATCAGCTTCGTTATGGAGTAATTGCCAAATAGCATTAACTCTCACAACGTATCGAGAGAAATATTTCACGTGGGTGGCACATTAATGTTCCCAATAGTATGTTTCGGTAACGCAATTACGGAGTGTCGAAAGAAAATGAGCAAATTATTAGATACTTGTTTTGACTAAACCCAAGTTGCCGATATCATTTTGGAGATGATCAGTGTTGCACGGCGAAGACGAGGTGTGTTCTACGTAGGAGGAGAGCCGAAAGAACACCTGTAGAGAAGGGTCATCGAGGTTCGTTCACCTCGACCTCCGCTCCGCGTTTCGATACCGCGAGACTTTACCCTCCCTTCTCTCGCGCTTACTCCCTCCGGCTCCCTGGTTAATAAGAAAAAAAAACACCACCTAACAAAAAAAGATGATCCGACTTCCCGACGTAATTTTTTTTTTCTACTTTCCCCGCTCAATTCCTTGAGAACGCTTTGGAACTTGGCTTTGTAATCTACGTGCTCTACACGAATAAGCCGGCGCGGAGGTGGAGCAGAGGCTTGTACGTGGGTTTACTGATAAAGGCGCGTCAGTCAAGGCTTATCAATGTGGTTACTAATTGCCCTTTCCTGAGGCGCCACTGACGCTCGCCATGATCAACATAATGGAAGAGTTAAAAGGAAGAAGGTACGCAAAGGGCGGAGTCTTTTGCGAGCCCCGGGACGAAAAACCTTCATGAACTTCTTGGAAGGAGAGAACGGGGACCCAAGAATGGGTTGTACAAGACGGAAAACGGGGTCGCGGCACGGTACAACATGACATTCTTCTTATTTACCTTCTAGCCACCGGTAATGAGAGCGCTCCAGCGTCTAACGAGAAGCCGAGAGAGGGCAAGAAGACGACGAACGACGAGAGGAAATATGAGCGAAAGAGAGCGTGTAGGCAGTAGCGGTTAAGGGGTGGTTTTCTGGATACTTGGTTTAAACTCTCGCTGCTACCTAGTTCAGGACCCAGACGATGACGGAATGGGAGCTATTCGAAAAAGAACGAAAATTACCAGAACTAGTTTTTAACTCTGCAATTTATTATCACCGCGAAGGCAATGAAACATCCTCCAAAATTCGCTATAAAATAGTTATTTTACTGTATATATCTCTTTCAAAAAAAAAAGGAAATAGTAATTTTTAATGACAAAATACATTTTCTACCACGTCCGCTCGTGAAAACTCGTTTACTCGCATCGATTCACGGTTCGGAGAGTTGATTATTTTTCTATCGAACAATTTTATATAGTGGAAAATATATATTTTCCTCCTATACGAGTACGAGCTACGTGAGAGAGAAAGGCATTGGAGGAAAAAAAAAGTTGAGAGAAAACGAACCGCGAACGAAACAAGCCGCCGTCGCCCGGGCAAAGTAACAGTGGCAACCCTTAACGATTTCCTGCCGTCTAGACGAACCGAATTTTTTTTTATTCTCTAGTTTTTTTACCTCGATCTTATCTTTCTTTTTCTACAACTACACAGCGCTGTAACTTCGTTGAAACTATCCATTGGAGAGTCTTTGGCAAGGTGATTTTGTGTGTAATAGCATTTCGATAAGCCGGTTGTACTATTTTAACATCCATTTGGATATCACTTCACGAGTATGAAACTTCGCATTTTCGCCTAACTCGGGCGCTTCCTTATCAATAAGTGCTCGTTTCTCGCGCGGTGGCAACAATACTTGTCTCCAAGTTTGCAAACGATTTTAAGTATATTGTCGAAAGTTTTTTGTTTGTTTGTCTGTTTCCCATCACATAACCCTTCCGTGATTAACTCCAGACCACGTGGTTATTTTCATGGCCAGCCTTTGACTGCTCCATCCCTACATCCACTCGCCGACTTCAGACCGCACAAAACTTATTCTATCGTCAACTTCAAACCGCTCGAAACCTCTTCCATGACTGGCTTAAGACCCCCTCGAAACCTTGTCCATGACCAACTTCAGACCGCTCGAAACCTCTGGTCAACTTCAGATCGCTCGATCCTTATCTTTGTCGATCTTGAAATAGGGTAATTCGAAAAACAAATAACTAAACAATTTTCCAATGAAGATAACATATTTTTCAGTATTTCTCTGTATTTTTGATACATAGACTGCTCTTCCATTTCGTTGTATAAGAAAATAATCATTACGCTCCTGTAAATGAGTGTAAAATAGCGTGTAAAACGCTGCAGAAACAGGGTTTCTTCCCACTGTTCCGTGCAAGATAAATGATCTCACCGAGGGAAAAAAAAAGTCGTGACAACCGCTTGGCCCAGTTCCTGTACCTGTAGGAAAGAACGCTCCCGTCTGTCGGATATTGTAAAGAGAAAAACAAAAAAATTCGCGTAAATAACGATCACGCGCGTCCGAAGAAAAGTGTAAAGTATGGATGCGCCACAGGGGTATAGTCGCGATTGCGCGTTATTGGTGCGCCATGACCAATTTACCCCGAGTTTTCAACCTACGAAACTTGCACGGTCTTTGCACCGGGAGCCATCCTCGTATCTTTCCCCTTGCCGGCTACGAATCATAGTTAAGGGAGTCTCTCGTGTGACTCGGAGCTTTACCCTTTGTCCGGAGGTCTCTTCGCTCCGCAACTAACGGTTGCTCGTGACCATGCGAGAGTCTCTTAGTCTTAGTTAACCCTTGTCAGAGCTCTCACGACACATTTTCTGCGGTCGATAAGCCGCGGAAACCTCGAGTACTTTACGCATTCCCGTTTATCCAAGACTTTTTCATTTAGGTTTTTCAATTCCAACAGATATAAAGGACTCAATTATATTGACCCGAAAACAAAAACGATTTCTCACAAAGTGTCTTGGATGATAAAGATGAAAATTGCTATTTGCGCATACAGAACGTTGTGTATAGGTAAATGCCGTGAGATGCTTTCAGTGCATGTCGTGCTCAGTCTCTTTACTTCTTATCCGGATTCGAGAGACAGAGAGAGCGGGAGATAAGGTTCCGCTTGCCCCATTTCCGATGACACATCCAGCCCGGTAGCTGGAAGAGTCCTCCATCATAAAACCATGTACGGCAGCGGGTTAACTAAAGAGTAGCGAACGACGGTCGAGGGATGTTAAAGAAAAAAAAAAAATGCGCCGAAGCTCAAAGAAGCCAGGAAGCGTGAAGGAACGGCGAGATTATGCGATGGCAAAGTGTCTCGAACATTTCTTCGTCGTAACGAGCAAAACACGTTTTTTTATTTATTTTTCTCTTGTCCCTCTGAACCCGATGCAAGTGCCGTGACACGCGACAGCCTTGACGGCGAGCCAACGAGGGTCCTGGCCACAGCTTCAAACGGGTTCCAGCACCAGCTGGAAAGTTTCACAGCTGTCGACCGGATTTCTTCGTCCCATTTCTCGTAGTACTAGCGTAGTCGTAGTAGTCGTCGATTAACTGGATGCTCCATTGATGCCGCCGCGTGTTCCATCACGTGCACAATGGCGCCAATTATCCGGCCAACTTGCTCGGCGCCATTCTTCAGTGTTTTTTTTTGTTTGACTCTATAGTCAGGTGTCCCTTTCAGGACTCACTCGCCCTTTTATACTTGGAAGTGACACTAATTGCGATGGAAAAAAAAAATCTGGCAAAAAAAGATCGAGAGGGCGTATAGCTATTGCCGGATTAGATTTTCAATGACCGCTCGATTCTTATCGAGACACACGAGATCAGCTTCGATGCTTTTTATTCAATTTTTTTTACTCGGTTTGTCTCAACCACTTTGAGCCAATTTGGCGAGTGATACAAATAGAGAAGAAAGAAAAACGGAGAAACGAGTGTGCAGCAGAATTGGTTTTCTTGTAACACTCGGTGGAAAATCCAGTATCTTCATTTCTTTCACCCAGATATTTTCACAAGTATCTTGAAATACATTGAGCTCATGGAAAGACCACTGGGATTTCAAGAATCTCGTATTACATCAGATACTCGACCAGGAAAACAAAAAGCACCTCAAACTTCTTTATTTTTTTTTTACGTCATTTTATTCGTTACTTCAAATAAGAAAGATCGAGGACAAAATGAGTTCATAGAAGCTGGAGTAATATAAAAAATCGATATCAGAAGAAAAGTTATACTCCTGAGGTTCAAATTCTATACTTCTGATATAGGAAAAAATTGAAAGCAGAAAATACAAGTGAAGATTGAGTTCGCTATCAGCCGAGCCAGAACGTCCGGCATTTGAAAACAGGAACGGATACGAATTTTGAAACGTCGACGCCAACGGCCAACCGCGAGAACTTGCCGGCGCGAAATTGATAATTAAAATTTATGATTGAGTTAAGCTGCTTACTCACTCTCGCGCCTGCACTAACGGCTGAGGCCAGTGGTGAAGTTACGAGCTCACGAAAGCCCTTCGGAAACTTCCGAAACAACGTTCTTCCTCGCTTCGCGTGTGCACGGTTCCCTCGACTCTCGCGTATGAAGGTCTCACGTATAAAGGTCTCGCGTATAATTATGCAAGCCCTTTTTTCAATTGTGCCTCTCTCCATCCGACGCGATTCTCTTTTCTTCTTTAAGCATGAATCCCGCTTCGGATAATGCATATATTGGCCGACGGAATTGAGTTCTTACGTTTACCTTTTGCAAGTTACGATACTCGACAGTGAAATTGCTCATAGTTTTACACCTTAATTGAAGTTCTCTCATGATTCAATTGAAACTGACTAGTACAAAAAAAATATCACGTACATATCACGTCGCCTAAAAAGCTCAACTCATTCAAACATGCCACAGAGGTTAGCCTCGGCCCGACTTGAATTCGCAAGAGTTTCCTCTGTAATGCTATTGTGATCCGAGCCTTTTCCCTTTTTTATTTCTTAACCTCAACTTTCCCGTTCATTCGTTGTTCTCGTGGGCAATCCTTTTTCCCTCGGTGCACACGACTTCTGTGTCTGACTATGAACAGACCCTTTCTACTTAGATCTTTCCGTGCGTGAGCAGTCGCGGGGTCCGCTGTGTCACGGCTGGCCACAGTCGGCTCTCGGGCGCTCCCCACTCGCTCTTCCCTTCTTTCCTGCCCGCGCTGCTTTTGTCAGCCCTCCTCTCTCCGCGGTGCGCTCAGACGTAAAAGTAAAACTACTGGAAAACTCTCTTGCTGAGCTGTTCTACGGACGGAGAGGGAGCACGCGAGAGCAAGGCCGCGCGCGCTTTGCACGCCGAGGGTTTCCGTCGAGCTCGATCGAACGCCCGACGGAAACTTGCCCTCTCCCGGCACCCTTCACCGGGCTAGCTGGTTTAACTCGACAAACGTTAAAACGGCGTTCCCACGCAGCACGAATCCTTTCCAACCTCTTTTACTTCACAATTATTTTTGTTTTTTTTTTCTGCAAACCAGACCAGGAGGAATAATAGACATAAAAGTGTCGATAAAAGCTGGACATAAAATAGACTGTTGCAGCTTACTGGCAATGCAGAAACTTTTTTCTTTCGATTCCCATTAAAAAACTCCTTCGAGGAAGATTCACAACAGAAGCGTAAAAGACATTAAACCGCGACCGAGTCCCTGAAGCGAGATTATTAGAGTCTGTGAAGAATTCGAAATTCGTTTTTTCAACGTTTCCGATAATTGATTTCCTGCGAGAGCGAGAGAGTCTCTCTATCGATACGGCTCTGCCAAGGGCTTCAGTTAATCTGAGACCCTGCGAGTACATATTCATCATACGAGTTTCGATAAGAATATACAATAAGTAAACGTCTTTCGCAGCAATCAGTAAAGAGCTATCGGGACTTTTTTTTTCCTTTGCAACAAACTTCGAAAAGTGACGGAAAAATTAGACGTTAACTTTGATATTGATGAGATTGCAAGAGAAACGGTTAGTAGAGAGTTCGGAGATGGCAGAAAAACGAGCGGAAAAAGTAGCAGGTACCAAGATTTATTCATGCAAAACTCGCTGCAGAAATAGTGAGAGCGAGGATGGTGACTGCGACGGGGGGATAGAAAAAAAAGGAAAAAACTGAAGTTGAAACGAGCGACGACGACGCTTCCGTTGGTAATACGCAAGCTTTAGAATGCGCATCGTCGAGCACGAAGTGCGCGCCTCCACGAACGATTATAGTACCACCTGGGGACTCGTCTCTTCCGACACCGGAATTATACGACAGTCATGCGGATATACATGTATACGCAACGTTGTCTATTTCACCGATCCTCGCGGGCTCTCTACACCTCGGGGACTCGGAGTCATCGTCTATAAACTCCGTCATTATTTATGACGCGATAAGAGAAAGTTTTCCTACTGTAAAACAACGGACTGGATCCATCGATAACGATTTTTACCGAGATATTGTATGCATTTTTCATTTTTTTCCACCAAGCTGAATAACATGATAGAAATAAAAGCGGGTAGGTACATATTACAACATTCGTTACCCCGAGCGAAGGATACTTTAAATTTCCACCGGCAATGTACAAAAATGTGCCACGCCATTATGAAGCAAGCTTCGTTCGTGTCTCTCGTCGGGGAAAAGTTTTAATCGTCGTCTTGGCGTACATCTCATCAGTCGTACGAGTGCGGTACACAAACTAGGATAAGCTCACGAAGACTGGCGAGCCGTGTACGAGTGGCCAACGGTGTCGGAGACGAGCGCGTTCTCGTCATCGTGAAATCGATCTACGACCTCGCATTTCGAGGGCTCACCGAGCGATATATCCACTCGTACTCGCGAGCGCCTCTGCGATGCATTGTCGAACGGGTTCTCGAGGCGTCTTGAATCTCACGAGAGATCGGATGAGATTAGTTCGACGCAGGCTCGTTGTCGAGTGTGTGCGACGATACCGGCCAGCCTACGACGAACTTACTCCTCGACATTTGCTCCAATGATTTTCTATTTCCAAACAATTTTATCGCTACTTGTTTCAGTGGATTGCGAAGAGGCTAAGGTAGCAATACGAGTCAACTTTGCAAATGAGATATTATCGTATCGTGGAAAAAATATACATGCGGATTCTTGAGCTATCAATGGGATTTCGCGGATGACACTTCAGGCCCTATTGACCTACTTGTCAGTGTGATCTTGTTTTTCTTGTGAGACGCGTACGATTCCCCCCCCCCCCCCCCCCCCCCCCCCCCCCCCCCCCCCAAGCTCGAGCGACATCAACACACATACGCGCTATCTCGAAACGAGTTTATCCGTCTCACTACCCTCACCCGCTATCTCTCCGACCCCATTTCGGCGAATCGTACTTTGCTCACACTCAACAGCCGAGAGTATATCCGACGTAGGAGTCAATTTTCTTCTAGGTGGAATCTGCACACGTTTTTCGCTCGAGATGAGGATGTATATATCGCTATACTTGCATACCCACTGTAATGGAAACTGTTCGACGTTTGAATACATGTGAAACCCATTCCTACCTGAATATCCCAACCAACATTCTCCCTACTAAATCACGAATGTCTTTGACCTGCTTGCAGATATCGAAAACCAGCACGATGACAGACTTACTGGTTACTCATGAAGTTAAGATTATCATTGTCTCGAACGAAGTGCACTATCGAGTTTTGGACTTATTAACGTTTGCCGATCATACCAGTGAGAGTGCCTAATTAACGAAATAACCAGAAGTGGAAATACAAATATTACAACAAAAAATCACAAAATTGGACCTAACAGTGTTAAAAAAGTGTACAATACAAAGAAACGGACTATGCGCGTCGACACATCGACACGTCGTGCAATCTTAGAAAAGTGTAAAAAAAAGTGTTTCTTCTTTCGCGGGAGCGTGAAGTAAACTTTGCGACGAAAAATCGGCGGCGTCATGGGGACTGAGAGTGGTTTGGAGTTTGAAAATTCAAATGCCGATGGCGGTAACGAGAGAACATCGGTGCTGAACACGAAAACGAAATTCATGTTTCTTCTCGGGCCGCAAGGTCGCATTTGATTCCGTCGTCGTGATTTGTGCACCGTTTTGTCTACCAGCTCGACGGGGTGCGAAAATACTCTGCAAGAATGAAGAAACTTTCACGTGGCAGAAAGCAGTATCAGCAACAACATAGCCGTTCCCCGCTCAGGGCTCTTTGAGTATTAAAGAACTTTGGGAGCACCAGAGAGGAAGAGACTTGAGAGCGCAGGGAGATAGAAAAATTCGATACCACAGTAGGAGAACGAATGATGGACGGAACAAAAATGAATGGCCCAGCGGCTCCGGGGAGCCCGGGACCCGAAGCCACGGCGGTACCGAGTTACGGTCTCACCGGTGACGGTAACGTGGATTACATAATAAGCGATTACATGGAGCGGCTGGGAACACGTTTGAACATTCTCGAGACCGAGTTGAAGTACGCTTGGCGAGCGTTAGACCTACTGAGCCAGGAATACATCAAGATGTGGGAGAGGCTCGAGAAGCTCGAGGGTCTTCTATACGAGCAGCAGACGGTGATCAGTCAGTTAATCGAATTCTATACAGGCGGTAGTGGGCCGGGGGGTCCGGGCGGTGGAGGTGGCCAACATGAGTCGGTCAACGTGACGATCGACGATAGTTTAGCGGTACAGCAGAGTTCCGTCGGCGAATTGGACGCAATCGCCAAAAGCCTCGGCGCCGCGATAGGAGTCGAGGAAACTAGTGTACTTAGGGAGAAATTGGCACAGCAGGAACTAGCGAGAATGCACGGTCTTACCCAAGACAGTAGTGCAGCGGCGGCGGCTGTAAGCGATATGCATCGAAATGTAAGGAGTCTCGAGGCTTTGGAAACTCTTGAAGAGGAATCCAACATACCGGACGAAGCCTTCTATAGAAGTCTAAACAATGCGTATCGCGAGGATCTCATATGTGGCGAAACGTCGAGGCCTACGTCTCAATTGGGCATGATATGGGAAGAAGCGGAGGACGTTGAGGATTCCAATGGAAAGAAAGACACCGAAAACGGCGGTGGTTTATTCGAAAAATCTCTAGCTAAGGACAAAGATAACGACAGATCAGCGAGCCAGCAGCAGCAGCAACAAACGGAAAAGGAGATTAAGCAGGATCTCAATGAGAAGGAAGAGAAACAACACATCGATGAGGACGAAGACGAGGGTGAAATTTTCAGTGCGGCTGACTACAAGAGCTACCGTGGCAATACGCCTTGCGTGAGCGAGCAGGATCTCGCCCAGCTCTCGAGGCTGAGCTCGCTGGACCAAGTGGCGCTCGAGAAGCTTCACGAACTCGATAGACTAACGTGCAAACTACAGAAGGACTCTCAGGATCTTATTGAGCTACAGACGAGACTGATGGAATCGCCAAAGCGTCAATACACCACAGAAGCCGAGGCAAAGCTTGCGGAGGAGGCAAGCAGTATAGATGAGCAACTAAGAAAGATATACGCCGAAACAGATGTTGACAATTGGACGTATTCTAAGAGTCCTGGCTCAACTGGACGATCGATTTCACGTGTGAGCACCGATAGTGGTTTAGCGACCGACGGTGACTTTACCGCTCGATCAATTTCACCGAGACTGAGCTCAACGCCAAAGAGCCATCTAGACTCTATATCATCCACATACACACCTCCGCGTCTCGCCTATACTTCAACACTATTGGAAAAGAGCCCGGAGCCGGTTATTCAACTTCCCATAGACGTTGGTAACTTTGCAAAGGGTTACGCGGAAAACAAAGAACTGACGGATCTAATGGCCGACAGTTTCGTCGCTGTTACATGCGCTTCACCGACAATTTACAACACGACGACGGAAAAGATACCGTCACCTACCCTATCCGTGGGTAGTGTTCACAGCGTTCATAGCGTTCACAGTGTACAAAGTCTAAGAACCCGCCGTGACGGTTACTTTGGTAGCGCCGCAAGATTAAATTTCGATTTTCCCGAGAACAGAACACCGCCGAGTCCATCCCCGAGTTCTCCACCGCCACCGGCTCCGCGAGATTCGTCAGATGCCTTTCTCATGCCCACCGTCGAACAGAGAGATTCCGACACAAAACGCGCTCAAAGTCCAAGCTTCCTCAAAAATGCCGAAAAGATGGTAACCTTGGAACAGGGCAGACTCAGTCCACGCACGCCGCACTCCCCAAAATCACCGAGAGTCTCGCCGAAGCACGTTCCAAAGCCTTCGAACGCGAACATTGTAGCCGCCAAGTCGGACTCCGGCCTGTCGTCCATGAGCGGCTGGAGTAGTTTGGAAAAATCGCCTGGTTCTCCTAAGAGTTCGATAACTAAAATGCTCACTTCGTACTCGATGGATCAGGCCAGATCAGCACTGATGACTAGTACACAGCCATTGAGAACGGCCAGTCCGATACCCCCGCTTCCAGAGACTGCAACGACGACGACCACTAGTGGTTCAATTATGACTCAAGAACCCCTGTATGATACACCCGAAGGTCGAGATGCATTTGGCAATCTAACAACAGCGGTAACGAGCCACTCGTATGCGACCGCGCCAAATCACATGCCCCAATTCGCATCGATCAAGTCACCTACTTCCAAAGACGACTACAACTTTGTTCCACCTCCAGCGCCATCAGGTGCTCCATGTCAAAGCCCGAAGAAACGCGTGCGTCAACAAAGCCTTCAGCATACGTACGACGTTGTACCACCCGGCACTGTGGACTTTCTCTATCGTTCCGAACAGCCCGCTATTTATTCCGTTGCCGGTAGCAATCGTCAGCACGTTATAACGAGTGTTTATACCAGTGGTTCGGGTTCGTACGGTTTCAGATCAGAATTTCAGCCTGAATCGAGCGATCAATACGCAAATTATCAGGAAGCTTACAACGCCTTACAGTATGCGGAAGCTTCAATGTCGTCGAATCTTTCTCACGGCGGGAAGAAACCCACAAGAGCAATGTCTTATGGCGAAGGAATGACGAATCATGAAGGTTACAAAACTGCACTATATCGTACGATGTTTCCAACTGGTAACATTACCGATGCCCTCTCCTATTATCCAACAAGCGCGAATCTTCCACGGACGGAAACAAATGAAAGTTCGTCTTGGCTGAGTTCGATGGAAGGTCAAATACCACACGATTCAACGTCCTCGAGCATACGCTCTCTAACGTCCGATGGAAGTTACGCACAAAGTCCATACACTGACAGGAGATATCCTCAACCACCGGCATATCAGAGTCATCAATATCACCACCCGTACTCGGCGCAAAATTATCCACAGAATTACCAACAACAATATCAACCATACAGCCAACGATTAACGAGCTCGGAAAGTGCACAATTGACAGATGGCTATCAAAGGCAGTGGCAACGGGAACATCAGTACATGCAGGATCAGGAAGGCAGCAGACCCGCGAGTGCCCAATCGCAGAGCCAGCAAGGCAACTACTATGACGCATCGAGTGTTATAGTTTCGCAATCGGGATACATCAGTATATCTGCGGACATCAAAGACCACGAAGAAGTGAAAATGCCGAAGAAAGTAAGACGCGGTGCTTCCTTGAAAAGCGCTATGAGCTCTATGAGCAATTGGTTACCCGATCTTCATCTCACGAAACGACACAGAAGTCAATCGTTACCCGGAGGTGTTAGAAGAGAAGATTTAGACATGCCGCCGGAAGCTGCTGCTCAACAGAGATCCGCGGCAGAAATGGCAGCGGCGAGAGGTCGAGGTCGATCGCAAGCTGCCAGAAAGAAGAAAAAACACACGTTGGTTTCCACAGTGTCCGGTATTCTTCAGAAAGCTAAACGTCGTAGTCATCATTCGGCGTCACTGTCGGATCCTGAGCAATCAGAGACTGAATGGAGCAGCGGACGTCAGAGTGGTCTGTCGGAAGACGAGGACAGTGTAATGTCGGATGTTAACCAGGAACCGCCATTCTTTGCGAAAGTACGAACGAGTACGAAGAGAAAACCTCCTCAGCAAGGTGCGCAGTCGCCGCAGCAACATCAACAGCAACAAGCGAGCCTTCAACAACAAAAAGATTATCTTCAACAAAAACAGCAACATCTACAGCAGCAGCAACAGGTGCTGCAGCAACAGATTCAACAACATCAGGAACAACTCCAGCAGCAAGTGGCTCAAGAGAATTGGACCAAGGAAAGGGAACAGAGAAAGTTGGACAGCAGCGAGCACGAACTTTCGGACAATCTTGGCGGTCCGGAAGAGGAAGCATCAGGCAAGAGTACCGGTTCCGGTTCCGGAGGCTCAACTTCGATGTTTCCAACGGTCGGTGATATCAAGCGTTCAACGGGAAGCTCCGACGAGGCACCGAACGAGAAAGCGCCGAAGTTACCAAGTGTCGCTTTGATGGGTGGTGCAAGTATGGAGTTTGCTGTGTCACGAGCACTAGGAAAATATCGACAGAGACAGTCTTCCACAGTGTCCGACGATCAGGGGATAAACGACGATAACAACGGAGACAGGAAATCCGAGGACGAGCAGGTTCAGGGCCTGGAGCCGAGCCAAGAGTTTCCGGAGGATACAGTTTCGGAGAAAGGTGAAAAAACTGGCAGCACGAAACCTCCAGAGTTGGTTACCAGCGTCTCCGAGGAAGCACCGCCATCAGAGGGTAGTCCTTCAGCGTCGAGCATAAGAGGTCACAGTCAAGGCGGTTCGAGGTTCCTGCCAAGGCATCAGCAATCCCTGGAGATTCCCTGGGGAGGCTCGCGAAGCGGCGAAGGAGACGAAGATAACAGGAGTACGCACTCATACAGAAGCACGTCGAGGGTCTCGTCACGAAGACAAAGTACAGAGGATTCGATAGATTCCGAGGATGAATGGTATTGCTACGAGTTGCGAAAGCTCCAGGAGCTCGAGCGACAGTCGGAAATGGAGCCAGAAATGGGAGAGATACTTATAGAAGAGCCCGAAGGAACGGAACCCTATCAACCCGATGAAGACGTCAAAGAGAGAATGTCCTTCGTTCTCCGCGAATTGAGACTCAAGGCGAAGCCTAAAGACGAAGAACTAAAGAGGGAATTGCGAAGAGAGGAGGTACCGCGAGGTGCGAGAATAAACGGAAATGTATCGATGCCGAAAGATCGAAGATTTATGGACCACGACGCTCATCTTGCCGGCAGACCGGTGCCCAAGATGAAGAATGCTGAAACCGTTGAGGCGGTTTTTGCCAGAGTGACAGACTATCATACTTGGGCACACGAGGAAGAAGCGAAGAAGGAAGAGAAGACCCTTCAGGTTATAACGATGGAAGAAGGATCTTCAGGTGAAACTTCTGGACCCGACAGTCCAGTTCAATCAATGGACGAACTCGACGAGGATGAGATGTTGCACAAGGACCTTGAGGAAGAACAATCGCGACGAAGTTCGAGTGGCTCGACTCTGCGTCATTCTGAGAAGCTTCTCCACGGCTCGGACTCACTGTCGCGCGAAGGTAGCGTAAGTGTACCACCTAGCGAGGTCTCAGTCAGTATCCCCGGGGCCTGGGATTCTGAAAGCACTGTCCTTGAAGGCGAACGCGAGGGTGCTGGTAGCGCTGAAACCGGTACGACCGCTACTCTGAGCTTGCCAAAGATCAAGATAGACTCCTCGTCTTGCGGCAGTTCGGACACAACGCTGAAGGAAGGCCAAATCAGTCCAGGACCACCTGGCTCCAAGTGGAAACTTCTGAAAGCACTTAAAGAACGCAAAGCCGAGGAAAAGCTTCAAGTCGAAGAAGCTGCCACGGCAAAGGAAAACGCGATTCCGCAGCCACCGGCGGCAGTGAGTATAATGATCAAGTGAGGACACGAAAACCTCTGTAAAGTGTATTCGAGATTCGGGGTATGGAGAAAGGCCTAATTCTTCTACAAATAATTTTTATCTACAAAACGGTATATACACATGCTTTATTATTGCCCAATTAAGAGGTTGCGCTCGAAGATGAATCGACCAAACTTTATACAATGAATTGACATCGCTCGATATAGTTTTCTCGATACATCTTTTACATTCCAGCCGAATTCACAATATTTTCAACAAAAAAAAACAATCGCCGAAAAATAATGTTAACTAACGTCCATGCGTTGTTCGATAGAATAACGATTACGAGTTACTATCACATGAAATTTTTTTTTCCTCGCAATATCGAATACACTGTACGCATTACGGAAAACTGTCGGTACAAGGTAACGAACAAAAAAATCCACCCTTACGAAAGTAAGTCTATATTTATCGTGCGTAGAATAATGTATTACTCTAAGAAAGGTCGCTATGAGATAGCAACGACGACACATGGAACCTACAAATACATCCAACAAGAAGTCAATATATAAGAGGGTTAATGTAAGAGACGGTGTGAGGCGAACGTGAGAGTTTGACTTTGCGATTCGCGTGTACGATAAAACAAAACGAGTAACGTCGGCTATTGTCACGAAGCTCGCTTATACCGAAGTATACTCTTTAGGGTATAAACACGTTATAAAGGTAATAGTCAATTCAATTAGACACCACAATGACGCTTTTGGCGAGCGCTACGCGTAACAAGCCAAATAGTTAGTAATAGACATTATATATAGATTATTAAGATGACTATCAATCATTTTCCTTAATACGCTCAAAATTTGCGGAGTACATCTAACACTATACTGTCAACACACGGAAAAATCCACAAGCCCATAGCAAGTATCAGGGGAATAACAAAAATGCGGCTTTTTTCGACGCGATCGACATATAAACAAAAAGTTTCAAAGAAATTATCACGTCACTTTCAATAGCAAAATTGCGAAAATTCTGTACAGGCGGAGGATAAATTTCGCAAATGCCTAATGAAATGTTACGACGAATCCAAGTTCGAGTATCGCTCCACGCGAATTGGAGATGCTGCTTTTGAAACTTGTGCGATACGACTCGAAACTCCTACAGCCACGAGAGTCCTGCCACAGTGATGATGTGCCTCAGCGAAATTAGCTCGGAAATTGTAACTTCCATCCTCGCGTGCACAGCTCATTAAGACATTTCCCCTCTTCTGCGTGCCGATGCTTTTCTCGTTGAGTTAAACGATCCTAGAGATAGACAGATAAACGACCGACGTTTTCGCGTTGATGCGTGTATGTCCGCTTTGCTATCTCGCAGCGGTGAACGCAGTAGCGGCGTTTTTTTGCTCTCCTCTTCCTCGTCAAGGTAGACGCGACAGCAGCAGCCTTTCACGAAGATAACTCTTGGGCTTACACGAAGCTTTTGCCGGTGCGCTAGAAGTTTCCGCCGGAAACGCGGAGCTAGTCCGTGAGCGAACGCTATAACGTCTTACTGCGTCGAGATCCTTACTAAGAAAGTACAAGCCCCATTAATTAGAGCAGACAGTGACGAAGCCTCAAGATTTAACCGCGAATTAATAGGGTAAAAGATTCGAGAAGTAGATGCTCGTAGGGATGGGAAATGTCTAATCGTAGCGTTACGGAATTAATCTTTGCGCAGACCCCTCACTCGCAGAGGGAAATTCTCCGGCAACGCTTTCCGCTCAGGCACTCATCCGGGCGAAAAAAATCCGCGTTTCATGCACATCGAAATATTATCACTGTCAAAAACGACTCGTATACGTTTAAAACCCAGTACACACCTTTACATAAAAGTCATATTTATTGAAGACTATGAGAGAAAACAAAAAGAAAAATATCGCACATCGATTTGTGGGGCAAATAATGTATCAGACTTTCCTTGGATTCGTGTTCTTTGCTGAGCTAATCTATTAGATAATAATGCACAACCATTAAATCAGCAGCGGGATATCGATAAACGATATACGTAAATATAATATACACAATCTCCTGATTGGAAAGTGGCGTCAAAGACAAGTATATCTCCAGCGGCGTCACTTCCGGTGCGTATAGCCACACCTTCAAAGCATAGCTTATCATTGACGGGCTCTGACGTTTAGGGGAATATCATACGCGCGTACGTCAGCGATACTTCCGCTCTAAGCGAATGATCGGCTTTGTCGGTACTCGACGTACGTTTCCTTTGATCGAAAACGCAGCTCGATTCCCATAGCGAATGGAAATTCCTCATGATTTCGGTCAATTTCTCCCTATCGCCCCCTCGAGATGATGAATCGTAGATCGCATCTCGTGTAACACAAAGACAACGAGGGATAGAGACGCAATATAGTCGAGTCAATAATGTAAAAAAGAAAAATAGGTAACTGATGTCTATATCCGTACGCTGTTAGAAATAAAGTAGCACAAAGCCGTAAGGAATTATTTGTCATAACAATAACGATGAAGAATGACCGATAACATTTTAAAAATTTCCGACACATATATTCGTGCTCAGTATTAATGTATTAGACAATACTCGAAAAGCACTCGCATATAACGTAAAACAATATATATATATATATATATATACTTACTGTATACACTACTTGCTATTTCATTGACTTGACAACAGAGACCAGAATAATGACTGACACGACGCAAAGCGCTAACGCTCGTCCGATGTCATTAAAAAAATTAAAACTTCCAAAGACTGTCCCACAGCACGAATTTACTACTAAAGAGTTTTCTACACTCAAATGGAAATCTTGCATGTGTAACAAGCCGAATTAATGGGAATCAAGGACTTCCAAGAAAAAAGGGTTTGATTGACATAACCCTCCGAAAGTCCACCGAAGAAACAAAAAAGGAAAACTCAAATAACTCAAGTAAAAGAGAAACAGACAAACGGAGTGTGACAATGCAATTTGTCACACGGTTGCAACTGTGCCGCAAATGTCGGGTCAAGATCGCGTGCCGATTCGCAACACGCGCAACGTCGGTTCGCGAAAAATATAATTATCGATAAACGATACAGAGAAACCGAGTAAGCATTACAAAATGATGAAAAAATAAAAACGGAAGAAAGAGAAGATGAAAACCCCAAGAACATAAATGCTTCCGTATCTAAGACTTGCAAGCTATTAGCAGAAACGTACTCTTTAATATTCGTAGGTTATTTGTGGATACAAACGAAATATCGTGCTTTTGTCTTCGATGTTGGATCAATAGAGAACGAAAGATGTCGATAAAACAGATGTGTATATCTTAAACGCGAATTAGGAATGTCTCGTGTTTTTTCATGTACGGGAGGAAAAGAAAGAAAAAGTGTGACATACAAAATTGCAATTTGCATTCGCGGAAAGAGTCGAGAGACTGAAAAAGAAGGGATACCGACGGAAATACCGAAAATGCAAATTTCGATGGGTGCGCGTCGTAAAAGGGTTTTTTTTCAGGCTTTGCGAATGTGGAGCAGTGCAAAAATTCGATTCAAACGGGCAGTTTAAATTGTAGGGACCCGAGTGTTGCGGAAAGCCAGGCGATAGGGAACACGCGAAAACAAAAAAAAGACGCATTACGATAGATCGAGGCATAAAGGGGAATGGAGATTCGCTTTAGACAATGCATGTCGACTGTCTCTCTGTAAGAGCGAATTCGCTAAGCGTGGGAAATGCTCTCGAGGAGTCTGCAGTCGTCTTTTCATTTTTTTTTTCCGGTCCCGAGTTCATTTATTATCGTGACCTGGATGTAGGCTCGTACAAAAACTAAACCTCCTCCCCAGGAGTGATTTATAATCGACACCTTTGACCTTAAAACTTGCCAAAAAGTGGCAGAAGTAAAAAACACTCTGCTGAAAAAAAAAAACGAACTGTAATTACAACGTCGAGTATTGTGAGGGCTTCCAAGTAAATGGTTCCTTTGTTGAAAGTGTCAAAAATATATAAAAAACGAGGACGTATCCCCGATATCTTCGAGACTTGGAGCAGTAATTTTGATCGAGTTAGCTGATTGATCAATTTTCTCGAATCCATTTTCGTGGGTGTGGAATATATTCCTCGTCTTAACTTCTTCCTTTCGATGAATAAAGACGATGCCAGAAGATGTAGCGTGAGGGGCATGCCCACACCCCCGCATCCGCGATCCATTATCGAGGTCTCTCTTATTTATTATTCATGAGATTCAAAATCCTTGTTGATCTTCTACCCGCGCTCGGGGCAAACTTCGCAATGTGCTCCCGGAGCGCTTCTCCGTCGCTTCCTCGCCATCGATATCGCGGAGTTA
Source organism: Ischnus inquisitorius (assembly GCA_963924025.1). NCBI lineage: Eukaryota > Metazoa > Arthropoda > Insecta > Hymenoptera > Ichneumonidae > Ischnus > Ischnus inquisitorius. Next base: position 9,365,281 of record OZ001248.1, on the reverse strand, counting down.
CACAGACGCGCTCTCGCTAATAATCGCCTTAACGTTCGACAGAAAAAAAATATATATAGAAAAAGAGCCGAGCGAGGAAATTTTCGCCACTCTATATCGCAACGTTGTTACCTGCAGTCTTCCAACTTTCAGTAATTCATTTTCATCGTTGCTCATCCGCTCGTTCGTTATCCAACGAGAAGAAAAAAAAATCGCATAAACCTCGCGCCGCACGAAAAGCCCCGAACTCAGCGACTTTTTGACCGAACTCGCAAAGTTTCCACGGAATGGAGGAGAGAATCTCGAAAGCGCGAGGTATAATATCGAACAATGAACGTATAATATGACCAAGTTTCGCGGGTCGAACCTCGAAGCTTCTTTCGCGCTTCGTTAATATTATAATAAGCGCGATACGACAAACGCGAACGTTATAATCACGCGCGGGTCATAAGTGTATGCCGAGCCTGCATCCGGGAGGTGGGACAAAAGAGGGCAAACACGTTGGCCTGTTCAAATTTACCACGAAAGCACCCGAGATTTCCACACGAGTTGCTTCTACCAACGCGCTGATGTATCACCGCGAAAGCGCGAATGTTTCTCTTCAATTAACTCATAGCAACTTAATTAACGCTGCTCTAATTATCGAGATGAGTTTTCCATGCGCAAAACTAGAACCGAGAATTTATTTCTCTGATCGGGGATAAAACGAATTCGCATATTCAAAGTATACCCAATGACCGCGTAGAGCAATTTCTTTACGCCTCACGTAGAATCGAGTAAAAGAAAGTTTGACTGAAGATAACGCAATCTTTGGCGCGGATCGGTTTTCGAAATTTCGTAACAATCTTCGACGAGACTGTAGCAGCATCGATGGGGGACTTCTGGAAAAAAATAACGCGATAGTGGAAAGCGAATGCAGACTCTCGAATATCCTGGCTTTCGCAATCCCTCGGCGAGGGAGTGCGTCGATTCCATCTCCTCGCGTCAATCTTCCGTGACTTCGCATAAATCAATTATATCGAAAGGCGTTGCCCGGACTGCCACGATCGAATAATTTATTATTTCGCGAATAAGCAGCTCGCCGGATGCGCTCGCTTGATCGACCTCGCTGAGGGGTTGAAATCACCACACCGAGGGCGCGAAGCGAATAAAAGAGCAAGACTGAGATAAATACACAGAGAGAATGAGGGGCCGCGTATAGAAAGAATAAACCGAGTGGGGTAAATGAAAGAAAGATTGGAGAAAGAGTGAACACGAGACCAACTGAACCATTTCTCACTTTTATATGAACCAGTTCTTGGCGCCTAATGACGATATATTATTGTGATTATTATTGTCATTATTCAATTTATTTCCTAATTAACTGTGAGAATGAACAATTGCAGTGACGATAAGAATGCGATTTGTCACTGTTATCGTTATCGAGCGCTATAATGAATATGTAATAGTTTTATTGTGTAAGTAAAAAAATCGTAGACGTGGTACAACATTCCTCGAGTTTCGAGAAGCGAATTACGTAGACGTCGACGAACCCGAAAATCGGTCTCGAGTTAATACTCGAATCAAACGATATTAGAGAAAAAGAAACCCCAAACCCCGAAGAAGTTATCGTAAGGCTTGTAACGTAGGCAGCTATGTAAGGGCGCGATTTCCTCAGCGAGGATGTCTCGTCTCAAATCCTGTTTCGCTCACTTCGATAAAAAAAAACACGAAAATGAATAAATACATCGTCATAGTGCACTTCGTAAATGAAACATTTCACAATTCCACACGCATTAATGCGTTATAAATACATTTCATACGATCGTCGGAGAAGATAAATGGACGGGGAGAAAAAAAAATTATGAAATAAACCGTTCGCACGTTTTTTTAATCACTCACATCATCACACTCACAAAACATATTCGTACGCGGTAGTCTGTGTCAATTAATAAAATATAACGATACGTTTTACAGTCGGATCTTCGATCGGACGCGCGAAAAAAAAAATATATATATAGTGATAATGGAAACTTTCGTGATAAATTATAAAGCATTCGGCGTTTTTTGAGGATATGAAAGATTTTTTCGGGGCAATTTTCTCGATCGCATAACTTGCTCCAATTTTCGTCGCGGCCTTGAATCTTACGTGCTGGGTGTTGCGTTCTCGATTGTTTCCCGAGCGCACAAAGACTTTAGGTCTTGAGAGAAAACACAGTTGTCGGGCGGGGGCTTACCTCCAAAAGCCCCGACATAAACTACTTCTGGTGGTTTCGATGTGGTCCCGCGCTGCCTTTAGGGTGATACACGCTTGTATCGAACGACGTTCGTATCGGCTTGGTCTCCGCCCGAAACTTACAATCTCTGTACTCTATCTTCGACAGCAATTTTCGAGTTCACGAGAGGAGAACACACCAAGTTTCGCCAATACCGTTTCGTTCCTGAATTACAGCAGCTTGTATCGACAATGAGAGGCGACCGCGTAGGTGTGTGTGTCGGTGTTAGTACTGGCCCGTTACCCCGGAATCGCGAAAAGTTAGTAGAATAAATTTTCGTTACTTTAACGTCGTTTTACCCCACACATACACACAGGCAGGACTCACCGAGCCATTTCTAACTGTCGCACTACTTGCATACGAGGCGAGATCGAACAACTTTTTCGCTTCGTTCGGAAGAGATAGAGCCGATACGTAATTCCTTCGTTTTCCCGTCACGTATCTCGTAATTGACGTTGCCGGCTGCACCGTCGTCCTGTAATTCAACGACCAACCGAAGGGGTTTATTTTAACGAATTTATCCCGGACGCGCTAGATGCGCATTCCTGTGTACGCGTTCCGCCTCAATGATGCATCGATTCCGTGATAATTTTCCCTATCCACCTTTTTCGAATTCTTTCGATTCACCAAACAAAAAAAAGCAACATTGAAAAAAAATTAGCAAATCATTATATTGCGACGAACCAACAAATAACTCAATTAACGTTGGCTACGGAATTCCGCTACGCGCTAAAAGCCTCCTTCCAGACAGAACGCGTCGTCGCTTCAAGCTTTTAGCGGCTTTAGTTTTTCTAACCGGTAAAAAAACGTTATTAAAGACCGTATGCGATTAGCCTTGTATTATCTGACCTTCTATTTCTTAAAATACGAAAAACAAGAGTTTTCCGCCACTTTTCTGGTGCATGCCAACCAAGCGTTGGCCCAAGTGACACGTACACGGGAATACGGTAACCAGTTCGTGTTTAATCGAAGAGACGCAACCCTCCCGCGTTCGTATTTACTCGCGTGAGGCGAACCGACGAGAGAGGGCTTTGCCTTTGACGCTACGTGCACGCAATCGAGACGTACACGCGCGTGCGTGTATGAAGTTACCGCGCGAAATTGGAGCAAGGTGAGATGATAGAGGAACGAACATGGGTGGGGAATGGGAAGAGCGGCGTTATAACGAAGGGGAATTATTAGAGGGGGGGAGGGGGGAAAGGTGAGATTATTCGAGATACCGTGTGAAATTACAGGCGTTGTACCAACTGCATTATGTATTATCCTGAGAGGGCTAACTAGTATACAATAACTACTGTGTTATTATTAAGCGTACAGATGCCTCTCGACATATCATCTCCGCACACATCACCCTCACGTCACGGTGTTTCACGGCACCGAAAGCACCCAAACTAACTCGCAAAAGTTCACTCCCACCAGTCTCGTTGAACTGCATTGCAACGGTAAATTAATATCGGTTCGTACTTCGCAAGCGTGGTACGAACTACAATATTCATCGACGTCCTCGAATCTCGATACGCGATCTTATCGGCAAAATGATAATTCATCGTACCTACGAAATTTCTGATTTAACGTCGCGGTCGAATGGCGATGATAAATCGTTATTTATCCTCGATTATAAATTGCACCGCAAGTCGATACCCCAATTTGCATCGTATCTGAGATAGTTAAACGCGGCGACAAGAATCGTCTGATCTTACATCGGCATTATTTACTTCGTTGCTCACGTCTAACTGCGGTAGATAAGAGATACGTTTCGGGTAACTCAGACGTCGTTTAGGCCATTGAATATGCACATTCAAATGCGCGTGGGGGAGTGAGCTTCAGCGTGCACATTAGACGTTATCACAGGGACATTCGAATCGAGTCGTGCGCTCGCCTTTCGTGAACTTAGGATTACAAAGTCAGCACGGATCTGTTCGATCCTGCGTTGTCTCCCGTTGCGCTCGGGATCCTCGTGTGTCTGGATGGCCTGCGAAGTCACGGGACAACGTACCGCTTCTCGAGAAACGTTGTAGCCCGAGTACGAAAGATCGATCTCATCGAGGTCGGCGAGGGCTAAGGTGCGGAACCCCACGGTATATATTCGGTGGGGATATCAACCCTCCTGATCGCTATTATACAACATTACCGGGCGTTAGAAGGTATTAGCGTCGTACTATAGCCCACCATCCGCGTGCTACGTGCATCCGGGGGCTTCGGCTTCGACGATCGATCTCGTAGCACACACACACAGAGGCACAAAAACACACGCCCTTTACAATCCGGCCGTGTATAAACTCGATCCGCAACGTGTTACCCAGAGAAGCTCAAACGTTTCGCGGGAAGTACCTTACACCGGGCAGACTTAACGACGCCCCCACTAATTTCATAATTAAATAGCGCTCGAGACAACGACTCGAGCCAACAGTCCGTAATGAATTATCTTACTATGGGCCTTCCTTACCCGGTCGAATTATCGGGCAAAGCGAGACCAATAAAACACAATTTGGAGCAACCGTCGACTGGTCTATTTCATCGGTATATCGGAATCAAGACGCAAAAATAGATCTTTATTTTCCGAGACTGACCGATTCGAGTGTCCCATTATCATAATTCCATATCATTATTGTCAGCAGTGTTCGCATTAAATGTCATATCATTAAACGAAAAAAAAAATCAACTCCATCGATCAATGTAGGAAAAAAAAGCTAATAGATATATAATGAAAAAAAAACCTAGGAGGCGTTGAATTATTAAGGGCTTTCGACGTAGGCAATTCGTATTAGTACAGTATAGTATTATACATACCTACTGTAGTTGTCAAGAGCATCAGAAATCACCATTAACGATAATGTATTGATTATTATTACTCTTATTATTGCCATTATGATTATTATTATTTATTGTCATTATGATTACCATACGCCGGGCGTTGTAGCGCGTAAACGTCCATGAGGCCTAATAGATAAATGATGAAGGAAACAAGAAATTTCTCACAGACTTATTGATCTATATTGATATATCGAACCACTAGTATCGGTCTTGTCGATGCCACTGATGGTATTGCTAATGAAGATTCGACGCGAAAATGAAGTGAAAAAAAAAAGAAAACAAAAAAAATGACACATACAAATATTTTTTTCTTTCCTAACAAATGTTTGCTTGTCAGGGCGAATGCGCATTGACGATTACTGTATTAGCGTCTAACATTATGGACCCATTTGTACTCTCTTGTCCCCCGATGGTGCAGACTTAACAGGCACTCGAATGATCGATTTTTAAATGATTTTTATTACAATAATTTTTTCAATTTCTATATGATTTTGATGGGTTTGATGACGATTGTCACAGAATCGAACATTGTCTAAACGTACGTTGCTCGCAACGTTCGAATAATCGACGGCACATATTGGCCACTATACGTCAAATACATGCGGTTTAACGCTGACGCGGAACGTAACCGATTGAGTCAACGCGAAAGGGTCGCGGACCACCCGTCGATTAACTTCACCAATCCCATACGAACGATCGTTATAGATCACCAGCGTATAACGAGCTATTCATTACTTTTCAAACTCGTCAACGGACCACCTGACGCTATTAATTATTCACGAACCTCTCCCAACTATTATATGCCTATGCGAGGCAAACGAGGGCGAAACGCTGTAAGGGCGGCTCGACAGCATTGTACGCTACCGTATACATATATGTACGTTCATCGAAAACGATAAAATTTTCACGGGTTCCACAAGTTAGTACAAACTTTCGGACAGGCTGCGGCAATTTTTGAGTCGTCATTTATCGTGAACTTTAATTGCGCCGTAAAAAATACTTTTTTCTTTCCTTTATCGTTTTAGCGAGCAAACTTTTTTTTACTGACGTTACGTTTATTGTTTGTTAAAATTTTTTGCGTTTTGCCTGAGGCAATGCACCCTCGGGGGCGTCGTTTTGCGATCGCAACGAGCGCATGAAAAAAAATGATAATAAAAAAAATGTCTCGCATACATACACACACCGCGCGATCCCCGCTCGTGAAAATGGTGACCAGGAGATGGAGATTAATAAAATGAGGAACAGTAAATGAGAGGACGAGAAACAAAGAAAAGCGTAAAATTGTTTCAAGAAAGATTGTCCACTAAAACGAATATGAAAAAACGGGGGATACGTAGTAAAATGAAAAAAAAAATACGCATACAAAACGAAAGAGTGAGAAGATACGGAGAGGAGAACGAAAGGGAAAAGGAGAGCGTGACAACGACGTTAAATCTGCGGCTCTAAGAAAAAAAAGTAAAAAAAACTCTACAAAATTTATTTATACTTGTTACGCTATCGATAAGTTTATATTATATATCTTTGAGTAATCGTGCGTCTTCGCGATTCTCGAGAATTGTACGTGATATTATATTTATACGAGCTGTTATACACTCTACAAGTATACATGCATAAAAAAAAATGATAATTACACACACATACACGCGAAACACTCTTCCAAAAAAAAAATTCAAATGCGCGCGATAACCGGGCGAACGAAATTCAGTGAGGAAATGAGAGACGAGAGACAGAATAAGAGTTCCCGTGAGATATAAAACAACACGACGCAACAGAGCTGTTCATTACGACATTCGCGGTAAACCGAATATCGAAACTCAGCACCCGAGCCTTACAGCCGCCTGCAGAGCCAGTGCTTGAGTCTTCAGTGGAAAATCCACTTTCCGGTCGGACGCGGATTTCAGATAAGACGAAACAATTATGTTAAAGAACAAGTAACGGCTGTCTCTCGTCTCGGCGTATTTACAATGTAATGTCGAAGTTCGTTACTCGCAGTCTCGACTCTTTTGTCTCGACAGAAACATTGAGAAGATAGGGAAAAAAAAGGAAAAAGCACCAAAGCATTTCGTCAATAACGTGTACAGAGTGTGTGTAAAGTAGAAACGAAAAAGCGCTACCGTAGATGAGACATTGAAATGTTCGCCGAGTTTCTCGGTTGAATGGCGAGCAAATGGTTTTGTTCGTAACAAACGAAAGAAGGCTTGGACGTTCCAATTTCGGAATTTAAGGTGGAATATCAGATGAAAGAAGCTCAGCGGAGTGGCGAGCAAAATTCCCGTCAAGAAAAGTAGAGGGTACAAGTAGCAGTGGAAATTTGGAGGCACGGGGGGATGGCGGAGGAAAGGAACGACGTGAGGGTGGTTTGAAGGGCGAAAAAGAGCAAGGCTCAACGATCCGAGACACGATAGCTGCTCGTAATCCGGACTAGCACGTCAGAGAGATGCTCACGAGATGGCCACGCTCGAGTTCTTCTTCTTCGCCTTTTCTATTTCTCCTCCTCATTCTCATATTGCCCGACCCCACCGTCATTTGCCGCTTCTTATTTCTCCACTCTATTTCGCTTTCATTGCCACATAGTTGCGCACATTGTACTACAATCGGTTTTGAAACCTCGCATTTTGTTATCCCACGATAAGAAGAAAAAAGAAACGATAGAAAAAGGAACGTTCAAGCATCGCCAAAGTTATTGTCAGATGTAGGAACGTGCACGCAAGCTCAAACGAGCTCCGAGAAATAATGAACGAAATAACAAAAGAAATTAAAAAACGAAAATAAGAGTAGAGATGATGAAAAGAAAAGAGCGTAATATTGTAAGAGAGCGATCCGAGGCAAAGCATTGTGCATAATATAATGTGTACGTGCGTCCACGAAAATTGATTTGAAAAACCAAAAGGTTTGAATGTCGAAGCGAATAATCGAAATCGTACAAAGATCGTAAAACGAAGAGTAAAGATAAAACATTTTGTGAAGAGCATCGAAAGCGTTTTCTTTTTCGTGGACGCACTTCTCTATATCGAAGACTGTATACCTCATGCATATGTATAACATACATTAATATTTGGTCGTTCGCAACTATGAACTCCCGGGAACGTGTGTTCTCCGTTTCGTTAAGAACTGTTATTAGCTTGTTTTTCTAATAAACTTGTTTTTTTGTTTGTTAGAACGGGAGTGGACCTGGTGGCGAGTCCGGTGGAAGAGCGAACGGGTGAGTAAAACATTTCAATATTTTTACATTTCATAAGCATAAAAATGTACAAAGAGAATTTTTACTTTTTTTGTTTGTTGAGGGGAGATTCGATTGTTCATCAACTTATCATGCATACAATTTTTCTATACAGTGGAAAGTTAAGTGAACACCAACTTTCCTTTCAAGCCAATTATGATCGGCGGAAAGTGGAATTTTTCTTCGAATTCGCGATTTTTCATAGCATTACAAAGGCTCGGGCGGTGGTCTCAGAAAGTAGAAACGTGCAAGCAGTAATAGATACCGGCTCGTCCTAACTAGTAGTCGGCTAATTAGGCAAGCCCCGCGGCGAACGTCACTTGTGAACCTTTCCAGATCCCTTTAACAGGTTTCCGCGGCCGCTCTCATCCCCCCTCACTCTCCCTCTTCCTGTCCATCTTCATTCTCTCTTTTACTCCATCTTACTGTCCTTTCTATTCTGTCCCGGAAAAGCTAACGAGGAGCTTCACGAGGCTTTTCCGGGCCGCCCTCGGCGACCGACACGTTCCGAAATTTCGTCTTACCTTTTCACTCGCCACACACCATCCGAATTTGCCCTGTCTCGATTTTTTTTTTCTTTCATCGTCTTTCAGCCCTGTCGCTGTCCTTACTGCTAAGATAAAAACGAAGACCGAGCTTCGGGCGCCGAAGGGTGCTTACTGGCGTGTTCGTCGAGGGGTGGGAGCTTAGCTCAAGGCGAATATGAGAAATCCCAGCAACGACAGGAAAGACAACTTCCGCCTCGAAGGGGGTGACGACGCTTCCGCGTATATTCCCGGGGCCCCTCGAAGCCTGGGGAGATTGGGGCTGAATCGATATCCTCGTGTTGTCAATACCCGTGTAACTGCGACAACTTTGGCCGAAAAGTTACGAAACCCATTTCTGTTATATCCGGTAACTCGATCCAGCGGAGCCTTACCTCGTGGGTGTTGAAGATCTTTGCAAGGGGAAAGCAAAAGAATCTTTGTCGATCGAATTTTCAACGCGCAATAAAAGTGGACTTTTTTTTAAGTTGTAAATCCTTGAAATTGAGACCATACGCACGCACGTTAAAAGAAAATCCCCGGGGGTAAGAGTGTAAGAATCGCTGAGTTTGTTTAAAGTCCCAGCAACTCGCGTGCGACCCTCGGGTAGTTTCACCCTCGTCCGCGACGCAGTAAACTTCGAAAGTCCTTCTCGAAATTATGCCGCGAATGATCGATAGCCGGAGGTTTCATGCTACGCATAACGCAGTTCATACAGTCCAGAAACATTTTTTTTATTCAAGTCATCTTGACTGGAGAATTAACATAATTAAGGATCGCTTGATTTGCGAGAAAAAAAAGGTCAAGGAAGGCCATGACGCGAAGCAAAAATTTAAAAAAAATCTACGCATTTTTTTAGCCAAGGTTGACATTAGCAGCGAATCAACTTTCATATATTCAAATCATATGCCTGCGTTGACGATGAAAAATGATATGAAGAAGTAATAAATGGTTGGATAGACCGGCGTCGTTATAATGCGTTTGCACCGGTGTTAATTAACGTGTCTGGGTTAACAATTTAAAAAACAAAAAAAATGAAAGCCTTTGACGTAGTGATTTTTCCGGAGTATCCATGAGCGAGCTCGTCGTCGTGCTCGTGATCAAAGACACGTAGAAACTTCAATGGTCATTGGGATTTTCCTCTTAAATCCTCACATCCAATTGAAAATAGTCTCTTCGCTTCAGCTTACAAAAGAACTCATAGAAGCTCAGCCCAAGAGCGACTCTTCAAGCTGCATTCGTACACGTCGAACTGCTTCACAATCTAATTCGGAAGTTCAAGTAATTTCCAATTCGTCTCCGAACCCGCCCGTCGAAGTCTCTGACAATCAATATCTTTCTTCTCTCGAAACTACCTTCGGGCTGATACAACGATTCATTATGAGTATCAGACCAGTCGTAGGAAACAATTCGAGAATTGATCAATCGACCGATTTGTGTCGACGTGTGAAATTTCGTTCGAGGCTTTACGGATTACTCGTGGAAATCATAGGCCGGGCACGCTGCTGAAGCGAGAATTGAAGACCCAATTTCCGTCCGATCGAACTTTAAACCGTTCGATAATCGAATGAAAAATACCGAGCGGGCTATTCGCTGTGGGCTATCGTCGACAAAATGAATAATGCGTTTGCAAAAATGTTCGGGCTCTCAGTTCGATACAAATCCACTGAGCGCATCGCGGTAACCGATGACACAACGAGAAAAAAATATTCTACAAAAATGGATTAACGCCTGACAAAAAGAAACAAGGTAATCAAAAAGTGTTTTAACTAAACGGAGTGCAATGATAAATAATCGGTCGCTCGTTATAAACAAAAGATTTCATTCCTCATAGAGTATGAAAATCTCCCAACGACAATATACGTATAATTGTTTGTTATTTCACTCAGTTAAAGTGTTTTATTTGCAAAATTACTTTTAATTTATCTTTTTTTAAGTACGAATTGCAGCACATGTGGCGACGTATCAAATATATTGGGACACGAATCGACCCTAAGAAGCAATGTGATAAGTTCTCTTGAGCAATATTTTTGTACTTTTGGCAATCGGACTTGAAAAATACGTAATTTCTAATTTCTAATGGACTTATGTTTTTTCGAATTTGTTAACATTACAGACATCCTGGAGACAACCCGTTTTACAGCAACATCGACAGTATGCCGGACATACGACCGCGCCGGAAATCGATACCGTTGGTCTCGGAGCTGGTACGTAGCCGATTACCCATTATCGTCTCTCTTGGCCTCTATATACCATCTATATCTATTTCCAACCCGTTGTCTACATATATTGCCTGTACCGTCTCTATATACGTCCGAATTGATTAATCGTCATCGCCGGACATCGTTGTCTTTGTCACTTCCGTCATTAACATATAATCATCGTCATTATCGTGCAAAGTTCGTCGTTGTTATCCTCGTTCACCAAGAGTAATGACCACATCGTTAATATCGTTCGCTGAGAATTTAACGTACGACTCTACTATAAATGCTGACCTCTTCGTTCCACCCCGTTGACCCTCCTTCGTCGCCTCGTTATTTCGCACGGCCGAGCCATTCAAACATCTCAGATCTCGAAACTATGAAACTACGAGTCACCGTCGCGGCTAACACCCCGGTTCTCGCGTTAATTGAACGCTTGATTTGTTTTAATTTGTTCGGCAAACAATTTGATTGCCACGCTACCGCAGGGGAGTCAAAACTTTTGGACAACACGTGACCAAGACATCGTCGATGTAGCGCTTGATTGAAATCAAATTGATCGACAATAAATACATTTCGTTTGAACAAGCGCTTATTTTTTTTTCTTTGGGTAAATCATTTTGTTCGTTCGTCGAAAAATTAAACCATTCGCACAAAGTTTTTTAACTGCGAGTAGCTGTTTGTATTTTTTTTTGAATTCGCAGTTTCGTTTAAGCTGCTCGCAATTCTCGGTTTTTCAACGTACACTACGCGTCGCTCCAGCGAATCGCCGTTAGTGGTAATCGAAACTCGTTAGCAACTGAATTATCGCGCGAAATTCCGTGAATAATATTCGCCGTGGTCGCGATGGTGGCAGTTTCCGCGTGAGATTCTCTCGTCCGTGACGGCATAACGGGCAAACCGAACGTCATTCGAACCCCGAAAACGCGTTATTCCATATAGCAAATGATAATTTAACGCATCGGAGAGACGCGGAACTTTCGTTTCCGGCTCGTATGTCGGCCTTGCGAGAATAAAGAGTAAATATTTTTCTCGCGTTCGCATTAAGCGCGTACGTACGCCGCTCATTATTCCGATTCCCATCGTTAATTATCATTTCAACGACCGTATAAATACGCCGCCATATAATAACGAAAATAATAATACCTAATAATGATAATATGATAGTGAATAACGCGATACGAATGAAATTCTATTTCTATAGCATTATTGACCAGTGATACCGATATGCCCCACCCCGATGGTCAGTAGATTTATGGTTATAACGCATCGAACATTCTTTTACCCCGATATAACGCGTGCAGGAACTTCGATATGAGCTCGATTACCATTCCGGGCCATAACGGCGCAACGACGGAGATACAGCTGGATCGAATAATGAAATAACAGTAAAAATATAACACTGCCGAATTCGATTCGACCAGAGAGTGAACCAAGTCTTGCCCACCCGCTGAAACGAATCTTTCGCGCAGGGTAACCAGTTCGGATTACAGAAAAAAAAAAGGTTTCGTCGACGCATTACGGGAGGCTCCTGAAAACGGAAAAAAACGTTCGCGCATTCCACTTACGGTTACTCGATATCGTACTTCATCTGCAAACGTCATGCGGCTGCTTCGGATAAAAATCCCGATACCTTTTTTTTTTAGCTGTTCCTCCGCATCACGACCCTTTTGCGGGAATATCTGTTTTATAACGTACGCGCACACAGCTGGTTCATGGATGCGAACTAAAATCGCGTGGGTTCCGAGCGCCGTTCGCGCTCGGGGCGCTTTGAAATTTGCTCGACCACATGTGTACTCGCAGAAAGAGGCGACAGGGCTTGGGCCACGTGATAAAATTTCAACGAGCTTCTCAAAGCTTCAAGATAAAAAAACATACGAGAGAATTTTTTTACTCAGGAGCTTCACATTCGTCGTGCGACCAAACCGTTTTTTCTCTGCCTTTCTCCATCACAACCGCGTTCTCTCTGCGTTGCGAAACTTTTAATTAATCCGTTTAACGCGCTTTACGAAAATAGCAGTAACGAAACATACTCGATCCAGCTGACGCTCCGGCAAACCCCACTTAGATTTAACAGTCTTTTCGAAAATTTCCATTTTCTTACTCAAGTTATCACCCGGTTATATTGTCGACCCGTAAACCACCGAGATTACGGATATGAACGAAGAAGTGTATTTTTTTTTATTCGGTGTTTCCCAAAGGCATTGTTGGGGAAGAGAACGAAGATGTTTGTAGTACAATTTTTTTTCAATCTTTGAATAGTTTTTTCAAATGATAATTAGAGTGAAATGGTTCCACATGGAAATGAAATATGGATAAAATATATTAAATTTGCCGCATATTTTGCAAAAATATGTTTCACTACCATTCATAATTGATCATAGATATATTTTCGATATACTTTTTTCCATGCGGAATATTTCATGAACAAAATATATGTCATCTTTCTCTTCCACGGAATTTAAACGTTGAATCTCTCAGCCCAATATCTGTATCCCTTGAATGTTCAGTGTCGAAAGTTTCAATCTAATCGTTGTTTACTGTACCCCAATCCTCGAGAGCCGAGAATGTTATTTCTCGTTAATAAAAAGAAAAAAAAGAATAATAATGATAACGAAATGAAAGAGCAGTCAATCGCTGAATCTGCAATGTCCCGAGATAATTATCGGGATCCTTGGTGAGCCGATTAAACTTTGCTCTTCGAGCAGGGAGAAAGAAAAGCCAGTTAAACTTGGAGAACATTTTTGCTTTAGCGTTTAATTGAATGATCATTAACTGGAAGAGCTCCCGGTAATTATCTCCAAACGCCTTTGATTAATGACTTTTTTGCATATTCAAAGGATGCAAGACCAAAAAAACTGATGAACTAACCGGCATATAATGCTATTCTTTGTTTGTTCTCTGTGGCGCCCGTTGTTGTATCTACCTGAAAACTACCCGACAAAAAAAAACCACTCACTGAACCTCTCAAAAAATCTCAAAAACTCCACCTCCAGGTCTTGAAGGTACTAATTAAATGCCTCCTTAGTGAATTTAAATTAAAAAAGCTTGCTCGAACGTTGCATGCAAATTTTTATATATCATTCGTTTTCTATCTATCTCTATCTCTCATATCTCACTCTCTAAATGTTCTTCATCTCTATCTTCTCTACATATCTATATAATTATAAATTAATCTATAAATATCAAACATGTACATTTATTTATATATATATATTATTTTTTTATTATTTATTTCGACTTTTTTTTCCTTCTGTCTAATCAATAATTGACGTCGAAAATCTTAACACCGATGATTTTCTAATTGCATCAGAGATATATATATATATATATATATTTTATATATCTCTTTCTTGTTTCTCATATTAATGAAAAAATTTCTTAATGATATCTCGCCCTCTACGCCGACTTCTCTTAGTCTCTTCGACCTAACTTGAGTTTTCTTGTTCTACGCACAAGCACGCTTTCGCGCGATTCCTCGAGATCGAAAAAGAAAAAGAGAAAGGAGATTGTGCGGTAATTATTTAACCAAGGATATCTTCGACCGCTTGCTAGAGCTTTCGCTTCTTTTTTTCCATCCACGAACAGATTATGGCGGAAAGTAATTTACTGTTATTAATAAACGTATAAACGAGAACAAAAATAATATTGTCTCACGGACACGCAATATCCGAGAGAAAGTGATAGATCCGTCCTTCGTAACACCGACGCCGAGAAACTCTATTGTGACTCGCGGGGGTGAATCCGCGAAGCTTTCACCACGAAGCTTGCAGATTTATCGTGTACCGTAATACTTTCTTTCTCACACAAAAATCCCACGTTAACGAATTATCGTTTTTTCAAATTATTCTATTCTTTCGACTCAATTGTCTCTCGTTGTTCTTTCTACTGTCCACCACGCACGTGGGTTGTGTTGTTACTTCGGCGACACCGTTGTTGTTGTTTTATTTTTCAATATTTTGTATTATCGACGTCACACGTACACGCATACACGGATATATATAAACAAAAAAAAACTTAAAAAAATTAATTGATATAAACACGCCTGGTCGACACAACCCGTTTGCTTTTTTCGAATCAACAATCAGATCTGACTTTCCACAAAGGTCTCTTTTTTTTACCAAACAAAAAAAATGAGAAAAAAAAGATACAATAAAATTTAAAAAATCTTCTGAGAGTATAGCACGCAGACTGCATCCGGCGTGGTACCTTAATATTGAAAATGTGCACGTTAATTTAATGATATTATACACATTAAATAATACTACTAATATACTGTTAATACTATATGTAGACATATATATATATACATATACCATATAATATGTGTGTGCGTAGTGTGTAGCTCTGGTAGTGGGTAGTTGAATGAAAGTATAGTTTGAAAAATAGATCGATATAGGATCCTCGCTTGTACGTTTACTCGCATCACAGAAAAGCGATCCGTATTACGCGCCGTGACGCGTTGGAGCAACAATTTCCCACGAAAGCTATGAGGCACTTTCTCAAACTATTCATTCTCGTATATTCTGAATCCCAGGATAAAGCGTTAGCCGTGAGCGCGTACATATGCGCGTTAGCGCAAGAGTTTCGCCGAATTCAATCGTATTATCGCATCAACGAGATTAGCGTCTGAGAAAGTGGCTGAAATATGCTTCTTTTTGAAGAATGAAAAGTAGAGAGAAGAAAAAAATATATATATATACATATATAAACTCGCGAGAAGTTTGCACTTCGCGAGAGGGAAGGACTTCTTCGCCAGATTCGGGACACTTCGCGCAATCGGTCCGAAACTCTGTGTGCCTGGTGGTCTCGCACAAGTATCATACTCAACACAAACAGACAAATGAAAAAAGCATACTTCATGTATACTTTACTGTTCGGAAAGCTGAGATCTTATGCAGCACCGTCTACGGGTGCGAGATCTTAATTAAAATCTTCGCGGTCGCAAATCCCAGCTGCCATACCCCACCAAAATACCATAGGCTAATTGGATTAGATTTTCCACGTAGAAGACCTCGTTCTCAATTCTCACAAAATACCTTCCGCCCGATCCTCGCTCCGTCCTTTCTACTTCTATCTCTACTTCTACATCACTCTCTGTCTTCATCTCGAATCGATTCTTCCGACTATGATTTCCTGACCTCTCGTCTATTCTACTCTCCCGGCAAGCATTTATCCGCGTTGAGCCTTATTCAATTTTAGTTACATTGCAAAGTGTTATCGCAACGCCGAATTGTCTTTGAGCTCGGTCGACGGTAGTTTCTTTGATTCGAGGTGATTCTCAAATAAATTGAGCCTCGAAGTGATTTTCTTTGTTTGTATTTAGAACAATTTCGATGACGCGTGTCCCGTGTAAATATATCTTCGTATGTACATTCGATAGATTTTTCGTCGATTGTACTTTTTTTACTGTACATACACATTACACGATGATAAATCGATGAGAAATATCTAAGTGTGTTGATCACTGTGTGGTAATTCGAGTTGTTGATTTGCTCGACAGTGTTTCTTTTACTTTTGGCGAAAGATGTTTTTTTTTTTTTTAATAAATAATTGAATATTAACTTTTTTTCTTTTATAGTATATATCTACAGTCAGTGAAAAATGTAATATCATTCGATGGTTTTCTTTGCCACTGTTTAGTTACTACTACTAACTACAACTTCAAACTTCTACTACTTCTTCTTCTTCTCTTCTTCTTTCGTCCACCGATCCAACACCTCGTCTCTTTCTATCTCACACACACTGTCTCTGTAAATAATGTTAACGAAACGAAGCCTTTTCATCACTCGAACACTAATCTATATCTTTTCTCAGACGATGGCAGCGACGAAGAGGAACGCTGGACTGACATCGGCCGTACCGAGAGCAACGCTGAACGACGAGGAGCTGGTAAGGACTCGTACTTTAGTCACTAAAAAGCTATATCTTCTCGATGTGTATTTGGCTTTTGTCCAGATTTTCTTTCATAGGAATAACATTGAGGAAAAAAAACGTCGCTCAATACCATTGAGCGATAAAGCAATTCGAAGCAATTGAATGAAACTAACAATATAAATGTCCCTATGGTCCCTATTAAAAAAAAAAACGATAAATAGGCCCCCGCTGAGTACACTTTATAGTTAATCTTTTTTTCGTTGTCTTGAAATACGTTACGATAACGATTAGGAGTAGCACGCGCGCCCCGGTTAAATGATAAAAATGCAAATGGCAAGGCCGTTTGGCCTGCGTCGAGATTTGCCCAGAAATAAATTATCCTCGCGTATTATAATGCTATATACAATGAAGCCACAGGCCGCAGCGAGGGTGACGGCGGCAGCGCCGAGCCCGTCAGTTCTTTTTTTTTTATCCTCGAATATGCCGGCCGCCCGTCAACCTCGCGAGAAAACAGCATCGCGTGCGAAATCGCAAGAATTAAAAGAGAAAAAAAAAACACATCCGAGGGGTTGACCGCTAGTACGCTCGTGTTTGATATCAAGAGCGATGATATATTCAGATAATATTTAGCGAAATTGTGTTTATGAGCAAAAATCGATGATACTCCATGACTGATTATCCGTATCTGTATTACAAAGAAAAAAAAACAACGGAATGGAGTTATTTTTTTTTCATTCGAGAGTGTCCTATGCAATGCTGGTATAAATGAAAATTTTTGGTCCTCCAACCCTCGCGCGTGAGGGTAGGAAGCTGAAAAATTTAACGATCGCCCGTTCAACGAGATTTGCCTGCGACTGAATGGGGGCACGTTCTACGAACGGGTTAAATTTAACCTTTGAACTCTCTTTTCTTTTCCATATCTACCGTGCTGCCATTTTATCCTCATTTCCACGCTATTTTCTTTCACGTAAGTGTGGCTCAGCCTCTGTCTCTCTGTCTCTCTCTCTCTCTATCTCTCTTCTCTTCTCTTCAGTCTGTCTCTCACACACTCTGGCTCTTGCTCTTCTGTCTGTCTATTACTTTGTCTCTTTTTCTTCTTCACTTTCCTGTACTCTCCTTCTGTCTATCTATCTGTCTGTCTCTCGCTACGTTTCGGTCTGCAACTATCGCTATCCCTCTTAATCTCTTCAATCTCTCGATCTGTCCACCTGTCTTTTCCGTTTCTCTATTCTTCACATTTTATTATACTATCTTTATGAAAGCAACGTGTAGCGAACATAGAAAAAAAAGAAAAAAAAGAAAAATCATCATCAACTTAGCGAGCATAAAAATAGCGAGGAAGCATCTACTATACATACTATATGATCGTACGTGCGAATGCATAAATATATTGATACTTAACAAACAAAAAAAAATAGGCACATTTTTACGTGGATACCATAAAGTCATAACTGTCAACACATTGTCATATAATTACATAGGCGAGAGTGTAGTAGTGGAGTAAATGCCAGAATCGCACCACATCGTGTACATACAATAATGTACAGAATAGGATCACCCAATTACATATATATATATATCCATACATACGTAGGAAAAATGTAAAGTACATTAAGGAGGAGGTCGCGCAGTAAATCTCGAAGTACTCAGCACAAAATTGTCGATTGTGCAAGAAATGCATCGCGTTGACGCGACATCAAGTGATCGTATAAAAAAAGTTTATTGTATTTTTTCAAATTTTTTACCATCCCCACGAAGATTTACCGTCTGGTTTTTCAATTCTCGCTTTCGATTTGACGATCAATTGTTGTTACGAGCTCGTTCGATCGTTTTTTTGCCATTCAAATTTGCGCCAAGACTGTAACAGTCGTTAAGAACCCGCTCACGTAGGATGTTCCTTCACCGTCGTAAATTATAAGAACAGGTAAATCTTCCGCTAACGGATTGCGAGGGGGGAGAAAATAAATAGAAGAGAAGCGAAAGTGTCCGTTTCGCGCGAGGAACATCCTACATGAGTCCTGACACGTTACCACTCTAGTGCTTTTTAGCGGATCGATGCTTAAACACTCTCTCTTGCCCCCTTCAGAAACCACCCACTCGAACCACCCAGTACGTAGAGTAGGTGCACTTGGAGCTACGAGCTAGTGCCGAGTCAACGCGACGAAACTCCTATACGAAAAAAAGAGTACAAAAAATCGATACACGTTGGTATTGCCCAAGGACCGAGATAAAACGAGAAAAGTTTGCACAGAGTTCCGAAAAAAAAAAAAAAAAAAATAAAGGATCGAACGGGATGAAGAAAAAAGAGGACAAAAATGAAAACGAACGTCAAACAATCCTTAGAACTCCCTAGGTTGCACGTAGGAGTGAAGTACCCGGAGTTTAGCTTGACGGTCTTCTTCGGATTTCTCTAGTACTTACACGTGTACACATTTTATATTGTATATATAAACATAGCTCTTTTTAGGAGAGACGAAAAATCAGGAGAAAATATCTTCGAGTCCCGTTGCAAAGAGATATTGAGGCGATCGGAGCATATCGGGCATTAGAGAGATGCGGCGTGCAGCATACCGGGTGAAACAGAATAGAGAACTTTCTCTTAATTCCTTGATTCATAAAGAATAAATTTTCTCACAATTTTCATAGCTGCGTCGCATGATCTGAGTGATCAGTACGTTTGCTTCAAGAAACATTTGTTACAAAGAAAAACTTTTTATCCCGGATGGAAAAAAGTTACAACATTACCCTCATCGAAATGAAATACAACTTTATATATAATTGCAATATAATTATCTAAAACAATACATAATATACAATGTTATGTAGTATTATAAAATTATGATACAAAATTATCTGTAATTTTTTTAACATCAATGGGGGTGATATTGATTGATTACTTGAATATACTTGAATTATCATAATTATTGCCAAATATATATTTTTTTTAACAATACGGATCTGAATCACCCGGTATACTTGCGATTATTTGCGATTTCGGCGAGTTCAAGCACGAAGTCGTTGAGATATATATATATATAGGGCAAAGTGACAATTCGGATCCGTTGGAGAAGGTGAATCCGGGACCGAGGATCCTTAGAGCTTGTTGGGTAATACGCTAGTCCCATGTAGTACTTGCGGAGGTCCTTCGAGACTCCTCGAAGGGTCTCTACCGTCTACGGAGTTACACCCCAGAACCCACATGGAGTCCAGGACTCTTGTCCAAGAAAAATATTTACCCGAAAAAAGAAAAACCATCACCGTAAAATCACTGCTGGGGAAGGGGCGGGGGGCTCAAACGACAGAGGAGAATCGAGTAGTAGAATGGTTGGGTATAATGATTCACCTTCGGGATTATCCTTGCTCGAGGATATTACTTATTAGAGCTTCTTAGAGGGCTCACTGGCTTTGACCCCCTAAAATAATCAAAATAGCTCCTTCGCGCGGTGAGATTCCAAAGGATATTCATACTCAGACGAATTCGGATCAAACTTATACTGATTTTAAATTTTACCTAATTTTCTCAAAAACTCCAATAATCTTCGCTTGGAAGTCATTTATTGGATATCATTAACATTCGACGAAAGATCGATGTTAATGCTGATCAAAAAATTGTAGATGCTGAAAAATTCAATTACACAGAATCCTCGGTCTTGGGATTGGGTTTCGAAGTTTGCAAATAGCATTGTAAAAATTGCTTTCAGTTTTGATAAATTCTCGTTGGAATCTCTTCGCTCGCAGCCCCTGGCGAATGGTTTGTGAACACTCGACTGTGTATGTCATTAGGATTTGCAGGCACGAAGTTCATTGGCTTGATAAATCTACTACGACTGTATGTTGGTCTTGTGCGCGACTGGGACGTGTGCGCGTGTACGCGTGTATGTTTCACGACTGGCAATAAGTATGAATATCAGAATACGAGTGGTTCATATAATATACACGAGTGTTACGCTGAGAGAATCGTCCAAGAACGAATGTTTGTGGTCCCGGTTGTATGCGTTCGTCCAAGCATACAATCTGGAACCGGAGGGAATGTTTGTTCAGGGGAAACACGAATGTCCGCCCGGTCGACAGGTCGCGTCGTTTTCCTGGGCTGTTACGACTTACACGACCGCGCCTCGCTATACCTGTAACGTGACTGCATATCAAAGCGGGCAATATATTATTCAATAGTACGGATCTCGGCGTGGCTCCGGAGTGCAAGCTGATTGACTGTTTCGATAGCGAGCACGTGAGAGAATCTGAACTATATTACATACCACTTTGTTCGTTCCAATATGACTCTGCGGAATCTGTTCATTGACCTCCCACTCGCGCTTCGAGCCGTCGGCATAATCGACACGTTGCGGCATTCTTTCGCGCTCACCGAATGTATTCGCACACCGTTCATTGAAATATTCCTTCCAGAACGGTCAAGTCGATTACAAGAATATAAAAATGGTTAAAAAATGATTCTGAAACAATGCCCAAACATGAATTTAAAGAGCATTAACTAAAATAAATCCACAGATATTTTTTAAAACAATTCTGAAAAGTCAAATTTATCAGTTTAATTCGATCGTCACGAATGGGATGCAAACATTTTTATTCCTCGATAAATTCTCTGTTTTTAACCGGGATGCATTTATTGCTGTATGTGTCGCCAAAAAATTAGAACCAAAAGGTTTTGAAAAGCATTGAAAATCAAATTAAAATCAAACAGCTAAATTCTGTAAAACGGTTGGAAAATGTTCCTGTGGATTCGGCGGTGCGAATCGATATCTTTTTTCAAATAACTTCAATGTAGCACTTTTCCTTTTTTTTCAATGTGAAAAATGCAATCTTTTTAATGAAGGCTTATCTATATTCACACGAACTTCTCGATTGAAACGTGCTCTGGAAAACGGTTTAGTTTTCGAAACCAATCGACATGACCGTACCGCAAGAATCACCTCAATTCTATAAAAAAACGTTCTGTTCTGTAAAATCGGTGATCGATCCAAAATATTCCGGGAATAGAACGATCAAACGATGAAACCACCGCGTGTCTTTGTGCCGGTATAATAAATTTTCTCGTTCGTTCGAATTTTCGCCAATTATCCGACGAAAGCCGTCGCGCGTGAAATTCGCGAAATTTTCATCGTCATCGAATTTTCATCCCTTCGCACGCGAAAAAGCAGATCGCCGATGGGCACAGTATTTCCTCGTGCGAGAGCTGTTCTCGCCACTTTTGTCTCCGGCGCCGCGAAAATCGCGCGCGTTCATACACGTCCGGTAACAATCAACTATCGATAAACGTTTTGTCGGCATTGTTGATCGAGTGCTTTTTTTTCTTCTCGCTTATTTTGGAATGTTGTAATGCACACAAATAAAAATAAATAAATAAAAAAAAAAGGTTTTGAGGCCGTAACGCGTGACATGCGTTTATTGTTATTGTCGATGGAAATAAGTGCTCGAGGTGAATTTTCTCGATAGACACACACAAATAGCGTTAGAGGTGCGAGAGCGAAGCTTGGCTGAAATAAAGCGGCACAGCAGCATGCCCGTGTGAATGCTTGGATCGAATGCGAGAAAACGTTCCTCTTCTTTTCCTCCGTCATTGGATCGAAAGTGTGAAAGTGAAAAAAAAACAAAGCAAATTGCGAATTTTCGACTAATCATGCGAATGAAATGATGTACGTGAGCGTGCGTAGGCGTGAATTAGCCGATATAATTATTACGATGAAAACTGACGATCGGCATCGATCATGGTACCCGCAGAAGATGCACGTGTACAAGAAGACCCTCCAGGCGATGATCTACCCGATCTCGTCGACCACGCCTCACAACTTTGTCACCTGGACCGCAACCTCCCCGACGTACTGCTACGAGTGCGAGGGCCTACTGTGGGGCATCGCGCGACAGGGCGTAAGATGCATGGAATGCGGCGTCAAGTGCCACGAGAAGTGCAAGGATCTACTCAACGCGGACTGTCTTCAACGTAAGTTGAAAAAAAAATTGTAAAAATAATTCAATTCGATATATCGATCGTGCAACATTTACGCGTTTACGAGCACTGCATCATATTTTTTTTTTCATAGGAATTTCTTAACTTTGTTTCCATTGCCGAAAAAATCGTTAAATTTCCAATGATATTTTTTGAAATATAATTTCAGATTGAGAAAAAAAAATGTTGAATTAATTTTGAGTAAAAAAGAGAAATGTTAATATTAATAGTTTAATGTCAATTTGTTTTTATTCACTTTGCGTCCAATTTACAATGCGTGTCGTCCGGCTATACTGTCAGAAGGTATTATTTAATCAGACATTAAGGATTAACACACAAATAAACGTTGTTGAATAGGTAGAGAGGAAAATTTACCAATGCATTGTCCAGGCATCGTAATATCGTTAGAGGCCTGTCGTCTGTACGCCGGTATATATAACAACGCTCGTATAATCCCATTCGTTCGTTCACGCTTGGATCCACGAAATCCGTATCGGCATTTTGAGCGAACTCTCGCACGCGAATGCTCGTCGCTTTAATTAAATCAGTAAAATTAAAGACCCGCCTCCAACCCCCCCCTTAATTCCTCGTCGGTTGTATATTCGAACGGCCGATTAATCGCGTTCGTAGGGACAAGAGAAGCTTTGCGCGTTAAAGTACCAAATATATAACAGTACATCAACAATTTTTATTTTGCAAGATAAAAATTCGCCGAGCCGAAGGTCGTTAGTAACATAAAAATTCGATCGCCACGCGTCGACTCGACGAAAACTTTCATCGTTAATCTTCCCACGTTAATCACTTTTCACGACGATCGCGAAAAGCCTGGTAAAAGAAGAAAAAAGTTTGCCTGATAAAACAAAAAGAAATTCCGCTTCAAAACATTGAAAATCCATTTTCCTAATTGTGAATTCGCGGGCGGAATATCGAGTCGGGAATTAATTTTACAGCGTAATGCGGAAATTACAATTAACAATTATGTCGGATGGAAGCAAATTTTACCGGGCTGTTAGAGAGGCTGGTAGAGATGTCTGGCAGAGCGTAATGCGCGTTGATGTACGTGTTTCATGAATTGCGAAGATATCTTTCCCTCCCCCTTCCTACCGGAATGTAGAGAAATAATTAATTTTCCGCTTGGCCGAACACCCCGTAGTTACTAAGCTGCGTGTTAATTGGTACAGAGAAATGGGTATAAAGGGGCGAGATATCACCAGAAACTGCGAGAACTTTGCTCCGAGAGTCGTAGACCGGCGCGAAGAGATAAGTCGTGGGATTGCGATTGTACAGATACACGTCTCGTTGAGAATTCTGACGGGACGTTGTCTTTCGCGGAGTTGTAACGTTAACATTCAATTAATCCATAATTAGTAAGCGACGGCGCAGCCGACCATGGAAGTCTCGCTTCCTGTCGGATCATATTAATTATGTTGGTTTTAATTATAATATGTCGAATAATTTAATATCGTCGCGTGGTCCATTAATAATAACTGTATCAAAGAACAAAAGTCCGTGCTTTGTTCGTCTGTCGTTCGTCGAAAATGTCAGTAAAAACAATCTTTTTTTATTATTTTATTAATAGGTGCCCTTTACTTTAACGGGAACTAAGTTCACCTTTTCTCATTTTTTTATCGACAAATTCTCTTTTGATGCGTACCCACAAATTTGCTTCGGCGGACTTTTTAATTAATCGGAAAAAAAATCATGTGTTGAACAGTTTTTCAATTGATCAAAATCAATATCCAAACATCGCTACTTTTTCCGCGATTGAATGCTTTCTGTTTGGAAAAAAAATTATCGTCGTTTCTACGAGAAATTGTGATGCCCGACGATGAAAATTGATTTCGGAGGATTCAGAAGCTCATCGATCAATGAACAATCGAGAGCTATCAGAAACAAAAACGAACCAAACTTCGAGCTGACGCGATGGAATTTTTTGTTGTGTTCCGGCAAATGAACTCGCGTTGATGGAACGTATTTAAAAGAAAAAAGTCCCAGGTAATTTTGTTTCGTAAAAACGAATTTCGAATTAACGCAACTTTCATCGCGAAGCCTGGTCGAGCCGGTTCGACCTCGATTAATTTCCGATACAGTAGACAGACGAGCCTCGGCCATTGTCAAGCCCGCGGCAGGTGTAAAGGGGCGTCGGAGCTTCGAGAAGCGTGTATTTTTTTCGGTACAGGAGATTTCGTATAACCCACCGGAAAATTAGAGCGCGGCCGAAAAAAGAGCTTTGCGAAAGAGCGAGAGTAGTCGAGGACGGTGTCGCACGGTGGGGTTTTATCGCACAGAGGCCCGGAAGCTCGCGAGAGAGACAAAACCGGCTTAATGGTCGCGCGACTGGTACCCCCAGAACGCGAACCACCTCCGCGAAACGCCACGAATTGTCTCGCTCGTTCGCGGATAAGTGTACAGTAATTAACACGCTAAAAAGTTCACCGAGCGACGCCTGCCGTGAGAGCTTCGAAATTATGCCTCAAACTAAATACCGTACAGCATAGTCGACGACTACAATGACGAAGTAAATTGTAACGCAGTTATCCAATAGTTTTTACTTTCGTTCGTTTTAGCGATGCATTTAACACACCTCACGGTACGAAGAGATAATTATGATCCAAGCTTGGCGATATTAATCGTTCTTGTGGTGTCCTTTTCTCTATTTTCCTTCTATCCATTTTCTTTTTTTTTTCGCAAATGAAAAATTCAACAGGCGCGGCGGAGAAGAGTTCGAAGCACGGAGCCGAGGACAAGGCGAACAGCATAATAACGGCGATGAAGGAGAGAATGAAGCAACGGGAACGGGAGAAGCCAGAAATCTTCGAACTCATCCGGTGAGTCGAGTCGACTTGTCTTTTTTCTCTATTCTCTATGCCACCTTCGACAGTTTACCAACGCGCAATATTGTTTTTTTTCTTCTCTACTGTTTTAACTATCTTATTTTTCTGCGTTTCTATTGTCCATGGCGCACGCTCAGCGCCCCCTATTCGACAGGTGATCGATATAGAGAGTCGCGGGGATGTTGGCACGCGATTTCAAACAGGTTTCATGTGTACAGAATCGAGAGAGAAAAAAAAAATGGAAAAAGAAAAAATAGTTTACGCGACATATTGGGTTGGCGAATGCCCGCCGTAGATAGAAAGTGAGTTAGAAAATCGAGTGAGGAGCTCCAGTAGTCACTTTGTATCGATCGTTATCGATTCTCGTGCCGGCACGCCGTCTCGACACCATAAACGCGATAGCGTCGTTTTTCGCGCACCCACTCGTGTCCGTTGCCTTTAACGCGAACTCTCCGCCAGTCCAGAAGAGAAGAAACAGAATAAAAAATGACAACGATCCCGATGATTCTCTACCGTCAATCGTTGGCGATCACTGAAACGAAATCAGGTCGTAGGAGATAATACGGTTGCGATACGTTCCCGTGAGCCGAGGTAAAATGATGCTCTCCGCGCATCTTCATCGTTAATTCAAGTCGGCTTGCACAGAAATACAAGCGCGCTCGCCGAACGGATAATGAACGCGCCGCGGATACTTGAATCGGTAAATAGAACAGTACGAGGCTCTCGTTCGACGAGGTAACTTTGATTAATATAAAGAGAGGAGGGTACACACACACGCCGAAAGTATACCCGAGGCCGAAGTCGGGTAAACAGAACGAAAGAGATCGAGCGCGCCGCGTATATAGAAAGTGTACAGTGGGCTATCGACGAATTCGCACGACTTCGAGAGATTTAACTTATTCAACGGGGCGAGAGACGAGAGCCGGTCGGGATCGAGGACTCGGGGCACGTCGATATCGGCCCGACCGGGTCTACCCAACCGAGCTGTATCGTTCATCCACATTTTCTTCCGGAACTCACGTTCGAACGTAAAATTCACCTCGGTTTAAATACGCGCCACGGGGTTGCAGCATACTCGTTATCGATAACACGATACTCCAGTATCTCGGCTACACGACTCTATATATATGTATATGTATATTCATCGTACGCGCGCGATAACTGATGGGGAACAGGCTTCAATTAAAAATTATCGGATATCCGGTCGCGAGGGGCCAACCGTACGCTTGAACGAGCCTCGTTGAACTTCGCGACTGAATAATAAATACTCGTTGAAATGTGAAAAAAAAAAAACAATCAAGACAATAATTCTGCCTGGGAGATACACTTTGATCAAAGATCGGAATATTCAGTTATCCATCGGAGATGGTAATTGTTCAATAACAATTAGACGGAGAGCCGCATTGGATTTTTCTACGCGCAACGCGAATCGACTTTCAAATCAGATTTCTGTGTTCTCATAGTCCGGAAAAACAGATATTATTTTTATTCCCCGGGCATAACGCTGATTCTTATTCGAATGCGTTTGAGGACTTTTTTCGAACCGCGTCGAGACGTCGAACGAGCGAGTGGAATGGCCTCGCGAAATCATTTTTCTCGGACTAACGTGTTCCACGTATACGCGGTAATTAGCTGACCCCTCGTGAAAATTTCCTCGTCACACAACTGCACGGACTCGGGTATAAAACGGCGAGGATTATAACGGGACGAAAAAAAAATGGCGGAGCTACCGGACGGGATGCGAAGGTTCAAAGAAAGGTCGAAGGTTCTTGGCGGATGTAATTCTCCCGAGTTAGTTTTTTTTTTTCTTTTTTTTTTTTTCAGTTGAAGCAGAAACCTTCGCGTTGTAAATTAAAGGCAACGGCCATATGCCACTCCGGAATGTAACAATTTTTCACGACGTTGTTAAAATAGAAAGACCGCATTGCCCCGACCGTGTTTTCCCCCTCATAAACTCGAATGATTACTTCTCTCGTTGCACGCGACTATCGCGCGTGCGTGCGTCGGTGCGTTTACGCGTGTTCAGACTCAACGACGCGCGGAGAGAAGTGATATAAAATGAACCTAAAAATAATAGTGAAAAAATAAAAATAAAATAAACCGGGCTCGGGCGACGCGACGGAGTGAGCGTAAAATAATGTAAATGAATCACTTCAATCCATTCTACGCAACACGACGAATCGTAACGTAGTTATGGTCTTCCATCGGCGCGAATTTTCATCCCGAGTCTCGCGTGTACACTGCGAACAACCGACTCTGTTATTCGTTAACACCACGCGAATTTTAACCGATCGCTTGTCGACGCGAGAGATTGCGTAAATGGCCTCGTTATCGCTTCGTCGACGAAATAAACGGCAAACGTTACATAATCGAGAGAACGCCGGAGGCGTCGATCGGCAAACGCTGAAAATTGTCATTCTCGCGGTGAATCGTAACGCGCGACAATTGATAATTGAATCTCGAAGGGTGGTAAATCAAATCGATAGATTATTAATTAACGCGCAACGAGAAGCGGCGGTTCATTATACTTTCAAAATCGCCATCGACAGCCCGATACGTCAGTGAAAAATTAAGAATCTTCGAATAAATTTGCATGAAATCGTGAATCTTGTGTAAACGACGGGAAGAGAAAAAAAATTCTCACGTTAATTTTCTTTGGAGCTTATTTACATTCGGAATCGACGAGAGTCCTTTTTTCAATAGCTCGCCCTCGTCGTCGCTCTCGCGGCTCGTTTGGAGCAGATAGCTCGAAAAGCCCTTGCTCTCTCGTTGACTCTCGAGAATCGAATTTTGGTACGGTGCCATCGGCCAATCAACGTCGCGGTTAATGCACCACCAACGAGAGCGGCGCATCCGAATGGCTCTCTCGTTTTCGATTCCCTAACTGCGGAGGCACTCGGCCCACTCGCATCGAAGCCTTGCCAGCTAATTAGCGAAATTATATGCACGTATGTCGCGCGGGAATCGTGATCGGGAATGTAAAGTACACGAACGCTGCGGCAGAGCTATGTGTGGTGAGGATCTGTTGAACCTGGAGGGTCAAACAGCGCGCGCATGCAGGAAAGTAGATTGTCACTTGCGTCGTACGACGAGCAAAGGCGTCGCAGGGGAGAGTGGCGCAGAATGGACACATGAAAACTAAAATAATTTTTCTTATTTAAGTAATACTTGAAAAACATTACGTAGTATTTTGTTATTTTAAATAGAAAGAAAATGACACCAATTTTTGTTCCCTAAAATTCAATCTCAAATTTGGTTAAATTTTGTCAAATTTTGCAAATATATTAATAGCGATTTTTCGGCATTGCTCCGATTACAACGTATCGTTTTTCTGCGCCACCCTCCTTTGTAATCGGTTACGATGAAAAAGTACACGCGCGATTAAGCTGCTAAAGATAAACAAATATGTCGATTTTTTTTTCTGTATACAATCGAACGACCAATTTTATGGTAAAAAAAATACGGGAACCACGAGATATTGTGGAGCAACATCCGGTTTAGAGAATCGAAGGTTAACGGACTGGTATCGTCGTACACGGAGGGGCACCGAGCGCATATTATTAGCCACGATAACACTGAAGACTATCTTCGGTGCTCAGTGACCCAATATCGATGCATCGATAGTCGTAACGTTACGCGGCTTGTCACGGGTATCTGAATAGCGACGTGAGCATAATCTTTACCGTCCGACCCTTCATGTCGTTATGGTTGAATTTTCCTTCGCTTTTACGTACGATACATCTCTCATGAGATAGCAGTGCACACACATCCGGTTGAATTCGCCACGACGTGCATTGTGTTGAATACAAAAAAAGAATGAAAAACAGAGAAACAAGATGAAAACACGCTCGTCTTTTATTCATCATATTTTTTTTTGTTCTTATTTCATTGTGTCCAACAACAGTTCGTTCGCGCGCGATACCACGCGGATAGCCGCGACCGGGTTCGCGCTGGTTAAATATTTAATTCGTCGGAGTACGCTCGGTAGATTGCATTTTTCCGTGCCTACACCCCCGTGTGTGTTTTTCCCTGTGAAATCATTCTTCGCTCGGCAATGCAGCGTAGAAATGCGGAAATTCGCGCGCACCATACGACACTGTAGCCAATCGCGTTTCGCAATACCAGCGTTATTCTTGTATTTCTTTCGAGATATGACGAAGGAAAGTATTGTTCCAAAGAGATACGTTTCGTTCGAGACGGAACGAATCCAGAGTGAGGAAAAAAATACAAGACGTAGAGCAAAAATTTGAATATGCGGGATTATGTAGAATTTGGCCAGGCTACATGTGAATCTCGTCGGAGTTTAGGTCAGTCTTCGGGGTCGACGAGAAGAATCATATCGGCCACATGACGTCCGTGAAGCAATCTGTACTGGACGGTACCAGCAAATGGTCCGCGAAGATCGCCATAACAGGTTTGTGGACTCTCGCTGTGTCCTCTCCCGTGTAACAACAATTTACACGTATATTTTTTATATATATAGATATATGAAAAAAAAAAGACGAGGAAAAAACCCCCCCACCCATACATAATACATACTATACAAATCAATTGTTACATTTGATATATATTTGTTACTCGATATTTTTCGTTGTGATAACTGTTATCTGTCCTACAAGATAAGCCACGTAATATAATGACGCAATAATTACAATTATACGAAAAAGCTTCGATCGACGAATATTGCCCGGCGGCTGTGCAGCTCTTGTAATAATCCACGTCAATAGTCAATGTTTTTTCTGTGTCGCTGTATTTCATTAATTACGATATCCGTTTATTTACTCATTTTTGTCGTACTATATCATGGATAAAGTTATTTACAGCCGTACCCGAATCGCGCCCACGTGCAAGCCTGCTGTTCGTTGATGAATGGCTGTTTACCATCCTTTCGTTTAATTTGCCTCTGTCTTTCGAATCTTGATTTTCCTTTACTCCACACTGTACTATCATACCAAGCTGTCTGTCTCATTGTTTATTACCATTTTTTTTCTGGTCCACGTTTCGATACCTTTCCATTTTTCTTTTCTTTCTGGCATCTGAAATATATATTGTGTGTAACGCGGAATATGTCCGTGCCGAGCTGCAGTAGTTTGATGTTGCGTGTATTGAAGTGGTGTGTATGTGCAAATTATGATCGTCTTTTTTGTTCTCCCGCTGCGGACGAATGTACGGCTGTATGCAACGAATTCGTTCTATCCGGATTCGGCCGCTGCTTCGTTCCCAACTAATCAAGAATTTCGTTTATCTCGCGTTATCAGCGTTGCGTTTATTTTCCATCCCGCCGAATTGTATTTTCGATCCGGCTTTGTTGTTTCGGGAAGGGTTAAGTAGCGTGTAACTCGATTGCTCTTCGATTAGTTTACGCCAGGTCGGTTTCCGTTACATCGAAACAATTAGTTTGTAATCGACTCTCGTTTAGTTCACACTGCGGATACACGTAGACGATGTGTGCGGTCGATGGGGCATCTTCAAACTCAAGGATCTGTGCCACTTCGTAACACACACCGGGAAAACCGGGCTCTCGTGGCGCAGTGGTAGTTTCCCAAAGTACCCGTTGCGGAACGTAAACGACGGGCTGTTCTCGTTTTCCATGCCTTCTCGCTCACTCTCATTCTCTCTCTCTTTCCCTCATGACTTTGGGTAGTCGACGTGAGATTTTCGCCGCGATACAGCGTTCCTTTGAGTGGTTCAAATAATCCAGACCATTGAATTCATTTGACGCGATAACCGTTGCGCCACACTGGTTTTGCTATCTCAGCGTAGGTTACATGTATAACTGGGCATTTCCAACAACTCGTTTAATAGCCCATCTACCTAACTATTGTACGCACGCTGCTGCAGTGATAATGAACTCCATTATAGTCGTGCTCTCGCCTCTTTCGGCTGTAGCAAGAATTTCGACACATTTAAGTAGTTAAAAGCTCTTTTTTATTTTAGGCAAAGAGAATTAAGAGAGCTTGCGGATCAAAAATTAATTCGACCTTCACATCGTATCTCGGTTTTTCTCAATCTCGAAAGTGTAGACGAGCCGTTCTCGAAGTAGAAACCGTTGTAATGCTCAGACGCGCAGTTTCTCTTGATTCGTATTCCGTCGTAATTCTTCGGCGCTAGCTGCCAGCTGCTCTTTTCAGGCTGGAACGTGTATCCTATTCATCCCGAGAAGATCCCGAGTTGCCTATTCTCCAAGATTGCCAATGAAGTACGCAAGCATATGCGTAACCACGCCAGTGCCTCTTCTTTCTTGCTGCTGACCTTTGAGAATCCAAAACACCTGGCTTTTCCAACATTTTGCAACAACTTCCGAATCTCGAATTCTCTCTCCATCGACTACCTTCTCTCACGCTCAATCTGTATGAGAACCAGCCTCTGGCTAGGCTTGTTAGACAGTAAGGCACCGAACTCTGCGCGACACTCATAAGCTAACAGTCTTCAACTTTACAATAAACGTCTGAAGCAGTCGATTACGCGCTAACCGAGTCTTCCCCGTCCTACAACCGTTGCACAGTTAGATACTCGACTCAATAAAAGAACAAATTAACTCCTCGCGACATAACTATACAATATGTTATTTCGCCTCCCTTATTTTCTCAGTCTTCTACTTCGCGAACACATGTTCCAATTGCGTGTATCTGCCTTGTCATCGTATCGAACAATATCGCTAGCTACAGGGTGAATTCAGTATAGCCAGCTGGTTCACAATACCCATTGTTCCCTGTCGAAATCTATTTGGCGTGAGCAATTCTCATTCGAGAATCCGCTAACCATTTGTATTTTATATCGAAGTGTTTGAGAACCTTGTCGCAGTAGTCACGTACGTTGTAGTCAGACATTGAATTCCTCTGCCTTCACTCCAATCAGCAATTTATCGTGTACACAGAAGCATTTAATCGGATAATGAGATGTTTACATTCAACGTTGCGTGATGCGTCTTTGTGTAAGTACGTCTAAACTTCTCGTGTAGCAAATTGATAATCGGCAGTGTCGTGTCTGCGGGCTCCCTCGGTCGTCGCGAGAGAGCTTCTTCGTCACTCGAGCATGCAACAATCTCGCTCCGGGGCTTCCATTACTTAGTCTATCTCTCAGTTTCTCCCCTCGCTAACCGCGCGCCGGGACAACCCTCGCCGGATGGTCAAAGTACTCAAACACCTCCTCGCGACCCCTCGAATTCACGGCGTTTACACATTTCCGTCGGCGGAATTTTCAGCATCCGCTCATCCGTTTTCACCAAAGGCGATGAAGAAGCTCTCAGGAAATTGAAGATTAAATAACGTACTCGAGCGAGAGAACTGTGCACAGTAATTCAGGGTATTTCTCCGTCGAGGCCAGTAGCCGTAATGAAATGGCGCGTGTGCCTCTATTTACTGCAATTGCGTGTCGTCGGAAACGCTCGTCCCTGCTCCTATTTTCCTTAACAACAACCATCGTTGGAACCCGTGGAAATTCTCTCTCTCTCTCGCTCTCTCCGGTCGGTCTTCCGTGAATCGATAAGACTTCCCTACCCTCGAGTACTGTAACACGTTACGCCCGGCGCGCAGTTGGTATGTTCCATATGACTCTCAGCGGCGACGTCGGCATCATCGAGAAAGGAGGGAACTCCAATAGATCGCGACCCTAATCGCGTTGAACTTTTTATGCGACAACGGCATCCGGCTCTTTTATTCGCGCGAATTCTATGGAATTCTATTGGCGTAAATCTCGGAACGACCGTGTAGAACTCTGACCCCGATAGCCGATCGATTAAGGCCGCTGGCTGATACGAAATATGTCCGTCGTCGATGTAATTTCGAAGGAGGATAAAAGCTTGGGGCTATCCTCATCCTTGGAAATCGAGGCCCTCCTTCCCTCGGGAATGTATCGCAGGGAGCTCGAACGGAAAACACAATCAAGCCATGCGTCGCGCCGTCTTCGTACGATATCATGCTCTACTTATCCGTATTCTCCGATGTATTTTACATCCCATTTGCTATTCTGCCAAAAATATATTCTTCCTAATGGCATTCCAATGTGTCCGATATATAAGACCAGAATCTACCGAACTTGTTCGTTGAACACCGAGAAGAAAAGGAAAGACGGGACAAGAGAGACGTATGGAAACTGAAGTACTTGTATAAATTACAATTCAATTTCGAAAATATATCAGCATTTTACATTGCGGTTTCGAACTGTTCGCAGCTTCGAAAAATGTATTAAATTTAATGTCCTTTGCTACAAGTTTTTATGCATAAACTGGTACATCAGATCTGATGTACAATAGCGATAAAAAGTTAATGTACCTTTACAAAGAAATTGGAGTACACTATTTAAATGAAAGTAAACTAGACATTTTTAACATGCACTTCCATTTTTCTTTGTAACTGTAGATTAAATTCAACTCATCAGTATATTCATAGAAACTTCCAGTCGCGGTGCGTTACATTGTGAACAATTTTTTTTACATCCACGTTCAGCCTTTCGAGTAGATCAAGTCAAATGCTAATCACAATGGAGAATACAAACGGGTCCTTGGAAATCTTTATTTTTTATTTCAACGTCGACAGTGCCTTTAAATCTCCAGACTGCTGACGAAGAGTCAAAGCCAATCCCACTCGACAAACATCATTCGTCCTCGTTCCTTCTCCATGGAAATCCGAGTGCTGGGAATTTTCAAAATCGATTGAAAACCATGACTTCATTGCTGTTCACTCACTCGACTCATACCAACGGAAATAACTATCCAATATACTTCGCTGCGATCGTGAAAATTTAATTCGCTCCTATTTTTACTAATCACGAACTGACCTCAACCGAGTTCGTTCCCGTTTGATGAAATCAGCCCTCGTTCTACTTCAGTTTCCCAGTAACGAAACCCGCTTAATGAGTCCCCGTAGATCGCGCTTCATTCCATCAGGGATAGGCATCGCACGTGGCTAAATTCTCGAATATCCGCAGCCACTTTGTCATCCACGCACCGCGAGGATTACGCTCCGCTCTTGTCCATATCAATTGTTTGATATTCCGACGTGCGATCTTCCGATCCAGCGCTTCGCCAGGGCGTCGCTTATCAGAAATTCGATCGAAAGTCCATTAAAACCATGCGACAACTTGTTGTCTGTTACGTGCATCCACGTCGTCTCTTCCATTTGCCACGGTGCAACGCTTGCGTGTCACTCGTGGGAGGCTCGCCCCGTCGCTTTTGGCCACTCTCCGCCGGCTTCTCTATCGCGTTCTTGTCTGAGCTTGGCCCGGCCGGTTTGTTTTAGACCGGACAATCCCCGTGACGCGAGTGTGAGGTCGCGCGAACTATGTACCAGCCTCTCAAGCCCAGTCTCGAAAGCAATCTACCAACCACCTGTGATAGCCGAAGTAGGGGGAGGGAAAGGAAAGACCGAGATACCAGGGGAACGGTTTAATGATCCCACGTGCCCAACATCCGTTCGTTCCTCCGGCGCGGTTCCGTGCGGCTTGCATGTGCAGGCAAACGATGAACTCGAGATAACAGTTCGTGCATCGGGGAGCGGCGGGGTGCGAAGACGAAAAGATCGATTCTCGATTAAGGCTCGTGCACTATATATCTTGTACACGTCCTACAACCGCCGTACAACTTCGGATCGCTCGGTCACCTCCCGTCTCTTTGACATGGACGACGATCGCCTCGTACTCTGTTGCGATACTACACCTGTGGCTCTACTCGGCCCGAAGTGAAATACACGAACTTCGACGAAACTCGGCAATAATAATACCTTTCCTTTTTTATGAGATGCTAAACTTTCGCGAAAGTTTCTAGCATCAATCATACGTTCGCTACTTTTTCGCTTGCGAGCCACCCTCCAGTCGTTATTGTAATCGTGGAATGAATTATGGAGGACGCTAGGAGAAATATTCGAGAGTACAGAACAAGTCGTGAATGAAGATTTCTTTGTGTGGCAAGAATTTCCGTCGATCTTATCGGAGATTCCGTTTCGAGCTTTCTCGCGGGATAAATGGAGAATGATGATAGTAAATTTCCTGAGAATTATTTGCGGCTACCACCGAGTCGTATGAGTAGCGCGCTCGCGGGAGCCAAATCGAGACATTCCCCTGTGGGTTATCAGTGCTAACGCGAGCCCTTTCGTTTCCAGCTCGTAATACGGCTAGTAGGTTGGCGGCTTCGTATGGGTTTCGTGGTATAATGCACAGTCGGATGGTATAGGATTCGCAAAGCAGCACGACAAGGCCGTAGCATTATTCCGTCGGACAGCATAGGGTGCAAGTCGAGAACTTGGCGTTGCGCCACGTTTAAGCTAGAGGTCTATGCTAGGCGAGGAGAGAGAGAGAGAGAGCTACGTCGTCGACGACGACGAGCAACAAGTTTTCTTATTCCGGGCCGACAGCCCGACGGCCGATTCGAGCTACTGGCTGGGTTGGCTCGCGCTTGCTGCTACTACTAGCTGAAAGACTGACTGGGAAACGAGTGAAACTCTCCTCCCCCGCCCCTGACCGCGGTGTGCAACACTCCCGCAATTCCACTCAAGCCTCCCCGCTACCCGCTTGCCATCGCGATGTTAATTCCACTATCGTTCTCCGCTATCCGTTCTCTTTCTACGCTACGCTAACAGGTGGTCTTGTCACGCTCGTGCTATAAGAACCTAATCGCGGTCCGATGCTTTGGTATAGACTATAGAAAGCGAGTAAAGAGATCGACTTACTGTTGCTTTAATCTGACAACTTTCGTGCTACGCGTTCCGCCTCAATCATACTTCTACCTATGGACGTATCAATTTGGAGAAAAAAACAAATGAACCGGAGCTTTCAACGGCTAAATCGTTTTGTTGCTTGTAGTCAATCATCTTTTTCCAATGAAAATCTTTTATTCACTCTTTGTTTTAACAGCAGGAATTAGTTCACTTATTTGCAGCTCTGGCGAGACTTGCTTTAATACAATTGGAAGGGACCGGAATAGTTAATTTCGTTGTTTTACCAATTGATTGCGCGCCGATTAGTTATAGGTCAGCTTTACGATTATCGGGAATTTCTCCTTTTTTTTACGATTGGAAGAACTTCGGCTAGAAAAATCATCGGGAGGTGTTGCTGCAAAGCGAAACGCAGACCGATCAGGACCTTCAGGAATGTCACAGCGTGGAGCCCGGCGGTCGTAATATCCTGCTGGCTTGTTTCCCCATTCCCGCTGTAGAGCTCGATTACGAGTTTTTGTCATTGTCTTCTTTTCAGCACGACCTTTTCAGTCGACCCGGATACCCACATAGACAGCCTCGAACAGGCCGAGCTCATCGTTCTCGAGGGCACCAGCAAGTGGTCATGCAAGATCGCCATTACAGGTGACCAACCACGAATACTGACTATACTATAGAAAATGAGACTAACTAAAAATACTAACAAAAGGAAAAAAAAAAGAAACAAAAAATAATTTTGTATATAAAATTGAAAACGAAAGTATCACTCATTTACGAACCACGAATATTTCTCGCCCACAAATATCACCTCACTCTGTCTCTATCTTTCTATTCACTCTCTATCGATAAACGAGCTAAACAATCGCGACTCAACGATCTATGAACACGCTAACGACACCGACACTCTTCTATACATTTAACACTGAAAAAAGGAGGACAAACGGAGTTTAAACAACTGAAGTTCGATCAGCCACGTGCAGTGCAACGCACACGTGTCTGCTCGGAGTTTAGGTCCTTCACTTTCTTTTTCACACGTGTGGCGCGTTAATGCATATTAAAGGCTCTCCCGTAAGAAAAAAGTTCGAGGTAGCGGTTTGCACGATTGAGAAAGAAAAGTAAACAAGAGCTACGAGGGTTATTTTCATTTTTAATTAACGTTGTATATTCCGGGGGTGTGGATAACTGCGAGACCGGAAAGAGATTCGTTCGCGAGTGCGCAAACTCGGTCGCCGGTGTGTATTCTGCGCAAAGTGGCGTAGGTAGAGCCGGGCAAGGGTCAGACGAATACGAGACGGTGGCAAGGGTGTTATACTATGCGTTACCGTTGGAAGGCTCTCGTGTGAGCATCGCTCTAGGAATAACTGTACACTCGTCCGTCCCGTGTATCCGTGTATGTAATCGTCCCACTGGCTCTGCGGATACGAAAACGCGGAAACCCGACTGACGCTTCTCTCGTTGAACTGCACCAACTTTCCATGCGAATGCGTCCGCGAGATCGATAGTTCAACGTACAGCCAAGTGCAGCACCAGCCGTGGGCCCGGCAGAGTCGTCTGCACAACCCCCCTCCCTCGCACACGCGACGACCCTCGCTAGGCGCAACTCTTTCATGAACCTCTCTTTCTCTCGCTACCCCTAGCCCCACTTCCTCTTTCCTCGT
Organism: Ischnus inquisitorius; assembly: GCA_963924025.1. Classification (NCBI taxonomy): domain Eukaryota; kingdom Metazoa; phylum Arthropoda; class Insecta; order Hymenoptera; family Ichneumonidae; genus Ischnus; species Ischnus inquisitorius. Next base: position 9,327,308 of record OZ001248.1, on the reverse strand, counting down.
ACTCCCTTAAACCCGCCCGCCCGCCCCCCCCCCCCCCCCCCCCCCCCTGTTCCCTTTCATCCCTTCGCGAATACGCTCCGGCACTCGAGTTAAACCCATTACAACGTTTCTTCTTATAATCTGCCTCGATTCGAGAGAAAAGCTCGGGCTGGATAGGCAGAGAGTAGACTCGAGCTGTTTTTTTTATCGCAAATAAGAGAAAATAAACGAGCAGGTTGTGCTTTACGTGCTTCGCGATACTCCGGCATCTTGCGACTGTTCTTTACACGAGTATTTATGTCGCTCTTGGCAATTGTGCAGTCTATAAAGATTAGTCGGTACATAAAATGCAAAGCCGGGGTACTTTGTCTGTACTTGGCTCCTTGAATTTGTTGGAAATGTGAGACCAGCAGCGAATATGGAACACTGTTACAGAATATTTCTTTTTGTCAGTTGTTATTCCGCATTTTTGTTTTTAGTGTACCATTTTAGGGCTATACAATTCGTGTATTAAGCCGATTTTACATACTATCTCTACAATATTTTTTCCAGGTCAACTGCTTCGCAGTGATTTTGAATTACTGGTTTAATTAAAATATCGTACTTCTTTTAAATGGCACCATTAAGGGGTTTCACAAAGTTTCCTTTATAAAACTAATTCTTTTTTCCCTGCCGATAAAAAAATTCAATAAACATCATAAAAACCCAGGTTTGATTACGACAAAATGTTGGAATACTTCAACTCTTTTCAATATACTTATGTCTATTAAAAAAATGACACTTTCCCTACAATATTTTAAATTTGGGCATTATGATTTACTTTACACGCACAAAATGGCAAAATTAATCAAAGGCTTGAAGCACCGAAGTGACAGCCTCAATGGCAGTGTGATTTCAATGCTCACCGACCCGTTTCTAAAAAAAATCTGTCTCATATTCCCACTAGTGTTCCGTCGCGAGCACACGCTAGCAGTTACGCGGTTAAACCGACTCAAAACGTTTTTGCGAGCAGCGATATTTCCACTTGACGAAGTTTCCACGAGACGTAATACCGCGTTACGTATAGTTTGTCGGATCGTCGGGACTTGAAATAAAGTAATAACTGTAAATGCACCGCAAAGATACGTCTCGGTGAAACTCGACCGCGCCGAGTCTCCGGTAACTCGCGATATCGCGAGCGCGCTCACCTACTCGAGTCTTGACGTTAAAGGGGGATAGTTGAGGAAAAATTTAAGAGGGGTAACACAACCGTCTGACCCCGTGTAAAGCGAACAAAAAGATCGATAAACAGAAAGAAGCCGCTCTCCTCGTTGACGGCAGACAAAGTGGCCCGGGCTGGGCCTCTCATGGTCTCGTAGTTTGCGACAAGTGCGCGGAAACGAAGGGGCGAGAAGGGGGTGGTTGCCGTTGCAGGTGCATTTAAATTAACCTTTAAAATGATTAAACTCGTCGTCGATCCATCAAGTCGGGTTGTTCTAAATGCGCCTTCTTCCTCACCGGTACCATCGCTCTTGCCCACTTTCTCTCCGCTTCTTCGCGCAAAACTTATTTTCTCTCCACTACCCTCTCTGTGACCCGCAGTCATTAATATAATGACCGGGCTCGCGCGAAAGCATCGAGTCACCGTTGAAAAGAAACTTCCGTTTGTGTCGCGATAACGTTCTTTTGTTTCTCTCGACTCGCAAGAATATTAGCTTTCTTTTTTTATTCGCCCAATGTTTATCCGTATTGTCCTTATTCGCAAAGTTGCGGGATGAAACTTTCGCGATGCTATTTCGCTTAATTAGACAACGAGCTCGCAGCCCGAGGATTAATCGCGATTAAATAAGCCGGTGAAACAAAACTTCGGTATCCACAATTATACGCACACGCCGAAAAGTCCGACGAAACTTTCGAGAGCGCAAAAATCTCCGAGCGATTTCGGAGCGAGACAAAACTCTCGCGGCCCCGGTGCGAATCCAATGGATAAGGGCGGGTAGGGCTTGAAATTGTTGACGGAGTAACAGTTGGCGCCACTTCCGTTTCCGCTCCAGTAATCAAATCTCTTGATTCACCGAGCACGAATTAATATATCCGTATATATAAATATATCGCAACTGCGTCGGCTCTCTCTGCATTCGGCAGCCGAGTCAGCTGCAGAGTACGAGTCCGAGGGGAGGCAAAATTCGAGAAGCGAGAGAGCGTTCACGGAGGAAGCTTTGTGGCCTCCCTTTTCGGTTCGCGCAACTTTGCCTGCATGCTTTACAATGCTGTCTCGTAAAAATGCCTCGAACCAATGAAAAAAAGGGCAAAAAATTAAAATCCAGAAAAGAAAGAAAAAAAAAAAACAAAACCAATTAAGCAACGATAACGATTCTCGCTGGGGGACTTTTGTCAAATGCCAATCGAACTTTAATAAAAGTGGTAGCAATGACGAATGGTGAAACACCTACGGTACCGAGAGATTTCAATGTAATCGATCTAACCGGCCTATATCTGCGTCTCCAATCTAGATTGACTGCCACTCGGCGATTGCCGACTCCGCTTTATCGATAACAATCCCTTAACGCGATTTCGCGCACACGCACACACAAACACACACGCAAACGCACACGGTTGTACACACACAGATATCACACGAGTGAGTAAAATTGTTCGAAAGCGCGTAACACTTCAATCACAGTAGAGCCAATGAAACATTGCTACGTCGTTGGACACACGTACAACACAACAACGGAAAAAAAAGGAAAAGAAAAAAAAACCTAGTATTGACGGGACGAAGCAACGAAGTAATACGAACGAAGCGAACGGACGAGTGTGACGGGGACTTGAGGGATGATTCGTCGTGCTGACGACGACTCGACGATTAGCTTTAAAAAGAAAAATTGCTTCAAGGCAAAGAACATCCTGGAATGATACGACGGTTCGGGACGAGAAAGGATTGACGAACGCTCGAACAGAGAAAAAAAGAAAAAGAAAAAAATAAAATGAAACGTTCGTAGCATGGGCATGGATGTACTGTCCGTCTTTTCTGTACCTATATATTGGTATTATAATATCCTTCTATATGATTCCGAATCACGGCACGCATCACGCACATCATTCACACATATATAGATATATATCTGTACCGTTGATATTTATAACGTTCGATATTAATGATATTTGTAACGAATCCGTCGTTTATTTGTTGTATACGGATATATATACATATATATAACACCGCCGAGCTTTTTGCACGCTTACGAGATGGCTGGTAATACACTCAGTGGAATACACTCAGTCTATACATATGTATATATGCATTATCAATCGACGTTTTACGATGTTTAAGTGTGACGGTGTTCCAATGGTTGGTGGGTCCTTTTTTTTCTACGATTATTTGCATGATCATTTTTTCACTATTCGATCGTCCGACTCCTGAATAATTTTCATGAAGAAAAATTTGCTTTTTCTTACGATGAAAATCATTGAGATTCGAAGGATCGAAGTCATATTTCATTGTTAAAAAAATTGTGGACATAAGGAAAATGGTTCGAAATGTTTCATCTAACTAGTGTCGACGCTATCTACTTATCACAGTCGGACGACTCGGCTGCTGAGAAATTATTCATTGTGGAGCGTATCGCAATTAGCGTCTACGACTCCCGCCTCGGTCATTCGACGTTGAACTTAATTTTCCTTATGGCTCACTGTAACTAAACTAATTAAACACACGAGCAAACACACACTCCAAGACACAGATCGTCGTGAATTGAGAAATAAATGAAATAGAGAAAAAGAAAAAAACGAAGCTTAAGAGAGTAAATTACAAAGGTAATTCATTTTCTTTCGCGCCCCGTGGAGTATCGCGCAAGGGTGACGGCAGACCTTTAATCGAATGAAACTCGATTAACGCGTGTATAAAATACCGGAAGGGTCGGTGAGTTTCCGGACTCTCCGGTGGGAAAGCCGAGCAATCCATAGTTTCGGTTCAGCACTAATTCGGATGACCGACAGTAAAGTTTTATAGTAGCCGTCGCGGTGCCGAGTCGCCACGGTGACGAAGACCCAGTTACGAAACTCGTAATTCCCATTTGCCGGTGCAGAGAGAGGATGCAGCTGTACATAGAAACATCGCCGCGCGAAATCCTACAGAGCCCCCCGACTGTGAGAGCCTCGCGAAAGCTCGCAGTCGAATTACGCTCTGGGGACCGCAACTCGAAGCAATAAATTTCATGTTACAACAGGCGGGATTTCGTTACGGAATTTTAACGTTTAATTGCCCGAAGAACGTCTCACTGTTGATTATTAAAAAAAAATCGAAACAGATTGTTGCACTGATGCCGTTGTACCCTTGCGCTATATTTTCATCACGAGACAAATTCGAGATAATTAGATCCACATGGTAGGGAAGTTTTTTTCTTTATTTTTCTTTTTGTTTCAATTACTCTCGATATTAATTCCGGCGGTTTTTGTCACGCGATATCCGCAGTGATCTGCGCGCAAGGCCTCATCGCCAAGGACAAGAGCGGCACGTCGGACCCCTACGTGACCGTCCAGGTCGGAAAGGTGAAGAAGCGAACGAGAACCATGCCGCAGGAACTCAATCCCGTGTGGCACGAAAAGTTTTACTTGTAAGTATAAACTACCCTTACTTTTATCATTTTTTTTTCCTGTCTTTTTTGGTATAAATTAATAAATGCCAATTGCTCTTCCTTGCAGCGAGTGTCACAATTCGTCGGATCGAATAAAGGTTCGAGTATGGGACGAGGACAACGATCTAAAGTCGAAGCTTCGTCAAAAATTGACGAGGGAGAGCGACGATTTTCTCGGTCAGACAATAATCGAGGTGCGAACGCTGAGCGGCGAGATGGACGTTTGGTACAATCTCGAGAAGCGCACGGACAAGAGCGCCGTTTCGGGGGCTATAAGACTGCACATAAGCGTGGAGATCAAAGGAGAAGAAAAGGTTGCGCCTTATCACGTCCAGTACACGTGCCTCCACGAGAATCTGTTCCACAGTCTCTGCGAGGAAAACGGCGGTATGGTGACGCTGCCGCAGGCGAAGGGCGACGACGCTTGGAAAATTTACTTCGATCCACCCGGAGAGGAACTCGTTGATGAGTTTGCGATGCGTTACGGTATCGAGAGCATCTATCAAGCTATGACGTTAGTACATCATTTTTTCTTACCTGAAAAAAAAACAATTATCATTGCCGGGAAAACGTCAAAAATATTAACGTAATTTCATTCCAAACGAGACTAAAAACGAAAACTCGATACGAGACAAATGCTTTTTTCACGATTTTCAATGACTAGCTAATCTTTTGAATGTTTTTAGAGATCCTTCGAATTATTCGTTTGTTGACTAATACGAATAACTAATTCTTAACTAATACTAATTTATATAACACAATATTTTTAATTTATTTTCAGGCACTTTCACTGTCTATCGACAAAGTACCTGTGTCCAGGTGTGCCAGCGGTGATGTCAACCCTGCTGGCGAATATAAACGCTTATTACGCTCACACAACAGCGAGCTCGGCGGTCTCGGCGAGTGATAGATTCGCAGCAAGCAACTTCGGGGTGAGTTGACCGTCGGTTAGAGGCGACACAGTCGTTTCAACGAGTTCGAGAGACGAAGTTTCAGCAGCGAACAAGAAGTCTCCTTGTGCAAGAGAGGAAACGTGTATAGCGTGTATAGCTTGAGAGAAAGGTGCCAAGGGAGAGTCTGCGAGAACGAGAATGAGAAGAGAAGATAACCCCGGGGGGGGGGGGGGGGAGGAAACCCCGAGACTGAGTAATGCTCGTGCAATTTCCTGGGACCTCGTGGTCCATTCGTTATTCGAGTCTCTGACGATTCAGCCCTCCGTTCGGTGCCACAATCCACCACTCTCCGATTCTCTCGACAGCAACACCCTTCCCGCGCGCATTCCAACCCTATCAATTTCGTTCCTCCCTCCGCGTGGCAGCTCGCCGCTTCGACTCATTCCCGTGGATTACCCTGCGCCATTAGACCACCAGCATCGCATTCGCCCGCAGGTGGCCGACCGAAAGACATAGGGTTCTTTCGCAACAGGCCCTCTCGCTCTCTCGTCCGACCGACGTTAAACGAATCTAACTCGATCAATTATCGGTGATTCTTCAACGCGACGACTTCGGGATACACATTATTCTTTCTCTTTATTCGGATTCCACGGCGATTCGTTTAATCGGAATTTCCGCCTTACTCTTCGGACCCCCAAAAACTCTTGCAAACGCGCCGGCGCCCAAGTCGACCGAACCAGCGGAAGCCTTATAGTATTTTATTCCCTCGTTGCGAGAGACGAAAAAGTCAGCGAGAGAGAGAGGGTCTGTCTCTGCGGCCGTGATAATGGATGAACGTCGAGACAGCCTGCCTACTGGGAAATTCTTTCCGAGCTGCGGGCCAGCAACAAGCCACTTTTTCAGTCTCCTACGCAGGGTCACGCTTTTTTTTTCGCTTCTCCCGTTTTATTCTGAACGATGAGAATACACTTTCGGAGGAGATGAAAGTGTCCACGGAGGTTTTTTATCTCTGTATCAGATTGTCCCGTGCCTACAAATCATTTTTATAAGCCTTTTTATTACAAACGTGAGAAATTGTAGTGATTTTTCTTTTCACTTTTTTAGTCCGTCGCTTCGGACGATCTAGAAAATGTATGATTTAGATATTTGTCTCTGCTCCGCATGTTATACGAACGAGTTTTACGATAATGGATGCTAATAATAATAAAAAATATGTCTAGACGAGACTTCACGATGTGAAAAGCTGAATTATCGACGATATCATTGAAGATATCTTGTTCTTTCAGTCGATTTATCGGAGCGTTAAGTTAACCATGCGATCAGAAGGATTCGACCTCGATATAAAGTACCTCGATTTATTCACCGCCCTCATATCTATCTCGGATTCGCAATTTTTCTCTCCTCGCAATCTTGCCGCTTTCTTTCATTTTTTTAATATCAAACGTTTCTCCTAGGCTGCGTATTTTTCATCCTATTCCGTCCTTGCGCTTCGCATCTTCCACACGCTTCCGCGTAATCCAAAAATATGCGTTCGCATGCGATCCGCCCATAAACAAGACGACGTGACTCCGACGCGATACGAGCGATAGAGGAAAGCAAACGAGAAAAAGGAAAAATTTCGCGAAGTTTGCATCGAGACAAATAACGGCTTCTCTTCGTCGATTCTTATTTGTTTTTTTTTTCATCGTCGATTTCTCGAGTTGACTTTACAATACGAATTCACCGGCATCCATCATTGTCGGAGGTTTACACAGGCGCTGAATAAGTTTACCGATAGTTTCAACCCGAGGTCACGAGGCGTAACAAACACGTCAACATTGTAGAGTTTTTTTTAGTTATTGCACAAACACAACTACCAGCGGTGGAGACTCCGCTAATAAAAGTGTTATTATCGATTTGTTCATGCAATGTCGTTGAAAATTTCAGAAAGAAAAGTTCGTGAAGCTGTTGGATCAGTTGCACAATTCTCTGAGGATCGATCTATCGATGTATCGCAACAACTTCCCGGCGTCGAGCAAGGAGAAGCTCCAGGATCTGAAGAGCACGGTCGATCTTTTGACAAGCATTACATTCTTCCGTATGAAAGTCCAGGAACTCTCGAGTCCACCGCGAGCGAGCACCGTTGTGAAGGACTGCGTGAAGGCTTGTCTTCGTTCGACCTACCAATTTCTCTTCGAGCACTGTTACGAGCTGTTCAATCGCGACTATCAGTCGGATCCGAACGAGGCGAAACGCGGCCCTGAGGATCACGGGCCGAGTCTGGATTCTTTACTGTTTTGGCGCAATCTCATAGATCTCATTGCCGCGGTAATCGACGAGGACGTTAAGGGCTACGGGCCGGTGCTCAATCAATTTCCCCAGGAATTGAACATCGGTCAACTGTCGGCCGAAACGCTTTGGACTCTGTTCGCCATCGACATGAAGTACGCCCTCGAGGAACACGAGCAACACAGATTGTGCAAATCGTCGGAGTACATGAACCTTCACTTCAAAGTTAAATCGTTGCACGAGAAGTATGTCAAAGACGTGCCGAATTACAAAGATCGAGTGCCCGATTATCCGTCGTGGTTCGAACCCTTCGTTATGCAATGGCTCAACGAGAACGACGATGTTTCACTCGAATACCTACACGGTGCCTTTAATAGGGATATGAAGGATGGCGTAAGTCGATCAATCCTTACGATAGTTCTTTCGCTACAGTCAAGTCATACGGATACCGAGATTTCGGACATTTTTTCGAATTAATCGAAAGAAGCCATTTATTAATGTCGGTATAATTAGTGTACTGGTTTTTTTCATGGAAAAATGTTAATCTTTACCTCCAGTTCGTACGACTGTCTGGAACGAATGTACATACAATGTTGGTAATCTTAGATTGAATTGGTTCTCAGTTTTTTTTACATGTATACAACAAGTGATTGTTTCTAATCCGTTTTTTCGTACCTGCAGTTCCAAAAAAGCAGCGAACACGCGTTATTCAGTGTCTCGGTGGTGGACGTCTTCACTCAGTTGACGCAATGCTTCGACGTAGTCTCGAAGCTCGACTGTCCGGATCCTGAAATCTGGAAGAGGTACATGAAGAGATTCGCAAAGACTATCGTCAAGGTATTGGTGTCATACGCCGATATAGTGAAGAAAGAGTTTCCTGCTCATCTCAAAGATGAGAGAATCGTGAGTACCGAATGATCAAATATGCAACATATCGTTCACATTGACAAAACTGATGGCACAATTTTAATAACACATTTCTTGCATTTTTTTCAGGCCTGCATCCTTATGAACAATATCCAACAGCTTCGCGTCCAATTGGAAAAAATGTTCGAGTCCATGGGCGGTGACAAACTCGAGGAAGATGCTGCAAACATACTGAACGATCTTCAGCAGCAACTGAACAGCGCACTCGACGATCTCGCGATACTTTTCGCGAAGAGTCTCGAGCCGAGAATAACGGATTCGGTGCAGGCGCTCGGTGTGCGTCTTCTAGCGATCAAAGGAGGCGGGCAAGTGGGCGCCTCGCAGCCGAGTCAGGCGAATCAAGTGGCCGTCGAGGCCGACGACGTTTTGGAACCTTTGATGGACCTCCTCGACGGCAGTTTGTCACTTTACGCCCAAAGTTGCGAGAAGACCGTGCTTAAGAGATTGCTCAAGGAATTGTGGAAGATTGTCATGAGGATTCTCGAGAAAACGGTCGTTTTGCCACCCATGACGGACAAGAGTGTAAGTTCCGTGGGAAATTCAATTCTGCGTTCACAAAACACTCGGATAAGCCACTATCCTTTACAGTTTTTTATAATCATTCCCTTTTTTCCTCTGCGCAGATAATGTTCAAGAATATAACCGACAACGCGAAGAATCTCGCGGCGAATGCGAAGATCGAGGATATGTCGAGACTGTTCAAGAATCACATGGCCGGAAAGCCCGACGTCAAGAACGCGCTCAGCGGTGTAATGGTCCGTCTCGAGAATTTTCTTCGAATTTTCAAGTTTTCGAGTACAAAAAGACACTCGACTGAATCTGGTGCCTTTTTTGTTTCAGGATATATCGAAGGAAGTTGAGAAGAACTTGTCACCGAAGCAGTGCGCCGTTCTGGAAGTTGCTCTCGACACGATAAAGCAATATTTCCACGCGGGTGGAAGCGGCTTGAAGAAGAACTTCCTCGAGAAATCTCCGGAGCTTCAGAGCCTTCGTTACGCGTTGAGCTTGTACACACAAACGACGGATACGCTCATCAAAACGTTCGTTACGTCGCAAGTCAATCAGAGTAAGTACATCTACAGTAGCCCGACAATTTTTTCGACGGATTTTCGTATTTTTATGAAAATACAAAAATACATGATTACCTTGCGAATGTTAAAACCGAAAGCTTAAAGAGAAATTAAAGAAACAGCATTTACGGATTTTGCGAACAACGTCGAAAAGCAAAAATACGCGTGCCATTGTGTGTATTTCGGGCGATGACAATAAAATGATGATTGTCGGGATGCAGTGCCGCTGAACGATCCGTCAACTTTGCGTCAGCGTCAGCGCTCGATGAGCAGCGAAAGAGCCGACGAAGGGGAGGGCGCCGAGGGCATGGAGGGCCTCGAGGAGCCCCTGCGCCAGAGCAAGCCTCCTCTCCGTCAAGAGAGTCGACAAGGTAGCAGAGATCACGCACTCTGAGACCGACCAAAAAAATACATAAAAAAAGCTTTTACTACGCATAGACACTTTTTAGCTCCATAGTCCGAGATAGTTGAAACTTGTTGCATTTTACCGTGACCCCTTTTGCGATTCGATTCGACGACGATATTTTTTCTTCGGAATATCCACTGTTTCCACATCGCTCGCGCCCCGAATCGCAATGAAAATAGTCGCGGTAAAAATTTATATAGAAATGTAACACAAGAGTGCTGAATTCTTTGCCGCTGCCGTTGCTGATGCCTCTGCAAGCCTTTTTCGTCCAAGGCGACACCAACATCCTCATCAATCATTCCCAAAATCCATTGACGCAGTATGCGTATCTTACTGTACATACGCCGATAGCACGTCATGCTGTTCTTTTTTTTACAATTTTTTTCAAAGCGTAGATCACGCTCGTTCATCATCAAATGAGACCCGAAAGTCTCATCTCACCGAGACGACGATGCTCTGCACCGGGACCACGCGTACTCGAAACCACTTGTGGATGCATTTCTGCAAAAACGCTGCCAGCATAACGATTAGCAATAGAGCATGTAGTTCGCTCTAGAATTTAGTAAAAGGGACTATAGAAACTCTATAGACACCGTAGGTCGAATTGAATGAGTGGATAGAAGCGGATTATTCGTAGATTCACCACTAGGGTATCGCCTGGATTGCGCGCATTAGCGGGAGCATTTTCTCTTCTCACGAAACGATTTTTTTTTTTCAGATACCGTGGGAGCTGATGGCGGTTCTGTGGGTGAGCTGAGCGTTCAGGTCGATCTCTTCACGCATCCTGGAACCGGTGAACAAAAAGTCACCGTCAAAGGTACACAATTTGTTTTTTTTTTCTCCGTCTCCAAAGAACGTGATTCAAAGCGCCGAGTTTTGCTCGAATACCCAAAGGAAATGTTGTGACTAATAAAAAAAAATTTGCAGTTGTCGCCGCGAACGATCTCAAGTGGGCGATAGCGACGGGTATGTTCAGGCCCTTCGTCGAGGTTAATCTGATCGGCCCTCACTTGGCCGAGAAGAAAAGGAAATACGCGACGAAATCCAAGAGCAACAATTGGTCACCAAAGTTCAACGAAACCTTCCACTTGTGAGTATTCATCGGAGCATCCCTTTTTTTTTTCATTTGCCATTTAGTAACGAAAGAATTTTCGTATGATCTCGATTGACTCTCATACTTGGATATCTTTCTCGATCAGCATTATCGGTAACGAGCAACAAGAGTTGGATTTCTTCGAGCTTCACATTTGCGTGAAGGATTACTGTTTCGCACGCGAGGACAGGCTCGTCGGTGTGGCGGTTCTTCAATTGAAGAACATCGTCGAGGACGGCTCGTGCGCCACGTGGTTGTCGCTCGGCAAGCGTATACAGATGGACGAGACCGGCTGGACAATACTGCGAATACTGTCGCAGAGAAACAACGACGAGGTCGCCAAGGAATTCGTCAAATTGAAGAGCGACATAAGGCAGGAGAATCCCCTGCCCAATCCAACCTGAAGTGCTCAACGAACGGGAAAAATACAGAAAAAAAACTTCTACGAATGAAGAAAAAAAAATACGAAAAAAATTGATAAAACGATAAACGAAGCCGAAGCTTCCCTCTCGAGCTTCGAAAGAGCCTGAACGAGGAAAGCGGAGACAACGAAATAACGACGATGTTAATCCAGATGAACCGGAACTATCGAAACTTCGGGATCGATTGGGCGCTCGAAAAAATAATGGTGCTCGATCGACCGGGGGTTCTTTTTCGACGAAGAAAAAAAAAGAAGGGAGAGTGAACGAATAAAGACCTTTCGAGCTCCATCGACATCGGCCGGAAATGAAAAATCTCTCTCTCTCTCTCTTTGTGTCGAAGGAGATCGAAGAAACTCAAAAAAGCGGAGACTGTGATCCACCGCGAGATAACGATTGGAGATCGTTGTCGAACGTGTTACAGTAAAACGATAAATAAAATCGCGTCGCGCAATAATATTGAAAATGCGATTAATCCGCGACGAGAATGGACATTGGTGAAGGATCATCGTTTTCGATATTGTTGCGCGACGGAATAAATAAAGTAAACAAAAAGACACGAAAAAAGAAATGTGAATGGGTTCGTGATACAGCCCATTGTCCAAGCACATATAATAATTATAAAAGCAAAAAAAACAAACAAAGCGAGAGAAAATGATTGAGTCGATAAAAAAAAACGAGACGAATAAAATGAATTAAAAAAAAGAAAGAACATGGATAAAACAAAATATTAAGGGATAGACGTCCCCGCCGCGCGATTTGTCGCTTAGATCGCGTTGGAGGCGCGGACCTCCCCCCCGCGATGTCATTGACTGTAGATACGTGAATTTGTTGAGGACGGAGTGTTTTTTCTAATACCAAGTTTAAAAATATTGTAGCATTGCGTACGACCAATAGGCCGCCGTTGCTGAACGTCATTCGGTAACCGGCGGCCGCTAGTATAATAGGGCATATTTAATTAAATATCGTAATTGTAAAGTATGTTCTTATTCGTAATCATTAAGTCGGGGTAAATCGGAGATCGTAAGAGTCTGACTGCGGTGTGTGGTGAATGTAGGTCGAGTCTCGGTCGGAGGTAATCGAGCGGTTGACGAGCGATCGTCGAGGGAAAACAAAAAGCTTAAACAAACGACGTTTTCTTGATAGTTCGCGATCGATCGCTCGGAGGCTCCTCGATGCCGATGAGCCCAGAACCGCGCCAGCGCGATTCTTTTATTGAACGATAATGAAAAAGAAAAAGGAAAACCAAACAAGAAAACATCCACTTAGTATGAATTTACCAAAAGTAACCGAAATAAAAAAACAAGTTAAATGAATTCGCGTGGAAAGCAGCTCTCCCGGGATAACTACACGATTTAACGGATTGGGTTGTTCGAAACTTTCTACTACTAACGATTATTAGTCGAGTCTAGAATATCGTGAATAGTTATCAGACGAATGTGGATTAATTGCCAAGAAAAAAAACGCGAAAAACGATGAACACTAGTGCGAGTAGAGCGAAGCAATTGTATTTCTTTTTGTTTCATTTCTATTGTTTTCTAAAGAACATACATTTCCGACCGCGACGTCGACGGGACGGGTCACCAATTTTTCCTCCTTATCTCTGCTTGAATTAATATCTTCGTAAGCTTATGGAAAAAGATACAACAAAAACAAAATATCTCGTGTATTCTGTGATAATTACCCCTTACAATGAAAGATAATGGAAAAAAGAAAACTTAATTAAAAAGAAAAACACGCATTCCACTTGTCGACATACACGAACAGTGAGATGCCGAGGCGTCAATCATAGCAACAAAACAATAACATCAACGAGACACAAAATCGCATACCAGAAACATCCAAAACGACACGTACATGAACACACGTGAAACATACATGAAAACAAAAACTGACACACGACTTCCGGTAGAAGCAGTATTTCTCTCTTTTAAAAAAGGCATCAACGATTTCTATTCTTCGTCTACATTAAGTATCGTCCGAAGTAGTCTCGGGGTGTGAGCGTTAGGAGATTCGATTACACGATCTGCAATAATAGCAAAACAAAAGAGCGAAAGAAAACGATACGAAAAAAAATATATTCAACTGGACTGCGCGCTTGCAAGGTTGTGGTGGAGGGTATTGAAATTAAAGAAAACAAAAAGAACATAAAATAAAATAAACCGAAAGTGTCGTAACGCGAATGGTAACGCGTCTCAGACGCAAAAGTGTGGAGGGTTGGCAAATAGTTCCAGCAATATATAGACTCATTCGATTTAGATGTTACACAAAGTTGTTTTTACGTCGAAATGTCAAGTGTTTTTTCATAGCTTTCATCGTCTTGAATATTCGAAGTGACTAAAATTATTACATCGCTCGTACTCTGAAATAAGTAAATAAAAAAAAAAGAGAGAAAAAACGTGCCGACTTTTGCGACGATCGCGTTACCAGGGAAAAAAAAATCAAGCCAGACTAAATGAAACAGCCGATCGAAAGTGTGTAGCGAAAGGAATAATCTCGTCGAGAAGAGAAACAAAGAGAAGTGAGGAAAAGAGCTCGTGAGAATGGTTAAAAAAAATGAAAATATATACACAACTGTTGACAATACTATGCTTGAAAAAGAAAAAAAAAAAAACAAAAAAAATCGCATGACGCGTATGTAATTGTACCTAATAAAATAATAATAAAACGACGGAATGTTTGTGTTTCGTGAGTAAGCGAAAAAAAAACCAGTTGACAGAGAACAAAAAAAAAATGAGAGACTAACGAGTAAAGCAGAAGTAAATGCGTAATGAGTCCTTTAATCGTGTTAATATATACCAATGGGACATTTTTTTGTGAGACCGGTTTCGCGTGTTAATTATTATCTTAAAATATTATTGTGCCGTATACATGCGACGATTGCGTGTTTATTGAAAACAAAACAAAAAAAAAAGTAACTAAATAACTGAGGAGTTGAAAATCGTTCATCTCCCACGGAGAGCGTTATTTACCATTGTTGACGAAAAAAAAAAAACATTTTTTATGCAAAGATACAAAACAAAAAGATCCACTGCACGCCGATGCGCAAGCCGCCCCCACCGACCCACACGCCCTCGATCCTAATGCCCGTCCTTCCCCGAAAGAGCGTCATCAATCATATTCCCAAGTTCATGTCGAAACGAGAAAAGCAATTGTGAAATATAATTAACTATTCCGGATAAAAAGAAGAAAAAAAAACACGCACATTCGACACAAATACGAGGAAACCAGAGACGCCGTTTAGAAATCGCTTTTAAACGATTAAAAAAATCATAATCTCGTGGTTTTTCCTTTGTTCGCCGACACGGATGAACCGAGTTGTCGAGCAATTCCCCATCAACCCCGCCTCTCTAATACGTGTCACGTATCGGTACCGAGTTTATTGCGTTTTTTCCGATTAATTCCGTCTAGCGAACGTATCTCTAATTACATAACGCAGTTCGTCCTATCTCTGAATGTGAAAAAAATGTAAAAAAAAAAACCAAAAAAAAAGCCCTCGTGTCTATTCGTCGCGATTTCGTCGAACCCCCCCGTTGGCCCGATTTGTATTCTGTCGTTTCGTATGAATCGGAGTTTTAAATGATAGGCGAAACGAGAGAAGATGGAATTTCCATTAATTAAATTCTTCACAATTATCATAGGACAATTAACTCGCTGAAACCAAATGTCAGGTTATTAGATGTTACGAATCCTTAGAGAGACGAAGCGGAAGACGAAGAGAGAGAAAAAAATCGGATCCGTTACCAATTTTTCTATAGTATTTCTTCTAAACATTAATACTCCGGAAGCAAACATCGTTTTTCCATCGGCGAATACAAGCTGCGATCGCGAGAGGTCGAAGGAATCTATCGGCAACTTTCATTTTTTTTTTGTAAATAAAATGCTCTCCATCGAATCGGAAATTCGTGTCGATCGAGAATTCGCCAAAGAAAACGGGAAACAAAGCTTGCCGCGGTGCTGTTCACAAGAGTTTACGTTAATAACCGGTTCGCGATTAATCACGCATCTTTCCGGCGCGTTCTTCCAGTTAATAAAAGCGAAAAATTGATGGATATTATATTTTTCTGTAAAAAAAAAAGAAAAAAAACCCCTCCCCCGTTCCCCCGCCCATCGATATTATCTACTGCACGATCGTGGCAGAGTTCTAATAGTTTATCGACAATCGACAGTACAATCGTAAAACATCATTGTGAAAATTTATTAATAATTCGAGATTGGCGAATGTTTCCGATCGGATGGAGAATCGATAATGAATTCCTAGACTCTACTCGAATTTGCGAATTAATGTTTCTGGTCATAGCGTACTGGACTCGCGAGTCCCATCGAGAACGCCGTGCTGATTGCGTGAAAAAGAAAATGAAACGACCGAGAAGGGAAATTTTCATTCATTTCTCATGGAAAAAAAAAACCAATGGGTAGCCCAGTTTCTTCGCCAATAATTCGTTGATTAATTAGATGGATCGAATTTGTTTAGGCGTTAGATAGGTGAGCACTGAGCCGCGAAGTGACGAAGTGTGATCGAGAGGTGAAAGCATAAAAAGGAGAAAAAAAAACGGATAACAAGTAGATAGATGAGAACGTAAGAACGCGAGAGACAACGAGCGCAAGGTTTGTGAGTGTGAGAAAGAATATTGTAAGTGTAAGCCACTCTAACGATTAATTAGCTAAGGAGACATTAACAGATGACGACGAGGAGGTGGGGAGAGGAAGAAAAAGAAGTAATCCCGAAAGATTGTGAAAGGATGAGAAAGTGAGGAGAGACCGACTAAATTGTATATCACCAGTTGATCATTGTGCCGTGTTCCATATCATTATTATATCTTATCGACGATAACGAGGGAGAACAGAGATTGAATTTTTGAAATAATTATCACGTTTACATTAAGTAATTAGCTAGATAAAGTTATATGTCCGAAACCACGAGCGATCTCGGTAGATACGGCGGTTTGAGATGAAACGCGGCTCGAAGATTTCAAACTCGTCGTTCACACGAGAGACGAATCTTTCACAGATTTTGATGTGTCGAAGAAAAAAGTTCTGTGTCTTCCGGTATTCTTCCGGGGGAGAAAGAAACGATGATAATAAAGATTTCGCCTCGACGCGAGCGTGACTTCTTCGAGCGATTGCCGGAGTCGCGAAATGACAAGATCGAAAAGATTTCAGAGTTTCTTGTCTTATTTTCGTTTCCCTCCTTTTCTCGTTGCGTAATAATGATTAATCGAATAACGAATTGAAAAAAAAATATTTTTTTCTTTCATCGTACCCGCGGGGCAGAGCCCTCCGTTTACTGTTGAATTAATTCTAGGATATAAATGGCTGTGTGTGCGTGTGCATGCGCGCGTGTATGTGAGCGCGTTTATGCGAAACAAAATTAAGAGAGGAAACTCTGTGGATTCGTGCGCGTTGACTTGCGGAAAACATCAGGCGCTGACGCCACCTTCGACATCAGAACAAAAAAAAAAAAAAAATAATTACAAAAAATCTCGTCATCGTATCGACAAGCACCCCACACACACCCCCCGTCACCCGTCATCGTCGAGGAAACAGCCATGCCTTCGTTTTCATTGTCGAAATAATAAAGAAAAACATACAAGAAAAATGAAAATGAAATAAAAAAAGAAGAAAATACGAATTCGGCTTTCGGCAGTACGCGCACGTGTAATATATTAACGCATTTTTTGGATCACATAATAACTGCACATACGATTGCACACATTATACATGCTACATAAGAGATACGCTGTGGTCGTCGGCCCGTTGTTGTCCACGCTCTAGAGGAGACTACGGAAAAATTTGTAAAAAGACAAATATACTCTGAAAGTCAAAATACTCGACTCGATTTTTTTTTTACTCCGTTTTCTTTTTCGTCTTCCCAATCCTTGTGTACCTGTATTGTTAAAGAAAATGAAAACTAAGTTAAAGTTGACGAACAATGGAAATAACAGATATTTTGGTGTTGGGTGACCAGCAAAGATATTATCAAATAAAAAGTCCTGTGTAGATCAAGCGTCCGGCAGGCGAGACAACAGTGAAGTTGCGCTGCAATTCGTGACTCTTCTCTCTGCATTAACCATCGGTATTGCGGCGAAGAACGAGGGACGTCGAAATGTAAAAAAATTCCGCGTACCACACACTATTCTTCTATTTATTTATTTATGATACTCAGCCTCCTCCTCATCGATATCAATTGAAAAGGCATCTTTCCTTTTTTTCGTTTTTACTTCGAGTAAATATACAATTTTACATTTCACTGTACCAGTTTCTTTTCACGTCCTACGAAGATCTTGAAACGCGCAACTCGACGATTGTTCCTTCGCTCCGAGCCTCGATGGTACGCATTTTTTCTAATCCAGGTATCGTTTCCTCAATTACTTCTTATCACCCTGCAATTAACAATGTATTGTAAAAGTCATTCCGCAAATTCGCGATACTTTTAGATTGTCGTATCCACGATGAAGATTTGTTACGCCAATTAACCTCATTTTGACCGTTGTGAATTTAAGTACGCGGCATTAATTGTAGTTTATTATAAAGAACGAAGAAAAACGATAATTGACTTCGGAGCATTTTAGGACGTCTCAATTACTTATGAGAATCGAATCGAAAAGACTATGAATAAGAACGTACCATAGGTTTTCTGTGCGGCCCTTTCCGATCTATGACCCCGAAGAGATCGAGTCGACCGTTGAAAAAGTCCGTTTTGTACATAAGGAACGCGTGAACAGTAATAGCCGTCCACACGACGACGGAGTAATCTATCAGAGACATTTTCGCCTTCGGATCTATCCGGTAATCCCGACAATCCTTCTAGGATATTGTTACGATTTTTTACGATGGTTTTCGTGCTCTACGAAAATCAGCGCAGTCCTAGATCGACGCAAGCGCAGTCGCTCCTAAAACAGCTGCTCGACCCTTCCGGCGTTTCGTCGTACGAAGTGAAGTTGTCCCCAAGATACAGCAGAAACGGGCCACGGATAACGAAGGAAACGCGATGCCGCGTTCAGACTCTCGACAACCGGTAAAGACTCGAACACCCGAACACGGAGGTTTATAATAACTTGCTCGTAGCTCAGTGACAGTCTTTCGCGAGCAAACAACTAGTGATAAACACCGTGAAGCGTTTTGACAATGATTCAGTAAGTACAAGCCCTTTTCGCGAACATTCTTTGTCAGTTCCCAATATAAACGCAAACTTTCAAAAAAATGCAGCGATTTTGTCGTTAACCGCAGTGAATCAAACGAATGACGCTGTTATCGACATTTTGCAAGAAAAACACAGTGCTTTTGAATTTTCACCATTTATGAACGGTATAAATAAATATTTAGTACATCAATTGTTCTCCGTACATTCTCAACGAAAGTGGGACTTGATGCATTTATCGGTAATGTACGCCATTCAGGTCGACTGTTCGAGATTTCATTGTGGCTGAGATAAATTCGTGATTTCCATTAGTCACGTTCGCGATCGAAACTGTAACATGATGTAACTCACGACAGTTCTCAATCTCACGCTTCGTCAAACGCGACGTTGAGCGTTCTAATAGCAAAAAAGTCACAAAAATGCTCGCTCAGTTATATCTCGGGTGTCAGAACGTGCAAGTCACTCGATAGCATATCGCGAATCACTTCGCGCGCAAAACTTGCGATGATCTCAGTACGCATTGCTCGATCGACTCGGTAGTACGTATCGCGCAGCAATAGTAACGGACGAAAAGAAAACACATATATACATTATTCTCGAATGTCATGCTCGGCGAGCTCGGACGGTAGACGGCGACTATATTTTTGTTCGTAATTCATAACGCTCGAGAATGGCGTCACGCGAAAACTTGTTAGTGAACACTGGAAACATTCTTTCGTTGAACGAATTGAAGATCAAGGCCGGACAGAATCCGGCGGAGGAGGTAAGTTCGTTAAAAATTCGTTTCTCTGCAATCCTGTGCATTGTGACATTTGACAATCGTCGATCGCCGCCAATTGTCACGAAGCAAGGCGAACACATTGTTGAGGTTATATGCATACACCGTAATTCGAATACAAAAAAAACAACAAACGTCGCAATTTCTTTTCCGCAGCTCGTCGAAGCCTTGAAAATCAGTCTCAACGAACCACATGGAAAAAATGACACTTTGAATAGTGTAAGTTGTAATGAAGAAAAGAAGATGGCACAAATTGAGTTTAAAAAAAAATTGAGTCTTCACATTGTTGCTCGTTTTCAGATTAGCGGAAACGACAATGGAAGCTTGACCAACGTCGAGAGGAAGGAATTAAAAATTAGTGTTAAAATCTTCATTCCGCAACCAAACAAAAAAGCCCTCTCGGAGGCTTTGGATCAAGGTACGATTTCAAATGTTTGCATAACAATTTGTTTTTTTTCTTTTCATATGTTTTGTTAAATTAATGTTTCAGTATTAAAGAGTCTGGACGCGAGTTGCATAGAGACGCTGGTTATATCCTACGACACAGCTGGCAAAAGTCCCGAAGACGCGTTGTCTGCTCTGCAAGAATTGTGGCCCGTCGTTGAGCATTACGTTCAAAAGGGCCTATTGTCCAGCGTCGGTGTGAGCGACGTCGATACAAATGTATTCATTCAACTGTACGAATGGGCTGCGGTAAGGAAATAATAAAACTCATGTCGATTCATCGATACTGACAAATTTCCTTTGTTTCTTTCAGGATGTAAAACCAAATATAGTGCAGATTAATCTTGCCAGTTGCTGCGTCGTTCCGCCAGTCTTGCAAGAATTCACCAAAACGCATTTCATCCAATTGTTGACTCACAGCGATCCTTGTCGTAAGTTGTATTTTTTTATTTTTACATTGATTATTACTTGTCGATAAGCGATTATATTCATCATTAACATTCAGAAATACACTCCTAAAAACAAAACAAATAATAATAAATGAATAAATTCCGTGAATAATAGTTAAATATTTTAGCTATTTTTTTTCTGTATAATAGACTTAGTGGATTCAAAATAGACACATTTTTTTATTGCAGAAATATTACCTCCAGAAGCGATGGGCGACGTGTTTGGAGCTGAGGCTACGTTGCATTGGGTCGCGCGATATCAGGTATATGTGAAATGCCGAGGGGTTTTGGCGTCGAAGGGTTATGTCGTTTGTATAAATAAACCCAAAAAGACGTTCGGGTAATCGTGAAGATATTTCGAATTTTATTGATCGATCCTTGGAGGACTGGTTGCGCCTTTAGTCTAGTAACGACAACAAGGATCGAACGGTAGAGTCTCGCGGCAAGTACATTTTCGCCGACTTTACACGCAAAAAACGAAACTCTAGTTAGCAAATGGGTTGGGGGAAAAAAAAGATAAAGAAATAACTCGAGGGACCTCAATGTGCATTTTTTCTTTAGTTTCCGCAAAAAGTTCTTTCCTCAGTAATTATCCCGGTGCTCATGAATTATATGTGCAATACACGAGACCAGTGTGTTCCGAAACTATTTGTTGCTCGCAAAAGAGAAAAACAAAAAAAAGTTAATTTGTCAGGAATTGGCGAATAACAGAGAATTGGGACCCAGGAATGAGTCCCACGGTGATCGATCACTGTGGAGAATGAACAGTAATTTACTCAATGTATTACAATCACTAGAACTAGCGCGTTTTTAAGATCGAGGATCGAGGATCGATTCGTCATCGGCAATATCGAGAAGCGCTCGATTGCTCGGTGGACTGAAGCGACGCGTTACAAATCTGAATAGTTTTTATCGTAACAACAGAACAAAAATCACAAACGACGAGATATAACGGATAAGCGTAACTTACGATATATGTATTAGTACGCATACATGTATAATGTTGAAAAAAGAAATACAATAATTTAATCTTCTGATTTTTTTCTACGTGAAACAACGATTATCCTCGTTCATAGATCAATTTCATAGTTTCTCATTTGCAACATCCATTTTTTTGAACGCATTGAACAAAACACACATTTCTTTAAACATTAGCTAGTCATTCGCGCTACATATGCTGAAATAATCAACCCTGTGTCTTGTCTCTCGCGAATGATAATACATTG
Source organism: Ischnus inquisitorius (assembly GCA_963924025.1). Classification (NCBI taxonomy): domain Eukaryota; kingdom Metazoa; phylum Arthropoda; class Insecta; order Hymenoptera; family Ichneumonidae; genus Ischnus; species Ischnus inquisitorius. The sequence goes on along the minus strand of OZ001248.1, from coordinate 9,305,599 downwards.
TCCAAACGTAGTTATCGGAATACGAGGAATCTCAGTCGAACATATAAATTTTCGTCCGGCCAGCGAGCGAGAGCAAAAGTATGAACGCAAAGCTGCAAAAATCGTCGCTGAAGAAAAAGCGAGTAGCGACGGATATGTTCCTCGCGCGAGTTCGAACTTTTCGATAAAGTGATTTTTCAACGTGAAACAAAAAACGTAAGGCAGCGATTCGATATTCGATCTCTACTTTCGTCAGATTACCGCGGTCGATCTGTCGGAGAGCCAAAGCTCATATGGCTCTTGCCGAGCGGGACGGAATAAATTTCGAGGGTAGGAGAGATCGCACTAAATCTATCCGTCCCCGTATGCAAATGCGACCCAGGAATAGTTTCCGACTACTTTGAAATTCAGTCAAGACGAAGGGCCCCCGCCATCTGTTACCCAAACGAGGCCGTTTTTTTTTTCTCGTCTATGTCGATTCTCGCACAAACTGTAGAACCCGATGGAAACGCATTATCGAGCCATCGAGTATCGTGATTGGCGACCACGCCCCTCACGACTTATTATGCATTTCAATTTTGATCTTAATCAAATCCAAAATCGAATTAGGCATTGTAAAATCAATTTTCATCAAAAATGTTTGTCGCCTAATGAAACTTTCGTAAAGTAATGAATTAACTTCATCATTATTCATTTTTCATTTAATCAAATAAGGAACATCGATCCGTATCATCTCCAAATCGCTTCGTCTCCATTTCGATATTAATTGAACCGAAAATCAAAGCTATTACATATAGAAAAATCACTTTGTCATCGAAGTATTATGTTCAAATTTTTATCAATTAATGAAATCCATATAATTATTTTCTTTTCAGTAGCAAGATAAGAAACAAATGTTTATCCACGTAAGTCGGTTCATATCCGTCGCTAGCAGTAGCCGATCGGCAGTCGACCAGGGAGCCGCGAGCAGGAGCAGAGACACCAAGAGAATCTCCTCTCGTTTTATGTGTGTGTCTCCCCCGCGGTCGTCGCCGTCGTCGCCGTCGGGCAGGCCGCCTCGATATATGCGATTCGATTTTTCGTTTTGCATCGCCTTTGCCTTTCTGCCTCTTCGGATATCCCTTTGCTCTCGCGGTTACCGGTCTCCGTTTCGCCGTTCTTTCGCTCTCTTCCTCTTATCTCCGTTGGCCCTTTTGCGTCAAGCCGCACCGCGTGGCCGGTGGACAACGCGGTACGGCAACGACGACGAGGAGGAAGAGACGCGGGGACTGTGGATAGCGTAAACGCTGCACCGAACTCCTCGGAGCCGGCGGCCTTATACCTTTACCTCTTCGCCTCTGCCAGTCCTCGGCTCTCAGCCTAGCAGCAGCAACGGCAGCAGAAGCAACAGCAGCACACCGTCTCCTCTTTGTCCTTCTTCACCTCGCGAAACTCAACGTTTTCTCGTCTCTGTTCGAGCCCCACATTTTACGAACCCTTCGCGCTTAACTTTTCTCTCGTCTCTCTCACGCGCCCTCGCACAATTGCGTTCTCGTCCTCTTAGCCGCGAAGATATAGCTAAACTAAAAGGCGGGGTATGCGAAAGTCTGCGATACTATGTTATGCCTCGCGGGCAGAGAGAAGAGAGCGCGCCCAGCCTCTGACATACTTTGTATGTTAATGCCACATAATGTCGGTTTTGTTCCTGTTTTTCCAGCATTTATTTGTTGCGGGGCTCTTTGGCATTTTGCGAGAACGCATCCTACCCCCGTTCGGCGAGCCACCCGCACGAGTCATTGTACAAGTGCGAGGAGTAACCGAGGCTTCTGTTGTTTCCCTTCCGCTTGCAATGTACCCACCTTTTGCATCCTCGAACGGAATCCTGCTTCGATCCCGATGCGCGAGAAGGATGGACGCACGTTGGTCGACGAGTCGCAGAGGAAACGGATGAAACTTCGCACCCGGAAGTTTCACCACAGGTCTGGTGAGTTTATCTTTTGGTTTAAAACAATGAATCTTTTATGCCGTTGAGAAGTCGAGACTTGAAATATTACGAATTGGAAGTTTATCGTCTCGCGAGCCATAAATGCCAGCTCGATGCCGAAATACAGTCGGGCGAAGTTTACACTTACAGAAATATTCCTTGGGGCTGTATAAGCATTAGCATAATTCAATTGTGCTGTCTATTCTTGAGCTTTGCGTTCTGAAAAAAAGCTATCGTGGAATATTTAGTCGAAGTTCGAGATTGATAAAGATTGATTGATTGATTGGTTCAGTTCAATCGGTCCTGCGGTTTCATACAATTGCCGCTAATTTATTTTTATTTTTATGGGGAACTAAATTAACAAAATTGGAATGATTTCCGAACTAGAAACACGCTGCCGGCATGTGATTTCCTATAAAAATAATTTTTAAATCTGAAAAAAGAGATGATGAAGATAAAAAGCACTTTATTACTATACCAGAGTAATATGATCAATAATAATAATCGCAACTGTTGTTGCTGTTCTGTTGCATGTATTATTATTTTTAACTACGACGCAAACAGCAGAATAGCTGTAAAATCATTTTTTACATTATAAAAAGAAAGAGTCGTTTGAACTTGTGAAGAGATCGCAAAAAGACGCACAAGAAAATGCTAAGGGTAAAAAGCTTACAATTTTTGCGGCGTGTTTCGCGGCTCGATACCCGCGTAAAAGGACACGATGCGATGCACTATAAGAAGGAACAAAAACTAAATTGGAATCATGCCAACAATTCCCGATTAACACGCGATTAATCCGCAAAATCTTTGGAACTGATTTGTCTTTTAGAAAAGAAACTCCGACGCAGTAGGGGAAACTCTTGTTAAATCCTTCAATTCAGATTCCCCAAAATAAATCTAAATTACAAAATTGTTTCGCAGTTTTGCAGATTAACCGCTGTTCAGTCGGCGTTGGAGAATGCATATATTTTTTATTATTTTTAAATTGCCCAAAAAAATTGATCATGGTAGATCGTCCTCTTCAAGCCGAAGTTTTATAGATCTAGAATTGTTTTTTTCGAGTTGCTATAGCAATACCTTGAAAACGCTCAACCCTCAACCCCCATCTGAATAATCGATCATAGCCATTAATTGATTGAAATCGCCGTTCACCGAAAATTATCCTCAATCCGTCGTATCGAACATCGTAAATATCATCGGAATCCTCGATCATTCGAAGATTAATAAAAAACAATAGAAGACGACAGTGTCGTGTAGAATAAAATTGCGCAGCGAATCCCGCGTGTATCGGTTGAGTGACCAACCACCGTGTCACTATCTCGTCGGCTCGACTAGTTAGGTAGGTTGTACGTGTAATATAGACCTGTTGCACGGGGACACAGCGTTGACAGGTGATGCAGTAACGGAATTGGCTCTCGCGCATTGATCTCCCTGTTGAGTTTGCCATGTTTGCTATTCACGACGTTCCCTCGTGTTCTCGCTACTGCACACACTCGAGCGCCGTCAAGTTTATTCCTCGTGTGTACAATGAGCACACCATATACTAATACAATACCACTCGTTTACCCTGTTTCGAGCTATCCACGCGAAAATAGTACATAAACTCGGTTTACATACTTACAATCGAGAGAGAGTGTCTCTCGTACATAGGCGGTGAATATAAGTGTGTGTAACTATATAGAAAAGAATATATATATCCAGGAGCGGGAGCAACATGGTAGAATCGGCCCGGGGAAAGGAAAAGAGTAGTATAAACGTAAACGCAAAAGAGCGCGCCTCTCGCTCCCGTGCGCGATGCAAAGTCCCGCGGATATAAATAAGCGGCCTGTCGTTTGCGGAAGCAGAAAACGGGCAAAAGAACCAGAAATAAAGAAGAAGAAGAAGAAGAAGGGCTGAGGGGAGAGGCGAAGAGAAGAATAAATAAGTCGAAGGGAGTAGGATAGAAGGAGGATCACCCTCCTCCGTCGGGTCCTTTTCCACGAGATCGCGGGCGCGAGCGAGATCCAGAGAGCGAAACGGAGAGGAGCGCGGAACGCTTTGCCGCGCTTCGCTTACTTCTTGACCATCGTCCTTTCCTCCGTCGTCGTCGTCGTCCCCGTCGTCGTCTCGATCTACTACTTTTGCGGAACGTTGTTTCGCGTACACGCCGCGAAAACTTTCCATCCCGAGGAGCCAACAGTATCGAGCTTAAAGCAACGGAGCAACCCACATCGTGGCCCGCCCGAGCGCACAGAAGACAAGAGGCGACCACAAGAGTGTCGCTCTTGTGCGCTACGATACGCGAACTTGCGCACGCCCCGCGAGCAGGTGTATCGCGATCTCGTTATCTCGCGGACATTCTGCTGTATATATAGTTTTTTTTAATACTCTCGTCGTGCCACTCGCCCGTTAGTTACGCTGTTTCTCGCCGCTACTACCACTTGGCGGATGTAACGCGGATGAAACTTACGCGGTTACGGAAAAATCAAGTCTCTTCCATTAACGAAATTTTTCTCGGGCGGACGACCCGTGAATCTTCGGGGCAACCACCCAACTCGCTCGACGGACCTCAACACTACCGATTTTTTTCGTTAATCCGCTCGCGATGATTTCAATGTTATATCATAGATCAATTAGTCTCGCAAGGGACGCGACATCCGTTCGATAACACGCAGATTGCTCAGTTCATCAACGAATTTTTTACTTACGAAAAGTATTTCAACGAGAGTATAAATTTTACGATCCGACAACTCGAGACGAAAAGCCGTCTTTTTTCAATGTGCAAAAAACCATCGAATCACAAAGATGATTCCAAAAAAATCTATGCACAACTGCAGCGCCGACTATTTTCATCTTTCTCTCTCGATAAACCAAAGTCATTGGGCTCAACCACCATTTTTCGAGCCCTTCATCGATAGGATCGAAAACGCCGAGGTTGAAAAGAAAAACGTCTCACAATTATAAACATATGTATCGTATTATCGTCATAGTTCATCTTCGCGGATAGCACAAACGTTCTTGCGCTCGGTAAATTCATGAATAAGCTCGAGCGTTGCTCGCATCAGAGAGCATCGGACACAGTCGGGATACCCTTCTGCGGTCCTTAACGCAGAGGCATAGGTCCGCTCGCGCGCGGCGAGCGGGAAACACACAGAGGAACAGAAGTGGAGAAGGGGGGCGAAACGGAACAGAAGCGAAAATGCAAGGCGCAGGCAGGAGAGAGGCGCAGGCCTGACTGGGCACAGCATGTTTATTGGCGCATCTCCGAGTCTTAAATCTTTATGTTGTCTCCGAGTCGCGGGGTTCTGTCGTCCTCTATCCTCCCTATTCGCTTTCGCTCGGCTGGCAGGGAGGTTGAAACGGGCGAAGCGCCGCTTCGACTGTCGCGAGAGCGAGCGAGAAGACGCTGAAATAAAAAAAAGCGAGAAAGATTACAAGGAGCTACGGGCGAGGGAGTGAAAAGAGGGCTGGAGAGAAGCCTCAGCGGCAGCGGGAGCATCGGTAGTAGTAGCAGTAGTAGTAGTAAGGCTCTCCTTGCGAGAAAAGGGAATGAGATGGAGAGAGATATATCTCCTCAAGAAGGTTTGCGGTCGCGAAATCGAGTCACAAGGGGTCGGTACGCGATTTCTTCGGAGCTTCCTCTCCTGCGTTACGCACACACCGGTAGTCCTGAATTTTACGTCTTACGAACACGCTCTCGTAGTCCAGTTTCAAAAGTCCAACAAATGCCCAAAAATTGAAACTACTCGAGTTCCAAAAGAATATGTTCGACTGCGAGCCTCTCCAGATTTTAGGAACTATGTGTATGGGAAATGATAAGGCAAATGGACACGGAGTACAAAACAAGCACGTGGCCTAATCGGAGCAAAACGTTTAAATAGCGGGCGAAAAATGTTGGAAAATGTGCAGAAAATTTAGACAAGCTTAAAAAAAAAACATTTTAACGCAACTTCATTCGAACTCCATCTCGTTTTTATTCTTAAACTCTATAAAAAATATTTTTCGTTGTTTCTGTAATTTTTTATTGTCAAAATGCTCATTTCCATTTTACCCCGCTTTACTGCCGATCCCCGAGGAATAAATACATAGATGTGCGGAGACACGGATGATCCCGCACACCACACTCCGAAACTCGTTCGTCCAGCATGAGATGTACGACTTATTTTTATTTCTATTGACCGATCAACCAGGCGCAGCAACGTGGCGCGACAGATTTATTGCATTCGCAGCTACTCGTGAAAATCATAACTTATTGTTCGTGCCAGTGGCATAAAACCCTGCTCTTGTGTATGACGAAATTAGTCGACACGTTCATTTGAGGTTTATTCAAAATACACGTAAGATGGACCGCGGCTTGTTGAAACATGGGGAAAATCGAAACGCGGCAAGTAAAATCGAAGCGAGTGTGTCCGCCAATGGGACTGATGCGGGCGGTGTACCGCCTGGTGGTTAGGTAAAGTGAGATTCCAAACGAGTAAAAGGACATAACCCCTCCCGTGTACCATACGATACTTTTTTTCCACTATGTTAAAAAGAGCATTTTCCTCGCACCAGTGGACAGGAAGGGCTATTTAAGCCCAGTAGGGAAAAAGAATGTATTGTCAGGAATCCTTTTTTTTTACGCGAGTAACTCAATAGAATGCTAACTCCATTGCGCAAAATCTCCAATTATTTGACTCCATCTGTACCATTCTGCCTCGATCTTTCCTGCGCACTACGTGCATTAATATCAATAGACATAAAATACATCGAGTGATTAAGCTTTGACGCGATAAGCTCTGATTTTTCCATTCGCCGACCCACTGTCAACATTCACCGTTCGCTATCTTCCTCGACGACTCTTATCGTCGATCTTATCTCGTCCGATTTTTTCCCGATATATAAAAGAAAAATAGGAAAAATACATCAAAATTTCTTTCATTGGAAGAAGCGCTATAGACGCTCCGTCGCGAGTGCGCGAAGAATATGAAATTCGTACGGCGAAAAAAAAAAACGCGCACACATTTGAAGAACGGCGAGCCGGCGCGCGGCCGTCGGGGGTGCTGGAGAGATCCAGAGATTGGCGATCGAATCGCGATAAGATGACCACAGCGGTGGGTCGTCGATAGAGCGGCGAGAGCTCGGAGGAGCTCGCCGAGAAGCTGCGGAGGAGAGAATTTTTTGAAGCTAATTAACGAGGATAGGAGCTCGAGATCGTTTGGTCCACGGTTTCCATGGTCCATTGGACGAGGCTGTGGTACTACACGATATGGTTTAGGATTATACCTTACAGCTCTCTCTTTCTCTCTCACCGTGAGCGGAGCGGGGGAGGAGGTGGATAAGGATAGTTTTCCTGCGGCTAGCTCGTAAGTAGTAAATGCCCGTGCGGAGCAACCCCGTTGTATTTACTGTACTCGGGTTGTACAGTGACTCGCATCGCAACACGCTGCGCTATTTTACCGGCTAGCTTTTAACAACTGTTTCCGAGTACATAGTACATAATATGTATCGGTATACATATGACGTCGAAGTTTACACCACAACGAGGCTTATGTGCGAGTATGAGCCACATATGTATTCTAGAAAATACAATCTCTCGGGGCCCCGACGTTAGCGAGAGGCAGCGCGCGAGAATGTGGGCGTCAAGGTGCGTTCCTCTCGTATATACATGTCGGAGGTCCACACGCCGGCGGCCAAGCGAGCGCCTCGGCAAGAAAAGCATCGACGACGATATAAAGAGCGCGTTATCGGCAGCGTTGCCGGGGCAGACCCATGTTTATTGCCGATACGAGGCCGTTTATCGAACGCCATGCCGCGTTTAGTTAATTAAACACCGAACGGTCAATAACTGACGGAGCTTCAACCGAGATTCTTAAGGGGAGCGTCCACTCCCCCCCGAGGAAAAGTGCGATTGGCAAGACGAGATTATCACAAGAACGACGGAGCCCCGAGAGTTAGGAAAACAAAAAGAGAAACAAAAATAAAGGGTCTGGAGAGGCACGCGCACGGAGTATCGCGACGAGCGCCGCACGATTTCTTCGTTTTAGTTGAGTTAATTAGCGAGAGGTGGCGCCAGAACATTCACACGGGGTTAATTGTTTTATTTGGGTTCCCGACAAATTAAAGGAAATATTTAAAAAATAAAATTCTCGAGTCAAATCGTTTTTATTTTCAGAAATAAATATTTACCATTTTTATCGCGATACTGTAAAATTATGTTTGTATTTTTCTTTCAAAATTAATTGATTTGCGTGAATAATAATAATCAATGCTCGATGCAACGAGGATAACCGACGGAATCTATAATGATTCCGAACTTGGAGTTTCTCGACAATGACGATGAACTTTCATAACCGTATACGCTTGTAATGATTCATCATTGAAATATTCCTCGCCATCGGGAGTTCGATGCGTCCTCAATAATGTGGCTGCATGAATATATGCAAGTAGTTATTTCGATTTTTAAATATCATCCGCGGGCATCGCCGCGTACTGCATGTTAACGATAATAAAATACGAGTGTATCACCGTTGTCCAATAAACCGGGGGCTTTCACCCACTCGGGACTCTGACGCGCGGAGAAACGCGCGCAGAGTGAAATATCAGTTTCGATCAGGATCGATGTATTGATCGGTAAGACGATCTTGGATTCTGTTTCGCGGGCTACGAGACACGCGAGTCATCGATTCTCCGCGCAGCCACTTGATATCCTTATGGATGTCGTTCTTCATTAGACACTATTAATTGTGTCCCATTTCATTGAGCCCCACATCTTATTTCGATTAACGCGCATATTGCATATCATAAAATAACGCAATAAAAACACCTAAAGTCATCTACAAATTTCGTTAAATTTTACCGCATTATTGAAACAATATTTCTTCTGTAACTTTTTCATTTTTCAAATATAATTATCATATTCGTTGCTGCTTCGATTAGTGTGAATGTTTAAATAGTTTTTTATATGAACAATACATTGCTGTTCAGACGTCGGATAACGGCCGCTTTTCCTCATTACAAAGAATTATTAATTCTAACGAGGACAATTCCTTTATATAGAGTCTGGTTATAATTTATCGGCGACTCGCATTTCAAGACCCAATCGAGTTATTTTATTTGTCTATATTCTTCAAGTTTTAACGATGCCCCCACAGAATTATAATATTTACGAGAATCTGCAAAAAGACTTTTTTGTACAATGACAAAAATGTCCTTACACCGAGAAATTTATAAATCGATTTCAATTACATGATTAATAATTTTTAAAATCAATAATAATGATATATTCGAAAATATAGAACTCCTTGGGACTAAAAGTTTTATTCTTCGTATATATCTCAGTGTTTGCTTCGTTTGCACAGGGTTTATTTTACCTAAGAGTTGTATTATCTCTCAACTTCCAATTGAGTACCCCAATCCAAGCTTGAGAGATCCTCGTTGATAGATTCGCTCGAAATACAATCTCAACTTTGTTCCGAAAGGGATATAAACTTGCCGAGAAGTTTGAAAGGGTGGCGGAGGGAGAGTGGGGGGGATTGGTGAACGAGGGATGCAAAGGGGATGGTTGAAACGACGTATAGTAGCCGACGGTAGGTACGCAAGCTACAGTGCAGAAGCGTCCGGTGCATAAATAAGAGTCCCGCGGGTCTGTATCAGCGGCCCGAGGGTCCCGGGAGACTTCGAAAAGGAATGTAAAGCGCCCCGGCTTCAGGAAGAAGAAGAAGAAGACCGGGGAATCGCGGTATAAAAAAATATCCCCCGTTTGCCCGGGGGACCCGGAGTCGCGGAACCGCGCGATGCGCGCAAGCCACGAGTGCTGTTCGTTCTATACGAGTGTCCGCGAGACCGGCGATAAATAAAGCTTCGAGACTTTGCGTGCGAAACCGCCATGCCTTCGGAGATAAGGAAGCCAGTCTCCGCGATCTTTTTTCCTTTTTTCTTCCTGTTATTTTACTTTTTTTTTATATCATTTTTTTTCATCCCTTTTTCATCGCCGACGTTGCTGCTGCCGTTGCTCTGGATGCGCGTGCAGCTGCTCCCGTTGGAGCTAGGCTCGTTTCCCTCTTTCCCGGGTTTGATAAAGGGGGGAAAAACGCTTCTGTAACATCGCGAATTTTATCGTAACACCGAACAGGATGCAATTCATCGTAATGAGTAGGAAACCCGCTAAGAAAACTCCGCGCCGGAGCGAATATCGTTATAACGCGAGTGTGTAAGAGAGAATGGAAATGCCCGGAAGGACCGTTCGCTATCGGAGCTCCGGTGTCCCGGGAGAGAAACGTTCGAGATAAAGCGAAACGAATCGAAGGAAGCCTGACCTATACGCGCTCGATATATATTACACCTATAGATATATTTGCCCTCGCTGCCGCGATTTGTTTCTGTTTATTCGGGACCCGATATTGCCACGAAACTATGTGGGAGTGTGATCACGCTCGATTTATTATGTTCTGGACACCGCCGCGCAATTGCTGAGTTTTCGTTGTTTATTTTTATCATTGATTTTTTGCCGCGGTAGAGTTCGGAGCAAAGGTTCATGCCAGCTATCCGTGAATTAATGCTTTTCACAATACACTTCAACAGTCCTTAACAAAGTGCAATGTGCATTTTCAATACGCTTTTTTTATTTAGAATCAAGAAAATAGAATTTTGTTTCTCATATGAAAGTAAATTAATACTTTATCGTATTGAGGAAAGATCAGTACGTCAGTATGAACCTGCGAGTCTCGCGTCTTGTCAACACCTTCAATAGTTCGAATCTTTCCTCCGAATTGTTGTACAAAATGTATCTAACAATCCTTTATTCAACGAATATCGAAATTTACGAAAAATATCAAACTAAAATCGCGGCTTTGAAAAATTATTCCACAAGTCGCTAACGTTGCGCGTGAAACGTGTAGGTTATTTGAATAACATAAATATTTCCGCGGCATGGTCGATCAACGCGACGCAACGGAAAAAAAGCCTCGAAGAGATCATCGAGCGAGACTCTCGCGTTGGCTCTCTATCGTCCGACCAGCTACCGCAGTAGTTGTTTTCCCACGGCGTTAGGAACCGTGTAATTACACCTTGAATGAATTATGAATGAAAATTGTAATTTTAATGGCGGCGTAATGATCAGCATCACGCTATCTGTCGGCATGTAAGAGATCGCGAAGTGGCGGAGAGAGAGGGCAGGTTGGGGGATGAGGGGGGGTTGGATACACGCATATACGCGGCGTTGGCCGCTGCCCCCTAACGCACCGTTCGAATCTCCGCTCCGTTTTACGAGTCCTCGTTCCGGTGATATAGGCAACGACGCGCTTAGGAAGTCGTGCAACACTTTTAGGCTCCGGCGGCGTGCGATGTTGCGAAAAAGTGAAATGTTGCGGTACCGCCGCACCATTTCCGCTGTTGCTCCTCTCCTCGCTCGTTCGCGTTATACCAATCCCGGCATGCCTGTGTATACCGTGGTCTACTCGCGTGTGGGATACGCCGGGGAACGACTAAGCGGGACAAGTTTCCGCCGAAGATCGAGAGATTAAAAGAGCACACGGATTAATCCTGAATGTACTAAACTCGTGTTGCACAAATTTAATCTCTTTTGGGTGTGTTACGGTAAAAAAAATCATCCATCAACCCTTCCATGGTTGTTCGGAAATTGAGATTCAACCAAATTACATTATTCGGATGCTAGTGTGACGGAAAACCATTTTTTTAAATATCTTTGGAATTTAAAAGAAATTTATTCCCCTTTAGATATGCAAAATATGACGATTGCAAGTATTAAGTCAGACAGTTAGAGGGATTAAGTTAAATCCTTCGAGGGCAGTTCTTTACACCAATGCCTTTATCGTCGAGTTTTCCCCTAAAACGTATATTTTTTAGCTAAATTAGATCAATCCTTCGTTTTCCAGGATAAAATTGCACGTAAACACGCGAGTCTATTTTATTTTCTCTTCATCTTTGTCACTTCTATTAAAGTAAATTTCATGCGACCGAGTTAAACAATCTACTAGACGAACTTGTCGGAAAATTACTTGGCAAAACACAATTATGGTAGAACGAAATGCGCGACAGTCGGAAAGCTGCGCCACGAGCGTTTTTCCAGTGCAAGAAAAATACCGTCTTCTCGACTGGTGGCAATCGCATAGAACGTTGTAAAGGGAGAGGCTTGGATCCCTGACCTCCCCGCACGCCGAGGAGCGGAGCTGCCGCTTTAATTACGTTTGTCATTTTCTACTGTGGGTGTCTCATTATGAGGAAAGTTCGAGGTTTTACGGTGCGCGTTGCGAACCTAGGTGGCCTCTTTCTGGTAACGGCACTAACCAACCGAGCTGGCGTTCGTGGTGGTGCTGCCGCCGACCAAGAAGCAAAAGCCAAGCAAGCACACAAGTCAGCGAGGAGTCAGCCAACCGAGCGAGCAGCAGTAGCAGCAGCAGCAGCAGCAACTTCAGTGAAGAGTGCCGGCGCACAGCCCCCTTTGGCTTTAGCGCATAGCCCTCCGCGTGCCTCTCTTCGCATCGCCGCTCCAGATCCTCGGATAAGAGCGAACACCATTTTAGCGGTTCCTTACACACCAGACATCCGTTCGCCTTCCACATTACAGTACATACGCGAACCCAACTTAGAGCCATATATTTTTCTTCAACGCTCGTTGGACGTAACGTGTCAACCCGTGAAAACTGGTAGCATACGATATCCGATGTCTCGACTGTGCGAAAGAAAAATGTTGCTTAGCATGTATCTCGCACGAGCGAAGATTAATAGAACAAAAGGCGCGTTTCCGAAAACATCGTCAAGACCCTCGTTGACTCCGTCGATTGGTTTACGTATGTGTCGTAAATATTCAGCTAGGGCTCTTTACCAGTCAGTACCTTCAAATGCTCGACTGCCTAACAATGAAATTTAATGAAAAAAAATTTGAAAATATTTGCAGACCCTCGATGAAGGGTCGTTCATTCGACGGTACAGAGGTAATTTTCCGCAAACTGTAAACTTTAGGGGGAGTAAACTGTAAACTGAATGGGGGAGTACTTGCAATTGCCATATCCTTGGGAAATTCGATTCGTACAATAGAAATCTAAAGAAAAATCATTTATAAACAATTCGATCACGCGCAGTCGGATTGGAAAAACAAATAATTAATTACCGCTGCGTCGCGGTCTCGTCAAAGGGGTCAAAGTTGATACCGTTGTGTCTCCGGGCTCGTCGATGCGAAACAACGATAAACGCGTGACGATTCTATTTCAAAGCGACGATCCTGTAGAAAGGCGCCGATCCAAATTTCACGTTACGGTATATATACCTTGTTCGTGTAGAGATTCCACTGGTGTAAAGTCACCGTGAGTTCAAGAGATCCCGAATGCGGCGCGAATCCCTCACCTGTGACCCGTGTTGAAGCCGGGAGAGCCGAGTAAGTCCACGATGTGTGACGAGTAGGGTCACTCCGTTCGAGTCGGGGTGAGGCGATCCGCTATAAAGCACATCTACATACAGCCTCGTACATCACACACGCGCAAGAACTGAATCTTTGGTCCCATTTAACTTTTTCCCTCGCTCATCGCACTCCATTATAAATTATAATTCGATGCTACATAGGAAAAAAAAAAGATCGAGCTCAGGTGCGGATGAGGACACGAGTACTACGAGCGAAGCTTAAGGCTCATCAAGCTTCTGTACATCTCTCGTACAGCGTTTCTATGGAGGCAATTTAAAAAATATTAGATTTTCGCGTGTTAGAATATTATTAGAGAGATTGGGGCGGTGGGGATTATATACAATGTACCCATATATAGCCTTCCGGGTAATTATATCGTCAACTAGTTCTCTTCTTTAACCTGAGAAATTTGATACCGTGACGTCATTAACGAAGATAACAGCGTGAGAACGGTTTGAGTGGAGGAATACGCCCGTTGGATCGGCCGGTGTGGTTGCGGACTGTGCGGGCGATTAACGCGCGTTAGTTTTTCCCGTCGTTGTTGCTCCTCTTCTTCTTCTCCTTTTGCGTTCTTTTTTTCTTCATCTCGCTCCTCTTTTTTTTTCTTCCTGCAGCGCGCAAGAAGGCAAAAATGTATGCGTATTCGTGCTACTCCGTGCTTCGCGGGGGCACACAAGTAGAGTCCGCGCGCTGCGCGCTCTCGGTGCTCAAGGTACAGTGACCTCCGACTTCTCTGTGACTCCCCGACGCACCCAGGTGCGACATGAACCGTTAGAAAAATTGCGTGGTTACAAGGAACGAAAAAAAGGCATGGGATAAACGGAACGAGAGACGGAGAGAAAGATTGCGGATTAAAAAAAAAATATATATATATAAATAGCTCAGACGTAACTCGTTGGGTCTATAAATAGGTATTACGAAATGTTACAATAGTTGTAGATCCGTGCGCGATATCACGGATGCAGACTAATTGTCATTATCCGAAGAAAAAATCTATTCTGGCCGATGAAATAATCGTACGTTATTTTTCACGCTTCTATTTACTGCGTGTCCGGGCACTCTCCTTTCCAATGCGGAAAAAAACATGCGACTAATTATAAAAGTAATAAAACCTAACAACCAACCGCGATCGGATTAAAAAGTCTCGTACACGCGAGTAACTCGCGAAAAACATAGATTCGAATTAGGCAAGACATTCAATGGATAGGCTTTCATTGTACGAGCTAACGAATTTGAGAAAAAATTGTTTGGTCGCACCGAAGTTTTCGAGACTCAGAACGGAGCGGCGTCCAAGGCGATGTCGACATTCCGCTGAGGAGGATGTTGTACGTTTGCAGCGACAAATTTCGTAAGATCCGGCCGAGCTACGGGGTCGTGGGACTTCTACCACCCTCCGTGGAGAGAAAAAAATGTTAATTCGCAAATGTCGGGGAAGGGCGCGCATCCTCTTTTGTGCGTTTGCACTATACTTAAGGCACGGGCAGGGAGAAGTTATACGCGCTGATACAGCAATTGTTGAATAAGGCAAATGTTCGCGTTTCCGAGCTGCATATTTATGTTCCGGAGTCGCAGGACGAATTCCGTCCTCTTAACACGACGTTTATCTTTTTTCGATACTTTTTCGTGTGACTAAAAAAAGCAAAAGATTAATGATGATAATAATTTCTAACTTCAAAATAAAGCAGGAAATGTCCTTCATTTCTTTGAGCCTTTAATTTCTTTTTCGATCTAAATCCTGCGGTTTCGTCCTTTTCATTAAGTCCGGTAGGTCGTAAGTAGTAATGCGTATGAATTGAATTCCATTGATCAACGATGGTTCGATATTATTCTTCCAACCCTTTCTCATTGGTCTCTGCATGTTCGATATTATGAAAGCTTGTCCTGAATGGTCAGAAATAGGTACATTAAACTCGCGATTGCCGTTGAAGCGGACCGGGGGCAGGCCATCAGGCCAGACGAGGCTAGGCAAGAGGCACTTGGTGCTACCTCTGTACGGGAGAGTCGCGCAAGAAGGGGTTAAGAAACTCGCTCCAACTAAAGTGCCTGCACCGGAAGCGGGGGCCTTGCTTTCTGGGCTAATAACCCTAGCCCCACATCGACGCGCGGCATCTCTTCGCATGCGTTGCGTACCTACACACACATATATATGTACAGTACACGAACTCTATCGCGAGGAGCTAAAACTTATATAGCAGGTTCGTATATACAAGAGTTAAAACTACACATCGCGGACTTCTATGCCCTCTGAGGCCACGCAGAGCGGTGCTGCTGCTGCTGGCAGGGAACGGCAGCGGTGCGGAAGGCTTCTTCTATACTTTTCTATATACGCAGAGAGAGCGCAAAGAGGCTTCGGTGCAACAGTCCATGAGGCCGGCCCTCCTTATCGGCATCCGAGGCCAGATTTTATATGCGATCGACCACCGTGCGCCGCGCGGCTGCTCGGGATTCATACGCAAATCGCAATCGAGTGTACGAGTCCGCGGCTGTGCACGACGCAGAGCGAGAAAATTCTATCCACCTACCTTACACATATATACAATCCTTTCAGCTCGTTACGCGCATCTTTTATACCCGCACGGGAACATTCATCGTATTATAGGCAAACGCGGGCACGCATTAAGCATTTCAGTGCTTGGCTCTTTTTTACTTTCTTACTTGTTGCGCGAGATAAATGGACGAGAGGGCTCCGAGCGAAGATGCAGTCGCAACATTTTTTTTTCTGCATAAATATGGATTTTTTTAAATGCCAAGTCGTGAATTGTTCCGAATTAATTCTTTTTGAAGGGACACAATTTTTTTTTTTAGATTAATTCGCGGCGGCTTAATGGATTTTAGGCGGCAGGCCATTGAGATTTCGCGTGAAAGTACACGTGAAAATACACTGGGAAGAATTTTATGCAAAACATAGTGCAGTATGTCTTCCGTTTGGTATAGATTTTTTTAGGAAAGGAAATTCTGTTTAATGGTATTGAAAATCGCGATTTATTGCGAAACAAGTCCTGCCACTCTGGTGACAATGTCTAAAGGATTTCTTCATGATTATAAACTCATTATCTATTCAAACCCAGCTTATTCACTCATCTGACGATGTCTGCGGGGAAATAAAAAAATATGTTTCTTTGAATCACCGCCAAACCCCGGTCGGTTTCACGCTTAAGATTCACCTCCGCTATCGAGCGATCGAACATTCTTGCCGAACAATTAAAGTAAACTCTTCAACGCATAACAAGAATATCCTCAAATACCTGACAGTCACTCACCGTTGCCTCGAGCCACGCCCATACGAGTTACGAGCCTCGGGGCTCATATCAAGCGAAGCATGTAATGTAAAAGCGACGACACGAAACTTGGTTCTCCACTTGCACACTCGCGACGTCTATGATCCATCAGCCTTCCAAAAACTTTGTCTAAAAAAGCAAAATGAAAAAAAAAAAATCAGTTTGCAATATTTCAATCCTCGTAATTTCTACATCTCCGCTCGTCCCAATTGTCTCATTGTCGGAAGTATAACTCAGTTCACCAAGTACCGTGTGCGCATTGCTCAAATGTTTAATTGGGCGAACAGGAGTGTCCAAGCGCCACGGAAGTGGAACGTACGCCACGCAGGATACCGAGAATACCGCGCGCGCGGCGGCGGCGGCGGCAATAGTCGTGTGTTTCTTGTATATCGGGGTTGTAAAAAAACCCCCTCCTCGGTGCAATCTATATGACGCAAAAGAAAAAACGAGGGTATTCGTGGCCGGTACGTTGCATTACACGATGTAAAGCAGTTCGTAGGAGTCGGTGAATCTCGCCCCGGCTCTCTCTCTCTCTCTCTTTCTCCCCGTGGTCGCCGCGAGGAGGAGTCGAGAAAGAACCGCGAGGGTTTCGCGGAGAGCGCGAGAGATCTCGGGATGTATCGACGCTTCTTGTGCCTATTTGCGAGAGCAGGAACAGCTTGTATCTCCGCCTGCTGCTGGCGTACACCCACGCTCACTACCTCCAGGAGAGAGAACTCTTCTTGTCTCTGAAGGTTTCAGGCGCCGCGATCTCTCTTGTAACGTGTATCGAAGCCTCTCGTCGTCGTCTCAGTCCTCGTCCTCGTCGTCGGCGCGATACAACGACCGTACGCTCTTCTTCTGGCCACGGCGAGGGCGTTGAGAAAATTTACTACCCGCGTTTTCTACTTCGTTCGCGATTGTCGATGCGACAACAATATATCCGTCTAATCGAAATAATTCTAATCCAAATTGAATTAATCTTATCTTTCTCTCGAAACATGAATTTTTTTCATCTTACAGTTCCAACAATTTTTGCATGAACAGTCGCGAACCCAAAGAAACTCGAAATTCTTTTACATGAAATGATAATAATCGCAACGCCTACAGGAAAAATAATTAGGATATTCGCGCGTTGACAAACCCTTCTTTTTCTCTCCGATTGTCGTTTAAATTTCGTTTATTCAAAACGATATTATAACCACGTTGTATGTAGAATGTAAATCGATTTCTCTGCGATATTCGTGAGGGAGCGTGCAGTGCTCGGTGTCACGCCCCTAAATGACGAACCCGAACGCTCAAAGCGAGTTTTCTCTCTCTCGTCTTTGATGAGGCGTGGCGAACGATCGCAGCGTCACTTCCGGTCCCGGTTCGCCAAGAAGAGTACCTCCGTCGTTGAGACGCGTTCGAGAGGCGCGATGCCAGTCGAGTGAACGTCGAGTTCACTTCTCTTATCTCTCCTCTCTCGCTAACCTCTCGGCATCAATTATTTTTCTCCCTCGTAATTTTCGGTTTCGCCATTATTTATTTATTTCCAAACGCAAACAAGACCCGTCGTTAAATCAAGCTAATTAAGGCTTCCTGTTGGAAATAAAAGAAAAAAAAATCGTCAATTAAATTGCGCGAGACCGCGATGTTTCATCGGGCAATATCGTGTCTCCGATCGCATCTTATGCTTCGATCCTAATCCGTCTTGCGTTGCTGATATATTCAATCTCGTAATAACAGAGCTCGTCGAATGAAAGCCGTGCAACATTCTCTGTCTTGTGGTGGTTTTACAACTTTCGTGTATAACGAGTCTAAAGTAAGCGAATGCCGGGAAAAAAAAAGAAGTAACGCAGAGAGAAGGTCGAAGGTGGAGAAAAGAAGACCCGCTGAATAAGTGTGTCCGTGTGCGCCCATACGGAGAGACGTGTTCCCTCGCGTGCGCCCGGTAACGCACGGTATCATATCGTCGTGCGTTTCTCGTCTTCGTCGTGCCACACGGAGCCACACGCCACAGGCGCAGCAGGTTGTTGCAGGCGAATAGGCCCCCTCCCCGCGCTGTGCGCGCCTGAGGTCGCGAGAGAATTCGTCGAGAAGGCGCAACACCATCGCTCGCGGATAGTAGCGCTGCACATCGCGAGAGGAGTAACCTACTATAACGCGAAGAGAGACGAAAAATCCCGTCCCATCCCCCGCGCCTGACTCTATATATAATACTACTATAGGTACAGTATATCCAGGAGGCGAGCAAGGGGGCGGCGGCGTTTCGCGGTGTAACTCGGCACTCAGGATATTTCGTCATTTCCTGCTTCTCACGCGATACAATCTAAATTAACTATGTTCGCCGCGCGGCTAGAGGGCCTCCTCCCTCGCTCGCTCGCTCGCTTGCTCTCTCGTCCCCCTTGCTTCATCCTTCTCGGCAAATCTCAGAAAATTTCTTATTTCCTAGCGAGGGGCATCGCTTCGTACCGCGCAAACGGGCGGCTCTCCCTCTGGTTTCTTGCATGCGTTTTACACACGTAAGAACTCTTGTCCCGATACCGTGGATGTACGTCGTACCCCCGCGATGGCAACGCGAGCCCCCTTCCATCGAAACGCCGACTCGCTACGAAACAAACGACTCACTGCGATTATTCATGTGCTTTCACAATCCTACGGTTTTTCATCGTGTCCCATCCGAGGCACGAGACAGTTTCTTTATTTATTAGGATTTTTTAAATGTTGCGTTACGATACGCCGGCTCGCAGTTCGTTAACTCGATCATTTTCTCAACCTTTTAGAACCTTCAACCGTTTTTTATTATTGTTTTTTTTTTTCTTTGAAGCTATGAGGGACGACGAAATGATTTGTTTTTTAGTCTGTGGTACATGTCTCCGGAATTCTATGGGAAATAATTGTTAAGAAATGGTTGAGACAAAACAAGAAATCGACAATGTTACGAAAAAGGTTACTGCAATCAGAAGTTTATCAGTCTTCACTTCGGGAATCGGCTTGTTTTAATTAAATTTTCATTATTTATATAAAACAATTTATAAATTGTTTTTGTCTTGGACTTAACAATAACAAGCGAAAAATCGATTCTTCTCGGAGTTGTGAAAAGACAGTGTACGGTCATCCAGAGCATGTGTCAATTTTCATCTTTTTTTTGGAAGTGCTTCATAATTGATAAAACACAACACGGAAAACCTTAGGCCGTCCAAGTAATGTATTCGAGTCTAATTGTGCCTGGGACAGATTAGAATAAATTTATCAATATAAAACATATTAGAGCCTCGGTATTTTTTTTTAAGAAAACCGGAAGTGCTTCGGTAGTCTCTCTTGTCCCGTTTGAATTATTGCGATAGGACCGTGTCGTGCCTGAGACGCCGGGGAGAGAGGATGCGCCGACGGAACGGGGCATTTTAATGAATTCGTTTGTCTGTTTCTTTCTTTCTTTTCTTCGTCTCGTCCCTCTTTATCGCTCATCCGCGGGGTCATCGTTGGGTTCTCGCCTTCACTAATCAGATTGTGTACCTACTTACCTGTGCGTGTAATAAGTCTAGCTTCGAGATAACGGTATCGTTTTGCAATTTCGTTGATTACCCTTGCCGAACGAAGGCTCCGAACTTCGCGCCGGCACACAGTTCCTATTTACCTCGATTTCGTTTCGGCATCCCTCGATCGTAAATTTGAATAAGTGAAATACTTTTCAGCAACAAACAAATCCCTAAAAAAAAATCCTCCAAATTAAATTTGTTATCGATTTTTTTTTCGATTGTCGAGTCACCTATCGAGAGATTCAGCCGTAGCGCGCGCGCGCGCGTTGACCTTTCGGAGCACATGGACCACACTGCCTCGCGAACGATAAGCGGGACAAGCACATCGCTCACGTATCGCGAGAGCGAGAGAACTGGATTGGAAGATATTCGAT
Source organism: Ischnus inquisitorius (assembly GCA_963924025.1). Classification (NCBI taxonomy): domain Eukaryota; kingdom Metazoa; phylum Arthropoda; class Insecta; order Hymenoptera; family Ichneumonidae; genus Ischnus; species Ischnus inquisitorius. The sequence goes on along the minus strand of OZ001248.1, from coordinate 9,285,128 downwards.
TATAAGAATTCGTGGGCTTCGCAACGCGGAACTCGAAATATTTTCGTCGAGTCACGCGACCGCGCGCTTATTCAACCTTCGGTCCTTTTGATTTCTCGAGAGTCATCAGCCGACCCAAGTTCGAGTATCGGAGATGTCCTTATCGTACGATCGAGGACGAAACACGGGGCTAATGAAATTGGCGGCTGTAATACACCGCGCTGTGTGTATAAGGCATAATCCCGGCGTTCGTGTCGGCAGCTCATTCGATTTCAACCGCTTGCCATATCGACTTCATTAAACAAATAACTATCCATATACCCGTAATCGATCACTCGAAAAGAAGAGACTCGACTGTATATATAATATACCTTTCATACTTTTCAACATCAGTTCTTCAGCCTGAAGGATTGTGAAACAGCATTGCAAATGTGAACTTTGAAAAAATACACCAATTACGTTAATGAGTGGCAAAATAACATTCGAAGATAAGAAAACTCATTGAATTGAAGAGAGACGAAAAATAGTTGATATTACTCAATGATCTTCGGATCTTTCTCATAGAGAAAGGACTAACGATGCTAAGCATAGGATTTGATTAGAGGAAATCCAACATTTACAGAAATTCATACATCCTTAACATGTCACTTTTTCGATGAAAATATATTGGGTATATTTTCCAGAGAATTATTTTCCGCGCTTATTATTACGAGTTTTACGTAGAGAAATTGTTTATGGATAATTTTCGTCTTATCCAACACATTAACGAAATCATACACCTATAATGGACACGGGTGAATCATAGTCTGAATAAATTCGCGATAACTCGTGCAGTGTTATAAGAGCCAGAGAGCTCCGTACTACACGCTGCCGGAGAGGCGGGTTCGGGGTTGAGCAATAAATCTCGGGATCTGTCGTCGATCTACGACCACGGCGATAAAATATAGTTGAGCCGTATTCCGGCGAGAGTTTCCAGCGATAGAAACGAGGGAGACGACGATAATCTTGGAAATCATTCCGTCCTCCTGGTCTACGAAGCCATGACGACGTGTACGCGCTACACGGTTGTTGTTGCACGAGTTTTGCATAGCTCAACGTACCGGCGTAATCTGTACGGGATCCAATTCCGAGATTCGCGAGTCGGAAGCGCGGCATACCGAGAAAACATTTCGCGAGCAATTGCACCCGACGATAATCTCGCCGGTTTGCAACAAATTAAGCTACTCGATACGCTCGGTGATTTTTTTCGATAAAATATTCATTTCACTGGACAGAAAGCGCGGGGATCGAAGTTGTGAGATATTTCTCGTATTGCAGATAAATAGGAACGGCACGATTGCTCGGGGCTGAATTATACGGTATGCGAACGGGGCAGGTGCGCTGAAACGCGGGCGCGTGTCCGCAGCGTTACACGGTGACGCCCGGCTAATCAATGCACTTGATTTAATCGTTGTACAGAGGTGGAGCGATAGAATTCTTTCTCTCGATGCTAAGTATTACTTATGTGCTGCTGTGCAAAAATCGACGCATTAATTGGCGTCGCAACTGCCGTGTAGTCGATATTACAGAATATTGATTACGCGCTAATCGCTTACGAGACAAGTCGAGTTTGCGTCCGATCAATTATGCAAATCAATTAATCTCTCTTATGATTTCTGAGATATTTTGTGAACAATTTCCCTTCTACTGAACTTCTATTTTCCGAAGAGCCTTCGTTTGCTCAATAAAATCGATTTCTTTCGAAAGAAATCGAGAACGCAATTCTCGATTTGTTTCGATTGAATTGATATTCGAATTATAAATAATGAAAGAATTAATAAAATAATAGTCCTTTTAAAGTTTTTTTTTACTATTGGCATCTTTGAATATACTTAGCTGAGAGATCACAAAAAAAGGGAGGACCTCGCATCAACGTTGACTACCATGCGGTTTCTTAATAAAATCGATCCAAACGAGGAAAATACCCGATGGGATTCTCCAGCAAGGAATCCAACGCTGAGTTACAAGAGTTCCCATTCGCGACCACGGAATTCTATAAGGAAGTAGAATGCGAAAGATTTCGTTAGTCTTGTCGTACAGTATCTCATACAGGCACGTCTCCGATCAGCGAGTAGCACGATGAGCATCGTAAGCCGCATAGATAAACCGTGTATTGAATATTTTCATGCAAGTTTATGCGCGAGGCTGTTTTAACGAGTGGTCGCGTTGTAATCGTGATTCCTCAACCGGTAGCGATTCAAACAAATTAACAGTGAGGTCCCGCGACGATATCTTTCGCGGTCCCCGCGAGAGCGTTCTCCCGCTTTTGCTCCGCTGCTGCGCTGGCTCCACCTCCCGCGGGGACTCTCTCTCCTCTCGCGGTCGGCGGGAGGGCATCCGCCACCGGGAGAGATCATTTTTCCCGTGTATTTGCAAACTGAATAATAAATACGCGGATACGCGAAGAGCTCCGCGTTCCGCCTTCACGCAGCTCGCGCTACGCGCGGATTGGTTACATCGCCACCGAGGGGACGGCGATATTCGCGTTCCCTCGTTGTGTTGTGTGCTTCTCCTGCTATCTTCTTTGCTCTCCGGCGCGCCGCGGTCTCGTTGCCGAAGCTCTCCTTACCACCGCCACCGCGCCGACGTCCTCGTCCTCGTCGTGGACCTACTTTATACCCGAGCCGCTTCACCACCCGACAAGCCGCGCTTCCACGATCCCAACGTATCAGTTATACACGTTACTCTCGTAGAACTTTTAATGCGATGCTATACGATAATTGGAAAAATAAACTTCGCTTCTCTACGGTTTAGTAATAAAAGGAAAAAAATTAATTCAAACTACTTCAACTTTCGGGTCTGTATGTCCCGATGCGATTGAGAGATGAATGCCTGCATCAATGGCAAGTTGAAACTTCTTTGCTGTGAGGAAAGACGATGAATTCTGTCCGTGAGCATATAAAAAATAAGGCCGAAGAAGAACAATCATTTATTCTCAGACGAAGAATGGCTTGATTTTTTCTGTGTCCTTACATTTGATTACAATTAAAAATCCAGGACCAGCGTGAGAGCGAATGCACTTTTGCATTATGGAAATGAAAAAAGAGAATTATTTTTTCAAACAGAGAAATCAAATTTCGTTCCGCGGCGATACTCCACAAAAACCAAATACTCTCATTTTTTTGCGCGAAAATTAGCGCTATCAGCGTAAATTTGGAGCTGCTGCACTGCGAGAAGACGACACGATTTTTTCGATTTTTGAGAAAAGGAGGTTTCTTCTGCAATTTCTGCGATTTTTTTACAGCGGGTTCTACTTAGCATCTGTTTCAACTTGCCCCGGTCATCGCTATGCTTTTTTTTTTTTTTTTCAATTTTTTTATAACTCAAGTTCAAACTTCCTAGAAAAAAAAAAAAGGAATTTTTAATAAATGCAAAGCAGGTGAATCTAGGTACTGTACGCTAATAGAGCCCATTCGTTATAATTCCTTCGAACATGCGAGCCTACAGTTTCGTGTGAAAAAAACCCAAGTCCCGTTAGATCGTCTGCAGCGCGAAATGTTTAAAAGTTTGTTGCAAGGTCGTTATAAGGCCAGGCAGCGCGAATACACGGCGTTACTACGTTAACGGATTATTGAGTTTCCACTTACATTGTACCGGTGTGCATGAAAATCAATTACCAATTCGCTCGCGTCCTCCCACGATCTCGAAACCGCGATCGTTAATTAAGAAGCGCCCCCGTCTAATCAATCTTAGCCTCGCGCACGCATCCACGCGTGTGCAAATTACTCATCAAATGTTACGGTGTATATGTATAATCCACTTTTGCGTACGTACGAACTCGAGTTGCCGGCCGCTTAGCGGGGGTCGCTGACGAGAGGCAACGAAAGGATGCCCATTAGCTCGTGCAACGCATCTCTCTGTTTTCATGCTCCGTTACATAGCGAAACTCCTTTTTAATACCGCGTCTCTCCCTACGCGTGGCCAACACACCTGCGTAAAATCATCTTCGGTAACACAACGTATAATAAAGCAACGCAGAAACATTGTACACCGTTCGCTCGTTACGTGATCGCCATAGATGAGACCACATCGGCATTGCTTCGTTCTGGTGGCCGCAACGTTACGTTTTTTTTTTTTCTTCTTTTTATGAACGTCTTCGCGGTCAAGTTTCGAGTAACGAAGCGTTCAACGCAAACGAAGCGTTAAACCGACCGATGTACGCGGCTTATTAATAAGCTCGGAATATAAATCGCGTTGATGCACATTACGCGATGTTATTTCACAGTGGAAAAATTCTACGCTGGAGGATGAATCACTCGAGCGAGGATATTCGCGATATTCGAAACTTTCATGATTCATCGCGACGCTTCGCGAATTATCGAATGTTTCTCATTGCAGTTTGGCAATTTTTTTTCATTTATTCATTCGCGAGTATCTTTTTTCTCGGTAATGTCCTGATTTTTTTCGATTATATCACGGAGATATCGAAAGAGCGGAGATTTTAACGCGGGTTTCAATCCGGGAATTCTATAATTCCAATGCGCTTCTTATGGTGGCCGAGAGATGCATAGAGGAACATGCCCCGTCTGTTGCGGAGTCCTGGCGGTGAATCACATAGGCCTTCGACCAATCCACAAAGGAGACGAGAAGGCCTTTCTCTTCGCGTGTGCTAATCGATCCGCTTCCTACGCCTCTATCGTAATTATGTAACGGAGATATTTACGAAGTCTGGCACGACGACGACGACGACGACGAGAAAAGCTCGCTCTTAACGTCCTTCGATAATCGGGGCGAAACTAGAAAATACCCGCGAAAAAAAACTTGGCGCTGTGCTAAGAAAAATTTTAGGATAAGAAAAAACAACATTTTCTATAGAAAAGAAGTGCTAACATTCAATTGAGTCCATGGATAATAAATCCGATAAATAATTATCTCTAAATGATCGAGTTTAAAAAAACAATAGTATAAAAAGTAAAAAAAACAATGACAGTTTTGAGATCTAAAGATCGATGAAAAATCAGAAGACCCTTCAATTCTACCTCCGTTTACTTCTCTTCCGGGCGCGCTGTCGTGCCTAAAGAAACGCGCGGTCGCACGGATTTCGCAGAACTGGATATACGAAACCGTGTTTTGCATTCCATGTGGTTCCGCCGTTGCGATCCTGCTTCTGCGTCTGTGCCATGGACCTCGAAGGTTTTCGACTAACTCGAGCGCATCCGTGCAACAAATTGCATGTAAATTGAATGTTGTCTAAATACGAATCTGAATGTACAAGAAGAATTGATGAAATTTATTCATTTTCGAATCGAAGACTACAAAGTTTGGAGACAAAAAAATTGCCCACAAAATCATTCATTCGGTAAATAAAAACTAACCGTGGCATAGATAGAAAAAAATAAAAACGGATGCACCAAACGAAGTCTGGAGCCGAGAAAAAAATTAGCGGACAATCGGGATGCAGGGTGATAGCAGTGAGTCGAGGCGGTACGGGGACAAGATCGGTACAGTATAACGCCACTGTATCGTAGTAACTGCTCGGCTACCTCGTGTAGCGTCGACAAACAAAGCTCGGGCGGGTCGCGCGCGCGACGCGGAGGGGGAGAATGGTAAAACGAAGGAAAGATATATAGCGAAGCCCGAGTCTTTTGCGGTGCATACACAGTTGTAACGTCGAGAAAATCGCGCGCCACCGAGAGAGCGAGAGAGAACGAGAGAGAGAGAGGCAGAAAGATGAAAAGCGCCAAGTTATCAAGCGAACGAAAGAGGGAAAAAAGAGAGTCGATAGGGTATTATATATATGCGTCTGTATAGTACAACGAAATGATAGTAGTGGGAGAAGGTTCGCGCCGCGAAACGAAATCGGTCGGTATTCGCGGGGCCTGCGGGTCCGCCCACAGTGTAACTCGGGCCTCCGTGCCGTCGCGGTCGTACGTCGTTCTCGTTGTAGCACAACAACACACCGGCCCGATACTAACTAACGTAGGGCTGTGACCGAGGCTTAACGGTTTATCCTTCTCGCTTCTTCTTCAAATCTTTCGCATCGTTCTCACACACCCTCGAACGATCGAGGAAAGCCCGAGCGAGAGCGAGAAAAAAGAAACACTAAACGATACCTCTCTCTATCCTGCCCGGCGCGTTGCGCGCGCGTTTCGCCCGGCGGTTTGTGTTTGTGGCGAGAGCCGCGCGCTCTGTGGCTCCGTGGGGCCCCCTGGTTCACCGGGGCCTATCCGTACCCGACGGACCTTATTATGTCACACTCCCACGCGAGCGACGGTGCTTGCCGCTTGTGCCGCGGGAGCCTCGACGTCGTTTGACATTTCCCCGGCTAGTATAACCCGCTCTCGTACCACGCGGGCTTCTCTTCGAGGCTCACCCGCGCGACTACGGGATTAGTGCCTCTCGGCGAGATCGGTACAGTCGCGAACACACGGGTGTTCGCAACCGTCGCGAAACATCGGTCTCTTTTTTCGTTCGCGAGCAGTCGTCAAGTTTCGGCTCGTCGGCGATTTCGCGAGTTCTCACAATCGAACGAACAAGGTTCTTTCTCTTGTTTCGACGAAATCGCGACGGAATTGTGAATCAACGAAGAGAATTCAATGCAACGATCCTCCGTCGCACCGGCCGAATCTTGGTTTCTTTGATACGGTAAAATTTTGGCTGTGATACACCTCGACGATGTCGCGAGCGTGATGTTCGGTGTTGGGGCATGCTGTGTTTTCGTTATGTCGCGAATATTTATTTTTCTCTTTGTCTTCAAGAAGACTCGAGTCATCGGAAAATTTCCGTGACGCTCGGAGTCGGCTCTATTTTGCGGATAGTGAACGTCACCGTACGAGATTGCGTATAACACAACGACGACGGGAAACTTCGTTCAAGATTGGAGGTTATGCTTTTTTTTATTCTTGCGAAGTTTCTTTGAAGGGTGATTCTTGTCGACGGCGAAAACAAAGTGTTGCGAACGTTGAGTGAATTGAGGAAAAAATCGCAGATACATAGTTTTAGAAGGATTTATTCTGAAGTGAAAAAAAGTGCTCGTCGGTCGTATCGTCGAAGGCTATTGGATTTGTGTGACTCGCGAAAGACTGTCCGCAGTATTGCGATTTGAGAACTTTCGAAATGCTCGCTCTTCGGGTCTTGTAGGAACCGCAATCGCGCACAGGATTCTCGAGGGCGAGGAGTGCTCGCCGACGGTAGCCGATGTGCATTCGAAGCTTTTCGAAATTAATTTCATTCCGGCGAAGTTTGGACCTTTTCGAGATTTTGTACATGCGACGGGTCAGAGGTAATTACAAGGTTATTAATCTCGTTTTTTAGAGCTTTATCGAACATTTTTCATGCTAATCTTTCGTCAAATCTTATAGGCGATTCACTGAAACATCTTTTCAAACGATATATTGTTCGATCGATCGTCTTTCGAAGATCTATCGATCGATTACTTAAATCTGGCTAGATTAAATCTCGTAGAATCCTTCAACCATGCAAAGTAGAAGGCATGCGCATAAACTATTCAATTTTAGCCGTTGATCGATGCTCTATGATTTTTTCTTCAAACTCCTACGTCGTACATCGATCGCTTGATCGCATATAAAAGTATCTATCGAAACTTCGCTAAAGCATCTCATACGATTGTAAATCATCGATGGCTAATTTAATCGATGATAAATCAACGATCGTTTATATTTCAAGAAACTATCGATGAATATAAATCAAAGCTGGCGATTCAGTTTTCTCAAGCTCTCGGGCTGATATCGAAAGATAAAATTCACCATTTTATTACGTCTGTTCGAATTGGCGGTGTAAATATATTATTGAATTCCAAACGGCGCTGTGCGTCGCGCCGCGCAAATAACTCCGATAATAGTAACGTCAACACGAAAACAAATGATTTGTTAACTTCATTCGTGAAACGCGCGGCGGCGATGACACGAAAATATCGCGTTTAATGTACAAGCGTGATCAAGCGCATAATAAAATTCAATGTGAAAAGATGGTACCGGTAACTATGTCCAGCGAGGGCGGCAATAGAGCCAAGCATAAAATCGGTAATGAGCTGTAAATCTCGCGCGTGGATTCTATTGTAAGGAGAGGGACCCCGTCGCCGGGGAACGCATGAGTCACACGGGCGGTCTCTCGCGCTCTCGCGAGAGCGAGCCTTCCAACACGGAGGGGGGACCCCGGCGCTATGTCGATTTTTTTTCAGGAAATCGAAGGAAAGGATAATAAGCGAGAAATTTACTCTACGGCCGATACCTGCGCGTGGGCGTACCGAGTAGCGGGCGTACCTTTTATCTATATGTATATACATATACACGTACTATAGCTACGGTACAACGTACTGCGATCTTTTTCGTTCGATCCTTCGCTTATGTTACTTTTTGCTTTTATTGAAAATAAATATATTATCCGCATCGTACGGATAAACCCCTAATTAATGTCGCTTTAACGTCGCAAGAGCCATTCCCTCGCGATCCGTAGCCTCGATACAGACGTATGCATGCTCGGAGAGCAAATTTATACAAACTCAAGACGAAAACAATGTCCCCGCGCATCGTCGTCGAACAAACCAGATCTGTTTTTAGAAGATCTCCGAATAGAACGCCAAACCAAATGCGCTGTTTGCGTCGTGAAAAGAATGGTTTTTTTAACTCGGTAAAATTGTAATTCGTGCAAACTTGAAAAAAATTAATAATAGACATCGTACAGCGTAGAGTCAATACAAAAATGACATTCTCGAAGTACTCGGTGTAATGCGGCTGGTCGTCGCGCTACGTGCTCTTTCTTCGTTTCGCGCTTAGCACAGTTTCTTTTCATTTCAACAACCGCCTTCGACCTCATACCCGTGTGCATATATTCGTTCACGTCCATTACCCCCTCGTCTCGTCTACGGTCTCTCTCGCGTCGCTGTGCACTTCTCACGGTCAGGACTCTCCCCCGTATTGCAGAGCTCGTAAAGCGAATTTTCGTTGATGTCTCATTATTCGAACATGACAAAATAAAAAACGCCGCAAAGAAACGGTAAAACTGCAGAATACAACTTTCCCCGTAGAGTCGAACAAGAAAATAAGTCGAAAAAAGATCCCAAACGCGGAACTCGCCACTCTGAAATCGCTTTTTCCAAAATCTCCAATAATCGATTTTTTGGCAATATATCGAATAATCTTCTACTCATTCGCGTGAGAGTCGTGTTCGTGAAAATTGTTTAGATAGGCTGAGAAATCTGCAATCATGCTCATTATCGAACAATCGATATCCTAAAAGCGATTTAAAACAGTTGCAAGCCGCGGTAGCGCGAGAAGCACACATTGAAACTGCGAGGCAGTGAATCCTCGGCTCTTTATCATCGGGAGTTATAATACCTCCGCCGAGTTCATTGTGAAGTCTGGCGTAGTTGGCTTTAGTTCCAAGCCCGCGATAAGGCCTAGGCCAAGAGTCTGAATGGCGAAAGACGTAAAGCCTGAACGAAGATCTCGCGGGCGGTCTCCCTCGTCCATATACCCCGGGTACGGTACGTGTGCGCGTTAAAGCGTCCATGTGTTTTCCGCTACGATACACGAAGAGAGAAAACCATTCGTGCAAACGCCACTCGCGAACGATAAAATAAAGTTTGCGGTATAGAGAGCGTATGTGCAAACTGCGCGTGGAGCGCGCGAGCCTAACGCTCTCCGCTGTACGCTAGATGCGCTGCGTGTGCATGCATACAAGCGAAAAATGTTTTGCCTCCACACATCCACGAGATTCTCGTGCTCGTGTATGACTGTGTGTAGTTGCCGTATACATATGGATAACCGCGGACGTGTGCTCGCGTCTATGTGGCACGAAGGTTTATGCGAGTATAGTATAGATACGGGTAGGAACGCGTGTAACATCTTGCGTCTCGACAACGGAGGTCTCAATTCCCCTCGAGGTTTTCTCCAGACACAACGCAGCGGAATAATAATCATGCGCGATGCAAGTACTCACTGATCGATACCGGTAACGGTTTTGTACCTTTATGCCGGAGCTCGGCGAACTACGAGCCAGAGGTTGGGGACGCGCGTTGACGTTCTATCGACGCACTGGTCGATATTGTGTCATTACACGGAGCCGATGCATTTAACCGTGCGGAATGCCGAGTGTCGCGTTGCCACCTTGCTGGGAATGAAGTGAATACAAAAAAACACTCGCGAAAGTGATCGATTGACTTGGTGTTATCGGATCTTTTAATTGTCCGGCTGTTGCTGGTAAGCCGGAGGCTGTGAAAGAAAATTCCGAGATTTTGTTATTAAGGGGTTTGACGGTTTTTTTTTTAAAGATGTGTTTTTTTCTTTTTAATAGTCGCCAAATAAATATGTCAGATATAGTGTTGTGATAATGTAAAGAAAATCGTGACGAATCAAATATGCAAGATTATACAAAAAGTACATTTTTCTTTAATGGGATTTATTTCTATTCAAGTTAAAACATGGATTATGATTTTTCAATAGCAGTTTTCTTGGGTCTGTCGAGTCGACATTTTTCAACGAATATTCGATTAGTTTTGTAATTCGAGCCATTGGTCGCGAATGTCATGTCACAATTTGTACGTTAAATCGTTCGACGATAGAAACGATGTCGCTAAATTTCCGAGCGATTTGTGGATAACGCGATGTTTTTCATCGTAGACTCATTTTCCGCGATGTGCGATTATTTATCGTTCAAGCAGGCAAATCAAAGCTCGATCTATAAGACGACCCGCTTGCCCGACAATTAAACCCATTCTATTTAAATCAGAATCTTAAAATCAAAAGTAAATGATCGATGAAAAAAAAAACAATATCAAAACATGGCATGCATCGAGTATATCGCAACATAATCGAAATTACCATTCGCCGGATGAAAACCTGATCTCCTAACAACAGTTTTTACCGAGGCATCTGCCGAGACATTGTACGGGGAAGGTCAGTTGTAGCCCGTGGGGGACTCGCGATAGTTTACAAAGTAGTTTGCAATTTTCTTGATGGACTCTCCGCGGTATTACGACCCTGACCGGTGGAAACTTCATGTAGAGCCCATTTGCTGCCGAGAAGACGGTTATATTCATTAATCCACGAGATCAGAAATAGTGAATCAATCTATAACCAATCGAGAGGTCAATTATCGTTTATCCGATCGTCGAGCCATTATATTTTCTTTTCCGTCTTTATTATTAATGACCCGATCGTTGTTATTGCGTTACGATGAAGAACGACGTGCAAAACGTCTTTAGAAACGTATTACAAGTTTTCCATGTAATTGTACAAGCTTGATATGCACGGAGTTCCGAGCATGTTCCTTCTAGGGCTTTTAATACAGGAATTAGTTTTTTTTTCTCCATATATTCACTTAGATTACGTTTCTTTTGACTCTGCCATAGCCAAGCAGCTGTCCCGGCGCTTACGGTCGATAAAAGCGGGAGGGACCTATCGATCGTAAATCACCTGTGAAATGGATGGTACACCGAAAAAAATCGAAGCAGTATCGATATATGGATGCCCATGGGTGGAACTTGGCCGAGATGTGTCAGCGTTACCATCACGCCGCTGTACCATCAGCCCAAAACTCTTCGCCAGTTAGAGATCAAACGGGGGTCATCGTCCAAGGGCTCTCGACGTCGTCGCACATCGATCAGGCCACCAGTTCCGCTTACTCTCATTACACGTGAGTTTATATTCTGCTAAAGCTTCAATGGAATCGAAATCTGAAAAAAACAACCATATCGAAGGTACAAAGATGATTTATTCGCATGATACTAATTCCTAAAAGTTATGGTCAAAATTGTCGGTCCTTCTCAGTTTTTATTCCAGTGACGGGTATTTAAAATTTCCGGTGAGTCCCACTTTTGGTGGGTAGTGTAACGATTTATTTAACAAGGTTCGCGTTTCAATTAATTAATCCATTAAAAAAATCGAAATTCATCGAGTTTGGAAACATATATTCGAGCTCTATCTCTTGCAAGTAGAGTTTCATTGCTTTCCGTTGATTTTGACCTTTCACAAATTGTCTAGGAAGGTTTTTTTGAATATCCAGTCCTTCGGTTCTTGACCTCTCGTTCGTTATCGGTATATTGATTCTGTTGCCTCGTTTCTCATTGAACATTCTCGAACGCAAAATCCTCGTGCCTCCACCTAGGTCGATAGAGCACGACATACGCAAATCGTATATCAAGCATATTGTGTGTTCGCATATTAATAACGACATGGCAGTGAAATTAGGGATAAGTATACGATTCCGCGGACGGGGTCTCAAACCGTAATCCTGTTATTAGCAGCGCCGATTAGGGGGGCCCGCTGGATGCGATCTTTCAGGCAAATTGGCGGGGGCGTTACCCGAGTGTTTGGTTAGCGTAATCGTCAATCGCCTATCGCCGATCCGTTGCGCGACTCTCCTTTTCTCTCCCCTTCGTGGGCTCTCGCACGTGAGAGATGCAATAAGTCTCTAAACTCCCCCACTTGCCCACCCGTTCTAAACATTTCTCCTCTCGCATATTCCCCGGCTATATTATTTCGCGTAATTATTTTCGCGTCTCCCTATCGTGCAATTTACTTTTCGCTTATTGAATAAAACGCGTTTACACAAAACCTACAATCCTGAACGCATTAAACCTCGAATACGAAAGTTCGGTTACGTCTTGCGTATGAAAAAAAACGTTTATTCACACGTTACTTCGCATTTTCCTTTTTTCTTTATTTTTCTCTCGTGTCGAACGGTTCCATTGGAGGGTTTCTGAAGAGTTTTGCCTAGCTCCCTGTTGCATCTCTCGTACCCGGGGTTACATTTTCGTTTTTTCTTCGCCGTTCTCGTTTCTCCCCCCCTTCGTCGTCTCGTTTGCCTTTCGCGTTCGCTTCGTTAAATCCGCGGAATCCCTACGGGCGTGTAGGGTGAGGAGACGCTCCGAGAGCGATTCCCTTCTCGCTAAGGATCTCTCTAGCAGACTGTGTGCTGTTTATACGTCGAGGCGAGCGATGGTGGAATCGTCGAGACTCGAGCGCAGAGCGACACCGCGGTGTTGGCTGAGGCCTGAAATTTTATTCGGTCTCGTGGACCGTTCGTCGCTCACCGACGCAACGAGTGCGTAACTATCCTTTCTCTCTTACCTGCTTTCTTCACTTCTTCCGCCGCTTCCCAATCAACTCACTCTTTTGTTCTTTCGCTATATCTGTAGCCGAATGCGTTTTTGTATCGAAAAAAATCTACTATCCAAATTGCAATCCCTTGATATTGTTTTAGTTCGTGGCGCTAACTTACATTTCAAAAAAATACTCAAAAAAATCATTTGCATTCGTGAACGAAAGTGTTTACGTACTTCTCGTATTTTTTACGTTGGAAATCACAGAAATTTTATAATTATTTCCATAAGAATTTCTCTCATCAAAGTTGAAAAAAAAGTTTTAAATAATGAAATCAATGCATGAAAGGTTATTCGTTCGCGGAACCGCGACACGAAACGGCGACTGTTTCGAATACAAGAAGCTTCGATCAGAGTCAACACTTTCAACGTTCGAGCATCAATTGCATCGTCTCATCGTCGATAATTCCATGAACTACAATATATCGAGTCGTGAACCTACTGGATTATACCTGTAGATCGCATTTTCCGAGTACCGAATGCCGCTCGACGATGCAAAGGGACACTCATCGTATCGTGTCGCGTATGCTTACAAGTTCAATTATCGAAACAATCAGCCGGCAGGCTTTCCCCGAATTACGCGCTCGGTCTCGTGTTCCGACGATTTTTTTCTCTCTTCGCTTTATTGAATCATCGCACCGACGTTTCTTCCTCTTCTTTCGTCGGGGCTTCGTTTCGTTCCTTAATTATTGCCGTGCACACGTGCATTCTTCGCAAGCCGAACGACGCGATTAATCGCGGAAAAATTGATCGTTCGCTCGTCGATGCAAATGCGAATCTTTTTTTTTTAGCGCAACGTCGCCGAGTTTCTTCGTCGTCATTGTCCTTGTGCCGATTTCTCTGACATTGCGCTCACTACGATAATTTTCAAGGCAAATTTCGTTCGCTATATTCGCGCATGGTTTCCTTATGCCCCTTTGGACTGGACATTCCGATGCGATTTAATGCATGCAAAAGGCACGACAAACCCATTCGCCAAAACCACAATTGTAGCTTCGATATTTCATAAACCTTGCGCATATGAGCGCGCTTAACGAAATCCATGCGCGCGCATCAGCGGGGTTCAAAGATGCTAGTTGCAGAATTTATATAAGTATACCTACGCACAAGTATATTCGACGCTCCGGAGTAGATTTGCATATTTGTACAGCGCTTCGTAAAGCGAGCTTTGCTAATTCGCTCTTCACGGTAGCGACGAATCGCGTCAATGCAAAATCGGGTAAAGTTTTTTTTTCGATAAAACACGAGGATGCCGATTGTGCGAATTATGCCAATGAAGGTAAAAAAATGATTAATTGATCTGAAAATTAAGTGGATAAACCCGAAAGGCCGAGAGATCATTCGGAGAATTGTGGAGAAAAAAAATGGCGCTTCGACATCGCGGTGAGAGACGAAATAATGTCACCCGTTGGACAATGGTGATGTATTAGAAGCGTTGAAACGGTGAATCGGCGCCCGACTAATCCCGTGTTATCTGCACCGAAAACAATGGATGTGGGAATTGATAGCGAACGAAACGTTTACCCGGCACGAGTCTCGGAGCGCACGCTGGTTTTGTACGGCACGAGACGTCACCGCGACCACGAACGAAAACGGAAGCACCGAACGTTCGTTACCGGTCGGACACTTGCGCCTTGGCGCAGAAGAGAAACAGAGGAGAGCCACGGAACCGTGTATGTGCTCTTCGCGAGGCGAGCGGTAGTCACGGGCCTCGCGCCGGGGCGTCGAACGACTCGAAACAAAGAGGAAACAACACCTCGGCTTCGACTGGCTGAAGCCCCGAAGAAAACGACGGTCCGGCGCTACCGTCGCCCCCAGGTCTGTCTCGGCATGACCGAAGATCGGCTACACACCCGTTCGCAAAATTTATTATTTTTTTATTTTTTTCCATGCGTCGCCGAAGTAATATATTGTCGTCTCGAGAGACACTCGTATACATCAAGCAAAATGCCTGCGGAAGGTGCAATCTCGGCTGTATAATATGCGGCAAAAAAAATCAACCAACTTGTATCTCTTTCAGCTTTTTTTAAACACTTTTATGCAACGATCGAAAAAATTACAGACTTATACCTACATTTTTAGAGCTTTGAATATACCGTTTTAGAACGTATGGAGCGAAAATAATGAATTTTGATTAGTTTCAAAAAACAAAAATACTTTCAGCCACGAGAAAAAAAACGACAGGGTTTACATTGATTGCACGAAGTTGCCGCAGATTGTACTTCCTCTACAAAATATCTCTACGACTATCAGAATATTTCGTTTCGATCTCGTAGTCTTTACGATACCAAAAAAATTAATTTCTCGAAGAGACTCGGCTTTGTTCGTTCAAAGGCTGTCGTGTAATAAATTATCTACATCGTCTCTAGCGTCCCGAGGAAGTCGACTCGATTATCCTATTTGGGGTCAGACCTCGTCCGTAGCCCCGACGTCCGTTCCGGTCTCCCGACTATCTTATGCAAAGCGTTTGCCAAGCTTTCGGGGATGTTCCGTTCTGCTTTCTTCGCTCACCGAATCCTCCGTCGCTTGCGGATGCTTTGACCGGGTTGCGCGGTGTCACTGATGGTCCGTCGGTCGTAGTATCTCCGTTCGTTACAGTGATCGACCGAACGAGCCCCGGCGTCGGCGAGCGTTAGTAGTGCAGAGGTGAGCGGCCCGAGGTCGTCACTTCCGCTTACCAACTGAACCGCATTGGTCATTCGATTTAAAAGTTTAATCAGGGGCCTATAAAATTACAGTTCCTGACTGCAGCAACGGCAGCGGCAAAAGTCGATGGTTACGTGCTAACCGTCGAGGAAACTGTCGAGAGAGTATGCAAGGGTGTGTTCGATCGGCCATTATTCCAGCAGTGAAATATACGCCTCTGCATTAACGTTCACGTGGCCCGCCGTTGGTACCCGGGCACCCGGCTTGTCTCTCCGTCCATATACCGCGAGATCTTTCGCTTTGCCGACGGCCTGCCAGGGCTCTTCTACTTCTAGATACACCGCGAAACTTCCATACACCTCTCTGCGCCCATTCGACTTATGCCTTCGTTCTGAAACACATCGCGTTACTTGGAACCGTGTAAACCAACTCGGAAAAAGCTTTCTCCACTTCTTCGGCCGTCGCGATCTCGTAGAATAATTCATTCGCGTTCAATTCGCGTGTACGTACTGTACGCGTGAGTGACGAGCCGACGGGCTCCATTCCTCTGGATTCCTATTAGAGACCGGAGCGAAGAAACACGCAACGAAATGCGATAACCCGTTACCGAATAAACCGACTCCTTCGTTTCGTTCGGTCAAGTTGATTTCGATTTATTGCGATCCTTGCGCAATTCACTCGCGGCGAAAATTGAGAGAAGGCGAGAAATATATTAACAAAAAAAAATTGAAAAATTAGGGTACCTTATGGATAGATTTTTTTGAGCGACAAAAGCACGTCCAGGAGGCGTTAAATTAACGCGGGTGTTCCTTACGCCCGGACACGCGCTGCCCACATACGAGCGAACGAGTTTACTAACACTCGAATTAATTTGTTACAAGCGCGCCAATGGGTACATTGTGTTATAACACTACGGGAGGGCATTATCGCACCTGTTGAGCTTTGCACACGCTCGATAACAATAGGATTCTCTTGCGGGACTTAACGTCCGCAACTGTATTGTACCTGGCGAGCCGGAATGCACGTAAGCTCGTCTTTCCGAATGCACTCTGATCGCAATTCTCTGGTATCGATGGAAATACGTTGTCTAAATTTTAGAAGTCAACGAAACAAATCATTCGCTTCCTCAGGTTTTGGAAGAATTTACCAGCGTTCATTTCATTGCAACAAATAGTATGTTAAGGCCTATTGTCGAGCGAACTGAATTTTTTGCTTAAAACTACAACACATCGTAATAAATTTGTTTTCTGTTGAAAAATTCGTTAACAGATGAGTTGAAAAAAAAGTTCAACAAATCATTTGAAAAGCTTTTTTTAAGCAGTCAAGTCCTTGATTTTTCTGAATATGTATGAAGTCCTGTGGAATTCCTTTCAATTACTTTTTATCGAAAAAAATATATTTTTTCTCGAAAGAAGATCCACGGAAAAAAATATCGTAAATTGAATCGTGAAGATCGCGGATACTTCCAGAGTGATATATCCCGCGGACGAGTAGAAGTTGTACCGAAACGTGTCACGAGTGGAATCACGACCGCGATCATCAATGAAACGAGGTCTCCTGCGGCAAGGCGCAAGAAACGCGCGACGAGCCTTCCTCCTACCCTTTATACTAACCGGCCGTGGCGTATACCAACGGCAGCAACAGGAGTAGGCTTTATTGAATGAAAATGCCGAGACGTTTTTGTCCCCGTCAGAATCTCTCAGGATGAGAAACAATAGCCATTATATAGAACAGACCGCAACATTCGAGCGCGTCTAATACAACAGCATAGAAACGTCTTTCGAACGTGTACATGTTAAACGTGTGTCTTTTGACGCCCAGTCGAACAAACGAAAGAAAAAAAAGACACTACACCCCAAGTTAATGAATGCGGTATCGATGATGAACGTGTGAAAAATTTTCATCGCGGCAGATTCATTCGCAAACAGTTGTTTCTGCATCGTTGGAAATTAACGTCAGTAACGATCGATCGATCTTGCTCGCGGAATCGCGAGTTTTTGTTTTTCGAGCTTTCGTGCGTGTCCGAAATATCGTAGGGTATTTACGAACTTTGGGTTTAGTATGTGTCCCGTGTGTGTGCAACACGCGAGCGGGATCAGTGTGCCATTAAAGCTACGCACGATCGCATTATGCCTTAAGGACAATCGTGGGAATTCCATTAGGTGGCCTTGAATGGTTCATTCATGTCGATCAACTCTTTTACGAAGAGGGAAGGCCTGACAGATCAATCGGCCGTTCACGGGAACGACCGACGACGACAACGACGGGACTACGACGAGCGTCGGTGAGAGTCATCTCTCTTTCTCAATTGTATAGACGTTGCGAGGGTATCGCCGCAACATTATTGTGCATTCGCGTGCTTGCCGCATTCTTTTTTCGTCGTAGAACGAGACAATTTGCCTCGCACGATATTTTCGTCAATTTTCTTCGACTTCAAGGTCGCATTCGTCACATCGTCGGCTTCGAATTATTTAACAAAATTTCGTCCTTTTATTCGTTTATTTCGTTTACAATTTTGTTATCGTTTTCATATTTATTATTTCAGAATGCTCGATAATTATGAAAGGGGCGAGGTGACACCGCCGCCCGTGAGCAGCTACGGAGGATCGCCCGGTCTCTTGGCTCTTCATTCTTCCCTTTACGCGACTCCGACCTCGCGAGCTTACGAGATCGACTCCGGAATCGACGGAAACGATGGCTCGATGTCGATAGACACTCAGATGATTCCGGTAAGTTTCTCATCAACACATTTTCCTTGAAGCATCGAAATGTTTTCGTGACACAGAGACATAAAGTTTGCTCATTATTAATTCACTACACACCAACTTGAATACAAGTAAACAAAAAAACTGGAAATTATCATTTTCATACTATTTCCTAATTACTTTTGTACCCACGCAGATTCCTCTGGGAGAAAACTTTCTATTGAAATTTATTTAATAATATCGTCGAATATATAATGTAGTTCCCAAACTTTACAGAATCATCAGATATTCCCAAAACCATCGAGATACCTTCTGCACGCCCTGGCCCCAGGATTGTTCCTTACAATCTTCGATTGCGCGCATATACACGTATGCGAGACTATCGAAATGTTTGAAATTTCGCAGATACCAGGAATGCTCAGCGGCCCCGCCCAGCAACGATTGGAGGACATGTCTTGGTTGGCCTCGGCTCCTCCGCTGGACTATCAGCAGGGATTATCGTCGATTCCCGCCGGAGTGAAGATGTGTCATCCGGGTAGCTCGGCGCAGCGAAGTCTCAAGGAGCAACGAATACGCCGACCGATGAACGCCTTCATGGTGTGGGCAAAGGTCGAACGAAAGAAATTGGCCGACGAGAATCCCGATCTTCACAATGCCGATCTCAGCAAGATGCTAGGTGAGTCGTACAACCTTCGTAAGAGTTATCATTATCAACACGGAGTCATGATTACCCTCGCGGCATTCTAAATAATAAGCCCAACTTGAATCCAATGCAGACACGTGAGATCGTAGAACGTATAGCGATAATTTGCTCGTTATTTTTGCACACGAGTGGACACACTGTTGTAAACCACAGAGTATCGCATACTTTGTTGCATACGAGCGCGGCGGCTATTAGCGCAAAATAGTGCTCTTCTTCGCGCGGTTTCTTTCACTTCGGTCGCCGCGGGTTAGACCCCGATGGGAATGAGAAAGTTGGGAAAAACTTTTATCTTGCGCCGCGCCAACGCCGAAAGGTTCGTCGTGCGTTATTATATTAATTGGTGTGGCTGCTGACACGTAAAGTACGGGAACCTGTGAGATATGGCGTAGAGGCAACAACGTGGTCCAACTTATAAGGAGAAAGGAAACGTTATTATCCGGATCCTCTGTGCGATGCGACGGTAGCACTCATTTATGGCTCTAGAGCGCGAAAGACCTTACACGCCTTTTCGACGGTAAAATAACGAGCGATTTGACGTTATGATAGAAAATTTACTTCGACTTCTCGGAAACTTGGTATAAAAGATCCCTCACTGAGCAAACGGGGTAAAGAAAGTAGATATGGAGTAATTCGAATGAGCAGATTTATGAAGGCAAGAAGTAGGATTCACTTTGGGGAGGGCCGAATATGCGAAGAAATTATCTTTTTTCCGGTAAAATTCGGATTAGATGCATAAAATGAATATACTATTTATGTTTCTTGACTTTCAAATAGTATCCAGAATTAACCGTTCACCGAACAAACGAGAGAAGATTATATAGAGAATAATCTAAAATAGCAGGGTAATGAAGGTAATTTAAAAAAAAGGAGTATCTCCTTGAGGATGTTAAAATATTAGAAAAATATCACATTTACCAGTGTAATTGGACACCTAACATCCGTGTAACCCAATTTTCATATCAATCCATTCTGTGCATTTATTTTCTTTTCTCTGAATTTCTTGTTCGTCGAGGCTTTCTACACAAAATCATACAAAAAATAATTAACCGGATTGAGGGCGATCGTCGTTATCGTCGTGAGCGTGGTACCTTGGATTATCGGCAATTCACATCCGAGACGTTACTAGCAGCGTCGGTACACTCGCTCAACGAGAGCCCGAGCGTCCGGCTTGCGGCTGTGTTCGTTGAGAAAAGTTTTAATCCTTTGGACACGTGCGGCACGCGCAATGTATAAAACTTTCGATGCCAACAATAATTCGTCGTTGTTGGTTCTGTACACGTTCTCACAATGTTTTTTTCCTTACTTCATCTTTATTTGCACTTTTTTTCTTTTAATTACCTTTCACCGTTCGCGATCAATAAGTGTTCTAATTATTCTCCATGTGTTTTATCATTTTTTTATTCTTGTTTTTTTATATCGAGTTCAACTAGCAGTTGTACTTGACGGAGGAAAACGCGCCTTATCGATCCTCGCCATCGATCCCGGTAAATCATTAGCCGGATCTCTCGAGCGCTGACACGGCTCAAAGTGGCATATTTTTTATTTTGCTCTATCACGAACGGAAAATCGTCGCACGATTTATCGATATAACTATTAGGCTTGATCGGTCGAGCGATGTTATTGGCATGACGCGGCTAAGATTGTTATTCACGTCGGGTCCAAGCCCTCCCCGACCTTCTTTGCTCCTTTCCCTTGCCCTCTTACCCTCTCGGCGAGTTTTTCCTCTCGTCGCTACACCCCCCGTTCCACCTTCTTCGTATTTCGTCTCACTCTCGACTCCTTCTTCCTATCGCTGTATTCTTCGCTTCGTATTTTTTCTTTCTTTCTTTCCTTTTTTTTTTCTTCTTTTCTTCACCCAGACATCGTACATATTCATGCGCGTGCTGTATGTCGCGCGTTCGCCGTACGTCCATCCGTACGTCCGTTACTCGACGCGTGCCTCTCCGGCGGTGCGACGCTTTTGTACTCACGTATACGATTTTACGTTAATGTATTTGATTCTCGTATGGATCATATACGAGAGAACTATATTCTGAACGCATGTCTGTTGGCGTTGTCGTCCAAGTAGGCGCGAATAAAGAACAGCGTATAACTTCGTTTTGAAGTTGCAAATTTCGGCTTTTATGAGCGCTCGTCGCGATTGGCTCTCGAGGTGAGCAAAATAACGCACAGATGACAATTCACGTTATTAATCAAATTTGAGGCCCAGTGAGTGACACTTCGTTTCCGAATTTTGTTCTTGCGATTATTTCACATTTTAAAAAAATTCTGTGAATCTAGAAACATCCGACTGTTAGATCAATGTCTATAAACATATTTTTTATAGCCTAGACAATAAAAAAAAGGCAGTTTCTCGTTTCTGTTTGTCCTTAGCAACTTTTTATTAGAAGCTGCAATAACTTTTTGTAGACTTCGAATCGCAGCATACCTTGCGATGTGTCCTCTGCCTACAAAAAGTAGTCTTTCCATTGAATTTTAAATTTTTTCATATGCAACGTCTAATATTTTGGCTCAAAAATGTGTATCTAAAGAATTGTGAAGACTCACAAAACAAGTATTTTAAAAATGCAATGAAAATGTGTCTCTCAAAATTTCTTATACCACATCGTCTTTCGATCGTGTGCCTTTGTTTCGAATTTGCGGGCGCAAATGTATTCTTTGCAAATTTCTATAACGCGAAACTAAAGATATACGGTTAAGACTACGTGTCGTTGAAATATCAGGGGAATCGAGTATGTATATGTACGAGTTGTCGAGTCTCTCCGAAGCGGGTGAGTCGTCGTTACACGAACGGAATCTCTCTCTGCTCGCCGTAGGGTCCTATATCCGGTGACACGCGTGCCCGCGCATCTTTATTAATCACTCATCGACCGTTAACTCTCTCATCTATCTACTTTTTCCGCGGTTGGGGGGCGCGCGCCACGGTCGTATTGTCAACATTCTAAGATATACACGCTCGTTACAACGCGAAGATACTCAAATAACAATATATCGCTAACAATATTTATTATACAACTAGTCTCTATATTAACTCCGGCGAGACGAAGCCACAGGTATGCCGTATGCTCCTTTTATCTCGCTGATGGGCGCGTCCTGGAAAATTATTGGTAATCACACCAGGCGAATGCCTAAGGAGGCTTTACGAGCGACCTCGAATATGGCTGC
The DNA here is from genome assembly GCA_963924025.1 of Ischnus inquisitorius. Classification (NCBI taxonomy): domain Eukaryota; kingdom Metazoa; phylum Arthropoda; class Insecta; order Hymenoptera; family Ichneumonidae; genus Ischnus; species Ischnus inquisitorius. Next base: position 9,262,828 of record OZ001248.1, on the reverse strand, counting down.
GTATTATTTTAAACTGTGCTATGCATACCGTCGACGCACACTCGCGTGTGGATGATATACAGGAAAAACACTCTTGGTGCATCACTCAACAAACGAAGGTGGATAGGGCAGAGAGTGCGACAAATTGGGACTGCGGGAACTGAAATAATTACCAAAATTGAGACGCAAGTATTTGAAAAATCAAAATAATCCATAAAAACACGAGGATAATATTTCATAAAAGATGAGGTAAAATTTGGAACGAAACTGTTCATTTAAAAAAAAAGAAGTAACGCAACTTGAGTTTTGTTTTCTCCAATACTGTTGCAATTTTGATAGACATTTTCGTGCATTACTTAAAATTTATTATAAGAAATTTTCCCGTTCTGCTTTACGTTTCCATTTTACCCCCCTTTCACTATTTTCTGTGCATACTCTGTATTTTACTGCACCTGTTTGTTACCTGAGCCTAAGAGAATTTTAATAGCTACCGTAATACGCGAGTTAATCGTCGAGAGATTTTCGCGGTAAAACTCTCTGAATAAAATGTAAACCTGCGCCACGAGAGATACGAGACAACGACAATGGCAACAGTAAAGGAAAAAAAAAGAATCTTGTATTTTCTGAACCTGGCTCGTTAAAACGACGCGGTAAAACTGTCGATTCACGATTATCTCGTCGTCGTCCTGCAACAGACTTATAACCCACTCACTCGCGCTGCCTGCGGAGTTCATGCATCACGCAGTTAAAATCTGTAATGTCGATGCCGAGGGATGTGGTCTATCGTAGCGAGTATTAAGTGTTCCTCGCTAGGTTGCCGGTTATAAGTAAGGATAATAACGAGAAGCATCGGGTTACTTATACCGCTCGTCGAAGTCTATTTACCCGGTTAATGAAAAATCAATAAGATCCCCCCGGCTAGATTAGAGAGATCGTAATTTTCCTCGGCTCGCCGGTCTCGAGCTATTTCGTCGCGTTGACCAGAGAAACCCGGGGCGGCTCGATGGGCCAGAAGAACGGAGAATTCTCCTTTCCTACCCGCTCGATTCACGAGGACAAGACCATAGCCGTGGGCAAGGTCGTGCCGAAAATGCCGCGAGGGAACCCTTGGGAGCATATCTCAATACCCTCCGTTTTGGACCATTGCCTGTTCACACTTTCGCAAGGGAAAGGAAGCGGTGATAGAAAATATTTATCGACAGTATGAAATCACTTAGGCCTTACGAACTACCCGTAATTAAGCCCTGATATATGGGGCGCATTTACGTCCAGCATCTTTGACCAGTCACTACTCTTGAATTATATCCGTAAGAATAAAAGATGGTGAAGAAATTTCGAAAAAATTGTAAAATAACGTTCAAGTGTTGCTCCTTTGGGTGCTCGAATTACACATTTCCGCAAAATGTTTTTCGTTGTTTCCGAAAACTGTACAGTTACTTCTAAAAATTTACTCCTGTTCTACAACGAAATTGCTTTAAATCCAAACTTTTTGAAAGTGATGATATTAAAAAAGTATTTAAACTCCGTGATAATGATTGCAAGAATTTGGAGGCAAGTTTCGAGTTTGTCAAACGCTCGGGTCGTTCATTATTAGGAGATATGTAGACGTGTATGCCTAGTAGACGGATAATATAGTACGCATAGTCCGAGTGTCGGCGACGCCCGCACCGTTCACGGACCACCTACGACAAATGTGGCAGCCGGCAAATAACAGGAGGTATATGTACGCGTAGAGCGGCGTTACCGACGTCGTCAGGCGAGATAGAGGGGTACGTCCGACTGCGAGAGTCTCCTGTATCGTTGTTTAGTGCCCCTGATTACCTCGTATAGCTTACGAGGTGAGATCGAACTCCGAACCTCGGTTCCGCGGCGTTCCCTCCGCTGCGTTACAATGTGTCTACGATATTACATGTTGTGTATGCATGTCGCACGTGTATATCTATACGCGATTCTGTCTCGACACGCGGATAGAGGGATAAATGATAGCGCCGCGGGCTGTCTCACCCGTTCGATTGCTGCCTTTTGCCGGCGAGACGATTTATTAATATCAATAAACGTTCGATAACAATATGTCCCGAAAAAAAAAATAATAATCTTCAATCGAAGAAACCTCAACGAAATTATGATCCGTTGACCATTCGTATTTTCCCCTTTATCCCTGAACTTTACAACGAAGAACCCGATACTCGAATACATTTGAATTGAAGATGAACAACACGGAGCGCGAAACAGAAAATAAAGGATCTAAAAAAAAAAGTTCAATCGAACTTTAATCTCGGCACGTGATTCGACGCGATTCGCAGCATTGCAAGTGAGTGCATATGTAAAAATAGATGGGAAAGCCTATTGTTAACGGCAGAGCGTAACGCGTGCCATTGTTGGATCGACAAAAACGTTAATTGTAGCTGCTCGAGAGAGACACGAAATTCGTTATCACTCGAAATAATTGATCGATTAGTTCGATAGCAACGTTAGTTGAGGCAGTCGAAGCGCATCGCTCGTATTATCAAGCGAAGTAATTGATTGTTGCAATCCGACAATGTACCGAAGAGCAGCTTTTATCAACGAATGAGGCAGAGTTTACAACAATTATTCGGATACTTTGCGGTCCAGATACTGCGAATAACTCAAATAAATCTATACATAGAGCAAAAATTTATTAAAGGAAGAATCTGAAACGACGAAGTATGCGAAGATATATGCGACGGTCACTTTGTGCGATACCGGGGCGCAGTTTTGGGCGATGCTCCACACAGTGTAGAATCAGACCTCGCACCGTTCTGGCATCAGAATCGAGAAGAGGGAAGGAAGCGCCGGTCGCATATATACGCCGACGGTTCTCTCTTCGCTAAGCTAAGGCAATAATAAGCCATAAGCGCGCGCTCTCTGCATAGAATGCCAGGTAATGAGGTGGAGTCTCGGGGCCGGAGTCTGGCCGCACCCTGCGCTTACTTTGCCGACGAGCGAGAGAGGCCCACCTAAACTGACGACGACGACGACGACGACAGCGTCGTATCCATACGTGCACAACGCCGTTTCGAGACTCGCGAAGCGCCTATCGACGAGCCTCGAGAAAATAAGCTCGAGCTCGAATAACCATCTTGGACCCCCCCCCCCCCCCCCCCCCTCCCTCTCTCTCGAGATTACGAAATCTCACGCGTTATCCACACGGCGCGATGGCAAAATGTTAGACGGGTTTCAAAATAAATTATTGTATTTAGGCAAGTACCGAGAGGGACGCTGATTCTTCGCACGATGAGGAGAGGAACATTATAGTTCATATATATCGCCGGACTAGGATCTCCCGAGGGGATGAAGCGCAACGCCTTCTCAAAGTACATACCATTAGAAATAGTAAAACCAATCCTAGCACCGCCAAAAGATTAGTTCTGATTGCGAAGCCAAGATTCAACTAATACGTGGCATCCGATGATAAATTCGTGTATTTTTGTCTCGGATAAATGTTCATTCTTCCCTGCTCGTCGAACCATTGGAAAAATAGTGATACATGCTTTGCGTCACGTTGATCATTTAGAAAATTATTTTCCTTCAGAGATGAATTTTTCTCGTCTTACTGAAAATTGATAAAAAAAAGATTTGATTCCAATTTTTTGATCCGAGTTAATGGTGTTTCTTTTCTATAAATCGAATGCCGATGCAAAGTTCATGTTTCATTGTTCATAAGGAAAATTTCTTTCGTAATCTATTGTGTCGACGATTTTCGATCAGATAAATCAATCTCGCCGCGATCAAGCGTGAAATAGCAATTTGTTATTACTTTCCCGAACTATTTGTCATTCCGGCAATTCCAGCAGTCGAAACAGATGACAAACAGTTTCTACGCGTCGCGCAGGAGTCTCGTTGCGACGTACATACATAATATTCGCTTCGACACATCCAACATACACGACGAAACGTTGGATGCCGAAGTGTCCCGATGTCTCTTCTTCTCATCTCAAATCAACTGTCAAACTCAATGACGGCTTCGGAAGGTTGAGATTCGCTGGCGAGAACATTTGCAGCACGCGCGTCACGTTCTTGCGAGCGCGTGGCCCCCGTCGGGAATCCAGACGACCAGACACTTGGGCTATCTCGCGTGTTTCCTTCCTCCTCTCTCCACCGTTTCGATTCCTCGTCTCGTACTCGTAAAATCGCACGATCGTAAATCAATTCCCGCATATTATGTTCTGCGGTTGTTTCGCTATGCGATAAAAAAAAAATTAATAGGGAGCGATCGGAGGTGCAAGCTTGATGTCTTACTCTCCCGAAGGGTTTGACACCCTGAAATTTGACGATTATTCGTTACGGAGTCTTGTGGGCCCATTTTTTTTCTGTACAGAATTTTCAACCCGAATTTCACACTTTTTCTCTTCGTAAATCATTATTATGCATACGTTATACATTCATAATTATATTGTGCATAAATACATCATGTAAGTAAAATATATTCAAAGCAGTGAAAAATTCATTATTCAAAGCGCGTTTTACATACACGTCGAATAAATGCATAATATATTTGTAAGAACGAATATACCGTTTCGTACGTGTATATAGATTTAAAAAAGAATCAAAAAAATTCCAGACATATTTATCGTATACTTCTTGATTCTCGATTGTCGATCCAAAAGTTTTCATAAAATACTTGCTAAAGACTATAATGTTGAAAATGTTCATCATATTCGTATGAAGACTTTGCGATAAAATCCCTGTGCAGGTTTGTTCGTAAATCCAAGAATCAAGGATACGAGAAATATCTTTTCGTGTACGAAAAATCGCGGATTCCAGGTGGGAGCGTAAAGTTCATATAGCCATGCGCTAGCGCGAGTCCCCGAGGTCTAAAACCAAATGAAATATCGAATCGCTCGGCTGAAAAGATCAGGAAATTCAAACGCAAGAGAATATATCACGCTCAAGATCTTTCGATTAACAGTTTATGAATTCGCGCCCGAGTGCACAAGCGTTTGTAGATCTCTCGGATCTCTCCCACATCGTTCTCTCGTTCCTCCGCGGTTGGACTGGTCCAGAGTCTCTGATGCGTTACCTATAAACGCAACGTGTATGCCGCGTAACACTTGCGCAAGTACAATACACGGAACGATCGTACACCTTATAGAAGTGTTGCCATATAATGCCATTCGGGTATGTATCGCGTATTATATACAGTTGCAACATGCGTAGAGAAGCCGAACGACCGAGGGATGGGGGAAACCTAAACATAGCGAGAGATGAGACCGAGAAAAAAAAAAAAGAAATAAAAAGATAAAAAATAAAAAGCGAAAGATATAAAACGAACATAGAGTTGAGGGGCCGCACGCGCTCGGACGAGAAACGCGGAGATGAGATACATCACGGGACGGGAGACGTATTATTAATGGTGACAGTGGGCGACCCAGGTTGGGCGGGGTGCGCATCGAGCGCGGACCTCAGCGCTTCTTCTGCATCTTCCTCGTTCTATCTATTCCTCTCTTCCTTCTCTTATCCTTCCGTCCCCGCGTCCCCTCCTCACACCCGTTACTCCCGCAATATCCGCGATACTGCATACGAATCATTCGACTATTATGTTTCTATATCCCTGTAACCCGAGGCGTGCAAATTGTATCTTTCTTTACCTTCTATGCTAAATTGACATTCAGACGATGTTTCCATAATTTTTTTCTCTTCGCGAGAAATTTTCGATTAAATTTCAAATTTACTTGAGTAAAAAAACATTATTGAATATTATCAATATGAACAATACCGATAAAGGTAATCATGAATTTATATCGAAAAATGTACTTTCTATAGAAATTTCCTAGCAAGTTGGATCCGCAAGTGACGTCGAGTACGTGGCGCAGAAAATTGTTGCGCGATTTTAAAGAGTAGCAACGAGATTCCGTGAACGCGTAAAAGGCCGCGGTCGATGTTAATGGAATTCAGAAAAACATTACGGTGCGAACTCTGGAAAATGTCACGAATTCCATATTCTCCATACTGTCGCGGGTATCCGATAATGATATTCGTAATAGAGAGGAAGAGAGATTGAGACGGAAAAAAAGAAGAAGAGAAAAGAAACGAGGGATAAAAGTGCTAACGCTATTAACGCAAGAGTCAATAATCCATTATCGAAGAATAGGTAACGCTCGCAAGATCGAGAGGCGATACTGCCAAGGCAGCGGAGTCGTGTATTAGGTGAGAAAAAGGTCTCGTATGAATTTGTGGAAAATGTCAGAGCCGCGCGTGTGTAAGGAGAAAGAGAGACGAGAACGAAGCAACGTCGAGGAAAGAGTCGCGCGGTAGGCGCTTTGTACGACCTTCTGACTTCGCGCGGGAGCTCCGCGCTCGACGACACAGTGGAAAAAGTCTCTCACCGGGGTCTCTCGCGTGCCTGCTTGAACTCTGACGTTAAACTCCGCACCATCGCCGTCGTCGTCGGCGTCGTTGACTCCGGTAACACCACCTGGCATTTGGACGAAAAATGTTCCTCTCGAACGGCACACGCGATTCGAAATGAGTTCGTTCGGTTATCGATTACACGCGGCAAGAATTTTATTGGAAATAGATCGTGGGAGAGTCCAATGAATTTACACGTTCCGAACCCTCTTTTTTGTCTCTTGGATTCAGATTGCAGAAAATCAGACTTTTAGGCAGAAATGATTTTTTAATTATATGCATTTTACGAGTTTTCTTGTTCTTCCACTTTTCCAAAGATAATCCGGGCCTTAACATCGTTGAAAAGAATTTTTCTTCTCGTTTCCTGTACGATTTATATTTCTTATAAAGAGCTCGAAACTTTCAGCCCGGGATGATTCTCAAATGAATTTCAATACAGCCTCGGAACTGAAGATGACAATTTTTTTAATCCTCATGTAAACTGTTCTCGAAAAAATTCTTGTGTGAAAAAAGTACATAATGAGGCTTCTATCTTTCAATCTCCGGTCTCGGTGTCTCGACCTCCGGTTCGCTCTTTATGCCCCGAAAAACACGAAAATCGTCGGTGTCGTGTAACGGGGCAAGCCGCGGTTGATCTTTAACCGTCGTCGTAGACCGCTGCCTCAAGGGAGACCCCGCGACGTCCGAGCATTAGAATACCTAACGAGGACATCGCAGTGGGACGGAGTGCGCGGGTGTGACGATGAATCAGTGCGGTAGAGAGTTCACCGGTTCCCCGCTCGCACACATCCGCGGGAACACATGAGAATATTAAAGCGTTATATACTGTCTGACAAAGAGACGGACGCTTTGCTATCTCGCTGTGCAAGTACCCTGATTTTCCGAAACGTTTCAAATTGACAATCACGTTTGTACCGGCGACTCTCGAATTCACGAAAATTCAAATTAAATCTCGCGAATAATTTCAGTATTTGCGAATAAAAAAATTATACGTCATGAATTAAACTATAAATAAATTATTCATAAAATGAAACGAATGCTAAAAAAAGTTACCGAAAAATAAACTGAAGGATATGTATAAAAAATTGTATTACGCATCGATTAATAAAATAGGAATCGTAATAATTATTTAAATAGTGAGAGAAAAGATGGTACAAAAACCGACGAAAGTATATTTATACAAAAAAAAAATGAGGGTGTAACAGCTTTGTATTATATACATTACGATCGTATGCTCCTTCAAACTCGGTCTCGTTTTTCCATCGCGTATACGAGCCCTTTGGGATCTCTACCGGTGAGCTGAAATATACAAAATGAAATATGAAATAATGGTTCGTGCCCGTGGCTGGTTGAAGGCACGGGCGCACCCATATCTACGCCCCCATGCGCCTATGTGGCCGTACAAGATGCACATGCTTGCAAGATACATAATGTATATAGCAATGTATACACATATATACTGCACAGTTCGTATATGTATAAAATACACGAAGCGTACTCCTTGCAGTCTCTCTGGTTGCATTATGTGTTTCTCTAGCGTACACGTTTATATACATCCGCCTCTCTTAGTTTTTTCTCGTTTTTTTTAAATGTAATATTTTTTTTAATACGATGCACCGAACATCTCGCCTCTGCCTATCAGTGCCTCGGCGTTCGATATATTGCTACATTGCAGTGACGACGTTAAATCTTAATCGGTAAATTTCTATGCTATCTTGTATTTGTGATGCAAGAAAATACAAAACGGTTCGACAATGATTTATCGATTGATCGCTTTCTCTGTACATGCTGACGGGGAGAAGAAAGACCGGTGAGATTGAAAAAATGAACTCAAATTTTTCTTTTGTTCGATTACTACAATGCGATTTCTTTTTATCGACGTCCGTGCTGACATCGTTGAAACTTTGTTGCAGGAAAGAAGTGGCGAGGCTTAACACCCCAGGACCGAAGGCCCTACGTCGAGGAAGCCGAGAGGCTCAGGGTCATTCACATGCAGGAACATCCGAACTACAAGTATCGTCCGCGACGCAGGAAACACGCGAAACGCGCACCGGGCGCTCCGTCCTCGCCACCGGCGGCGACTAACGCAGCGGGAAATAGGTCGAATCCCGGTGGCACGACGATTCATCATTCCATGTAAGCGAAGGATCGCCGCGAAAAGTGCGAGAACGCGGTTGTGCCGCGCGATGACCTCGTCTTGGCGTCTCACAATAGTCTTTTGGCCTCGCGATTCATTGATGTATAAACAGGCCAAAATTAGAATTCGACTTTGTCCGCATGAATCTCATTCGCGGCACTTGTAGCACAATAGCGCGTGAATCACTGACCAACGTGAAAATTTAATCGTCCTTTCTTATTAACATTTTCGGAAAGACCGAAGATGGAGGGTTATCAAGGAATGCCGCAAATGCCGTGGGGCGGACACTCGCCCATATCGTCGATCTATCATCAGCAACAGCAGAGCATACAGGATTACAAATCCGAGAATAATTCCCTGTACGGCAGTCCCTACACGCCGATAATACACTCGCCGGACATATCGCCCGTCGCCAGCCCCGAGCCCGAAGGTTATTATCCCAAATTGATTTATTCATTGATTATAATATTAATTGTAGATTTATCAATTAAATGTATGTATTGTAATATATGGAGGACGGACCAATTAACAGAAATCGGATATCAATACACTAAGGCAGAAATTGCAGTGTTCTCGCATCAAAATTCTCAAAAGCACATAAAAGTATTACCAATCAAAGATTCAATAAATCGTTGAAACATTCAATTTTATCGGTAATTACAATTTCGTACAAGCTTGTAACATTTCTACAATACACCGGAAAATACTGTAAAATTGTGAGAACTAGAAAAAAAATGGGAATTCTAAAGTGCATTATAAATCTAATCACGGTTCTCTTTTAGTGTACAAAATCGGAAGGATAAATAAGAATCTCTTTCCACATAACTCATAACGCAAGTCGATGATTAACTACTAGGCGATAGTGCAGAAAGTTTGCTGGAAATATTTTTTTTCCATTCAATTTCCTTTTGCGTACATGTTACTTCAGATCGTCTCTAGCAGAGACTTAAATATTTCAAATATAACCGAACAATCGATGTGTGAAACAGGCGAAGGAACGCATCTTCCAGCCTCGCAGAATCCGGATCCGGAGCGAGATTTGATGGAAGGCACGTCGAAGCAGCACAACGACATGGTCGAGCAGAACAAGCGTTATTCGTACATGAATACGGAAAATCATCACGTGCACGGTGGACACGGTGGTGGAACGAGTATATCGTCTTGTCAGAACACAGGAGGGTACACGGACACATTGACGTACAAAAAATCGGTCAGTGAAAGCAACCCTATTCTTCTCATCTATGAAACAAATAAACTTCTATACTTTTGTTACTGATTAACAATTCTAATTTGTCTCAATTCAAAACGATAATATAATGCACATTCGTTTAATTGGTCGATGTTCGAAAACAGGTGAGTTATTTAAACTTTGAGAGACAAACGTCGAGCATTGCGGCGGTGGGTATCGCGAACGGTATGATGGTGTCCTGCAACAAGCTGCGCTCTGGATTCGAGAACGTGGGCTCGGTCACAGGAACGTTTTATCCGCCGGTAGCTTCGCCTCACGATCAGACCATACACTACAGCAACGCTCAGAGCAACAAGAGTGGAAGCTACTCGATGCAGGCAAGCGTCGACAGCAATTACAGTCATCAGGTTCAATGCGGCAATCGGCAACAGTCTATGTCGATGCGCGGAGGTAACGATGGTTGTTCCGGTAAGGAAATTCGTTTACTTGATCAAAATAGAAAAAGAACCCTTAGCATTAAAAAAACCTTTCTTCTACCCAGTACATTATAGAACATCTACGCAGTGAGCAACACATCACGATTTTTTTTTCCAAAATCAATCTGCTTTGGTCTGATGAAAAAAAATTTACATACAATTGAAATATTTCTTTATTTTTCTTTCTCTGCTATGTTCCTTTTATCCGCTAGAAATAAAGACATAAACAATTTAAAAAAAAGTCATTTCATGTTTTTGTAGCCGTTTCACACAGATACCAGATGTCTCATCATCAAGAATACCAGTCGGAATCCTCGAGTCAGCAACAGCAGCAGCAGCAGCAAGTGGTAATGGGTCACTTGGACGGTGGTATGACGGAAGAGGAACAGGAGCAATCATTGCAATTCGAGAAATATTACAAATATTCACATCCGACGAGCATCGCGCATTCGAGCTTGACGACGCAGAGTATGCTCGACAGTAATCACAATTACGCGAGCGATTTGCGTTACTATTCGCCGCAGCCGAGTCAGCTCGATCTTTCGAACAGTCAGTGCATCGTCGACGAACAGCAGAGCAAGGATAACAATCAATGCACCGGGGTTGGAATGAATCATGCGATGGAGCAGTATCATCAAAGCATTGATATGACGAAGTATCAAGAACAGCAACATCAGCAACAATCGCAGCAACAGCAACAACAACAGCAACAGCAGCAGCAGCAACAGCAACAGCAGCAACAGCAACAGCAGCAACAACAACAACACCAACAACAATTGCAACAGCAGCCTCAACAGACTCAAAACATTGAACAAGTGTCAAAGAGTGACGACGATTTCAGTGTGATACTTGCCGATGTTCGCAAGACGTGCTACAGTAGTTAGTGTTCATTCGACTCTTGTTCATCATTTTGTTGTAACACTTTTCGACAAAATTGTCTTTTCCATTTTTCGCCAGGTGAATATCTCGGTCATTGAGCGCGAATCGCATTTCAATGGATTTTCTATTCCTTCGTTATGAATTCGAATGAGTTTGAATATAAGTAATGTATATTATTGATATAAATACCAGTTATTTATCGAATTGTGATTGGCTTATTGGAAGCATATTTGTAAAGACATTTTTGTCGAATTCTAAAACTTTGACGAATGGCCGAGAGAATCTGATTCACTGCGACAGATGCCAAAAGCACATTTTTTAAATACAAGTCGACGACGAAGTTTCGATTTCGTCGTCACATTGCATTCTCGATCTCGACGAGTTCTCACTTAAGATTATCGATTAGCTAGATACGTCGTTTGCCGCGTTCGGCGCGGTGAAGCGACCCATTAAGTAGCTAGAAGTTATAGGAATTGCGAACTCGAGCGAAAAATGTTTGAAAAGGAAAAAAAAACAAGGCTTTCCGTAGCAGTTTCCGTAGCCTGCGAATAGTACGATTGTTCGGCGGGCAAACAAACGATGAAGAGTGAATAAAATGTTGTTATTATATCGCGCGCGTTAGTCTCGGAGAAAGTTGACGATTTCATTGTAAATTTCTCACGCAAATATCGTTACGTCTCCCTTCACCGACAAAAGGAATTTTTCTTTTATTCATTTCAATGGCGTAGTTTTCGACGCGAACGAAAGCCTCACGCAACACAGGATGCCAACGAAACTGCGCAACTACTTTATTCGCCCTCTTTGATTCTTCCTTTCTTTTTTTTTTCTTTCATCGTTGCTCTTCTCAAATAGAAAAGAAATCTCTTTCCATGGCTGCATCGAAGTGTACTAGTGATAAATATGCTACGGAATTCAATACAAAATGTACTTATAGCAAATCTCGCTTAACAAAGTAACGAATACACTCTGTTTTTTTCATTCTGTTTTTTCTATTTTTTTTTCTCTCTTCTGTAAGATCGTGCAATGGTTTTTGACTATTTGTTGTCGCTCGTTTGTAAATATTACGCGATATGCGAGCGTGATTCTGAAAAACATTGTTCGTAGACGTTTTTGCTTTAGAAAAAGAAAAATATGACTGAAATTCTGGTGAAAATGTAGCAACGAACGATTGTTCTCGCGTGTATGGATCTTTTTTTTACACTGATTATGGTGCTTCACCGTGGTAGATCGGACGTTTCGAATCTTCGCACCGACTCGACGTCGTCATCGAACGTCAACGATTTCTTATACACTTTTATGAATTAAGAGCGAACCCCGCTGTTAGGGAAAAATGTGTTTCTTTCTTTTAGGGACTTAGATAATTAACTCGATTTGTCATAAACAAGCATGCTTAGAATTCTACATTTGTATTTACAAGAAATAAATCATATTTTCCACCAACACGTTTTTGTTCCTTTTTTCTTTTGTCATTCGTGTCAATTTGATTTTTATTAAATACATATAAAAAATATGTATATAAGCTACAACGTCATGTGTAAAGCCGAAATTATACGTAGGTGTTAACTATACATAAATATGCGAATTACACAGCGTGCAATGGATTATCAATATTCTTTTTTTTGCCATTTTCCTCATCGTTATTGCGTGTTAGTACAATTATTACCGGCTGCGACGAAGGAGAAGGGGTCATGGATACACATTACAATAGTCCTTCCAGGGACGTCATTTCTAATCCTGTATTCTTTTATTTCGGGACAATTGACTCGTTAATAACCGTGTAAATGAAGAGTAATACTACCTAATTTTGTTCGAAAGTAAAAGACCGACGAAAGCCATATACCGCGACAAATTGTCCGCCTAAAATTCCACAATAATATCTACTACATCGAATGCTCTGTAAAATTGCTTATATTATTTGTCATATATACACATATATACACATAAAACGTGGGTATATATATATATTGCTGCTCGTGTTACAATTTTTTCTTCTTCATCGATTGCAAATCTTCGAATCCGAGCTCATGAGTTTCATTGGTACTGTATTGACTTGTACGTTTATTGTCGACTCGACCGTCGTTTGACCAGTTGCCATCCCCGCCACCGAAACGTCTCCCACGCGTGGCATCGATAAAACGCCCTCGGATGGCTAATTAATTCAAAGTTCAGTTCGTTGCGACTACGAAAAAAATTGAGTGTCGACGAAGCCGATGTGCGAATTCACTTTTCCCCCCTTTTATCCAGTCTTTATCGCCCAATGTCATCGATTTGATTATTTCACCCCATTTGTCGCGCGGTAAAGCACGCCAAGCACGGTATTTATTTTTCGTTTTTTTTTTTTTTTAATTACGTAATCTCTATTCGAATCTTAAATGGACAGATTTTCCAGTCTTTCGCAAAATTGCTCTCTAAAAAATCGAAGTCTCTCGTTATTACAAACGGCACCGCTTTGAGCGGATTGCTCGTCGCGTTTTTTTTTTGTTCATAACTCGACGAACTCGTCTCTACAATGGGAAACTGTACAACGCCATTGACAATTATCCTGACACGATCGGCGCGTTGAATAAAATTTCTCAAATTCGATCAACGCTATTTACAATTTTTAACTTTCGTTCTTTCTCAATCTTCTCATTGCCTTTTCTTTTTTACAACACCCGAGACGACGCGTGCAAGGGAAAATAATTTGAGTAAAAATTCTAATGACTCATTGAAAAACGCGCTATGCGATTGTCCGTCGCGTGGACGGTGGAGATATCGCGAGTTAAATTGTTACGGCAGTTTCCACGGTAATCTTGGAAAGTGGGAATATTTTTTTCGGGAATGTTCGGGCTCAGAATCGAATGGCACAGTAAGATTACTGTATGAATATTAGAAAACTCAATTCGAAATGGGATAAATGGAATGTTACATTAATAGGAATTAAAATGCCACGTAGAAAACACAGTCTGTGCAAAAATAAAATTCGTCAGGGACAAACACCGAACGATACGACGAATCGAAACAATTTTTTTTCTTCATAGGAAAATCGAATTTTTTCGTTTGTTTTTTGTCTCGTTTATCGAAGCAACGAACTCCCGGCGCTTAACGCGTTCGCATGTGTCATTCGTCCCACAGACAATTCTGCTTCATCGTCGAGTAGTACGAAAATATGAAAGACTTTTTGCAGGTTTTGATTCCGCAACGATACGTCGTTGGGGCTTTCTTCGCGTCGCTCTTGCCCTTGCAGAATTTTAATCCGCAAGGATACCAGCCTATGCAAAGCTCGAGCGAGCACGTGCACGGCGCCCAGAGATTCGACGTGTCCGCGCACTTTGTTACCGTCTGAGGTCTTGTCATGTTCGCGCTTTGCGAGGATCCCACAGGTACGGCGGTGAAATTGTGCACTGCGGCTGCCAGGGTAGATTCCGTCGAACCTGTTCTCGCCAAAGAAAACAACAAACAGTCCCAAATTATATGATCGATAAATTATTCTTATGATAATTATTTATCGTCAAGATAAAAAAAAAATACATAAAAAAAATAACAAAACATTATTAAAATAATTATTATTCTATGAATTACCATTATAATTGTAATAATTTCTTTGTACAATAAGAAATTTAAAAAATAGCATAAATGTCCGTAATAATGAATTATACTTAGGAATATTATAATTTTTGTTGGAAAGAAAGATTTAGAAAAATAGTGGATCTTTTCTTTTAAGTTGAGCGTAGATCATTCGTTTATGAAAAAAAAAAAGTATACCTGGCCTTTGGACCCACTGCTTCAAGTCCTCGTTTCTCGTGTATGTGGACGCAGCGGCCTCTGCGCAGAGCGTCGTTACGTGCTTGGATACAACTTTGGACTTTGAGACATCCAGAAAAAGATCCATGCTGTAATTGGAATGACCCCTGTCGTCCTCCGCTACTCTGATAGTTCCAGGATTTTTCTGACGAAGCTTCGACATGGCGTCCGACGATATGAAGTCCATTTTATAGAAATGATTGACGAAGCACATGACTTGATACTGATTCTGGCCGCGTTCCTCCTCGCCCAGGACCAGCGCCTTTATCACTTGTACTTCCTGCGATCGTTCGAAGCGTTTTCGTAAAAAAGGTATTCTAACCACGACGGAAGATTTTTTGTTTTTTCTCACAATTTCTTACATTTTTGAAGTCGATCAGTTGCGTCACGAGAGTCCCGTCCGATCTCTGAAACTCCAGCGTAATCATGTCCTCCGTGACGTTCGACGATATCGTTTCCAAAAGTATGTCTCCACCCTGCGTAATAAAATGTTAGCTTCGTAAACTTCAAACGGTTCGTTCCCATGGAATATTCAATCCGAATCACAATTATCGTACGCGAATTAATTCGAGGCCGGAAACTCGAAAGACGCGAAACCTTATTTCAGGTTAGAAAATTGCGAGGTTACTCGGTTTTCGTGCAACTCCCGCACGATTTAATTCGCGTATTCGACAATTCCGATGATTCTTTCGAGTTTCGTCGACGCGATAAAGATTTGCATAGTTGCGTACCTGGTTCTTAACGTTTATGAGCAAGTGTGTCGTGCAGATACCGCACAGGTATTGCAAAACGATCAAAATCGTGAAAAATTCGTTGACACTCTTCATTATTGTATTCGCGTGTTCAGCATTGTTGTTTAACCCCGAAGAAATCCAGCAGCGTTCACTGCGTTTCAGAGAGCCGGCGATACTTTCGACTGATGATCTCGCGCCGTTCGAAGTATGACAATTAAAACATCTTAAATCATATGTACAGAAGAATAAAATACACTTGTTCGTCCGCAATCGCGAATGGATCGCGGAGAACGAACAAGTATTGTCGCTCAAAACAGGGACGTGAGACATTCGTCGGGTGCACGGGTGGGAAATAATGATATAGTGGCGCCATCCACGATCCATCGGTACTTTATTTTTATTGATTCGTTTAACAATAAACTAACCCATTGTTGCTCATCGTTCAAAGCTTGTATACCGTACGATATCGTCTACATAAGCCATGCGCAGGATTTCAACGGTGTACTTTTTTGTTCAATTTTTCCCGTCGGAAACAATGCGAGCAAAATGTTTGCGGATTGCGATAATCGATAAAGACTGCCTCCGCTCTCGGTCTCGAAGTTCGCCGAAGAAAAATCGCAACGGCGCATCGACATTTCCATAATCTCTCGAGATTTTACATTTGTTCGTCCCGTGAGCTCGATGTGCCCTCGTTCTCCTCGTACTTCGCGATTCTTCCTGAATGATTAATATTCTCGGCTGGATCGCTGCTACCATTGATCCTCGAAGGGGCGAGCGTAGACCTCGATTTGTAACGTTCCCTCGACTGCATCGCGCCACTGGATTATTCATCGAAACGGACACGCCAAAGTTTTATCCGAGCGAATTTTCCGGACGTAAGAGCGAATGTAATGCAATGTTGTATAAATTTACCCCGATCGCAGCATGATAATCGTCGGCGGTGTTGGCGGTCGTTCGATCGGTACCAGATCGTGTGTTATCAGATGCGTGTAAACGGGAATCTAAGCGCATGTTATACATTGTTTCTGAATCGATGTAAGCGACGAAGACCGTTATCGTCGCACGAACGAATGTAACCCGTGTTTGACTCTTTTAGTACTCACGTATGGCAACGAGCTGTCGAGAATCGGTGGATCAGGGTCGAAGGATTTCGAGAGATCGGGCAGTTTGAAATAATGACCTAGGATCGGCGATCCGGTAACGTCATCATAATTCGATCCCTGCGATGGATCCGAAATTACTGCTGAAGGATCAGTTCCGCACCGTTCGCGATTCGTAGCACCTTCCGGTGTAATCGCGATTCTCGTCACGCAATCGTAACTCTTATCTTTCATATCCATTTTCACAGAACAGGAAAAAAACCTTCGCTCGTACAAAGAAAATCCCGTGACTCGTTAGATGGAAATGTACGTTTAAAAATGCTATTTTGGTAGAAATGTCATTCGCTAGTGTGACCACAGGTCGGTTAGGGCCGGAGTTGACGAACTGAAGGGTGCTGGCTATTAAATCGATACATAAACAACGCGCTTCCGAAATAACGAAATATTCATCGCGTCAGGTTGATCGTTATCGCGAGGAATAGAGTGTACTTTGCACTCGGGGCTTTTTCCTTGTCAAAACCAAAACGTGGATTACATACATAATTTAATAAAGTACATATATACATATAGATACACGCAGTAATATACGAAAACATAAATCATTATATATTACATATTATTCCATAAATAATATATTATTACTTATAGAATAATATGTAAATAAAATGCATATAGAAAAAATATTACATTCCAATGACCTTCAACTGCACTTCTCGCTCTAGAATGGAATTTCCTCGAAGAAATATAATTATTCAAAATTAATCCTTTCTAAGTAGATTGACTCGGTTATACGGCCAGCTTTGTAGCCATCTCATTAAAAAAAGCAACACCTGAAAACAACGTGCGCTATCTGCCAATTTTTCAAGAGTCGATTTTCGGTCGAAGAATTGAAAATTGCCGATGCATCGAAACTAGCGAAGGTAAACAACGAGATCGCGTGCAGTATATCTCGGTCGCAGAGAGGTGAGAGAAACACCGTCGCCTTGATGACAATGGGTAAAGAGGAGATAGGTGTCGCATCGGAGAACAGAGTAACGTAGTCTTGTTGGACGCTGCGAGAATGAGCGCCAGGGAGGGCGGGAGGGAGGGAGGGAGGGCGAGAAGTCAAGGCCACTGTCCGGGGCACGAGAGCTAAACGTCATCGTGTTCTCGCACGGTGGCCTCGCGGCTCAGTGACGTCCCCGATCCACGGGAATCGTGGGGGAAGTTCGCACTGCTCTTCGGCTATCTTGGCCCCCCTCGTTTCCCTCGTCGCACACTCCGCGATGTTCGCGTACCGGGGGGGGGTGTACAACGTCGGCGTCGGCGTCGTACGGAAACTCTGTACATCCACGCGCATAACCCCAGCACACGCTTCGACACTCGAGGGTGGGTGGATTGTGTAGCCTCGCGCGGCCGACGGTGGAAAACGTAACTCGCGTTTTATCGATTTTCGTCGTTTCACGTCCGCGGCCATGTTCCCTACGCGAGGCGAACGCTCAGGCGCACTTGGCACCCTCGTCGAGGCCCGTGGCCAACGATAGATTTTCCAACGTCTACGCTGCCCGTGCATGTCTCTCCCAGGGTGTAACGATGTACTTATAAACAATACGGGTTTATCTTTGTTCCGCATAATATTCGTTTGCACCGTATCGCGGACGGTTTGAACGACGAGAGAGAAACGAAGAACAAAAAAAAGCGAATCGTCGCGTTCCGATCATCGCTGAATAACAATACAGTCGAGAAAACGACGGCATACCGTCGTGAGATCGCGACTGAGTTACACGGATATTGTTCAACTGCAGAAAGGAGCGGACTTTGCTACGCCAACGAAGAGCTCCTATCAAACGGACAAGCGTGAGTAACGAGAGTTTCTTTGCGATTCAGTAGATTTAGAGAAAAAAAGGAGGAACTCATTCACACCGAGGAGTTTTCGCGACGACGATTCTTTTGTCGTGTCTTTATCTCTGTGTCACATTAAACGCTAGACGAAACGTGCGGAGCTTTTGCTCTTTCGTTTCATTTCCCGTGAGGCTCGCTTCGACGAAATGAACGCTCGCGATTAACGAGTGTCATCCGTGGAATAAAAATTGCATCGGCAATTTTTTTTTTGTTCTTTTTTTCGAAACATTTCCTCGCTGTGTAATATTAGCAACATTTTAAAATAGACGCGCGTCCCTCATCCGATATTGTGATTACATTTAGCCTCGCGTCCGGTAAATATAAGCACTCGGGCAGGCCGATAGAAAAATAACGAAAACGAACGTTTCTCTAAACGGTGTGGCATGGATTTTTTTTTGTGGTTTCTCTCGACGCTCATTGGTCCGATTCGCGAAAGTCGGCAGCGTTACGAGTTTCACGGGAATTGTGATTCGGGGAATGAGGGGATTTTGTTTTTCGTATTTTCTTTTTCTTTCGTGGAATTCTCATATAAGCGGGCTATACGTCGTCCACGGAGAACAAAATTGCCTCGGGTCAATGGGGTTGAAGAGGGTTGCCTCGCGCTCGTGGGGGAGAGACGCCGCGCTTCGGGTTTAGCTCGGATTCTGATAAATTTTTATACGCGAGTTCTATTACTCGCAAATACCAGTGCACGTCGAAAAACATCGTCTCTTCGTTATTCTCATTTTTTTCGAGTTTTTCCTTTCGCGATCTATTCCAAGGAAATAAGACAATAAAAGATCGATAAAGAGAGTTATTTTTTCGGAATAAAAATAAAGAACTTTTGTTCTTTATTGCGCACAATAAAATGCCAGTATTTTCGATTCACGTCGGAAAATGTCGTACTCTCGTCCGCCGCTATGGTTAATTTTTATTAATCGTAACTTTCATTCGCTAATTACGACCGAGCAATGAGCAAAGTTATTTTATTACTTTTTTATTGCACAATTACTGTGAAGTATTTACCCGGTTTGACGGTACACACGACGAGACTCGAAGCACTCGGGGGAATCGTGCATTACGGATTGATCATCGCGTGACAAACCCACCGGCGCTTAATTACCCACGACAATTTTTTATTTATTTCTCATCGACTTCGGGACGCAGACTTTGATTACGGAGACGTTTATTCATTCGCTATATATATATCGTCGTACGATTTACGAGATTTAGCGATTATTCCCGTTCTCCCACCCCCTCCTGTTCGCTTATATTCATTCACCCTCTCGGTACCGAGAGACTTCGAGGTCGATGAAAGGCGTTGACGTCCAAAAGAGCGACGATTCGGGCTATAGCCATTCGAGCTAACGAATTCGCAGACACATTGCCTCCGCATTCCCCGATTTTCCGCTCTCCTTAACGCATTGTTCGTAATCCAGCGGGATTTCGCTTGAACCGCGAAATTGTTCGACCGAAAAAAAAAAAAGAAAAAAAGAAAGAAACGCTTCCACAGCGGATCCAGAGTGACTGGCAAGTGTTTCGTGAAACTTGTACTTGCCTTTGCACAAGAAATTTTATCGATCCCTTCGAGGAAGGGGGGGAGGGTTAGGTCTCGGAGTTCTCTCGGTAAGAAGTTTCGTTGTGACGCTGTCCTTGAGCGAACGACATATAGGGCAATCGATAGCGGAAATGACCAAGAAAAAAAAGACATTTTCGCGACACGTTGCCAAGATGAGAACGTCTGTCGAAACGGGTTACGGAATTAATCGCTCTTTTTCATTCCGCGTTATTGCCAGACAACACAGCGGGGCTTTTCAACGAGCAATCAATTACTGCGCTACTTAAGGTCCGCTTCGAGCGTTACCTTTCGTTCCGTGATAATATTTTGATGAGTGAGCCACGTGGTTCTGAAATACATGAATTTCCATCTTCCTCCCCCTTCCCGTGCATTCTCATTCGCGGTGCATTCAGATTCGTGAATGTATCATCCATTTCGACGAATAACTAAATTTCAACGAGGACCGAGCTCACGCTGGCTATGCAAGAATTTGAATTGATTCTTACGCCGACGGGGACTGTAGACGAAGGTGGATACGCGAAGAGAGAAAAAGATAAATGGGAAATATGTGGCGAGTCGCGTATGTAGCTAAAATTATCTAGTCTGCCGGTGGTTATCGATTTGTACGTATGAGCTCTGGCATATACGCGAAACCGTATAGATGTATCTATAAATACACTCACACTGCCATGTACCTCTCGGTTGATAAGTAAACCTTTAATGGTACAGTGGCCGCGGCCGGAGACAGAGATTCTCGGCGATATTGTGGCAATGACGATGACTAACTTTAGATATTGTTACGCGATCGATGTAAGGACAATGGGGATTCGCGCCGTCACGTGCAGTTATTTTAACACAACCGCACGACGTTAATTATTTTTGATGCTTATTCTCATCGTGTCAACGCCGATCCCGTCCACGGAACGAGGCGAAAGAAAAAATGTAAACAAGTCGAGAGTAATTAATTCTAGAATATATTTTTTTTGTCTTCGGTGGTAACGAAAGCAATTATTGAAACACAGTGTCCAGCGATGTTGAAGATGTTTGTGATTATTTCTTGGAAAGGTTCCAAAGTGTCCTCAAATTTATTCGCAAATTGCATTTTTTACCTGTAAATAAATTCTGATTTTTTAAATAGTTTTTAGATATTTAAGTAGGGGAGACTCAAATATACATGAGGCATTCTTTACCAGTCATTATAAGAAAATAGTCAATTTAACTATAGAATATAATGAAAAAAATCTTTAAAAAATTACAGAGTCGTCTTGTAAGCTCTTTGTATCGCCTTGTAAGGTCTCGTATCATTGTTATCAGGAAAGAGTCTTGGGTGGGAGTGTAAAAGTTTCTCGTAGGTGAGGTGTTAAAAATGTTCTTCTAAATATTTTCGAAAAACTGAAGCGCTATTTCGGTATCCAATCCTGCCGTGCCCAATGAGTTGCTTGTATGCTTCGTATTAAAATCCCAAAAGAAAGATATGATATCATGATAGAATTTATCTATCATGATATCATAGAAAAACATATGATATCATGATAGAATTTCATCTTATTTTGCCTCTCTCGAATGACCTCGGCTAATCCCGAAGTCTTAAAAAATGTCTCGCAATGTCCTCGAATTTTTCGTGGGCCTTTTGCTGGACATCGTGTGAAACGGCGATCATGTAACGATTGAGAATCGAGAGGCGAATAATGATTATTACGAGAACAAGTTAGTGTTGATAGTTGTAACTCGAAATCCGGTTGTCACATCTGCCAGTGCCTGTTCCAATTGCAATAATCTCGAGACACGCAATTTGTTTCCGAACGAAGATAGGTCCATCGATATCAATCGCTGTGTCGAATGTTGCATGCTCGACTGGATAAATAGACCGCTGTACGGATAATAATTAATAGCGGAAACTTCTCAATTCAATTATTAATTTAATGGGAACTGTAGACATCTATGCGATGCGGATATCGTCGGCGCATTGTTTATTCAGGTGAGAGATAAATGGTGCATGTGAACGTTCGGGCGATCGATACATTTGGGATATCCAATTTCGGTGATATTGTAATGCCATAAGCCGTTTGTCGCCGTTTCGGACGGGAGCTCGCATGAAATTTGCATTTCATTCGTTTGAAGGCATCTCGAATGAGGATTCTGTACAAAAAAAAAGCAAGATCGAAATTTTGCAAAAAATAAAATTGTAAAATATGGCTATTCCGAAAAGAGATGAAAATGATTTCGCGGACCCGGGAAAAGTTTCCGGTGGGTTGGCGAAAGCGAATTGGAGAATTCAATAGGCGTCTCCCCGACTGAGTCGGAGACTTTTTTCTAGTATTAGATGAAGATAAGCTTTTAGACGATAAACCGCTTTTCAGTCGAAGAATTTCATCAGAGTGTGGGCAATTTCATGATCTGTTCAACGATTTAGCGTCAGAAATGCTCGGACCCGAAAAGGATAATTTCACGGCAATCTCAAACACGTCTATTTCTCTTTAACCATGTGTTCAAAGCGTATCGAAGAAGTCTCGGGCTAATCTCTAGCAAGTCCCAATTGGATCTTGAACAAGTCGTACATATGTTTGGAACGGGCCTCGAAGGAATATCCAGCAAGTCTTAGATAGATCTCGAACAATTCTTGAATAAGTCTCGATCACGTTTGGAGTGAATTCAGAACAATGTCGAATAGGTCTCAAACAAGTCGTACATAATACTCGAACAAGTCTCGAATGAATCTTGAACAGGTTGTGAATCGATCCCGAACGAGTCTCGAATAAATCCAAAAAAGAAACATGCCCATAGAATCTACTAAAAATTTAGAAACGATGTCCGAGACGCTCCGGAGACGGTCTGAGTATTTCCGGAAAAGACCGCTCCCAGACCGGGTGTATCGCTTAAAAATTTTTGCCAGATATGGACCTGAGGAATTAATCATCATAACGTTGATGAGGATAGGCGTCGTGAACAAAGTAATTGCTCGTTTGCATTGGCCCATCTCATGTATCCCCATTACTGTCGAATTAATACGCGAAACGTGACGAGGGACCGTTTCGGCCGAAGAGTATCTCACGGTTTAAACCCAGTAAAATGTAATCTCTTGATCCCATTCAAATATCATCTCCATCTTGTCGACTAAGGGTTCCACGGTGTTTTCCGGCAGTCGACTTTGGCTAGAGCTTGTTTCGCGGCTCTCGAGGATTTGCAAATGGACTAGAGATTAATCGACGAGGCAGATGTCTCCGACCGCGCCCTAAGGGGGGGTAACGAGCCGATGAGGTCCGCTATCCGCGGATGCAAATCGGCATCGTCAAAAAGCTCACTTCCGCCGCGGTCGCACCGATAACGTTGAACCCCACAGCATCCGGGAGCGAATGCTATATACAATTTATTCGTCATTGATATTCTTTCGCTCGCTTTGTGTTTTGCAATCGCAATGCTGCGCGAGCCTCTATAACGATCTCTCCGAAAGATCAGGTTTTCTTTTCCCGGTTAACGCAAGGTATTATTATTATTATTTCTCAATCCTTTGAAATAACGCGGGCCCTCGAGTGGAAGGGCCGTGAAAGAAAATGCTTTATTCACAAATTCTCGTGCGCTGCCCACGGTAACGCAGACCGAAATGATATTTCAACGGGCCAATTCATCTCGCGAAACGGCCCGGAGGTAATTTAATAAGTTATATCCGAGCGGTTCGCCGTGGCCAGAGACGCTGCGGTTGTGGTTGGTCAAGCTTCAAAGTCCTCGGCTTCGTTAGAGCACCGCGAGACGCGGGGTTGGAAATTGAACGCGGGGGAATTCCGCCGGGCAACGCGTTGAGATACACAAGAGAGCGCGAAATATAACGCCGCGCAAGCAACGACAGTTGGTACACACGCTTCAAGGACGAAAGATACGACCTACGAAGGACGGAGAAGCGTCATATCGGTACGAATAATTATATATCAAAAATATCTCGAACGCCCACGCCCGACGCGCGTGTGCGTCTTCGTTTTACGTTCCGCAAGGGGGTGGTATCCTTCAGTTTCGGATATTTATGGGCGCTTCTTGAGTAGACGGGAAATAAAAAATATGTAAAGCTGAAAGAAGCAAATAAAATGAATAATCTAAATATAAACAGCATGCAAAACCAAAAAATGGGGTTTAATTTTTTTTTCTGCAAAAAAAAAAAAAGAGTTCGCCTTTCTATCCTGAAATTCGGTTCAAAATAAATAAAAATTCAATTATCACCGTCTCTCCATATCGAGTAGACTCTTTTCAAGCAAATATCTTTCTCGCCGATGGGTAAAAAAGAATTAAAGCGAGCTTTAAACGATATCGAAAGTTATAATGAAAGAGTAGCGTGGTAGATCGACATATCTGGCCCAACAGCAGCAGCAGCACGCCTAAGAGTTCGCAGATTATTTTATCTCCGGGTTAACTTCCTTAGTATCGATTGACCCCAACTACCCCCGTTTTCTAGAGTTCCAATGCCCCTCCTGCCTACCAACTACCAGCGGCACTTTTGCCCCCCCGCCCCATTCTCCTCGGGCATACCTGCTTCAGCGTTCGCTGAACTAACTGCAGAATGAGAGCTTTCAGTAGACGAATATCGAAATAAAAGTAATTCAACTACGTTCCTCCCATTCACTCCAGTTTCATTAATTGCTTATATCGTACTCGTGCAAGCATTGATCCTGATGATGATTCCGTTATGTCTTTGCATATTAACTCCTCTATCCCGCTGCAACAACCGTTCTCGATTCGCAACCCCGACGACCGGCTCGACCCTCGTTAACCCCTCGGATAATTAATTAATTACGAGTTTCATGCGAGTTTAACGATCCCTCTTTTTTAACTGGCGTACTATCAACAAATAAACCAAAAAAATCTTCAAAACAGATTCACAGCACGTTCGAACTTCCGGTATAAAAACCCGACTTTTTAAACGAGAAACTCGTTCGGCGACGCATGAATTCAAATCTGACCAACAACCTTGATTCAAGGATGTCCAGATTTATGAGGCTCCTCACGTTCCACGGGAACGCGGAAAAAAAATGAATGAATAACTCGGCGCGTAACGCCGTTCTACGAAAATTCACGAGAGCGTTCACCCGAAACTTTGACGACGTCACAAACCGGAATGATAAATCTCAACGTCGTGAAAAAAACCTAAAGAAGGAAAGAAATTGTGAAGAAATAAAATTGTAAAATGTCGAACGCGTTTAGAATGATAAGTTTCATATTTGATACATTAATCTCCATCTACTTGGCCGTGTATGGGCAGAGTATCAAGACGTGGCGGAGAGGAATTCGAAAGTATCTAAAATCGTATCCGTGTCATGCATCTCGCGCGTATATCACACCTAAGTGCTTCGCGGCCTTACGTTTCGCATCGTAACCAACCGCGTCTATATCTATGGGTCTTCGGTTGTTCCCTCTTCCCTCTGTCACACTTTATTCTTCAACGCTACAACGTTGTCGCACCCTCTTCGTTCGTCCAATAAATTTTGCGTCTCCGTCCCCCTCCCGCCGCAGTCTCTTTTACCGTGCAAAGTACTCAGACGACGAGCGGGGTACTCACTCTTTGTCTGCGCTCTTGGACACTTGAGCAATACGTCAACCTGTCGCGAGGATGCGCTCTTTTCTTAAATAAATTCTCCGTCTATTTTCTAGCATTTAGCGCTGAAGCATGGTTGAACTGTCGAAGAAAATCAAGTGGCAAAACAAGTCATGTAAAATTTTTAAACATGCTGAGATTGCGGAGCGAAACATTTTCTATTTAATTCGTATAGAATATAAAAAATTATCATCTTCAAATATTGATATATACAATAATAACATATAATATATTATAATTATGAGAATATTTTTTACAAAGTAATGATTTTCTGTGAACGAGAGTAAAAAATGCCGCGAGAAATTCCTATTTTCTTAATATAAAACCTGAAAGATCAGGCTATGAATATCATTATGTTTGTATTTTGTACAACATAAATTATTTCAAAGTTTCTATATTTCGATACCAGCATTTTTTCTTCATGTATTTGGTAGGAGAAATCTTCTTACAGATGTCGCAATAAAATGCTAGAATCCAATTCGATTAATGCCCTTCCAATCTAATACCGCCGGATACATTATTGTATTGCATTGAGTACTATCCTCTCGATATCCTTTCATTTCATCGCAATTTTTATCCCGCGTCGCAGCTTTTTTTCCTCGACGTCGAACACGGTCTCGCGCAATTCCGAGCTTTTTCACGAACTTCCCACACCTGTCTGCCCACGTAATCTCCAGGCTTTCTTCCTATAAATCGACGACTGCTTGTGCACCGCCCACGTGCCTGTATTACCATCATACCGGCTGTTCGTCGATTCTCAATCACGTAAATTTCTCGATTCAAGCGTTAATCGTCGCTTCGTATTTATCTCATTCTCTATTGCGCTTTGCGACGAAAAACTAATAATAAATAATAAAAAAATAAATAGTAAATAATAAATAATAAAAAAATAAATAGTAAATAATAAATAATAAAAAAATAAATAGTAAATAATAAATAATCTGTATTGCTTTTTCGGAGTAGCGCGATGGACAAACATCACGTTCCGCGCAAATTTTGTTCCGAAACTCCGGAAAAAATTAGTCTATATTATTCGGATTTCGTATGTCGTAGAGTGAGAGCGGGCTTCGTCGTAATCCCCGCAGATTTTGCTACGTGCCAATAAAGTAACACTCTCGACTTTCCCCTCGGTAGAGTTCACTCTTCTCGTGTGTCACCCATTGCGCACACGCGCTCCCACGCACCCACTCGATAACGCAATAGCCTGAGCTTTTATTCCCTTTTTTCTATCCTCCGCGCTGCTACACACTGCGATACTATATCCTAGCTCGCACTCTTTGTATCCAACTCGCGTCTGTTCTTCCACTTGATTTTTCATCACGAAAATTGGTACTGCTCTCTACTCGCATTTTTCAATTTGGACTCTCTCGCGTTCTCACAAAGAGTTTCGCGGAGTTCTTCTTGCATAGAAATTTGAACGTTGAAGTAATTTTTTTTGCCTTGTTCTGGAGAGTATCTTTTTTTTCGACTGTGATTTAGATAAAATTTCGTCGCATGTCCACGTTTAAATATTCAAAGTACGATGTACCGAGAGCGACGCAGACGGTGATCGGAATCAAGGTCGGCACGGAAACGCGATACGGCGCCAGAACTACAGGGCGTTTCAATCCCCGCGATGTCCGAACGAGCCAATTTTTTTTCTCTTATTTCTCGTCCACTTTGCTCTCCGTGTTCTTGCGCACACGACGACCCGTTCGCGGTAACTTGCCAAACGCATATTTTCGACTATCGACTCGTCGCACAACCAGACGAAAATCCTTGCGACCGAAGCGCGAAACGAGTTTCTCCGCGTCACAGTAGCACATGGACCGCAACGTCCTGACCTTCGTGCGATAATAATTCCGATTAGAAGTTCTCAGAGCGGAAGTCGGTCAACATTTCGCCTCGACAGTCGCTCGGTGAAGTTTGGCCTAGAACGATTGCTCGTCGATCGCGTATTCCTGCTCGTTTCGCCGCGTAGCAATTCGTTCGATGCTCGTCGGATGACGAATAAAAATCATATTTCGACTAGCGAAGTGATCGGTCGGAGTATTACAAGTGACAAAAAAAAATAATAATTCTATCCTAGATTAAGAAGAAAACTATGATGAATTGATTTCTAAAAATAATAATTAAACTTTGAACGTTGTTGATGCAGAAAATGCCACCGACCGGCGTGCCCGAGACGGATGTATCGTCGACAACAACAACTCCAGAGGAGGAGGCTAAGCCCGGTGAGTTAACAGCACAAAAAGCATTGCATCTTTGATACGCTTCGAGCTTTTTATCGTGCAACAAACGAATATTCGCGACTCGAAATGACAAATCTTTTTCAGTTTCCGTAGAAAATGTTTCAGCAGGGAACGAAGCGGAAATCGGTACCTCCACGGCCCCCTCGACGGGCTTCGAACAGATAGTGAAAACTTACGGCGGCGAAATATCCGAGGCGACCAAAATACCACCATGGGCGCTAGTCGCAATTTTGATAGGTACGAATGACTGAAATAAAATGATGAGTTGGATGAACGAACAATCAGTTCAGAAAAATAATAATTAGAAAAGAAACAATACTAATATTTATCATTATTTAGTTCTAAATGAATAATTTAAGAATGTATAATGATAATATAAATATTGGTAGTTATTCTTATTCCACATTTTTCATTATTTTATTCTTCGAAAGTTTCCAACTCGTCGCTTTTTTTCTGCTTAACGAATGGATGAGCCGATAGAATGATCGATGTTCCTCGATGCTGTTATTGACAAATTTTGTCGCCGTGTCCGAGTAGGCGTAGGTGTAATCGTTCTCGGAGTATGCTTCTGGTGCATAAGAAGATGCTGTCGCAAGAGGCGCGGCAAGGACGGGAAGAAAGGAAAAGGCGTTGTAGATCTGAAGAGTGTACAGCTCTTGGGTGGAACGTACAAGGACAAGGTGCGTGCGTCGGTGTCCCGTGTCATAAATTAGTTACTAGAAGACCCTCTTTTACCCCCCCGTGGAACCCACTTCGATATGCGCAGGTACAGCCGGACATGGAAGAACTCACGGACAATGCTGAGGAACCGGACGAAGCTGAGAGCAAACAGAGCGAGGTCAAGCTCGGAAGGCTTCAGTACAAGGTAAAACTATCAACTAATCCGCGTACCCATTGACTACTCGAACCTCGGCGGGCTATATACGAATCTTTGTAGTACTCTCTCGACCGCGAAGCGCACAAAGAGGCTTCGGCGAAGCGAAGACAATTCATTGATACTCTCCGAGAATAGAAATGCGTTATTTGTCTCTTTTTGTTTCCGAATTTTTTTTCGCTTCAATACACTCTTCTTCTAGCTCGAATATGACTTCAATTCGAACAGTCTCGCCGTAACGGTTATCAAGGCCGAGGAACTTCCGGCCCTTGATATGGGCGGCACGTCCGATCCTTACGTAAAGGTATATCTTCTGCCCGACAAGAAGAAGAAGTTCGAAACGAAGGTGCATAGAAAGACGCTCAATCCCGAGTTTAACGAGACTTTCACCTTCAAGGTAAATCAAAAAACAAAATGATCACACTTTCGATGAGTGTCGATCGCGATCTGTTGTGGAAAATAACACGGCGATCGAATCTTCTTTTAGAGCGTTCCTTACGCCGACGCAATGAACAAAACTCTGGTCTTCGCGATCTTCGATTTCGATAGGTTCTCCAAACACGACCAGATCGGCGAGGTCAAAGTGCCGCTTTGTCAGATTGATTTGGCTCAGACCATCGAGGAATGGCGAGAGTTGCAGAGCGTCGAGGGCGAAGGCGGTCAGGTATGCAGCTCTTTTTTTGTGTGTTTTTTCATTCACAAAATGAAAATGATGTGAAAATGTTCTGCGTCGACGACACCAAGTCAATGACAATGTATACTTCCGTTGCGTCGTCAATAATAATGAATAATTGTTCAATTGAAGGATAACAAACTCGGCGACATCTGTTTCTCGCTGCGATACGTGCCGACAGCCGGAAAATTGACGGTCGTTATCTTGGAGGCGAAAAATCTGAAGAAAATGGATGTCGGCGGTCTGTCAGATCCTTACGTTAAGATAGCCCTGATGCAGAACGGCAAGCGATTGAAGAAGAAGAAAACTTCGATCAAGAAGTGCACTCTAAATCCGTACTACAACGAATCATTCTCATTCGAGGTGCCCTTCGAACAGATACAGGTCGGTGATTCACCAAATGTGAATCTTCGGTAGGCGGAGAAGAACGGCCGACGGAAGAAAGGGCCGCTTAAGACACAAAAAAAAAAATATGTATATAGTTGGGATCGCTAGGCACGCTTGGGATGCGGGTAGAAAAAAATCGCACTGGGGCATTAGTTAGCGCTAGTTTAAGTAATTTTTTCCACGCTACCAATAATTTACTCACACGCTTTGGGGGGGTTTTGTGGGAGCTAAGTTAAGTTAGTCGGCTGGCGGCCTATTTCTTCCGGCGACCCTTTTTCTCCGTGAACCTGCATCTTCTAATGGAGTCCACGAAATGTTGATAAAACAAGAGCTTCGGAGAGAATGAGAACGGGGAAAGGAGAAAAAGAAGGAAGTCGAATAGCGTCGATTCTTCGCGCTATCGCGCAGAATCGTCGAACCTCGTCGAACGGTAAAACGTTGGATTTCATCTCTTTTTTGTTTTTTTTTTTTTCGTTATTTCTCTCATTGTAGAAAGTGAACCTGATGGTGACGGTCGTCGATTACGATCGTATCGGAACGTCGGAACCGATCGGCAAGGTGATTCTCGGCTACAACGCGAGCGGAACAGAGCTGAGACATTGGTCCGACATGCTCGCATCGCCGCGACGCCCGATCGCGCAGTGGCACACGCTCAAGGATCCCGAGGACGGCGACAAGAAGGATTAAGAAGCATCATCGATTCTAGAAAAAGGTAACGACACTCGAATGAAAACAAACGAAAATCTACCATAATGATTCGTGTACATCAAATCGTTCTATGCTCGACTCATTCTTTCGAGAACGATTCTTTCTTCATGCTTTAACGTTCGATCGTTGCAGGAGCGTAGCCGTAAAAAATGAGAAACCAAAACAGAAAGAAATGCAAAACGCAAAAGAAAACAGATAAGAGCCCGAACGAGAGAAAACAGAAATACTTAGCAGATATTAATAATCTATCGATCAACTAATTAACGATAAAGGAGAAAAGGAAAAAGGAAAATACCACCGAGAAGGAAAAAAACAATAGCAT
This sequence comes from Ischnus inquisitorius, assembly GCA_963924025.1. NCBI lineage: Eukaryota > Metazoa > Arthropoda > Insecta > Hymenoptera > Ichneumonidae > Ischnus > Ischnus inquisitorius. The sequence continues at coordinate 9,231,991 of OZ001248.1, read as the reverse complement.
TAATAATTATGTTCTGATGGAGTGTAGTGTCTTGTATATACACATATACATATATATAAATATTATATATATATATATCTACCGTAAAATTCTCTCTGTAGATGTAAAAGTGGATGAAAAATTTTGGAGATGCGCGAATCCTACTCTTGCGAAAGGTGGCGCGCTTTCCGCGGAGCCAACCAATTGTTACCAATTCACAACTACGATTTTGTTACGATTACTGTATTTATAGTTTTCTTTTTTCATTATTATATTGCAAAAACATATTCTAATTCATCCGATTGTCCTCGAATTCTATATCGTTACTTCGACACTATTTGGACAGGAAGAAAACGATAAATTATGAAAAAAAACTTCCTTCTCCGTCGGAAGGACGAACCTACGAAATCGTTAATCGCATTTTTTCTCCGTGCGAAGAAGAAGAGATTTAAAATGAAAACACACAGTGGCTGAAGATCCACTCGAATTCTTTGCAACCGTTATGAGATCAAAAAAATCTATGAAAAAAAAACCTAAAAACACGTTACTACGAATTACTACGTTTGGAAAGTATATCATGCTCTCGTTCACGATGTCTTCGTGCGCTACAATAAATACAAATCTAGAATTACGTATATAAAATGAATTTAATCCTCGATCGAAACGCAACGCGTTCACGGATTTGAATTCCGGCTTAAATGAGAATATAAAAAGAGGAAAAAAAAAGAAAAAAAAAAAAAAAACCAATGCGTGCGTGAGATAGATTTTTCTTTGCTGGCGACAACGATATTATAAATGACAGTGAGAGTCGCCAGTTGACGTGTTTAACAAAAAGAATTTAAGGAAAAAAAAGGTATAAAAAGAACCCAAAGCCGTCGAACTCTCATTTTGCTTCGTAACGAAAAGAAAAAACCAAATTTTAGAAGCCCACATACGTAGATCCGTACATATACATAGATATACTATATAAAAATTAAACGTAATCGTATATCGAGAAAAAAAAATTATAATTAACAGGCATTATCGATAATTACTTGTTATTCACCATGGAATTTTATGCGGTTCCCTTTTCTAAAGAAAAAAAAAGGAAAAATAATAAAAATAAAAAACGGGCCTATCCATTCTGAATGTATGTGTGCGATGCTGAACCGACGGTCGACAATATCAATGATGAAAATTACACCGCGAGCTAATATCGAGGAAGATCAATTCAATTTCGGCGCAATCAGTGCGACTTTTTTTTTCTAGCACGAATACCCGAGTACCGAAAGTTGATGTACATACGAGCGCAAATGCAACTGCAAGCTTAAGAATTCTTGCTCTTGACACGAAGATTGAAGAGACGTTTCTTCAAATGCCCGTTTAAACCTCTCGCAACGAAGAGAATCGCGAAAGCATAAACCAAGAGACTGATTGTGCCCGATTTGGGTTCGTTTCATATTTTCTTTTTCTTTTTCAAATTGTTATCGAATGTCGACCAGCGGGTACAGCGCGAGTCTGTAAATATTCTTGAATGATGCATTTCTCAAACCGATCGTCGTACACGTTACGCATTTATTATTTCTCGTCGTCCAGCCCGGCCTCGAGGAATACCGATTAAAAGAAACAACAAACAAACAAACAAAAATCCGTACAGCTATAAAATCGGCCTTTTTTACGAGCACGCGTGACGCTCATTATTTGTTTCGTTCGTTCTTAATCATAACTGATGTAGAAAATTAATAATAGAGAGAACAAAAAAATATAGTTATTTTGAATAGTAGAGCCAACGAGCGTCTCGTGTCGCTTCGTCCGATATCTCAAAAGTCCCGTGCTCCGTTATCGATAAAAAAATATATATTCGAAAAAAAAAAGAAAAAAAAAAAAAACAACTCCTAGGGCCAAGCTCGTTCGACTCGTCGCCTGCAATCGTTGATCGTCATTTTAACGTGTAATTTATTAACGCTGATATTTAATGTTGTTAACGACAATTAATCGAAGATCTGAATAACGCAACAGCCATCGATTATCGATATAATACTATAATACAAAATAGTATTCTTCCAAAAAAAAAAAAAAAATTATAAAGACGTGGAATGCCAATAAGCGCCGAAAAATATCTCTAAACGCGTGATTTCCTCGTTAGGAGAATAAAAGCGTCAATCACGCGAAGTAACTCGTAAATTTATAGCGGGAGGGCTGTTTTTCGCTTCTCGCGTTGTGCCCAGAAATGCTTGCATCAAGCTGGCTTAGTTTCGTATCGATTAGTCTCCGTTTTCGTTCACCTCCCATGAGTTGCCTCGGATTGCGAGTAAAAAGCTCAGATCGACGTTTTCTCTCCCCCCCACAATTAAATCGGTACTTAAAAAAACAATCCCCAAGATACGAATGTATCGCGTACTTTTATCGGACGATAATAAACAAACATCCATGTTAACTTTTAATGACGAAAAAAATCTGGAGCGACGTGTAAGAATAACTGAAGATTATCGTGGAGGATCAATGTGCGAGGAACGAGTGATACGAAAAATAAAAAAGAGCGACAATTGAGCGAGTGTACGGATAAATTAAAACCAAAAGAAAAAAGAAAGCCTGAAGAACATTTAATTTTTTCGGGAGGCACGGAGCCTACAGAAGGAACAAATCCTAGTCATACTCCCGTACAGTTGTAACACAATGTATTATTGTTATTATTTCGGTTCTATCGGTTTCGTCAGGACCAATTATATCATAAACGATTTATCAGTAGCATGTTGAAGTCATGTTATATGCGGCATTGTACTTAATAACATAAAGAGAAAAAAAACCAACAAGACGATGAGATTAATAATTTTAACTGTTATATAGTGTTGCGCACGGGCAATGACATCGATCGTAGGTGAAAAAGTAAAAGAGAATAAATTAAAAAGAAAAAAAATCATAGGTGCGCGACCGTTTAAATCTGCCATTAATAATCGACCCCACACCACATCGCTGTATAGCAAAGAAACACCCATTTGTTAAATTAATTTTATTGCGTAATTAAAAAAAAAAAAATTACACATTTGTGTTAAAAGCGTTTGTGAGAGCCTCTTCGAGGAACGTCCAGCTAAAGAAGTACCTAAGGGTGTTATGAGACGAGTCTTTGTTTTTTTTTCATGCACCCACACGTTATTCATGTAAATAAACATATATAACCATCGGGTACGCGGTGTGAGGAGAAGAAAGCCGGAAAAAAGAAAAAAAAACGTAAAAGCGAAAGCCGGAAGTGAGAAGAGACAGAGCGCAATTGCACGGTATCTGCACGCACGTACCTAAACACGATATATATATCTAGTGCCTTTTATTGTTTTAATCATTGATTTTATCGCGCGCCCCCGATCCCTAATTAAAGAGAAAATCCTTATCGATCGAAGCCACGGCCCTTAATATCGAATATAATGAAGTCTCTATATAACTGAGTAAAAGATTAAAACGAAGAAAGAGAGAGAACAAAAACAAGAACAAAATGGAAACATGAAAAATAATGTACACCGTATAAAACAATATTGCCCAACTACCATTGCGAATTAATGCATAGCGGAACACAAACATTGAAAAAAAACGTACAAAGCGAATCCGTCGAGCGTCCAATTTTCGTCGGAAAATCAACTTTGTCCAAAGTTTAGGGAGCTCGATTGGAGCAGCGTTTTCGTCGGAAATTCGATGCTCGAGGAGATTCGCTCGGTACATTATAGATATAATAAATATACATATTAATATAATTATCGATTATGACAACTACCATTGTTATTATTATTGTCATCAATCGCAACTGTGAATGATTATAGGCACAGGCGTATCATGTGTCGTTGATCGACGGGACGAATAAATAAGAAATAACAAAAAAAGAAAAAGGACGAAAATAACGAAATGCATAAGTCGTGTAGGGATAGAAATATAGTAAGGCGCGTACCGTTGTTTCTTTATCGTTGAGCACATGATGTTTTTTTGTTTTTTCAAGTACGCGGATGAAACGTAGGTTTTTAGATGCAAGTGTGAAAACGTGTTCAAAGCTTCGCGTTTAGATTTTTTATTTTTGTTTCCATTCGAATCATTAATAATTTTTTTTTTTTTTTTTTCAATCAGTGATAATGGAGTAGTGGATGAGAATCGAAGTAGAACGAGCGCGGAGAACGCTCAGAGAGAGTGCGAGTGGCCGGAGCAATCTCGCGAATATTCTCGGTCGCCGATTGCTCGCGATCGCGTTAACGATTACGAATAATTTGATGATTCGCGTTAGGAAATATACTCGCGCGCGCACATACACACACCACGTGCCTAAAAACCTCGATGCCTGTGCTATCTCGAAAGCACGAAAAAAACCATCAGATTTCAGCTTCGGTGTTCAATGATATATATTTTTTTCTTGCAATTTATTTATAATTTTTTTTTGCCATCGTATCATTCATCCTTCGCTGATTAGACTCTAGACTCGACGTTTTCTTTATGAATAGCATTCGCAGCCTCGTTGCTAGAAGATAAAGTGAATCGTGATGATGAAGTGAATAAAAAAAAAATGAAACAGACACACTCACACACATACATTGATGTTGCACCGATGAAGCACAATTAGCGCATATTAGTAATCGTGAGACACTGCGAGTAATCGTTGTATTTCTATTAAAATACCATATATCGGCACCGCGATCGTCATTGCACTAATAATTATATTCTACAATAAACGAAGAAAACGAGCGAAAGGAAAGAGAAGAAAGAAAGAAAGAAAGAAAAACACAAAGTAATCGTAACGAAATCTCAATCTATCAGTGCCTTACTCTATTCTCTAGCAACGATCGGAGTCTGTGTTTTACCGTGAAGAGTACATTGAAGAAAAAAAATGATAATACGATTCGATTTTCATATTTGCGTGCGCTACTTATTTTTCTTTTGTTCTGGCTAGAAATAATTAATTCTCGGTAATCGACGATCGAAGATCTTTTTTTTTTCCTGATTTCCAGAGAACGACCGGACGATCGGTGAGACCGAATAAGCTCGCGAGCTTGCTCCGATAGCTTCGATTTAACGAATAATCCAAACGAAAAAAAAAAGAAACAAAACGGAAGCTTGACCGACGGGAGAACAAGGTCGGAAGCGAAGCACACGAATAATCTAACGAAACGATTGTCTACGATAATGTAGTTGTCGACTATTCCATTGAAACTTAACAATATCATCTCATTTTCGCGACAATGATTCGCCTCGTCGCAATGCACCCGACGAGATGTGGATGAACGAATCATGTAAATATAACAACAAAATAACGGTTTGTAAAGCTTTTGATTTTTTTTTTCTCGTCCGTGAGTAGGGAACGTAGCGAGTATATTTGTAGAGGATGATAATAATTGATCGAGAGAGAACGATGTCTCGTTGCGCGAAAAACCAAAAAAAAATACAAAATACAATGATCGATCATCGAGCAGTTCGAGCTCGAAACACCGTTCGATCTTCGATTTCATCGGCGAAGAAAATATTTAATATTTCCTATTCATTTATATATATATATATATATTATATCATTTGATTAAATAGCATTGTCACGAGAGAGGAAAATAACAAGTATACTAAAATAATCCTCCACGGTAGAACGTATGTTATTAATTGTAAAAACAAAAAAAATCAAGTGTTTGTTCCTAGTTGGATATTCTCTAAAAATAAAAATGAAAACCACCCCGCTGATATTTTGCATACTTCGAGGCATTAACTGAGAATCTTGATAGTCGATAAGAGGGTTTAAGAGAAAAAAAAATATTAATAATAATCCCGACTCCGTCGATTCTGAGGATTGGACTCGAAGAGAGGTTATATCGAATTACAAAACGCCACCCATAAAATCCCCTCACCCCATCCTCGATGATATACGTGTGTGACTTACCGGGAAAATTCCAAAATGCGTTATATAAAGTATTAAGAAGAAAAAAAAAATTTCCAATGCCTCCAGCTTGCGAGAAATGAGGATGTATCAATAACTTGTAATCATTCCATTAAAAGAAAAAAAAATATCAAATAAGGATTAGTGCGACGATGTATTGTAAATCGATAGAAGTTATTATTATATCGTAATTATTATGTAATAAATATTGTTGTTAACATAAAAAAACCACGAAATTAGCGAGAAGATTGATTCATTGAAAAGAACGAAAAAACAAACGCGATCGAAGAGGAGTTTGCTTCGGTTGGGAATTATTGGAAGCAATCGTCGAGCTTAATGTTCGAGGTGTAATTCGTGATTCGTCGATAAGGTAAGTAATTGCCATATTACTCGATATAACGTCAATGTGTGTAACACACAAATCTTTAATACATGTAAAAACTAGATAAACGAAAACGATGTGGGATGGTAACTAGACACAAAAAATATATTGTATATATAGAATAACGATAAAAAGCTCGCTGCGACACTAGAGGCGATAATAAATTCTATCACTCTATTATTATGTTGATTAGTTGCTTCAGGAGGCTCAGTACTGGCGGTAGGACGATGGCTTCCGACTTTTCGGGGGCCGCTTTTTTCCTGGAAGTCCGCGGGCGTACGGTTTGTGTCCGTTTGTTGACAGATAATAGATGCCTCGTGCGCTATCAATAAATTGCAAAAATATCATTTCAATGCTGAGACATTTATGAGAAAAAAAATTAAATTTATAAAAGAAAATATTGGATTTATAAGAAAAAAATTAATAAATTTGTAACAAGAAAAACATTGAATTTATAAGAAAAAAAATTAAATTCTGAAGAAAAAAAATGATATGAAGACTCACGTAGGCGGAGTGTCCTCGCCCATCAAGACGTATTGATCTTCTTCGGGGTTGCACCAGCCGATCAGGTACGAGAAGAGATTCGCGCACGGTGCCGACCAGAATCCTACCTTCGTGTTTATTGATTCGATGTAGTAAGGCGTGACTTTTGTGTGATCGCACGACAGGGTTTCTTCGGCAGACAATATAACGTATATAGAAGATTTTTTTTTTTTCGATAGTAGATTTAAGCGGTCTTTGGCGAATTTTACCGAGAATCGACGAGGACGCGCATCCGGGCTGACTTGATCCACCGTTCACATAAAAATCGGCATGACCGTTCGGTCCCCATTGGCCGAGTATGCCGGCGCCCGTGTGGATCACATCGACAAAATGTGCATCGGACACGTCCAGGTCCCTCGAGCGATTGCCATTCATGTAAAAAAATATCGTCGGATCGAGACCTGAAACAATCCCGTCCGTCGTTCGTGACTATATGTGACTGTTGGGTAATCATTGTTGCGAGATTTTTTGCGATAATTGGTTACTGCGATAAACCGCCTTTCGCGGCTTTTGATATTTACCCGTTATTCTCCCCAATTTGTCATCGGGCAAATGATTTGCCGTTAGGCCAGCTATGTGAGCACCGACACTGTATCCAAGCATGTGGATACTCTCGACCGGCGTGCCACGACGATGATCCCTCAGATATCTTACCAACTGTGCAATACACTGCGAACAAAAGTCCGGTCCCCATTGCATTTGCGAAAGGCATGGCTCCCGTACCAGCGTACCGTAATCGACAATTATTATGTTGTAATTGCCGCGCTTGAAGTAAGCTGAAATTTCATCAAAACAAACATTCAATTAACACGAAAGTCAATTGTTTATTATTTATTATTTATATAAATATGACGACACGGTCAATTTCTTTTCAATTAGAAAACGTACCATTACGCAGATCCGTGCTGGGTGATAAATTTCTTCCTCCCCCAAAACCGTGTATTATAATCTTCGTCGGATGCGAGCTATCGAAAGTGGTGTAATCGAGGGATCGAGCGTTTTGTATGTCAAGGAGAACGGGATCCTTTTGGGTCGTCCTGTCGAAAAAAAAAATCAAATCAGCATTGAACTATGATGTCGCTATGACGAGATACGGGCTTTTTCTTAATGAGATCCAAAGAGACGAGATGATTTATCGCCGATTGAATCTGCTCGTAATCTCTGCGCGGGACAAATTACACCGCTCTGCTGGGTCTAGGATACGCGAGATGAATCTTTTTTTTTTCCGATACATCCTTATGACGCAGATTGGGAAGATTACGAGCTGTAGTTTCCAAACGAGAGAGAAACCGGTTGTCCGGTTGTCGAAGGAGAAGCTTCACTAATAGTGAGAGCGAACGGGTGTGAGCGGCTCCATATACACTATGACAGAGCTGTAGAGAACAGCCGGAGAAAGGTGCGCGACTCGTATCGGGGTCACTTTCATTCCCGGATAAACCGATCGTGATCTTGAAACTGAGAGTTGGGTTACATCCGTTTCGGATGCTCGAAACGAAGACACTCTCATCTTCGAGTCAAAGAAAACGAAAACAAAATGTATACATAATTTAAACTCTAATTCGCGCTCGTTTCTAATTAAGGTGATGTGAAACTTCTACAGGTGCGAGCGAGAGACGGAGCTCCTCGTGAGATCCGTAATTTCGCGGTCAAGCATGGTCTTACGGATAAAAGACGAGAACGTGGCTCTTCAGAATTGTTTTGCGGACGTTCTCGTCTTTAAAAACTGTAATGTAATTCCCTTAATCTAGGATGATTCCATAGATGAAAGACGGGAAGCTCTTCAGAATCGCTTTGCGGAGAGCAACGCTCTCGTCTTTTATCCATGAAATCATCCTAGGTGAAGAAAATTAGATTACAGTTTTTGTTACCGACCGACTGGTATCGCCTCACCTTAACGTTAATTCGGAGTTGGAAGAAAAGAGACTTGCCTTGTGTACAGATAAAACTGTATTTGCGGATGAGGACAAGTGAACGGCGGCTGAACGCAGGAAGCACTTGTGAAGAGGTCCTTGAACGTTTTGTTCTGCGCCTTCACATCGACTGATAACAGAACGTTGTTATTATTAGATATATTTTGTTCTACGGGTTAGTAAATCGTCTGGCGGACGAATCACGCTTTTCAGGGCCGATGCGGGCTCGTCGACCTTGAATCGTTAATATAATATGTTTTGTATTAATGATTTCTTCGCGAATGGGCTTTTTTTTTTACTCGAGATACTCGATTAATAATTGTAGTGGAAAACCTTTGAGTTAGCACAACAACAGATATGTTACGACAATATTACGGGATTAAGCGTTACCGATAGATTACATGAACCAAACGGACCGAGACGGGAGAAGCAAAAATGAGGTTGAGGCCACGGCTATTCAATGCTCCGGTTAAGATCTTCACTTTTTTTTCAATCACTATCGGTCCAAATGGAATAATAAACCGGAGAGACCGGATATAACGCGGAATCGAATTGAATATTTACCTTCGAATTATTGAAATTAGTTTTTTCACTGTTTTGAAAATCGTTTCGTAATTTTTTTCAAGTCGAAGCATCAAATTATTATTCGTATCGAAAAAAATTGATTATGATTCCATTCATTATTAATCTTATTATTATTATCTATTATTCATGAGAGAGTAATTTTTTTTACATCAAAGTAACAAATTATAATTGGCATCGACAATAGCATATGAATTGTCATTACATTTTGACATTCTTTAATAAATCTGAAACAATGAAATATAATTCGATTCTTCACGATTTATTTGACGAGGAAGGAGAAATTTTGGACGTGGCCTGCACTCCAAGGTGCAGTGAAAAATGCACCCGATTTCACAGACTGCAAGCCGTCGCGATAATTGAAGAAAAAAGAATTTCGTCCCATTCGAGTCACGTTCGAAAACTGCGACGCGCCGCGAAGAAGCTGACCGGAATAAACAAACTGAGCACAATATTGTATTCTACCGGAGTCGGTATTTTCGATTTTGTCGAAGAACGTCTCTTTAAAAAACAAAATACACTTTTTTTTCCAGTCATTCGTAACACAATCTCTAACATTTTAATTTTTTCACCGGACTCAACGTGATACTTGGCAAGAACACTATCTCGTCGACACAAGTTCGTTAACGGCGTCAATTATAAAAAATATATTTTGCAACGGAATTTTTATCGAAACACTGTAATTCCATAGATCGGTTCGTGTAATAAATAATTTGTAGCTTTCACACACGAGAAAGAGAGAGAGAGACTTTTCTTGTCCAAGATATCGACACGCTCGAGTTGGAGAACGAGCTCCGCTCGCCGGTACCGCCAGCGCGCGAGACACCGAACCGTAGATTCAAACGCACGCGAGATCTAAAGTCACCGTACGACAAATGTGCAATTGAGTTTACTTACGATATTGCTGAAAGACGATGAGCAGGAAAATCGAAGTTCTCACGACACTGACCGCCATCTCCCGTACTCCTGACGTTTGTGATATAACATCAGGTCGTCTACGATGAGCGAACGAAATTTCAGTAAAAGTTGATACTCGCTCTGTGTCCGATTGCAAAATGTAAACTCATCGAGAATCCCGAGAGAATTTAGAAAGTGCCGCGCTTCCCCGTTTGCCGCCGCGTCGAGTCTGGGGTTTGTGCTCCGGCTTTTGACGCATGCGTGACAACGCGCAACCGCTTTAATATCTGTATTTTAATGCGCGCGACACGCGACGATGATTATGGATCGCGCGCTCACCACCCTCGTTCACCCTGCGATGTAAGCGCGATTGTAAAATTTTGCTTCTTTTTTTTCCTTTTTTTTTTTACACGCGAGATTCACCGCTCGACCGTTTCTCGATAATTTGCATCTGAATCAGCCTTCGAATCGTGTTGCGCGTTTCTCTGCCCCGTTCACCTTTGTGTAGAGAAATTTTTTTGGCAAGCAAGAAATTCACGCAGTTTTGGTCAACTAAAAAAAAATTGTATTCGTCGGAGCACGCAGTATGAATTTTTTTTAAACTTTACGATTTAATAGACGTAATATGCTACTTTGATTACCGCTTTTTCAAATTATAACTTCGCGCGCTCCCGTTCGAATAAAAAACGAAGTTAAAGCTTCCACAGGTAGATAGAATGTATTATTTATCTTCCTCTGCGCTTTTCTCACCTTGCGTGATATTTTTTTGCGCGCGAAAAATTCAGTTTTGGGTAATGAAAAAAAAAAAAAAAATTACACCGGAGCACGTAAAATCTATTTGTTTTTATCTTCCCGATTTAATGTACGTAATATGCTACTTGGATTACCTCTTTTTCAAATTACAACTTCGCGCGCTTCCGGTCGAATGAAAAACGAAGTTTAAACTTCCGCAGGCAGATACAATTAATTTTTTATCTTCCCGATCGAATAAGCAATAATGATTCTACTTATTAGGCATTAATTACTCTAATCGCTTGAAAATGTTTTACTATTGCATGCCTTATACGCGCTGGCGGTATTTCTTTTTTTTTAATAATTGTATCTTTGACAAAATTCGAATATCCCGTTTCTATACGAAAAATGAAATTGTTTAATACTTCAACGATTTTCCAAAAATTGTATATTCAATTAGGCGAATTTTGGATTTTGATGAAATTTTTGAATTATAGCGAACTACACCGTCGAAGCGGAGCATCTAGATCGAATTTCTTATCTGAACCGTGTTACGCTTAGTTCATAGCTTTTTATGGTGGAACGATCGAGGCAGCTGCCGCGCGGTAGGTGACGCGCTACCGTCGTGCAACGCGTTACCAAGCGTGTAATACAATTGTTTATAGGATTTGAAAAAAAAAATGCGCGTCTCTCGATGCGTCGCGTCGTGGGAGTTATTGCGCAAGCGGTTGAACGACCACACCGCGTTTCGCCTAGACGATCCCCGTCGCAATGCAAGCATTCGTGTTTGTACTCTCTTTGCGGATATTTTAACTCGCGCTTGCGATGTACGCCACAATCTTGCAAATCGCATATATTCTCGTTCCGACAATGGAAACGTTGCGTGAAACGTGATTGTCACTTTACTACGCGTATCGTACGAAGAGCTAGAAAATATTTCAACGAAACGCATGCAATTGAAAGATATTAAGCCGCACCGGAAAAGTGTCGATTGTTGTTGCTCCGATTCGAGTTTAACGCAACGCAGCGCTCGTTGCTTCGATTCGAACTATCATCGGGACATAGGAACATGTTTTTTCATATTCCCAATATTTGTAATTGAAAAGTTGAATTAAAAAAAAAGCAGCATTGCCGAAAAAAAAGAAAACCAGAACTTATGAAAATGATCAATTTTTATTTTTTACATGTATTGTTATGATTATTCAAATCAATATACAATGTTCCTTTTTTCTCACTGATCATAAGTTCGAAAATAATTTTACTCCCAGCATGATGTTTTTTTGAGCACAAAGGATACGTTTTAAAAAGAATTTCTCTTTAAATGTCTAGCCGGTTTGCCATTAAAAAAACATTTGTTTTCGCGTTACGTTTTGCGTACGTAGCACGATGACCCCGAAGCCACGCGAAATATTTCCGGTTTGCGAAACGACGGGGGCAGCGAGACATTTTTATTGTGTTTCGCGTGTAACTGAGAATTCAGAGTACGCCACAATAATACTCGGTTATGACGGTGTACGCGCGAGACTCGTGTCGCACGGGCCCTCTGCGGCGAGATAGCGCTCTGTAACATCGTGAGGCACGCATTATGCGTAACATCGTTCCGCACGCGTAATATATACTTTATGAAAATTGTAGGGGGTACGCATGGAGTAGGGCACGAGTGATGCGCAAAGTTCGTACGCGATGCGAGCACGCTTGTGCCCTCGTCCGGCGTAATTGCATTTGCAAGAATCTCGAGGACGGTTTGGCGAGAATGAAAAAAGAAAAAAAAAGCAAAAGTGGACGATTGTGGTCGACCCTGCGAAGTTTGCAACTCTTATTTGTGTCATCGTTTTTCCTCGACGTTGATGAAAAAAGAAAAACCGAAATAAAATATTAAAAAATAAACTTCCTACTTTTACCATTATCGTTTCCGGTTGCGTAAAATTTGTCGCACCTTTCACTGTGAAACCTCTGAACTCCTAGTAACGTTGTCCCACTTACTTTTAATCGATACGGTCACGCAATAAATGATAATAAAAATTTAACGAACGAATAATAGCGAAAGAGTCATTTCTTGCGTAGCTCTTTCGCAAACGAATGTAAATCAAATAATAAAGGTCAGCGGAGTTTGTAATCTTTGAAAAGATTTGCTTACACTTTATTGTCAATAGTCATCAGTATTCTTTGTATTATCCGAATAATACACTCAGGTTACAGTATACATACATATTTTACATAATTATCGATGTAATAATTATTAACAAACCAGACACAACGTACCGGCGTGTAACAATAATTTGAATCTAAATGATTTTTTTTTCAATTCATTAATTTTCATTTGTTTTTTGGAATTTAATACGTATAGAACAGGCCTGCCATTAAATACACGATAAAGGAGCTCCCAGTTCCTTAGTTCGGTCCGAGCAATAGTTTGAATTCGAAATGTGAATGAAAACACAAAAACGTCTCGGAAGTTAATTATCTCCGGTTACTCTGAAGGATTTTAAAAAAATTCAACGCCATGTCGAGTAGAGTGTGTGACTCTCGAATCCAATATCCGACAGCTAATGACAAGCCATTCAAAGCTTATTAAATAACATTTATATATATATGTATATATATATATGCGCGAGTTAATTTGCCGTCGCCGGGTCACAGGTCTACAATCCTTTCGTCGACTAGTACGCGCAGAACCTTTTTTTTCAAATTTTATCTACTCCATTATTGCACTAGTCTATTGAATTCATATTTCTCTTTTTTTTCATCGATATAACTCACTTTACGATCGAGAAACGATTTAACCTGTTACCATTGGTGCCGGGCGAAGCTAACATCGCATTGTTTTTAAAATTTTTTTTAATTTCCTTTTCATTAGCAATTATATATATATATATATATCTTCAAAATTCTCTCTAAATTATTGTCCTTAAAATGTATTACTTTCATTCGTGTTTCTTTTTCTTTCTTTTACTTTCTTCTTGTTATTGTCGATATAATAATAATTGATACACTTTCGCGTTAACGTTTATGCCGCATTGAGAATTTGCCAATAGTTTGTATTTTTTTCTTTTCCCGATCGAAAATGTACAAGTTACGACATCCATGGAGGTATAGAATATATTTTTGTTTGTGGATCTGTTTTTTGTCTGTGATTTTTGTCTTTTTACGTTTGCGCTGTAAATATTTTATTTAACACGTAGCATACGGTATATACATCTACGAGCATCCGCATATCTATATACAATGCATCGTGGATAATAGTTCTTTGTTAGATATATATAGGCTTTTTTAAATCGGCTTCGAATCTTTCAATAGACCGGCGGCTCTTTTGTTTTTCATATTCATTCTTATATTCTGTTTTCTTCTTTTTTTCTTCACATTACCGTAAAGAAGTTACGCTTAATTTTTATTTCATATCACTGTTGAATGATAATCAGCACGACGACAGTTTCTCTAATATGCTTTTGCAATTCCAACCGCTACGTCGAAATTACGCCCTTTTTCTTTTTAATATTGCATTTTATTCGATTTGTCGCGAGACGACAAACGTACGTTAACTCTTTATCTGTAGGATATGCGGTGTGTTATCGCTATTGTTTTCGATTACCGAATAATACCAGCGCTTCGAGGTAACTAAACAGCATTTCGAAAGAAACCAACGATTTTTCTTCCACCTCGCGCAACGCTACTCAACATCAACACTTAATTTGATAAAACTCATTCGTGAGAACCGCCTTGAATCTCTGCACACTTTTCACTATCGGTTTGTTCTCTTATTTCTTTTTTTTTATTCATTTTGCGGATTTTAAAGAGCGTTGTCGACTCGCTCGGGATAAGCTCGAATCGTTTCGCGAAAGCCTAACGCTAGTTGAGAATGCCCCTCGTGTATCAATTATTCCTGACAGTGAAATATAATATTTATTATCGTATTGACAAGTTTGAAGGACATTTATTTACAATTCAATGTAAATAATTAACAGCTCTGCAAGCAGCTTCCTTTTCTTTTACTCAACGAAAATCGTAAAATAAATCCTACGAAGCTTCGATTGCTGGGACACTTTGTCAAAAATACACATGCGGCGCAACAACGTATTTCGCAATGTTAACGAGCAACTAAAAAAGCGTACTTGACTCGACGCGTAACAAAAGAAAAAAAGTTAAATATCGCACAATTTACGTAGACAGTGAATTAGCATCAACGAATATGGCAAATCAATTGTCAATCGAAAAACGCATTGCTCCTCAGTGGCGCGCTCTTCACACGAGATTATTTATTTTTATTGTCGTAAAATTATCTATGGATATACGTATCTATAATAAATATATCCGTATTATTGTTCGAACAGCATCAGAACTTAGCCTAGATGTTTTTTGCAATGAGAACCAATAAATGGTACCTCAAAGTTCATTATTATCTTGTTTTCCTCTTCTCAATCTTCCCTCCGGTTTTTTTTTTCTTCTTATTCTTTATCAATTAAAATCCTCGAATAACTTTAGGCCAGAGACTACTCCAATACAGTGACGAATATACAGTTCCCTACGTGGTATTTTTATTACTGCGGATGAAGTAAAGTCATCCCTCGCAAGCCTCTCTTAACCGAGTGTTAATTTCAATGAAGCGACAATTCGACGAATAAAATAAGATAAACAAATGCCAACGATTTATACATAATCTTCAGGCCGAACGAATGAAATATCGTTTACGGCACGCGGCTAACGCAACGCACGGCAGATGCCGATAGTCCGCGCATATAAATACACCGTAGATCGGCCGAACGAATAACGACGGAATAAATTGCACGCGTAGATAACATCGAATGAACCTAAGTTCTACTACAAAATTCTTGATGAAAACAATCGCGACTCTACGCGATACATCTAATAAAGACGATCTTTAATCTATGCAATTTCTTTCTTTTTCTATAAATAATTTGTACATAATGACCATTCTTTGGTACCTATAAAAATGTAATACGCGAATCGCTCGTGACGACGAGACATAGAAATTCAACGATCGTAGTCGAAGTTCCATCGGATCGGTTCACCGGAAAATATAATATTAACTGATGAACATGCAAAATCTTCGTCGCGGAACTCGTCGCGTTATCGTCTCGACTTGTAATGACTCGAAAAAAATAAATAAAGACTCTTCTGAATACTGAGCAAAGAAAGTATGGCAATTTCTTTCGTTTTTGACTATCGCGATAATTCACCGGGCAAAATTCCACGATTAACATCGATTTTCGGGAATATGAAAAATGTATACATAATTGTCACGTCGAGCAACAAATTCGTCTAATTTACTAATCACACTATTGCCTTTCTTTTAGCACCGGCTAATATCGTACACGTACAACGCGATAGATCCGTTATGGGCCGAGAATAAACTTGTTTAATCGGTAATAATTATTACATACAATACCGTATATCTACCTACAATGGTATCAATATATCTTTAGTATATGAATACACTTTCATTATTTTCGTATATATTAATACTTTCTTCATTTTTTTAATATATATATATTTTTTTAATGCTTTGAATACTCATTCGAAAAAAGGTCTCGCGTCAATTGACTAATTTCACGACATTATCTCGGGCAAATGAAAATAGATTGCTCGATCTAATATTCACGAGACCGCGTTATTTTCTCACCGTTCTGTTTCTCGACGCCTATATTCTCTGCTATTTGCGCGAATCACTAAATACAACCCTCGACGAGCACGCAATATGTAACTTTGCGATTTTTTTATATTCTTTAGTTTATTTAATTTAATTCCTTTCCTGTTGCCCTACACGAGTTGCCGTCACAAGCGCTTTTTCTCTCGTTGTTCGATCGTGCAGACATGCGTACTGCAACGCGATGAATTCAATGTACGCTCAGTGTTTAGTGCTTAATAATTATAAGCTACAATGACCGTATCCTCATTCAAGCCGCTACGTGGACTTTGATTGTTTGGAAAATGTTTGTTTTCTCTTTTTTTTTCTTTCACTTCTATACACGTAAATCTTAAATCGCTAATACTTTCATGTATCTCGTATCACCTTCTGCTCGATATACTTTCATACGTTTCTATTTCTTTTTTTTGGTAATTTGTATAATGGACTCGGTAACATCGTCCTGCAACCCATACATTTCATTCGTTACTCGCGGTGTCTCGAATGGTATTTATGCTCACGCAACGGAACATTGCGTTATTCATTGTTAACGAATCGCGGTGATGTATTTCTTTTTTTCAGGTTTTTTTTTTCATTATTTACCGTAGTGGCTTATTGCTCAATTTGCACCCATTCTCGTATCGCGTTCGGTAGAATTCGACGAACGTTAAAGTACCTAAAAGTCTCAGCCAATGGCGCTATAATTTCGCGATCACTCGATTCAAAAACTTTTTTCCTTGTTGGCTCGAACGTCTGAAAATTATTGTCGTTTCCTTCGAGCCGTGGAATTCGGGCGATTATATTTTCAAAAATGATTCTATATCCGAATAAACATCTTCGTCACCAATAATAAACTTTTCTGTACGGTGAGCTATGTGTATCAACAACGTTGAATCAGCCTTTCGCAAAAAATGCGTGCCAAAAGCGTCGTGCGAATATCGTAACAAGTGCTGCATCGAATCGGCCTCTCAGCATCGATTCGATATTTTATTATTATTATTATCATCACCGTCTCCCTTCCATTATTGTCGCCTCGATCAATGTGCGACTTGAAAAGTCGCGTGCAATTTGTATAACATGTGCAAATTGTATTGTCGTCTTTACACCGCAAGAGGCCCGTGTAAATCCAATTCCTTCATGGAAATAGTCACTCAAAAAGTATTGTCGAGTTCGAAAAAAAATATCATTCAGAAAAAAAAAAACTCAACAGTGATCGCTCTAATAGGCAAATTGTCGCGCGATCGTTAAATTATACTACTATCGTGTTTCTTTTCCTCTCAACTCCACTTGTCGAATTGTCTTTGTCGAATACGAAACGCGCCAATATTCATATAAAATAAGCTACTCTCATGCGTTTTCGTTAAATCATAACAAGTAGCGTTGTATCTTTCATTTTCGTCGTTGAGATAAATATACTTTCATTTTTCTTAAATTTTAAGTACTTTCTGATTTTTCTTGTTTTGTCTTTTTTGTTGTTTCACTTACAGCACTATCGTCTGCCCTCTTAGGTATTACTCTCGTACGAAGAACGTCTTTGTATATTGTCCGAAAACTCCGGGTGACCATCCTTCCGCCATTCTTCGGTCACGAGTACGTTTCTTTTGCGTGACAAAAGTTTTCGAACAGGTACGAAGTTGTTCGCGGTAATCGCTCGTCGCGATTACAGTGTATACGTTTTTCAGAAATTATGGTGACCTCGAACTCCACATCGGCCCATCGGCCTTAAAATGCTACTTCCATTGAGCCACGAACAGCTTCGAACTTGTGCGAAATCGTCAGTAAATTCGTCGCGATTAATCACGGGGTCGCAGGGTGAATCACTCATACGATTGCATTCATGCACAATACATAATTATCTATCGCATATATATATATATATATATATGTATATATCCAACACACAGAGAGAAGGAAAAATGAATGATTGGATTAGCCGACGGTGAGATTAAAGTATATAACGATTAATCATATGTACGATAAGGAAGCTCGCCGAGTATTACACGAAACGTTTCGTCGATTTTTCTTTTTCGCATTTTGTCTTTCGATTTGTATCTTTCGATATTATACTAAGCGGATCACCGTGAGACCCCGTTCGCAAATTTTTTCGCAACTCTTTCGATCACGATTGCCAAAAAAAAAAAGTTCCGATCTTCGAAGTGTGTCTATCGTCTACTGACCTTGTTCGACGGGATCTCCCGCGATCTCGATCAAGCTGATATTACCCCTTTTAATCCCATTGCTGATTCTCCATCGCTGTGTTACCGGCTTGCCATGCGTAAGGCTGTGGAGCCGACGACATTGGTACATCGGTTCTTTCGCTCGGGCCCGTCGCACTCTGCATGCTAGATGGCGCATAGCTCATTACGTCGTGCGTGTAGTCGTCCCTGGCCGGCGGTTGAACCAGCGACGCGCTGACGTCCGACGCAAACGGATTTGTCGAGTGAAAGGGATTGTTCGCGTTGGTCTCGGTTGCACCGTAATTTATAACGGGATTCTGATCGATTCTGTCCTGTTGTGTGTATTGCTTGCTTGGACGAGGCGGTGCTGCGTCGTCCCATCCGGCGTTAACGTCGATTGACGGTTGTTTCTGAAATAGATGAACAGAGAAGGGTTTTTTTTGTGACTTGTCTCGAGCCCGTTTCGCGGCAAAAGTCGATTGACCTTCACCGATCGAAAAATATTAATTGGCTAAAAGTTAGTGTCTGAGAAGGCATTGAGTTCCATGTCGCCGAAACAAAGCATGTTTTTTCTTCAAGACTTGAAAAACAAGCAAATGACACGGTTGAACTTACGATAAATTCGGACTGCATAACTTTAGGTGGCGGAGGTACCGGTGGCTTGGTCTGTCCAAGATCGTCGAGTGGATTCCAGCTTGCTTGTTCTTCCGCGGTCGGATCGGCCCACGGTTGAAGCTCACCGGAACAGAATATCGCGTAGAAAGTCACGCCGAAGAAATGCACGCATGCTGCCATGATAAAAACGTTTCTCCAACTGTGGGCGTCCTGGAAAAATCATCAACGACTCGGCAACGTCAAAAATTCTTAAATAATCGTGGTTTTTCAAATTCTAACAAACGGTTCGAGACGAACTTACCTTGTTCTCTGTGATATTATCGACGAAAAATGGCACCAACAATCCGGCGATGGTTCCAATGCCGTTGGACATTCCCATGAGAATACTGGCGTATCGCGGCGCTATGTCGAGATGATTGACATTGAATCCGGAAATAGCGAATCCACTGCAAGCCACGCCAATCGTAAGAGCCACTGTCGCGGCTGTGCCATTCTTGTGGGTCGTCGCGTTCGCGACAACGAGAAAGAAAAGCGCTTCCATTCCGAACCCTCCGCAATTGAAGAGCTTCCGTACGTTCGTAGTCGTCATTATACCGCGTTTTCTCAAGTGATCCGCGAGCATACCACCGCACGGAACGATTGTTGTCATCAACAAGTGAGGAAGAGATCCGATAACACCGGTCTGGCAAATGAATTTTTTAACGTTATAGATCAAATTTCCACGGAAGAAACAGAATGTTCTTGGATATCATCGATGAACGACGACGAAACTCACTTCAACGAGAGGCATGTTGAACACATCCTGCATGAATTTCGGCTGAAACAGGACCAGCAGATAAAAATTCCATGATCGACAGAAATTCGCGACGATTATAGCGTGAACAGGCATGGAGGTGAGAAATTTTCGCCATGGAGTCGTGGAGAATGTTGGCATTGCTATTTGCGCCTGTCCCTGGGCTTGTCCCAGCGAGTCCTCGATGTAACGAAGCTCGCGTGCCGAGATGCACGGATGCTTCGATGGCCTCTCGAATGCGAGCCACAACCAAAACCCGTACCACACTAATCCGGCGACACCTGAAATGTACCGCCAATAAGAATACGAATATAACAGTAAAAAGAGAAAATCTAACGGCTATGGCCCTTGCAAAGTAGGTAAACCTACTAAAAAAAAAAAAACAGGTCATTTATATTTTTTAAAAACCCCCTTCACAGGTGATTATGTGTAATCGTTTTGTAGTGATATATAAATTTAATGTTTGGTAAAAAATCACGGGTTGGCTTTATGACGGTTTTTTGCCTTTCTTTAAAGTAATTCGGTCTTCTAGGATAAGAATCAACTTGTTAAGATTCGATGGAAAGAAACATTGTATGCAATAAACAACTCCTCAATGCCACATAACTCCTGCGAATATGAACGCTTCTTTGCAATATAAGAAAGGGATTTGTTGCTTGCCATTTTTGGTAGTTACGAATTGGAAGAAACACGATAGAAATTACCGTAGAAATAGAACGAAGCTGGCCAGCCCCACCAATGGCTGAGAACGGCCGAGAGCGGCATTCCGATGACCATTGCCGCATAAGAACCGCAAAAGGCGAGCGTAGCGAGTCTGGATCTCTCCAACGGCGGTGCCCAGTACTTCCAAATACCGTGACACGCTGGATAAGTGATACCCTAACGTCGAAATTGTTGAAGAAAAAAATAGAAAACAGACAAAAGATTCTAAACATGCTCGTTAAGGCGCATAAGCAAAGATTCCATTGTTTTTCCATGCCGCAATACATACTTCGACGAGTCCTTTGCAGACTTGAACTATCATATCGGCTACCGGATGAATTTTTAACGCTCCGGGAACGAGAAGATTGAGAAACGACGATATTGCGATTGCGAGGCCGAACAATTTGTTGGCCGGATAGAAGGAGGCTAAAAATCCTCCTGGCACTTGAGTGATGAGGTAACCCCAGAAAAACGATGAGTCGAGCACGCTCTGGGTACCCACCGACCAATTGAATCTCAACGCGCCTGTCTGGTCCGTCTCGTTTCGCATAATACCCTTTGCCATACCCATGTTGCATCGCATTCCAAATGAAATAATAAAACCTACCGAGATACATCGTTTTTTTTTTTGTTTCTTTGTTTTCAAATGCATCACAATGTTTGCCGAAACGATTGTTATTGTTTCATATGAGAATACGATCAAGTTTCTTTTTTGCTGTTTCGTTTTTCTTTTTATTCTCACCTACGCAAGCAAGCAATGCTACCGTGTACCTCTTGGATAAACAAGGGCATTCGGGCATACAGTACGTGTCGATGTGACGCAATGGTGGTCTTTCCGGTTCCGGCATCGAGTCGAACGACGCACCGCCGCTGTATCCTTTCTCGTCCTCGAATCCCATATTGTCCTTGCTGTCACCGTCGTTCGGTGGCATCTCGAATTCCTCGTAACCGGCATTGCTTCTCCTTGTTCTCAGACTGCCGTACGTGGAACAAATTCAATTCCCAATTTCGTCACATTTCCACAACTATCATTATTCTTTTGGAATTCGCTTCTTTCGAATTTCTTACCTCGAAAATTTTTGCGTGGCTTTCGACTTTATCGAGTCGAAGGCCCCGAGACCCGCCGCCGCGAATCCGGACATTGTTAAATTATTGGGGTTGCTTCGGAAGGTGTTTCTAGCGCTATGATGGAATTTTCACGCAGCCCCTGCGAATGTCATTAAAGAATTTGTATTAAAAAAAAAGAGAAGGAAAAACGCAATCTATTTGGATAGGCGAGACTCTCGACGAATTGATTTTGACGAAGATAATTTTGTTAATGGTTTCATCGCCGCTAGAATCATTCAGTTAATTGCGTAGCGCAGCGGAGAGAAGGTGTCTTCTTGTTGTATACGAGAATACACGCGCATCCCCCCAGTCGCATAAAACGAATCCCGTAGCGTAGGAGCTCGTATATACAACCCCGGGGGTTGATTTAAAGTAGTAGCAGTGTTTATTTGAAGTGGCAACCCATCCACCCCTAATCCCCGTACTCTCCCGGGACAATCTCGTCGAGGGAAGGAAAACGTCGTGGAGATTCATCGGACTCTCTATATATATACATACGCAAAGAAGAAAGGGGCTACATGGACACGGGAAGAAAATCGAAACAATTGCTGAGAACAAATATTGATCAATTGGACGTAAAATTAAACAAGTCGAGATAAGATTTGAAATAATATTTTTTTTGAAAAATTGCGTACGGTCAATTTAACTTGCGTAATCACGTTGTTTCTCATAATCTATTTTCCTTTTTTATTATTTTGCCTCAGATCTCTGCAACTGGTTAACTTGTCATTAAAAGCAATTGTATTCAATTTTTTTTGTTACTATTTGTTTTTATCTGATACGTATCTGATACTAAATGAGAATTTCCTGAACAGGAAGTCCGGATAAGATCGGAATGCTTTTAGTTTCATAAAAAATTGGTCTTGTGCAATTATCATACATTTTCAAACATTCTTTTATTGCTCGGCATGTATGGTCTTGTTTCCCATTTTTCTTTATCGGAAGAAGAACAGTAGAAGAGAATGTTTTAGTATGAAAAAAAAAAAAACGATTCGTATCGCGGCATAACACGTGACACAATGGTCCCCGGATATTAAAATGGCACGTGACCGACAATGGGCACAAAGTGCACGTCACGTGTTTCGAGAATCGAGGGTTGAATTCGAGGGATAGTTGGACGAGCGGAGGGCTCGAGAAGAAGTCGTCAGCTTAATGGGAACGTCACGGTGATCGGGACACGGTTAAAGCCTCCTCGCGCTTAATGGCTGATGCGCTTTTC
The DNA here is from genome assembly GCA_963924025.1 of Ischnus inquisitorius. Classification (NCBI taxonomy): domain Eukaryota; kingdom Metazoa; phylum Arthropoda; class Insecta; order Hymenoptera; family Ichneumonidae; genus Ischnus; species Ischnus inquisitorius. Next base: position 9,208,843 of record OZ001248.1, on the reverse strand, counting down.
GCTCTCTCTCATTGTCTCGACGTTTAGTTCGCGATCGGGGCTGATAGGCGTGAATTATTAATTGATCGAACGACGAGGCAAGTCGGTGACAATACGGGAGGCTACTAAATATCTCAATATTCGTCATTTCTCTCGAGCTTTGGCTCCTCCGCGGAAATTTAGGTCACGACGATTAATTTTTTTGTAAGGAACATGAATTTTTATTTTACGATACGATATTCTTTGATGCAAGTTCGAATTGATCGACAGGGTGAAACGATTTTTCTACGCTATTCCGTTAATGGCCAAAATGACTCGGATAGTTTCCGCACGAAGAACTCAATGCATGTAGATTGGAATTGGCTCGGAATTTTTTTATTCGGATCGATCGGTTCCACGCATGACCGAGGCATAAATCCGTTTCATTGCCGAAATTCTCTTTCGATGATTCACAACGAAATTTGTTTTTCGACGAAGGGCAAAAGAAGGTCACTCTCTAATAGCGCAAATAGTCGTAGCTTCTTTTTTTTTCAATGACGGATAGACGATTCGCAATCGAATGGAAATGATCGTGAAATTTGGATTTTTCCGGCCGAATTTACAATTACATCGCTATCAGCACTTGCCTCTGACCAAACATTTGCATTTGGGTCAGACGTGATCGAATTTCTGAAACTGAGATGCGAAGAAATATCTTCATTAACGACAAAATACACTCTCTGAGATGTGACAATAAGATATCTTCACCACTGGATCGGCAAACGCACATTTTTCGTTGCTTCAAAGACAAAAAACGAGTAATCTTTGTTTTTCATAATTCACAATTATGATCCTACTGATTCGATCACAGAATACCAGATTGATATTCCCCGGTAGAAACGGATAGAGAAATCAAAGAAAAATAACTATCTCACTTTAGGCAAACGTCCGGTACACTCCACAATTGACGGTAAGCACTTTATCGAATTAACACATTTTTTTCTCTCAGGAACAAGAAAATTCATCCTCTCATTTTTTTGTTCACAATCAACGTATTAAAAAAAAAATCGGTCACTGAATAGAAGACAGGGCAGCGCGTTGCACAATTCGCGAGAACGGAGCTCGATCGATTTTTTTGCTATTGCTCCCATTGCGAGTGACGTTATCGCGAAATTTTTTTAACGAAAGACAAAAAAAAAGAAGCGATTGTAAAAACGTTCGAAAGTACAGAAAAAAATGTTTTTACCGAAAAAGAAACATTGAAAACTCACCAATAATTAAGTCCAGATAGGGATACGTGCGGAGTGGGTTCGAAAGCGCGGGGTACGCGACGAAGAACGTCGTCGACGCTCGGTACGTTGGTGGTTTCGTAAAGTTGTACACGACGGATTCGCGCGCCAGCGCGTATCATCATCGCCGCGCTATTGGTCGGTGACTCTCGACGCATCGATATCAGTGACCAATGGGATATCGAGTAACCCCTTTTCGGATCGACCCTAGGCGGGGTCTATTCGCTTCCACGATACAGTGATAACGGCGATGCTTTCCGTGAAATAAATCTACTAACGATGTTTTGACATCGATAATGAGTATGACAATCGGAAACGCCGATATGAGCGTGTTAGATGCCGGGATTCATTATTTCTGAAGTATAAGAATCTTCTTTTGTCCATCTAAAAAAAAAACGAAAATTCATTATTCGGAAGATCTGTGAGTAATCAGAGCGAAAGATTCGAACGATCCTGAGTTATAATGCATTTTTTATATTTTTACCTCAAAAACCATCGTCTTCTTTACGAATCAGAATCGTCGAATGATCTGCGAGGCGAAGAGACCGTGCGAGATACTGCTGGATGCTGTGACCGTTGGGGAATGATAAACGCTCTTTAAGCCTTCATCGCTTAAAGAGGAGTCTTTCGTGGAGTGTGGCTTGCCGGAGCTTTACCCATCGTTTTCGGGATGACTCTAGCGAGGGATTTGATCGGTTCGAAACGTTACACGCGCTCTCAGCATCGAAAAACGTTGAGCTTTTTCTCGTAATTCCCGTGTCTTCTGTCTCGAATTTAACAGTCATTTTTTCCAGTTTGAACTGCAGTCTCACATGAATTGTTTAATTAATATATTTTCATCGAAAATTTTGTCGAAACAATCTACCGTTTTGCCGATAAATTTTTTTGTTAATGTGCGAAGATAAAAAAGATTTTCATGGGTTTGGGCGAGCTTAGCTTCTTTGGGTTCCTCGATGAAAGGATCGCGAGTCCCGAAGTCGAGAGTGCTGATAAATGGTCTCAGTGAGCCATCAACGGTTCGAGCCCATCGCTAGACGTTAGGAGCTAACTCGCATTGTTGCAAACACAGAGAGTCAGCGGGGTAGGCAACCCTCCGCGGTTGGCAGGAAATATCGATCCTGGCAAACCGGGGACGGATGCTGCTCTCGTGGCTCGATGCCTCCAAAGTAATGTCTTATCTTCGCAACGGTCTTCCTGCTCGCGGCCCCCAAATATATCACGGATTTCGGTTATCGTCGCGCGAATGGCCCCGATAGTTTATTCCTATTAGCTTCATCTCCTTTTCTCCGTTGCAGTTGCGAATATCTTAATTGTGAAGCCGATCCGATGCGTCCATCTACGCAGCATATATCTTCCCCTTGCCGTCTCTGCCCTCGGGGAAATTTCATTACCGAGCCGACGTGATTGGAGGACCGCTGTGTAACAAATGCAATTTCGTTTTCCCGAGAGTACAATTTGTCGCAAATTGAAAAGGATTCGCGGTTTAGTGAACGAGCTGCTGTAACATAAACATAAATTAATTCATCACCAAAAGAGTTGCGAAAGGTTTTACTTGGTTTTTTTTTTTAATTTTGTTATTCTATTATTGCGATACACTGGTCGACCGAGAAAAAGTGTGTTCAGCTTTTTTTTCATACGAGCCACTATAACCCAAGGTCCGCCGATTTTTATCGGCGTTTTGATCGAATGTATCGCCATCATATTTGCTTCCTAATTGAGTCCGCTTCGTGACACGGTTGTTACGACAGTAAGTTGTATCGGCGGTGGTCTACGACGGGGGGTGGCTCGCATTATGGCCCATGGCGTGGGATGACAAAAGGCTGACCGAGTCGATGCCTGCCTATTGCGTCAGCCCCTTGGCTACCGCACACGCTCGCCCACAGCGATGTGCCTAATTTCGCTTCTTAATCGTTATACGAAAACAAAAAGAAACAAGCTCATAAAATAAAAAGCGACGAAGAAGAATAAACGAAAGAAATGTTTAAAAAGCCGACCAAGAGATTTTCCGGCTATACGTCACGAATCCCCAAACTTATATCGATCACAGCGGGGAATGGACGTCCTGCTGACCTCGTAAATATCGTCGGGTCGCAGCCTCTTTAGCAACGAATACTTGACGCTTTTGCAGAGGCTCACGTATTGTGACAATTTCGTTCTCAGATCATGATCGAGATTGCCGTAACCCTCGTTACGCTTTGTTTCGAACGAGAGATCGTTCGCCGTACGAGAATTTCGCGAAACGTCGAATGCGCGAGGGCGTGGATTGTTCACATTTTTCGGGCACACTCGACGCCCTCCTCTCGAGGCACTCCGCTCGCCGGCCGAGCAACGCTTCGGGGGTGAGCGACTGTTTTCGCCCTCACAGAAGGGAGATACCGTCTCGTCGCACGACGAGGCTGGCCGATCAAATTCGTACAGATATATGTGTCTGGACGTCGAATTGCCGGAGCAATCGAGCTTCCCCGAGCACTCGGCAAACTCGTCGAGAATTTCTTCTCGCACGACTTCGCGACGACTCGACGCCGTTATATCGTCGGCCTCTTCGAAATTTTCTTCGCAACGACGATTCGTCGTTTTCGTTGATTCATATTTTTTCTCCAATCCACAGTTCCTGTTGTCGAAGACAAACCGATGTTCTCGCGTTGCACATTTCTTTGTCGACTTGCGAGATATTCTCTTTGAAACGGCTTCGTCGTCGATGCACTTCCGGTGAGGAAAATCGCTTCCACCGGCGAGTCTTTGGAAATTCGTATTCAAAATTCCATCGGGTCTAGGCCTATTCGACGAAGTTTCTCCATTTGATGAACAGTAATTTTCGACATTGTTCATTCCATCGAGATATTGAAAGTGTTTCTCGAAATTTCGAGACTCGTTCGAAGAATTCTTGGATTTTTTGTTCGTATAAAAAAGCTTTTTCGCTTCTTCTCTGTGGCAGAGCCCAGTCGGGGTAATTCTATCGTTGGAAGCAAAAGATCTCGATGTCCGATTCGAGTCTGATGCGCTGCGCGATTCCCATATAGTTCGACAGCGTTGTCGTTCGAAGAGCGACCGATCGTTCTTTCCATTCGGCACACTCACGCGATATTTGTTGTTCGTCAGGGTCATCTTCGACGTGTTGGTCGCTTTGTCGCGTTCCAGAAGTATACGTCGCAGTTTTGTTCTGATAAGTTGCTTCATTCGGTCCAGAGAACTCGCGGAAAAGGCGTGACAAAGATTATTCTGGATGGTGTGAGACGAACAAATTTCAGGCTTCATTGTCATTCGGGGAAGGCGCTTTCGCGTTTCTCTTCGTCCGTCGGCTCGTTCCTTTCGTTCCATCGGCCGGCAAGGATTTTTGCCAACGTAACAAATTTCTCTCGGCTCGCAGCTTAATTCGTGGCCTCTCCGTGGATTTTCCCGATCGATCGATCGCCTTTCGATATTTCCGTTGGAACGTTCGCCGGATTTCGTTGACATCCCGTACACGATCGGATTTCTCATACGCGACGATGGCCGGATGGGTTCCACGAAGTCCCGGGATTCCAACGATCGGGGCGTCGAATGCACGCGAGCTTCAATGCCTCGCGGTCGTCCGCGACGTTCGTCGTTGGTATTTTTATCATCATGCGCCGGCTCTTGTCTCGCGAAGTCTTGCATTTCGACGGAATGGCATCGGGACTTACGCAGCAATGGTACATCTTTGTGGTCTTTAAGGTCATCTCGCTCATTTTCGTCCCGAATTTTTGGAAGATCACCGTTCGAAGACTCGGATCCCGAGCACATTTCTATCGATATGTTGATCCTTTGGCCCTTGGTTCTCGAAAAACGAGCCGAAACAATTGGATGATCTTCGTTCAGCCGTTTTTTCGGTGAATCACCGACGATGGATCGCGGCAAACGAATTGCCGGCACCGGAACGGACTGTGGTTTCGTTTCAGCTTCGATAAAGGACATGACTCTCGCGCCGGACTCCAATATCGCCGGGTTTATTGATTTTTCTTTAGGAAATTCAGGCGTCCGGGAGTGAGAACTTTCGACTTGAGCTTTTGAGAACTCGGGATGTGATACGTTCCGAAGTGCCGGAACTACTTCCCGATTACTTCGGGTGAAAGTTGATTTATGAGAATCTCGAACTTCCGGGTCCATAGAATGGGCTCCTACGGGTTTCAGCAGCGCGGACATTCGTGTTACTTCGGTTTTTTTGAAGAATGCGGAGCGATCCGGTTCAGCACAAGAGTCACAGGAACATTCTGAATCGCATTGCTCGGCTTGATTCTCTTCGATGCATTCGTTCGGGCATGTACAATCCGAGGGACAAGCGCAAGCGATTTTGTCGAGCTGCTCCGATTTTTTAGTGTCAGATTGATATTTTGAAGCAGTCAAAGAACGCGTTGAATCTTGCTGGAGCTTCGATGACTGATCTATATATGCGGCGTCTTGAAGTATCGTGTCAGAGATCCTTCTGTTTTTACAGGAATTAACGACAGAATCCCGAACGCCAGAAATCTGGTTCTTCGAGGCTTGACAATCGTAATTTCCGTCAATTGCATGGTCTAACACATTGAGCCTATCGAACGAATTATTACAGCTGCATTCCTGTTCTTCGAATGCATTTTCGTTCGAGCGATTTAAAGATTCTCTGGGAGGCGACCGTGGCAAATTGATGTCACTTGTTCCATCGTTTTGTTCGTTCATTACCGGTTGATTGACTTTATCATCGATGGAATTGCTGCGGTTGATTACCTCATCACTAACGGGAGTTTTGCTGGTCAATTCATTCGTTGAGTTAAATCGATGGACGGATTCTTTGCCAGTTAATTTTTCTGATGAGCTCGATCGATCCAAAGATTCTTTGCCAGTCAATGCTTTTGTTGATTCCAATCGATCGAGAGATTTTTTGGTAATCAATCCTCTCGTTGAATTTAATCGATTCAAGGCTTCCGCGGTGGTCAGTCCATTCATTGAGTTCAGTCGTTTCGAAGATTCAGCCAATGCTTCCGTTGAGTTTAAACCGTTCAAGGATTTTTTTCTGATCAATTCTTTCGTTGAGATTCTGAACTCAGGAATAATGTTGTCTTCACTATTTTCTATCGCATGGTCAACTGAATGACCGAATGATCTTATTGCATTGCAATCACAAATCGGATTCCCGACTTTGTCTTCGCTCGCGAGACTTACTACGTCGGTCCGACTCAACAACTCTAAATTGTTCTTATTACAAGATTTCAAGTCGTCATCGGACAAACGTAGTAAGATGTCGCCTAATGGTGTTGTTTCCGCGGGCTCCTCTTTGAAGCTTCGAACTATCTGAGACTCATCATCAACAGGAACAAATCCGGCATTCTTGTATATCGTTAGTTCCGCTTCCTCCGAAGTTTTTTGTTCGTTGATTTGTTCCAAATTACTGCTCAAAGGGGCTGTCGGGACGTTCGGTCGATCGACGCGATTGATCGCGATTCGATCGCGGAAGAGACAAACTTTGCAACCGTCGGATTCTCGTTCGAGTAGTTTGAAATTAATGTATCCTAGAAGAATCTCGCAATGCAATCGGCATTTTGCGACCTTCCTCCTGCCGATATTTCCCAATATTTCATTCACACGGGAACAGAGACTCGTTACGCGTGCATGAAATTTCTTTCTTTGCCGAATCAATGACGAGTGATCCGAATCGGCTTTGACGATCTCGGCGATCAAATCGCCGAATCTGCAGGGTAAAGGCAATTTCGATAGTCTCGAAAGCTTCGCCGGTTCTCTTTCGTATTCGGAAGCTCCCGGAGGAGCCTTTGAGATCTGCAATTCCAATGTTTTTCCTTTCCAATCGCCCGAAGCAACATTCTTCATTCTGTAACTCGTGCAAGTCGAAGGTCGACAGGGGTACGCTTGGCAAGATCGTATCTTCTTTCTTGCGCTGCCGGATCTCGATCCCTCGGGATTGCTCGAGTCCACGCTCAGTCGGCTCGGAAATCGATCGAGAATTTCTTCGTTTCCGCGAACATCGTGAGAAGCAAAGTTATTCTCATTCGTATTTTCCGAAGATTCGTCGCTCGCTCGTCTCTTTAAGGCTCTCTTCAACGTTCGACCGTCCCGTCGAGCGCCCAGCACCGAGCCCACTTCGACGTTGAGATCGCTGTGACGATCCGGTGAATAGTAATTTCGATCTGGCATCGACGTCGTGCTGAAAAGTACAGAGAGATAAATACGCGAAAGATCTCTTAGCCTCGGGGAATCACTCGCGAAATCTGCGCTAGCCGGAAACGAAGAACATACATTATTTTATCATCGTCGAGCCAGTAATCTCTGTCGTTTATATAACTCCACGCGGCCAAGTATCTCGTCAGATCTTTCTCGACTCCCAGAGCATCCAAATCTCGGCAAACTTTGTTCAGCCTGTTATTCAGCACGATGGAATCGAGAAAACAATTGATCAGACCGTCTCTTATCAAGAATTTTACAGCGTTCATTAGCATCTTCTCGAGGAAGCCCGCGTCCCGAAACTTGATGCAAAACGCTTCCACGGGATCTCGCAAAGTCGCCGCGACGCTCAGGCATCTCTTCAAGTACGACGAGTACGAATGCGGCACGGAGGAGTCTTGTAGATAAACGAAAGTCTCGAGACAGCTGTAGATGCGGGGCTCGAGACTTGGCACGAACAACGACCTAATTTTCTCCACGTAACGGTCGTACTTGTTGAAATCTCGGATGTTACTCGAGATTGCGTCCTCTGCGGTCGAACTCTGGCCAATAATTTTCGAAGAAGGGAGTGAAATGGCTCGATGAGAGAGCGAGGATCGGATCAGAGGTTATCAATGTCGTTCTATCGATTTACCAGGAGATTGTTCTCATCTAGCGGTATTTCGTAAGATGGATCTTCGGTCATCTTAACAGGAATTTCATTCTATCTTCATCGACTTCAGTCCAATTTCTTCGGAGTAGGCGAATTCTCAGTGCAACATATCATTTTTTCGTACGCTAAAAAACGAGGGAGTTACGTCGATATTCGACCAAACGAACGCTCTGAAATTCGTCGTTTTACCAAAAGAATAATTCAAACTTTAATTTTTGCGGGTGTGCATTGTTTGGAACTTCGGGAGACTGACGGATATTTAGCACACTTCAAAAAAATTAATTCTCTGATACGTAATTGAAGGAGAAGTTGATCTTTGACTCAGGATAAACCGAATTTTTTACGATACTAAATATTTATAAACCATGTGTTATATCCGACATTTAGGGCAAGGAGAGACTTTGAGAAATGCAAACTCCTAAAAACCTTTTTTTCATTCCTTCGATAGCCGTTTCTTCGCGCGAACACATACGACCCTCGAACCCTCGCATAAAACGAGTGACTGTAGGTTGGAAATTCAGGGTTCGCAGAAAATGCTAATGTGTTTTACGTCGAGAGGCCGGTAGAGCGGAGGGTAGAGAGATCCACGAGTAGCGAAAAAGGCCGAGAGACGCGGAAAAGGTGTGGAAAGAGAGGCCAAAGCGGTCGGTTAGAAGAGGAGGGAAGAATCGAGAGAAAGCATTCATCTGGGTTACACGAACGTGCGCAAAGCACAAACCCAACCCCCCTGTACGCGTATGAATATAGTATATGCGATAGAGAACGAAAGGAAAGGGAATGGGGCGAAAGGCGAAGGCACGAAAAAAAAGAAAAGAAAGAGAAAAATTCGCGAAAGCGCGAATACGAGAGAATTCCAGCGTTGGCAAGAAAGAGACGAAAGTATGGGCAACCCTATTTCGAGATGCTTCAGTGAGTCGGAGAGAAGAGATGGGGGTAGCCCATTCAGATAGTGGCCAGGAACGCTCGCTGCTACCCGCTCTTGCTGAGATCAATACTCGTGACGCCGAGACACGAGAATCGTAACTTGCGTAGCTTCACTTGCCTACGAGAGATCGTTCCGCCAGGTGCACCGTCGAAGATGCTGCGACACAACGTCCCCCGACCATCGTTCGTCGCTCTCCTCCTGTCCATCGATCCAAACATCCCCACTTTGAACGGAGAAAACTGGAAAATGGAACGTTGGATTAATGAGAACTTGCTCGTACTCCGTGACCAAGGGACTCGTCGTTTTCGGGATTTAGCTCAATTCTCGTCATTTATCTTCGACGGCGAGCTCTAAGTACCGTAAATTCTTCGGAGGGGTAGCAGCGAAACCAAGTCTGAATCCGTTTTATTCGGTAATTCACGTGGCCCCGAGTATATCTACTATGATTGGCTACACGACATTATTTTTACCAGTTTCGTCTCGTCCACAAAGCAGCAAGAGAACGGGGCAAAAAAAATTTCCCGGAAATGCTAGTAAAAACAGAACACGAACTGTGCGCATTTCGAGTTTATTGAGAATCCGAGCAAAGCGGAAGAGGTCGTGCGACGGCATAGAATCTACGCGGAGTTTATTTATCATTGCGGCTAGACTGACAAACAACACGTGCTGCGTGCACGTGGCTTAGATGAGCACGAAGAGAGAGAACACCTGTTCATTCGGAATTTCCATCATACAAATCGATCCTATCCACAGAGATACGTAACTCGATTCGTTTAATTGGCTGGTTGGAACTTCATTTAATAGTTGATCCCGCAGGTTGAAGCAAACATGAAACCGACGATTAGCAAGCCAAACGCGACGATTCAAACCTTTTTCCATATAAATTTTGTTTTGTCGAATATTTTTAAAAAAAGAGAAAATTCGATCGACGACTATTTGTTCGCAAGCGAGAATCGACTGTCGCGAGTTTTTCGTCGAATGAACTCGGGTCATTGTTGGGAGTCGAGGCAAAGTACGTTCCTACGAGGATTCCAGAAATCGTTTACAACCGCAGCGAAGCGACGAGTCGATTGACACGTGTGAAGGAATTCTCCGTATTGGAGCGCGGGCCTTGGGCACAGAGGATGCTTCTGTCGGACGGAAGTACAAATTCCAACGAACCGGACGATAAAGGCTCTGTGAATCGCTAATCGTACGAAACCAATTGTCAGTTCCCGATCTCCGTCGAGCATTTTTTTTGTCGGTCTCAGTAACTTCCGAGGACGTGAGTCGAATTAAAATATCATTGACTAAGTAGGTCAAATTTGATCTCTGAACTCGACAGCCTTGGAGGTCTGAAAAAAAAAGGATAAAAAACTGGTCAAGTATCAAGGTGCCGACATTAGACATTCGCGACGCCAGTCTTTCTGTAACTGTAGCCGAAATGCAATAACGAAAGTAAAGGCTCCGCGTGTCAAGGCCGGCGGAACGAATTCTCTGATCTTCATATTATTTTTCATTTTTTTAAATCAAAGAATAGCGTAAAGTTAAACAAAAAACAGCTATTGACTGTTCATTTCTGTACAGTTTTCTTCGATTCTTTAATAAAGAATATTGACCTTGAAGCTTTATGAAAGGAAATTTGAGGATAGAAAACTGCAATGTTTCCGGTAATAAAAATTGGTCGATCGGAGTGTTTCTATAACTACAAGCAGGATACAATAGGGGAAGGAAAGACACTGTGGACGCGTCCCGCGTAACGAGGCCGACGGTAGGGCCCTTTGATCTTTCAAACCCCACCACTCGGAGAGTTGCCAAGCACCGCAACGTAATACGTTTTACCGCCCACCGCTTGTTGACGGCAAACCTGCTACCCGAATTTTCCAAACAATTTGGCCAACTATAATATAAAATAATTTCGCGACGGCTAAACTTTAACATTTGATGGAATAACAAGCGCCACAATAATTAAGATCTACTCCAATTTTTTGTTACATTTCTGTCTCTACGTTACGTCTATTACTATTAACGATTATTTCAAGCATAAAATTGCATCCTCATTTTTCATGCTGTAAAAAAATATCATTCGTTATTCTCTTCGAGAGCGAAACTACCGGATTCGAAGATCGCCATAAGTTTTTTCCTCGCAAACAAGGCGAACATAAAATTTGTGACGATCGTTCGCTTTTATTCAGCGATATTTCTCTATAACGTCCGCGGCGTCGATATTTTCGCGAGTCGCGAATACTCGTGACGCGTGTACGTGAAGGAAATGTGGTTGGTTCGTGGGTGAGTTCGTTGCGCGATAAGCCTTGGAAAGAGGAATCAATACTTTGATACAGGATGGAACCGGCGATGGCGCGCGATCGCTTCGAAACTCAGTACGCAAAAGGCTCAGGAGTTACGTGCCCATCAAGCAAGAGGGTCTCTCATTAGTGAACGGTTAACGTTTTCGCAAACTATTCGAGGAGCTCCGAGTGTCGCCAGCTGTTGATTATTCACTTAGGTGTGAGTGTATTTTCTAATAAAAAAAACTCATTCAAAAAACCTTTCGACACACGAGAAAATCGAATGACCAGCTGACAATGCAAATTCGTGTCGTTTATTGCGTTTGCGTTATGTTGCAGCTTTTGCAAAAGAGATCCGCGCGATGTACTTCGTCATCGGACTACTCGCTGTTGCGGCAGCTGCTCAGGCAACGATGTACATGCCACCGATCAAGGTAGATAGAAACACAAATGATTATGAAATAGCAAATCGATAAAATTAACAGTCAATTTTTCAAAAATGTGTGGCTTCTCAAATCTCATTGCTGTTCGATTCTTTTTTTGCAGGACGATCATGTGATCACGGAGATGTTGCTTCGCGATTTGATTGATCGAATGGGAAGCGAATTGGCCGACGCTGCCGATACTTACTTGGAGTATCAGGACGGTTCTCGTGTGCCGAACGATTACGAAAAGGCCAAGGAGATACCGGCCGAGATGCCAATCGATTACGAAGGTCTCGAGACACTCAATCGCAATCCGAGCATACGCGATCAGGAGTACCTGCGACACAGCACCCTCGGCGCCTATCAGAGACTCAACGGCAACAGCGAGGGAGTTCACAGAATCCAACCGGCTGGTTACAAGGGCGTGAAAGATGAGAAAACTGAGAACAGCCTACCGGCTTACTGCGAACCGCCGAATCCTTGCCCGATCGGCTACACCGGTAAGATTCAAATTTCTCGAAGTCGTCCACAAAGCACCGTCTCTCGCTTCAGTCTCGTTCTCGTTCTCGCGCGCAGCCATCCGTTGAATTGATAGAGTCGATCGAGATTCCGGACTCCAAGACGTTTCTAAACAGAGTGAAAGCAAAGAAATATGTGTAAAATGTATTTCAGGCGAGAATCATTGCATCGAAGATTTCGAGAACACCGCGGCGTTCAGTCAGGAGTATCAGAGCGCTCAGGATTGCATGTGCGACTGCGAACACATGCTAGATTGTCCGGTGGACACCGAGACGGATCATGGACTGTCGGGCGTTCACATGGTCAATTCCGATTTTGATCAAATTGTCGAGCAGTTTCAGGTGAGCTTCGACATATTCCGCGAAAGTCCGTTTGCGAAAATTTCAACGACTGTGTAAAATCTTCATGTTTCTCTTTCAGGACGCGAATCCCTACTTCCGAGGCGAGAAGCTACCCATTGCCGCTAAGAAAGGCATTCACGTAATATCATAAATTAATGTTAAAAAAAAGGAACAAAAAATTATTCACACTTATTCGTACCTCTGTCTCGAGCGATTCAACACTTCGGACTCACAATATATAATGATACAAGATAATATATAATATAATCGAAAATTCGGGCGACTGATCGATATCATATTGCGATAGAATTTTATCGTCGATGTTAGATCGTAAGGTAATTCGGGCGGCAGTCGCGAATTTGTCATGGTGAAGAGTTCGGGCGTGTCTCAAAGCTCACATCATTGTCTTAAAATTACTTTAACGATCACTTTGAACGCGGGAATTACAGCTGCACGATAAATGTATTTTTCTAAGTGTTATTGCATCCGCGTTTCGTTTTATTCACGCGTTACTGCAATTGTTCCTAAGGTCGACGCGAATGAATTTCGAAAGAATAATTCGAACGATCGACTGACTCGTTCCAATTATCCCCCTAATTAATCGAGTGTATTTACATAATGGAAAATGGAAACATGTACAATCTTTCATTTTCTTCTACATTGCGGGCGATAACGTTCGCATTATTATTGTCTTTTGCTTCCGTTTGTTGGATGAATTCGCGGAGACTCGAAATCAAATCTCCAATTATCACTCAGTATTATCGTTATTATTTGTATTCGCTTAGGATAGTTCGCCTAATTTTCAAAGGTATATTTGTAATAAATTATGGAAGATTATCAATTGTTATGTTGAAATATATAAATTTTATCAATGTAAAAACCAATTTTCAGCTTATTTTTTTCAACATTTTTTAGTTTGTTATTTCGATTGTCATTTTAGAATGAAAAAATGTTTATTCTTAAATCTTTCAGACATGTGACACGATTCAGACACGATTATTCCAAACGCTTACCTCGTTGGTTGATCTTGTTTAAAAATTGTTTATCTGTTCGATAAATGCTTGGATCATTTTCTGAAAATGTTTGTATCGGACTTATAGTTCTCAACGTCTCGTATCAATTGAAACTAGTTCTTTTCCTTCTGAAAAAAAAATACTTTGTCCATACACTTGCGATGGAAAGGAGTAAGCGAGAATGATGAAGTTTGCTACGACGGAACTTCATACCGAGAAATATTTTCTGTTAACGATGATTATGAAAATGATCCTTAGGATGGCTATTCTGTGTATCAGTCCTGGGTGCGGTTCGGCCCGTAGGTGAAAAATGTATTGTATATGTGCTTCAAATTGTACAGCTTTGTAAAAAATTCCAGTTTGCGAGTAGAAAGCGTATTCCAGATCTTAAAGTTGACTAATCGTACCTGCAAATATAAAGAACGAAATTTGCGTTAATGGAAGAAAAAGTATTTAGTACACGAAAAATTAGTCTTACGAAGAATCCGAAGTTTTTGACGATTCTGAAGAATTTTGTTACCGCCAAAAGTGGGTGCGTCGGTCTTGCATCACTGTGCACTAACTTGTGTCAGCAAAATACCAAAGCTTTGAGTTTTTGGCTGCGTATTCGCATGATAAGTAGCCTGTGAATTGCCGTGTACTACATTCGAAGCTTTTAGCTCTGTTATTGATAGATACAGGTTTTGATTCTAAGTGCACAGAACGATGACGGCGTAGAATCAACGTTGCCGCTTACAAACGAAATGATCGAATATCAACACCTCGCGCGAGCGGTACACAACGCGGATCAACAGTTGTTCGTTGTAAGTCGCGAGTTTTTTTCGATTACGGTTTAAGAGGATCGCACCGACAGACTGCGGCGTTGTATTTTGTATCGACACGGGAGATTCTATAATACAATTTTTCAAACAACACTCGTCCATCGCAAGTCTTTTCGCGCGTTTGCCGTGTTTTTCGACCGCAAGGAAAACACAACAAAGGCACGATTCAAACACTCCTGCACTGTGTCGCGTTGTTATCGTCATCGATGAAAAGTTCTGTGAAAGCGCTCAACAAACTCTTCGATTTATTGTCATCATGCAACGACATTATTGTGTCTGGAAATTATTTGAATTGAAGTACAATAATCACATAATAACACAATTCTTGCAACTAAATACGGGGACGAGGGACGAAAACAGTTCGCGCGGTACTCGCGACTAATCGAGTATCGTCCCGACACCTGCTGGATTTTTTCCGTAGCTCATAAATTCTCATCGATTTTATACTTCTTTTTTATCGATAAATGTTTTTTTATCAAGAATTATGGCTTCAAAATCATATTCGTTTGAACCGAAGATGTCATTACGGAGAAAAATACCAAAATTGTTTTTCGGAATATTTCATTGCTACTTCTGCAATAAAGTTTATCGTTTGCGTTGAGGAAGTTACAGCGAACACGAAATATTAGCAAGACGACTCGATCTATGAAACTCGTCTTAGAAAAAGTGATTAATTCGCACGGAAAAGATTTTGCGATATACGCGAAGAAATTTGTTAGTAACGTAAAAATGTTTATCTCGCAGGCCAATAGTCCATGTCGGTGCAGCTTTTTCTGTCAGTTCTAGGGCTAGATCAGTTCGAATCTTACGCCGTTACAACCACCTTAATAACGACCATCCGTACGTGGGTATCGGAAGGCAAAACTCGTGCTAAAAGTCTCAAATAATTTATTATCCATTTCTCGAATCACGATCGACATCCAACACGCGGCAAATCAATTTCGCCGTAACCCCACACCCGTAAATAATATAGGCCATCTATACATATAATATCCAATTTATATAGGATTATACTCTGTTTATCGTATGCTATCATAGTCATTAAAATAATATAACAACTATATCTATGATCTCTCTCGTCGTATTTACAAGTTTAAAAAACTCCGTCTAACTATATATTTTCGTGGCGTACTCGACATACGACTGGACGTTTTGTTTTATAAAATCTCGGGGCATGTGGATGCGGGGGGTTTTATGAAACTAATGACAAATGTTACATTTTTCAATGGTGTTCTCGCTAATGGTCCGCGGACGTACCGCGATACTTTGAGTTTTATTTACGCAGCCTCGCGAGTTCGAAAACAGGCGCGGCCGAACTTTGTAATTGATATATCCATTGGACGCGAGATCCCCGGACATGATCAGCCTTGACGAATGCCTAACGCTAAAACGGACGCGGTGGGGCGCGGTTGCGCTTTATTTCGCTTTGACGGACGTTCGAGAGCGAAGATTCTTCTTCGTCGCTTGATCGACTTCCGGCAGATCGTCGTCCTCGGACTGCGTCGTCTTCTTGCCCTCCTTCTTCTTCGGTCTCTGCTGCTTGGGCTTGACCTTGGAGATAACGGGCGCGTTGTTCTCGCGCGCGCGCTTCAATTGGCGCTTGACGAAGCCGTAGAGGAGGTAAGCCTGGAAGGCGGCGATAACGCCGAGGGCGGAGTAACGGACGGCCGGAATGTTGAAACTGCCGGTGGCGTAGTCGAGGGAATCGTCGATCTGGCCGAGACCGTAGAAGAAGACGAGCGCGGCGACCGCGAGCGAGGCGATGCGAACGAATACAAATGCGACATTGGCAACCAGAAAAGCGACTGTAATGGAACAAATAAATTGTTATAGGCATTCGAAGAATCTGTAAAAAATAAAAATTCGAATCCGAATAATCGAACTCACGTTTGGAAGTTTGTTCCTTCTGATTAACGAAGTGGATTACACGGGCGCTGTGCTGCAGAGCTTCTCCGATGTAATGGAGAACCAGGAGAACAATGCCGACGTGTTGGAAGCTGCAACGGAAATGCCAATATTTATCAAACGTTCGATAACGATAATTACAATGGATAACAGTCATTCATAGAGTGAAATTGGGCACGCACTTCAATAGATAAGCGGCGGCAGTGAAGAAAAGACCAGTCGTCGCGTGACCGATTCTCTGAGCCATCTCTTCCCTCTTGACGCGTTGGAAGTACAATTCGGGGTAGCAATGGAGCCAGTAAGCCAGTTGGCCGATGAAGAAAAGCTTCAGAGAGAACGACAGCGTTCCCGGATAATTTTCCCACAGCGATGGAACGTTCGTCAGAAGATTGTCTCTGCAATAAAATCAATCATTGTATTACCACTCCTTTAAATTCCCCTAGATTACATGCCAAATAAAAGTGAACATGTCGATTAAATACAAAAGACTGAAAAATGTATAAATTTCTGTAAATAAACTTAATGTAAAATTACCGAATTGAATTAAATAAATGAATTAAGTAAAAATAATATTTTTAAACCTGAATTACCTGAGAATGATGTCGATACCCCAGAACACAGATAGTACGAAGAAAGCGATGAGCTGACTCGATTCGTTGAATTTGGAAAGCTTGATCTTGCTCAAATGGAGGCGTCTCGACAGTTTCTGCAAATGGAAAGAGTTTTGTAGCAAAAAAAAAAAATTTACTATGTCACTATACATTAAACATGACCATGATTCTTACATCGAGGATATATTCCTGGATGACGGCGTGCATCACGATCGTGATGAGGAAGTAGAAGAAAACGGCGCAGGCATCCTTCCATCCCGTAACATACTTCAGAGGTTCGGGCCAAGGAGCCTCCGATGCGTGAGGTTCCGAGACGTTGTGGTGCACGGCGATAAAAATATATGCCCATGGCGACGTGATCTGCGAGGGAAAATAAAATGTTTCGTAAATCGGCTCGTCATTCGCGGTTAATTATCGGTCAGCGGCGAGATCGTGGGTTAACATATGGTCGGCGAATTTGTGAATTTTCAGCGCGGAGTACGCCGATTCGGCTTGGATTCGTTGGGTCGTTGAGCGGCGACGGGCGTGCGGTATTCGCGCGACGACGAGCGACAGTCGCGAGATGCAATTATCTCTAAGAATACAATGTAGGCCGAGACAACGACGACAGTTTACTGACCTGCACCATCAAACCGACGACGAACACCATAGCGACGCAGGACACGATGTCCGCGTGATTCTGTATAACGAATTCATGACTTAGGATCGGTGGATTCTTGTTCGAGCTCTTGCGTCCCTTTACCGCGACCATTTTTTCGAACAAACGAGAATATTTCTTTTCAAGAATCGCCGAAATATTCGCCAGCCGGGTGATGCTAGGCCCCTCGCGAGCGATACCGAACACACAAGCAACGCCGAACGACACCGTGCGACGTCTACAACGTATACTGAGGCACGCACCGCACGTACACTGACAGACGGAAGCGCCTCACGCGCGCCGCAGTGGCCAACTGTAACCAATGTGGCGACTCCTCGATTGCTCGTTGGCACCACTCGAGTCGTAACGACACTTCTTGAACTTTCGAAAGTTTATCAATGTCATGAATCAATAAAATGTTGTCTTTCGGTGGATAAACGGGTCGATCTTATTTTTTATTCGGATAATCGAGGCATTTAGATTTTCAATCGTCGAGTTGGAAGCGCAGAAGCGCCGCATTGATTGCAAGAGCGCACCGGAAGCAATATGGTCGATACGTACTCCACTGATAACTGTACTTTTTTTCCGGCCCAACGATTCTCGAACCCGTTTACGAAAGGGATACAGGAAGGAACTTTCGCTACGATTACATAAGATATAGTTTATTCGACGACAAAGATACAACGTTTTGTTTGTTTTTTTTATTCAGACTGCTCTGTCTGCTCCTTACGCTAGACTCAATTTCTTCGTGTCCCACTTCGGCGATGTCTAAGCCTCTTTCGTCTAATTTTTGGATTTTTCGTTTGAATATAAATAAATTTCGTTGTTAAATAAATTATACAGTGAAAATAATACTATGTCAGAAGCTAAATATTGTAGAATCATTGATCAACAATGAGCCAAAAATATATCTCTGAAAGCCTTATTATTAATGTCTATGTTGGTGAACGCCTTAGTTTACTATAAATTTCACGATTTAGTAACGTATCAACGTCACGTCGGTTACTGCTGATACACGCCGATGCAGGTAAATTTTCTTTTAAATTCATTTACTTGGTTTCTTCCTTCTTCTTGTATCTATTTAAACACTACGATATGGCACCGAGTCAATAAGACTTGCTTCCGAGTTCTGTGTGCCACGCAATAACGATAATTGTCAACGTAATTCGACTAATAAAAGTATAATCCTTGAAGAACCGCTATTTCATAATCTAAGTCATCTAAGCTTAAGGATTTCGTGGGAGGTGTGCACGCACAGTGTAAGCAACGTCGAATAATCGTCTTTTCGATCGTACGAACGATTTTCGTTTAAAATGCGCGTTGGATCCTCGCGTTCGCGATCCTTCTACGTTCTACGTGAGGTGATGCATGTAACAAAGTTTGGCAAGTGCGTCGTAAGACAACTCTGTACTCATTAATCCTCTGATATATTCGATATCAAGTTTAACAAATACTATTGTCTCTCTTATAATCCTGTTGTATCAATAGAATAACACTTTTAAGTAGGCAATCGCTTCGCGCAAGATGCACTTCTGTTTTTTTTTTGGCAAATGCAAATGCCATTTTCGTCATTCGCGAAAAAAACATCGAAGCGGATCTTGCGCTTTCCGGCTTCGAAAACTCTAGGCGAAGTTTCGAGAGAAAATATTTGTTTGCATCGACACCAACAGGAGAACAACGATTGCACCACTGGTAATCGAATATAGATAATATGTCTTTTGTACATACACACAACGCAGTATTTATGCCTCGGTTATAAACTATTTTTGACACTGACGATCGTCGACGATAATTTTATATGTCGCATTAGTTTTCGGCGCCCTGTTTTAGCCCGGGCGCCCATCTAGTACCTTTATACGATTCCTCGAATAATTCTCGAACGTTATTAAGTTTCACGTGAAACACGAATAATTAATATTCCTTGAAGATTTGTTTTTTTACCGAGATCTTGATCTTACACGACGCAGTGTGATCGTTCGACTATTATCGTCGTTTTACTTTTAGATTAGAGACTGTGATTTCAGACATCTTACAACAATATACGCTCGGAACGATGAACAACACGAATACAGCAATGAGTGTCGAATGAACGAAAGAAAAAGGAATTCATCGATGAAATTTTTCTCTCGCAAAAAGCTTCTCTCTATGATGAAGCAAAAATGACAAAATTTGTGACGGACGAGAAATACCGTCGTTTACTTATTTCAGATTGGAGACTGTGATTTTTGAACATCTCACGACAATACGTTCCGAAAGGATGAATAACACGAATATAGCGATGGGGAAGTGAAAAAATAAAGACAATTAAATCTAAACATACTTCTTCGGCGACGATGCCTTACATTTTAGCGGTTGTTTTTAAACGTTACGTGCAAAACACAACGCGATCTCGCGGGACAGAAAAAACCCGACGAACGTTTGCGATTGCAAAAAATGTGTTTTTTTTTTTCCTTTTTTTTTCTTCGTTTGAGGTAGACGAGTATATTCTCCAAATAGCTTTTCATAGCTTCGAGTAACGCTTAAAACGAAAATAGAACAATCTTTATCAACTTAAATTATCACGAAAAATTCTTTCGTCGTTGCGCTTTTGCATCATTATTTCTTTAATCAATCGCGAGTTTCCCTCTGTCTTCCGAAGATCTTTTTTTCCCGACGGTCAGCATCATTCCAAAGTAAATCGAAACATTCGGATAAAAATTTGCCCGTGTTTGGTTTTTCTCGCAGATTCATCGACGTGATTATCGATCGATGAATTTGTCTTTGCGTAATCAACAGTTGCGAAAGATTCGTGGGCTTTTGTACAAGTGTAAGTATGATTTCTTTTTCTCTTTCATTTATTCGTTCGATTGGCCAACAATCGCCACTGTTTCTTTGTACCATTTACTTTGACCCTATTACCGTGTGAAAACAATTGCCAAACTGATACCTTTTTTCTCTCTTCTTCGTACTATCTTCGAAACGCTAGCGTTTCAAATTTCTTTCAATGCCTCGCGCACGAGTTTCAGATTCAACATCAAGAAGCTTATTCCAACGATTGCATTGCATTACAAAGACGGTTTCTCATTGGCGATCCTGCAGTTACGACGCGCGAGCTTGAGAACTTCGCGCACAATTATATTTTTATCGTAATGCCTCTCTCGAAAATACTGGGCGCTTATTTCATATATCATCATTTAATATATAGATTTTTTGTTTAACCTGCATGGCAAAACGCAATTACCGACATAGAAACGAATTTCTAGGATACATTTACCTCGTTGCTAATATCGCCGGTGAGAGCTTAGACGAGCGGTGGATCATTCTCGAGATCCATTTCTTCAACGGTTATGTAGAGACCCTCCTCCTCGTAAGTCGACTCGTGTTTCGCAAGCACTTTCAACAGTGGCCGAAGTTTCATCCACCACTGATAGGTCGGAATTCGGTGCCTATAGGAAGGAAAAATCCAAGTGAATTTCAAGTTAATCGTGTACCATAAACATGCTCTTTCTGATTTCACTTACTCGAAATCGGTCACGTTCGTAAGCTCGACAAACGGCGTATATTTGTATTGCCGTTTTATGATACCGAGCATAACAGCGCTATCGGGATTTTCGGTTATCGTGCGGCCCTCGGCATTCGTGTACTTCTTCAATTGATCGCTGAACCACTCGACAGCTTTGGCTCCCATTTTCGTGCCGAGATTACGATCAAATGGCGTCGGTGAACCACCTTGTTGCATGTGACCTTAAAAAAACAAAAACATTATAGTACTTCGTCGCAATTTTGCGTAATGAATCTCTGAAAACGTCGAATAAATCCGCAATTCACCGATGATGTTCGATCTGCAGCTGAACAATCCTTTTCCCTCCTCGCTGAAGAGTCTCTGCATAAAGTCCGTGTTGTAATTCAAGTTCGAATTCTCGTTTCTGAGAATGAGACCGCGCTGTACTCCCTCGGACATCTTCGCTGCCATCGCCACGACGTCCTGATTAAGATCCTTGATGTTGAACTTTTCCTCGAATATATAAGCGGCGTCGGCGCCACCGGCGAGACCGGCGACTGTCGCGAGGTAACCGCAGTAGCCGCCCATCGTCTCGATGATGAATACTCGCCGCTTCGTTCCTTGGGCCGATTGACGAATGCGATCGCAGATCTGTGTCAACGAAAATGTAACATATTGAATTATTGAACCCGCGTGTTCTGCGGGACCATCACAGAGTTTTTCAAAATAACTCGCCTCGGTGATCTCGTTGAGAGCGGTGTCGCAGCCGAGAGAAAATTCCGTTCCGGGAACGTTGTTACTGATCGTAGCCGGTATCATGGCAATGGGAATTCGGAACTCTTCGTATTTGGCGCGGGCGTCGCAGAACGTCAAGCCGGTTTGGTACCCCTCGAAGCCTCCGATGATCAGCAGTGCTTGAATGCCGAACTCTTTCAAACGCGCGGCGATTTGCGGCAATTGATCCTCCTTCGGCGGAGCCCGTTTCGTGCCCAGATAAGCGCCTCCCTGAGCTACCCATCCGGTCACGGAAGGCCAATCCATTTGCTTCAATTTTCCAGCCATCAAGCCCGGAACTCCGTCGCAAACTCCGTAAACCTGATAACAGCGTAAAAATTTGAACGAATCGTATAGCATAAAATTGAATTCAAATTTGCTTTGTGTCCAGTAAAAGGTACCCGAAAAAACCAAAGACATTTTAAGAAATTTTTGAGATGATCCAGGCGATTTGAGATAGACAAAAATAAATAAAAAGGTAAAAAAAAACAAAGAAATTTTGAGACATTCCAGAACTTTTCAGAACAAGAAAATCCGAAGGATATTTCCAAGAACTTCACGATTTTCAGAACTACTGGACACCATTTGAGTAAAATTGTAGTAGCAGCATTGCGTACCTTGTCTCCGCGATAGATGCAATTTCTCACGAACGAACGAACCGCGGCGTTCATACCGCAAGACGGCGAACCAACGTGCATCACTGCTAGCGTGTAATGATCCTGAAAAAGTGAAAATGCTTAGTCCGCCTCTTCGACAGAGTGGATACCATGCAGCGTGCACACAGACATGAATGACGTTTTTTTTTAATTCGCAGATAGATCAAACGATCGCGTTAAACGCCCGAATAGCGCGGATTTATTCGATTTTTACGCTTGAAGCTGTCTATCTTCTAACACGCTCGGTAACTCACTTGTCCACAGAGTGTGTATTGCTAGCGACGAGAAAAGGAGTAGAAAATACGTTGTTAGAACGAGGAAAATTTCGGCCTGCAGTATGTAAGTGCGTGAGAGAAGTAATTTCGAAGCGAACACGATCTCGAAAGCTTCGATGTGCAGATAAACGAGATGTATAAGTGAACGTGGAAGCAAGCTATTTTTACCAGCTAAACTGTGAAATTACCTTCACTAAAGAGGGCCCGTTATTCTCCTAGGATAGCATTAAACAAGTAAATATGGAATAAGACATTTGTTGGTTTTGGTTTAATCATTGCCGTTCGGTAATACCCCGTGTGACGAAATAAATCGATTGAATTTCGAAGAGAACGGTACAATTATTGGGAGTTAAAACGGACGATGGAAATTACCTTTCCGGCTTCGAGGACACCGGCGGGGGCCTTCAATCGCGTCAACATCTTGTACGTCTCCAAGTTTCGCGCGAAACCCCTGTAAAAATTCGATTCGTGTTTATTACATGGTGATTTTTTGCCGCGATGTTACAAAGGTAGGTGGTTCTCTTTTTTTGGCAATTTTTTACTCACTTTCCACGAAGTTGGACAGCGAGATCCCATTTCTTGTCAGCCATAGCCTGAGCCACGGCTTTGGTTCTACGAACGCATTCCATGAGTGGCAAACGAACAGCTTGGTTACCATCCAACGTCACGACGCAGGCCTCCGTTTCCGGTGTAGCTTCCATCAGAGCCATGACTGCCTCGGCTCCCATACGGCATCCCTGAAACGAAAACCATCGACTCATTTAGTAGTATTTTTACATGGATTGATAATTACCTCATCAGATACGGGAGATTATTTTCTAGCCACGTTAGAACGATGGTTTCTTTTACTCGTAAAAACAGTGAGCAAGAGTGTAAAAAATGCTCTCTTCGAAGGATGAACACACTTCAAGGGAACTATATCAATTTTTTTCAAAAATTACCAAGACCCTGTCGAAGGCGGAAGGATTTCCACCGCGTTGAACGTGTCCGAGTACCGTTATTCTCGTATCTTGATTCAATTTCTCTACGACGACTTTGTGAATTTTCTCGGCGGTTATTGGATCGCCGTTTCTATCGACTGCGCCCTCGGCAACGATAATGATATTGAGCCGCTGTCCGGTAAGACGTTCCTGCGAGAGAAAAAAAATTAGTCGTTTCAATGGCTTATGCGATATCTCCCCGCGGATCAAAAGATCGCAAAGAGAGTCTTATCGGTTTTAACAGTGTATGTAAAAAAAAATCGAATGTCCCGATGGACAATCTTTCAACAAACTCTTATTAACAATTTCTACTTACTTGAAATATCTTTCGTTATTTTTGATATATTTATTTGTTTCTATATCGATACAAGCAAGACAATAAACATAAACAAATGCACGGTAAAGCTTTAGTTTCGTTATCCAATAGTGAAGCAATTCACGGGTAATAATCCCGCTATCGTTTTTATTTTTATGTACATATAAATTTTGATGATTTTTTTTCTTCGCACAGAAAGGCTTTGCGAGTTCGTCGGTCGTTTGTATACGTCAAGCCTTTTTGCGTGTTGGCCATCGGCGTAAAAAAAAGAAAAATAAGAGCATGCGAAATATTGCACGAGCCAGGCGCGCGGGCTGATAGCTTAACTTTGGCGAGCAACTATCGCGATGGAAAAAAAAATCCAATGAATGCAATGACTTCCTCGCAGAATCCGCACGTTTGTAAGAGTGTAAAATAATGTGAAGCTAATTACGTGAAACGTCGAATATTACTGTCTTTACCATGTATTTTTCTTTCATCGATATACATAAAAAAAAAAAATAATGTCGGTTTCGAACCTGCAACAATTTTTTGCAGAGCTTGTTCGGCCAGTCCCCCTCGGGCGGCCACTCTGGGATGAAGACAAAGTCTGCCTCGGAGCACATAGCTGCGACTAGACCCAGGTAGCTGTAATGTTACACCGGTCAAACCGTAATCTACGTGTTTGCGAAGTACCTAGGCGAGGGAAAACGGGTACGAATACCGAAGCGAGAATACGGAGTTTTCGCGGCAGAGACTACGATAAAGAGCAACTAGCGTCCGATACTTTCTACAATCCGGATAGCCGTACGAGTTGCAGCGAAAAAAAATAGTTTTTCTTTTTCTGCCGGTCATCGTGAAACGTACCGTTTGGACTCGATTAGTTCGCGTCGAGGGGGGTCGCATTAATTAATCGATATGCCGAATGAGGATGGATGAGATTGAAAAGAAAAACGTGCCTGTCGCAAAGCTTCGCACAGTTCCTCGATCCAATCGCCAACCGGCGGATTTTCAGGGGTAAAGGAATAACAGGCCTCCGACGCGATTCCCGAGGCTAACGACAGGTATCTGAAAAGTTCCCCTGATTTTTCATTATCAACGCAATCCACCGACGAACGCGAGCGCGCGCGCGCTTCGTGCCTTCCAGCGGACTCTCTCGACTCGATAAACATTCTTCCGTTTTGTGATAATAGAATGAAACATTAATTATGACATATTACTCTATTCTAAACACGGAAGACAAGCGGATGATAATAATACTTAGAATAAATCATCTTCAACATCAACATAATTGGCAAACGTATTCGTTAGTTTTGTTTCTCAAGGTTAGTAAAGTTTGAGATATGTGAAACAGACTGGAACGATAAGATGAACAGGATTAAAAAAAACGTAAAAAGAAAATAATTCATTTAATGTGTACGAGTGGTGTGTGGAACGAAAAAATTTGGAAGATTTTAATTGACATGCCTGCTCCAACTTTTTACATAGTTTCACAGGCCAGTCTGCGGGTGGCGGATATTCTGGGAAGAATACGAAGTCCGCCTCGGCGGATATGGCACCCACGATTCCCAGGTACCTAACCAAAGTTATAACTTATTTGTTTTGTCTTTTTTAATTTTCTTTCACTCCCGTCGATTGTTCGGGACGATCGGATTATTTCTTTAATATTCATCTCGCGAGTTACCGTCGCCGTATTATATCTTATCTAATGCGGCCTATCCTTGGATAAATAATAGCGATAAATGGCGATATCGCAACTCACCCGCAGTGGCGGCCCATAACTTCCATTATGAATGTACGCTGATGCGAGTAGGCTGTGCTGCCGATAGCGTCGATGCTCTCGATAATGCGGTGAAGAGCGGTATCAGTACCGATCGTCATGTCCGTGCCGCAGAAATCATTGTCAATCGAACCGACCATTCCGACGATATGCAATTGTTTGTACTTTTCGCTCTGCTCCACGGTTATCTGATCTGCAAATTGTCGCGACGCGTTGAATAATTTTGTTTCGGAGTCGTCGACGGTGTTTTCCGGTGGATTTTGAGAAAAAATTGTGCACAAGCTTACTGGTGGAAGCGAGCTCTTTGAGGAGATCGGCCCACTCCTCTTTGAAGAGATTCGCACCGGTCAGAGAACCGTCACCTCCGATCACGACCAAATTCGTGATTCCGCGGGAAACCAAATTCTTCGCGGCCTTCAGACGTCCGGGACGCTCTTTGAAATCCATGCATCTCGCGGAACCAATTACCGTACCACCCTGAAAGAATTAAGGAATTTCGTTCGAGTATATTCGCATGTGTTGATAAGTCGTGAAACTCTGCAACCGGGAAACTCACTCTGTGGATGATGCATGATACCGATGACCAAGTTGCCTCGACGATGTTGTCTCCGCCGTCGACCATTCCCTGGTATCCTTCCTTGATGAAGAATACTTTGCAACCCAAGTAGATACCCATTCGCACGACAGCGCGAACGGCCGCATTCATACCTGCATAACACCATGAGAGAGTTTCGTTGCGTCAGACGATGTTTCGTCAGATGATTTTCACGGTGAACCGGCGCGCTGTATATTTACCCTGTGAATCACCACCGCTGGTGAATACGGCAAGGGTCTTGCCCTTGTAACTCCCGGGCTTTATAAATTTATGCGCTGCGTGCTCGTCCGCCATGATTTTTCTTGTACGTATCCTTAATTACCTGCAAATGAAAACATACATGTTGATGAAATTGTTTGCGATATGACGCAATTTCTGAAACTTTTTCTCTTTTTCCTTTGAGGATTGCACGTTTGCTCGTCGCAAGCTTGCGAATTCAAGCTTGCTTTGTTACGAAGTTGTATGAGCATGAAACATGTTTACGATGAGGATTTGCGTGGCAAAGACACAATGTTACGCGTTTGAATAACTGCTATCGCTCGGGATTCTCTCTCGGCAGAATGGCTCGCCAAATTCCTCCCGAAGGTCGCTGAACTCTCGCCAATGACTGTGTAGCACCAATTGACGGACCGACGAGCCGATCCGACTAATATAGCATTCCAGAATTATTTGCAGTGTGTAAAATAGTCGTGTCGACGTTCAAAATATTCTTCCAAGGAGATTTCTTCGAAACGAAATTCGTGTGAAGGAAAGCACTCAAAAGCTTAGGCAAAAATTAAATGCATCAATATAAAAATTCTACAATAAAAAATAGGAAATAGCCGGCATTTTGTGAATTTTAAGAAATAACCGTGGAAGCAAAATTTATTCAGTTGAATTTTTATCCCAATGAAAAATACAAAACTGCCGCCATTTATAAATTTAAAATCATTCGCACTGAGCAAAATTTGAAATAAAATATGAAATATTCTAAAATTTTTAAGTAACATAAAAATCGTATCAAGGCGAAATTTGTCTGAGTAAAAATAAAATACAACCAGCAATTTCTGAGACTAGAAAACAATGATTTTCGGCCTCTCGTGTCTTCGCGATGTATCAAATCTTTGCCAATCTCTCAAAGTATCGCAAAAAATGTACCACACAATATTCTATATAATAATAATTTTCCATATTTTACAAAACGTAGCCAGCTCGTAAAACTATTTTCATGTAAACTACCGTTTCAATGTTATTGGATCATTGACGACAACCATTTTTTTGTATTTCGATAGCCTTCGCAGCGTGCGGAAGATGTGAAGTGACTGAATAAATACCAATCCGTCTCGTTAGATTCTTCGACAGGCTGATACTTTGTACTCAAAGCCTCTGCATCCGCATGATTCTAACAAGCGTCAGCATTGCTTATTGCGAAATACGCCGATCCGAGAAAGTAAGCTCGACGCTATAAATGCGTACAGCCTTGAACTCCGTACGTCAAAACATGCGATGTATTACAAATGCTATTTGAAGACGGATAAGAGAAGTGGGTCGGCGCATTCAAATTGGATTACTTCAATTGAGACGCAAGACGGACCGAGAGATGCATGAAAGAAACTATGCGACGCATTCTTGATACCCGAGACGAGCCGTCAGTAATTTTCAACGTAGCGTCGACAAACGTTTCTTTCAGAAAACTTTGGTACGCCGGGAAACAGCAGAGTCCAGTGTATTCGCAGTGTTGCTCTGAGCCCATTTCGGATGGTAATACGCGATAATTTTTCAAGAAAAAAACGACGAATTTTCTATGCACGACAAGGCACGAAAGGACGATTTAAAAACAAATATATTCGAAGATTCATACACAAAAATGAAATTGTATACGAACTGTCGAGATCTCGTGACGATGAGCAATGGTTTTTTCGAATCGTATTACGCGAGTGCACAGCACGTGTCAGTTGTACCGCAGGATATCGTATTTATCGCGAACGGATAAGGTATCCTTCGCGTTTAACGAGAGACGTTAACCCAATTGATATCGGCGAACAAATTGAAATATTATCGCCGTTACGATGCGTGACACTCGACGGGATCGTGAACGGAGCGTGCAGACGACAGATGACATAAAGCGAGCATCGATAGCATCGGTTCAAGTTTAATTCGATAAACTCTCGGCAAACCCGCGATAAACTCTCGCCGCGCACTTACCTAAAATAAACTCGCACACCCCGGACGATACTTGTCACTTGTTCTCCGCGGGACACGGAGCTGTTTCGTTGAACGATGAGAAACTCCGACGATCCGCTTTATTCCGAAGCGCTGTCACTAGTCACCTGCACGTCGATCAGAATCGTCTGAAGGTGACCTTAGCGAATCTTGCTCGTGTTAGGGATCCCCACCGTTCCGGCACGCAGCGGCGCCGCTCTTCGCCCAACCCCTTCTCCGTGACTCGCCGAGCGAATAACGTCGCGCGCATCGCACATCGCGCCGCCGCGCGTTAACGTACTTAGCGGGGGGCGCGCGCAATTCCGTCCGAAGGGTATTCGAAATTTTTTGGAATTTCATCGATTCGCCGACGGGGCACGACGTTGTATCGTTCGATCGGCGATTATCGTTAATTCGTCTATTTTCTTATCGAACTATGTTCGAAAACGAGATTAAACTTTTTCTATGTACGGATAAAGAAATCGACTCTACAGTCGATAGATATTGGCTCGGCATTCCTGAAAGCGTGCAGACGATGCTTTCAATTGCAACAGTTAGTGACGAAAGACACTAACGGTGGGCATGATGTAACGAGAGTTAATGTAATTTCGTCGATACACGCTGCGTTTTATTCGATGCTCGATCGATTTTTCGCACCGAGTGCGCGTAACCCACCGAGACGAGAGAATCGAGTCTAATTATAACGTCGGGACAATTGTGATAAATTTAACTCCCACCGGACGCGTGTCGGCGTATCGCGTTCGATCCTTCCACCCGTTGCTAAAACCGCAACTCGACGTTTTCTCAAAAAGTCGCCGGATCCGATAGGACCTTTCCGCTCAGAATTCAATGTATTTTTAGACCTTACTCGAAATGGTCCGCCGACATGAGAGTTTCTTTCGCGCTTGGGGTTTTGGACCGCGTGATTTTTATTGAATCTTTCAATTTTCTTCGTACCTCGCTCGATGACCTCACTCGCCCGGGGAACGCGGGACGGCCACGCTGATGAAACTTCCCGGAATGAAAGTTGCGCTGGTCCTTGCGCTACGTGACGAAACGAGCATAGTCCTCGCGGGTCATACGTGCAAGCGGTCTCGCACACCGAGCACATCTCTACTCTCTTCGTACTTCTAACCCACTACCAAAACACTAACCGGTCATCTCTAAGATGAAAAATGAAAAAGCTACGCCTAACGACTGTAACACGTCTACTTGTGAAAAACGAAAGTGGGATATAAATGAGAGCTCCGGTGAGATTAGCTTTTACAGATTTATTTACAAACATCATCCCGCACAGACTTGTTTTTTTTGTTTTGTTTTCTTCTGATTTAAACTCCATTCAACGTTCAGTATAAGTCGATAAAAACTGCGATCTACGTGGAGTGGGGACAGGATAAACAGCTATATGATCTCTGAGACAATTATGGACAATAATTTTTCACTTTCTTTTCTCGATCGAACGGAAATCCTACCGTTATCTTTCGCGTCTTACAACTGACAGTGGATCACCGAAAGTAAATTTGTTAAAGGTAGCTGACAGAGGCCTGTTTCCGAAAGTCAGAGTAGCTTCGTGTGACAACGCTAACTAACGATCTATAGAGATACGGTGGATAACTTGGAGAAAAATTTTTGTTCTCTTTTCTGTTTGCTAAACGCAGAGACCTCGACTTCGTTTCCCGATGGAAATATTCAATGTTCATTTGAAAATTTGTTTCACTCGATAATCGTGAATGTTCCTGGAGTCGCGCATGTGAATTTTTCCATAACGCGCTCGATCGAAAACTATCGGACCGCACGCTCAAAGGAGGCCGCCCATACTTCATTATTCATTAGAGTTAATTTTAATTGTTTCCCCTCAACGGGGGGGGAAAAAAAACTCTATGCCTCTCGCGAATTTGAGCTAAGCGCCAATCCCTATCTAATCACGCAGCAAAATGTTTTTTTTTTCTCTATCGCGCAAAGTTTACTCGTTACATTAAACTTTGTAAATCACGAAGAAAGCCTTTTTTTTTAGAAGTCCGTGTACGATCTTTAATAGTTAATCGTCTAACGTTTAGCAAAAACCCCTCGTATCGGCTATACGTATAAATTGTGCAAAAAATGTTGTAGCATTGTTTTTTTTTTTTTAGTCGTTAGGTAGGCCCTTCTTTTTCGGAAAAGGCACATACATATATCTACATATCGTGGTATATACGTATACAAGAGTATGTATATTAAATATCAACGACACGGCGCGTAAAAGAGGGGGACGGTGGGTTCGGAAAAAAAATAAGAGTAATTGTACAGCCATTAACATTAACGGTACGATAATAAATTCCTTCGAGAACGATAGTTTTTCATTCCCTCGCTTTCGCATGCTGTGAGGGAAACAGCGAGTAAAACGCTTAGCGCAAAGTGTAGAATGACTGAAACGACGATACCGATGAGTTCCGCGATTCGTCCTCAATGAACACCACACACAAATCCACAGATAACGAACCCTTTTCACCGATTTTTTTTTTTCTTTTTTCGATAATCGAAAAGGGGGACACGAACGATGCATAAGAAATTATGCTCACACGAAGAGCCGGTTTTCCTCCCCAAAAGCAGCGAAACAATCGTTATCGTTTTTTTTTTTTTTTTTTTTTTTTTTTTTCAGACATTTTATCAGAATTTATTATTTCGTGTAAACGTTTATAATAATTATAATTTACAATTACGATGGTTGATGATAAATACAAATAGAACAACGTAATTCGGGACAGGGTCGAAGGTGGTAATAGGTTTTCTTTCTTGCGTTTTTCCTTTCGTTTCGGTTCTTCATTGTTTATATTCCTATGCTCTCATATGCATTTTTTCATTCGGGAAGTGCCGTGTTGTAAGTTATTATTATTAATTCTTTTTTTTCTTGTTTCGTTAATGACAAAGAGAGAGAATTATTATTTTCGTGTGACACGTCGACTTGGGTAAAAAAACGATGACGCGCGCTTTCTCGTTTGGATGTTGTAATTGTTTTTCAATTGTCAATCGATAAAGCTCTTGGCGCGAGTTGGACTCGTTATTTATTTTCTGGTTTTCCTCGTTTAGCAACAATTAATGTTTCATACCGAGAGTTTAAATGAAGTGATGTTCGTCGGCGTTTCTGACGCGATTAACGCGCTCGAAACGTTAAACTCGAAGATACAGGAAGAACGTGTACATGTATTATGTAAATTGTGGTTTCACGTGGTCGTTTTCAGTGTGAACGAGATTAAGTAGAGAGAGAGAGTGAGAGGGGAAGAAGCAGAAAAAAAAAAATACGGAAACCCACGGAG
Organism: Ischnus inquisitorius; assembly: GCA_963924025.1. Lineage (NCBI taxonomy): Eukaryota > Metazoa > Arthropoda > Insecta > Hymenoptera > Ichneumonidae > Ischnus > Ischnus inquisitorius. The sequence continues at coordinate 9,176,999 of OZ001248.1, read as the reverse complement.
AGCGCAGTACCGATTACGAGGCTCTCGAGCGCAATTGTGGAGTACAGCAGAGTCCCCCGTCGCTCGGAACAAGTTTTATCGGGCAATTATGCACAAATCGCAAATTATCTTATTCGTTATTTCGAGTTTGATTTTTTGTTTTTTCTTTTTTTCGCATCAATCCATGTGCTGGATATCGATCGATCGGACAGGAAGATATGCTTAGAAACGTGGCCGAGACGCGAAAGTCAAAACGCGCCTCCTCCGCGTGGTTTTTTTTCTGTTATTCCTCGTGAATTATTACAACTTTTTATACTCGTCACTTGGTCGTTCTCTCCGGTTTTCTCTCTTCCAGTTCGTTCGTTTGCTTGTGACAGACACCGATATTACATCGAAAAATATCAACACGACAGCGAAACGTTTAGCCAAACGTATAATATCAATTGTTCAACTTGTGGACTCTTATTTTCATTTTCATTTCGTAATATACATATAAATGCATGAGAGAGAAAGAGCGCGCGGTTGCTCGCGCAACTCTCGCGCGAGTGAGCATTTTTTTCTTTTTGTTATTATTTCTTTTGTTTCTCTCATTAATACATACTATTATGAATATGTACTCGTGAAGAATTAGCGCGAAGATGAGCGGGTGTTTATTTTTCGTTTTCTCTCATTGTCGCTGTTCGAGACTGAAAGGATCGTGGAATTAACGCAGATCGTTTCGCGCGCTGTTCTCCTCGAAGAGGAGCACGCGAGAATTTGTGATTTTAGCTTTTTTTTCGTTTTGCAACAACTCCACTTGTCGACGAGGGATCTCCGGCGGTATTTTTTTTTTTGTTTTCAAGGGTATTTGGGATTAATCTCGATGATTCGAGAATTCGCTCCTTACACCCTCTCACGCATTGCCTCAACCAGCGGTCACGCTCTTTCCTCTCGCCGAGCCGTCTCGAGGCGTTTCGCAGCTTTCCTTTCCTCGATTAAAGGCATTTAAACCCCCATTTTTTTTTACAGAACGAAGGAACTCTCCGATCGCGGATGATTGTTACTTTTGTGCCTCGAGCAACAAGTCGACGTGCGGATCGACAATTGGTTTTTTTTTTGTTCTTTTTTTTTCCATCAAACGAAAGTAAAACTTCGAGGAACGCCTAACAAAAATATACACATACAATTTGCTTCTCCTTCGTCCGTTCTCACATCTTCCTGAACAGTAACACGAATTACTATGTTATTGGTAAATATCTCCGGCATAAATATTATCGTGTATACTATATAAAGAGAGGAGGGTGGGGACGGGATGGCGGGTCGGTTGAAATTGAGAGGGTACTTTTGATTCGGAGTAGGAATAAGGGGAAAACGGGCAACGTGGATCCGGTCTCGAAGCATGGCAAAGGTGGGATAAATTCGGGGGGGAGGATCGTTTCTCGTAACATCGTTAATATAAATGTACGTAGCATAGCTTCTGCTTTTTCTTCCCCAGTCTTCTTTTTTTTGTTATGGTTTTTTTTTCTCTTACTTAAACGTCTTTCTTCGCGAATGAAGAAAACGCGCCATCGCCATCCGTTTCTGTGTCTTTATTTCTCGATTTATTTCTTTATCGCCTCTCTCGTGCCGGCACAATTCCACGGACGGCCTCTTTTTTTTCCTCATTCCCTGTGTTATTCTGATTATTTCCAACTTCATTCGTTTCCTTTCTTTCATTTTTCAATCCCTTTTCTCGCTACACAATCTCGAACGGTCGCGATTACAAATTACGAACAAAAAGAAAAGAAAAAGGAAAAAACTGCGTATTGAGAACTCGATTGGTTCGCGTCCCAAACGTCATTTTCACATTTGGGTGATTACGAATATTAATTAATAATTGATGATAGTTTTGCAATCGATCGCTACGGTTAATTGGATCTCTCGACTTCTTGCCTCCACTTTTTTTTTCTTCTCTTCTCTTTATGTTTTGAATCTCTTTCGAATCGCGTGGCGGACGTTAAAGCGTAATAATGACGGGGAGGGTGAGTGTGTACGCGCATCCGTGTTCTTCCTTTAACCTGGGTGTCCAAAAGCGAGACGGACGAGCAATGCGCACGATTGGATGAGAAAAAAAAAGAGAACGAAAATGACAATAACGAATGCGAAATACGAGAGAAAAAGGCGTGCGCGTGAATGTGATATAAACGCGAGTATGGCTTTTTTTTGTTTTTTTAGATTCCATTGCAGTGTTTCACATATTATTTGGTTTTTATTTACTTTTTTTTTTTCGTGTGTAGAGTTCATATACGCGAAATCAAGTCACCAACGATGTACTTTTGGAACTTAATAACTTAATGTATTTTTTGTGTTTTTTTCTTCTTTCTTTACTCTCCTCTCTCCTCATGCGCTCACTTTCCTTCGTATAATAATATTGTATTCGCTAGACAATGTGAAATTTAATTAAAAAATGACAACTGGGATATAATGTAGTGGGGTTGATGCGTGGTAGTTATTTTTCGCTTTCATTTACTCTTCAATCTTCCGCTTCGTCGTCTTCATCTCGACTTCTTTATTCTCCGTCATGATTATTATTATTATTATTATCATTCTTTTTTTTTCCGGACTTTACAATTACTCTGACATAGCATGGTGATGGTAAAGGTGTCAGGCTCAACGGGGACGATACACTCGCCTCGTTCGCGTCTTTTCGTTTCTCATATCGCGCAATTTGCATCTCTCGTCGCGTACCGCTTAAGAGTTATCCTTGTTTTCATTGTTTTTTTTTTTTTCGTTATTCTCTTTCCCTCTCTCACTCTTTCTCTCGACTTCTTCCGTCCACGAGTTCGTTTTGTCTTTCCCCGCCAGCAGAAGTTCCGCGTGTCCAATTTGAACACTCGGGACGGGGGGGGAGGGTGCGCCTCGGGTGAAATCTTGCAAACGTCGCTTGCGAGATTCGTCTCTCGTCCGCGTGTGGCTGTACACTCCTCTTCTTCGTGTTCTTTTGTTATCATGCCGCCGCTACGACTGCGCTTTACGCGCGTCGCTCGAATGATACACCGGTGTTTTTTGGTCTCGGTCGACAAACGCGCTGATACACAAATTTGGTCTCTTCGAAAATTTCCAGATCGATGGTAGCCGAGAGTGAGAGAAATTGAGAGACGACTCGGTCGCCCGCGGTGGAAGAGATCGAAGGTTTGGGCCGGAAGTTAAGGAGGTCGAATTTCGGAAACACGGAAAGAGTTTATTTCATTTTTTTTCTTCTTTGTTTTTAACGCGAGGGACGCCAAGGACACGGGGGCAGGGAATGGGTGGGGGTTCGGTGAAATGGATCGATGTATGGATGGTCAAGGGTAGATGGGCGCGTCAGCTCTTGAAAGGACGAGGGGGGAAGGGGGAAGGAGGGAGGGGAACGATAGAGAATTAGGATGTTCTTATTAGGTTAGAAAGGGTAGGACTTAATCTTAGGAGGGTTAGTTGTCGCCGCCCTCCTGTGGTTCGTCCCCGTCGCCCTGCGTGTCGCTGGTCCAGAGAGTGAGGTTGTCGCGCAACAGTTGCATTATCAGGGTGGAATCTTTGTAACTGTCCTCGTTCAGTGTGTCCAATTCCGCGATCGCATCGTCGAACGCCTGGAAAAGTTTTTAGCATTCAGCGTCTCGTTCTTTTCATAATTCTTATAAATAGAAGAAAAAAAAACTCTTGGACGCCTCGACGATTTATGGCAAAAAAGAGTCTTCTATTTTTTTATAGACGGAAAAAAATCTTATAACTTGCGATTGTTTCTTGGTAGTAGTCACTGATCATGTGAAAAAATTCTAAGGTCCCAATATTGGAGATCGTAAGAGAAATAGCTTTTTTTAAATAGAGATAACTTGAAAAAATATATGTAAGCAAAATAGACTTGCTTGACCCTTGTTGTACTCAGACCTTGGATTTTTTTACAATATCGGGACACTGTACGAATATCAATCGTATAAGATTTTTGATACGATTTTTTTCCCTATAAAAAAGGACGTTTTTTGCACATAAAACTGCCGAAGGTCTTCTCGATAATTTTCCACATCAATAGATCTAATTATTAATCATGGAACTCGATCGTTTTCATGTTACGTCACAGTCGATGCGTGACAGAGGATGGTTAGTGGCACAGTGGAGACATCAAAGCGAGCACAGGGCAGTTTCTGATACTCGCCCAGTTCTTGGGTGTTAATCGTCGATTTTTGGTTAATCAGCACTCGATAACACATGCTACAGTGATCCGCTGAGAGTTCAGTGTGATTAGACTAGCAGCGACGAATTGAATTACGCCGATCCGATCGACGATCGATTAATCTCCGTAGGTTCGTCCGCGTAGCGAAAATTGATAACGGCGGACAAATAAACACAGGGTTGCAGCAAACTCAGAAGGCAGAAAAAAAACTCGTTCATCGAATAAACTCAAGCACAAACTCAATTCTACGTTTTTCCGACGCCTAACCTGCTTCGCCAAGTGGCAAGCCCTTGCGGGGGAATTTATAATTTCGTAATAAAAAACGGAGAAGTTGAGGGCAAGGCCGAGCCTGATGGGATGGGTAGGCTGCATTTTCGCCTTCGCTATGTCAAACGCCTCCTGGTACGCCTTCTGTGAATCCTCGACCACGGCTGTAACGCAAATAATCGAGAAAAAAGAATTCATTGAGTAATTCGCGACTGGTTCTTTGTGATTTTTTTTACACGACGCTGCTCTCGGCATTGCACGCGAGTCAAACGAAAGTTCGTTTCGGGAGGCAATAATCACGCACAAAATCAAACAGTAAAGAGTGACGACAAATAATTAAAAAAGAACGATGGTGAGTGCGATTATTATTTAGTCACGATTGACTCGCAGCCGAGAAAGGCGAAATTCAAAGGGTTAAAAAAAAAAGGAGCAACGACGATGTCTCCACCAACAAAGCCTTGGTAGTAATTTCACCGTCGCTAACTCTCCAACACCATCCTCTGTCTCGCGCATCGATGGACCTGTGGAAATAGTTTCAGGCTAAATTCGTTAAATCCTGGGTTCATCGTCGTTGTATACCTGTTTGGCCAGTTGACACGCCTTGTCTGGCGAGTTCAGGATCTCGTAATAGAAGACCGAGAAGTTGAGCGCTAGACCTAGCCTGATAGGGTGGGTTGGCTGCATCTTCTCCTTGCTGATCTCGAATGCGTCCTGGTATGCCTTCTGGCTGTCGTTTACCACGGCTGTGATAATCGCGCGTCGTCGAGAGATAGATAGAATAGGACATTGGCAATAATTAACTTATGTTAGAGAATGGGATAAGAAAAAACCATGCACCGCCTCGAGAGACGGCTGTTATTTGAATAAACGTATAATTTCTACACTGAGAAAAATCATTAGTTCGGGCCAATGGTATTTTGTTGCAGCAGCAAACTTTATTGCCATTGCAGGAAAACCTTTGCTATTCCGGACAATGCTTTTTTCAGGTGTAACCTTCTCAATACGACGACGTTTCGTTGACGGTCGTCTTGCCACGGACCCAATTTTAATCGCAGAAGCCTCGTCGAGAATTTTACCGAGTATCTTTTTCGTTACAAAATTGAATCAATCCCCGTCGAAAGCAGCGAATCATATTTTTAAGGATATCTAAAAAAAAATTCTCGTAACGAGGGAAGATAAATTAGATTCACTGGATGCCAGAGAGGGCCAGACGGTTATATATATACGCCCGAAAACCCACGAAATCAAACATCTGTCGGGGCAGCTGTCTCCGCTCGTTAATACCCCGGAGGGCAGTCGGATTCTACGGTCGTGTTTCTTTCGTCACAAAGAAAGCATCCAAGATCTCGATAAGATTACTCTCTCGGGTTTCGAATTTTGTACTTTTGCCTGTACGGCGAGGTATTTTCACTAGTTATTCGAGGACGTACCGTTTCTGGTCTCGCCAGTTGCCACCTCCGCGAGATACCTGTAGTAGTCACCCTTCATCTTGAGGTAGAATACTTTGCTCTCGGCATTGCTGGCCTTGGGGATCAGGTACTTGTCGAGGAGACTCTGCAAGCAAATAAAAATGATAAAATGAGTAAACCAAAAAAAATGTAATCTCTGAGTTGGACGAAATATTCGAAAGTTTTCTTTTCTCATTTCAGTGTCGAAATACGCCGATTTCTCAATTTTTTTTCTCTCATCGTGTTTGTATATTTGCCTAGTTTCAATCGAATGTCACACCGTGCTCGCTAACGGAGTGAAGGACGCGCGAACGTATTCGCCGCGTGAAATATTGATTGTCTCCTACGAGAGTGAAGCGAGACCCTGAGAGCGCGACCGAACGTCGAGAATATCGGACAGCGTTGTGAATGACGGAGTCCCGCGAGATTCTGCAGACAGAATTTTCAATGAGATCCGCGCGGAAGAGCACGCGTGCAGAAGGCAAGTTCGCACGCAACCGCAATCAACTATCAATTGGCTCTGATCCTTCTCCCGCGAGTTTAAAGCAGCAAGCGCAAACGACGAAACGAGCGCGAGAGGGAATAACGATTTATCAGATAAGCGAATGCGACAGTTAATCCTCAGCAAATCGTTATTAAGTGAAACGGGCAAGGTATCGCAGTAGGGAAATGAACGAACGACGTTGTTTACTCCCATTGGAAACCTCGTCCCCGTTTACGAACCGATCACGTGGATTATCGTCAAAGCTTGCTGTTAATTTTCGTGCCCTAATTAGCAACTGTCGTGATTCGTGTCGTAGCGCAAGGGGTTTCCTGCCGTGTATCCCTCTCGAGGTTCTCCACGCGCACGAGCAAACGTTCGCGATAACGCTGATCGATTGTCCCTTTGAAATTACACGCGTGTGGAGCGCTCGCATCGATGCGAGAAGAAATTGATTCCGAGGACTGTATCTATCCCCGTGCAAGTGCAACGCTCGGCGATACGTAGCTGCCCAGTTTCGCTATTGCTATAGCCGATAGATAGTAACTTCCACATGGGCGCGTCATTTCCGCATCCGTTCTACCGCTCGATTTCCGGATTCTCGAGTGGAGATCACCGGTGCATTCCGTTGGCCTAACGCCACATCGATCTGGTTCCAAACCGCCGCGGTCCCGTCCAATTTTCCGTCTCATCAAGCCGCGTCTGATGCTCGCGCGTGAATGGAGAATAGAGAACCGACGGATTTCCCTCTCGGAGGATTAATAGACAACGACGTTCCATTTGCGCGGATCGCCCTTTGAAATTCGCCCGGTTCCATTTCCTTGCGGGACACGCGAATCTCGATGGAAACTTCTTGTTTGAGCAACTCAAAGCAAGACGGCGCGTAAAAGCCCGGAGTGAAGGAACGGAGTCATTCGCGAAATACAACACCCCTCAAACTGGATCTTTTTTCACAAGTGCGCGAAGACCTCGCACGGATATGTCCGGGTAGAGCGCGTCGATGTTACAACGCGAGACGATCCGAGATCCCTGTTTCGCTTACCGTAAGACGATCTCTTTATTGCTCGCCTCAAGAGAACGCGCGCGAGCCACGGGGTGTTGCTTGCAAACGAGTTTCCGAAACTCGGCTTCAAAGAGAAGCCCGAGACTCTAGCATCCATCCCCTCGTGTCCTCTGTGCTGGCTCGTCGTTTTTGTTCACCCACGCGAGCCACCAAATTGCCAATTTTGTCACGTTAATCCTCCGGGGAGCTTTGCATTCACTTTTTTTTTTCTTCAACATCGTACCGTTTTGATTCTCGATCACATTAGATCGTTCCCTCGATGAACATTCTTTCATGCAAGTTCTATCCCGTAATTTCAGATCCCGTAATTCCAGACAGAAAAACCGCGTGAAGGCATCATTGAGAATAGAAACTCTCATGGGATAAGCGAGAATGTGTTTCGGGACGATAAAAAAAAATGAGGCGCAATTTCTCCTGAAATCGCTGAATGGTCCCTCAAGATGCGTTCTATATTTTTCTTACGTCCCAAAGAACGGTGAAACGAACGAGCGGCGAGAGCAGTACGTTGTTCTAACGCCCGATGTCTCGCGTGGCTGCAAACGATCCGGGACATATACGGCGATTAGAAGCGACGAAGCCGCGAGTCGAAGTGTCTCTCGCTGCGCCACGGTCTGTAGGCGAGTAAAAAGAATCAAGAAAAACGAGGAAAAGGTGGAACGAAGTCGCGAGCGTCCGTCGTGTTTGCGGAGAGTCCACCGGTGGGTTCGCCGACCTTTTCGTTCTGCAACGTTCTCCAGTTACGTATCGAATTTAAACCGCACACGGGCGATCATCATCCGTCGGAGATCTCGCATGTTTTTTCTTTCTTCTTCTTCCGGCTTTCGTTTTCCGTCGTATCGCCGCGAGAAGCCAGACCAGGAATAAACCGAAAGCGTTCGCGAAAAAGGCCCAGGAGGGGGAGACTTTTCGGTGAATTATCGCGTTCTCGTTGGTCTGCCAAATACTCAAAGTTCTTGGATGAACTTCAACTAAAACGTAACTGAGACAGAATACATTCCTCGAAAAGAAACCGTGTCCGGTATTTAATAAAATCTTGCAAAGGAATCGAACGGTCAACAGACCGATGGCAAAATGAAATTGTAACTTTCTTTGATGCCTCGCAAACGAAGAAACGCTCTCGTACCTTTCACGTCTCTCTCAAGATCGCGTCCACGAGAGCTCGCGGGAAACAATTGTGCTCGAATAATCGAATTCTCGCAATAGCGAGACGAGGAAATTTCTACCTCGGGACAAAGGCAGTAGCGAACGCTTCTTGGAGAACGGGAGTAATGTTTCCATTAACCCAGTTCGAGGCTTCATTGCGGGCGTTTATCAAGCCGCGATAGTCGATATTCGATCAACGATCGCGTTCGCCTCGATAAGTTGACGAAATGGATCGCTGGCCCCGCGCGATACGCACTCGCGCACGGTTGTCTACGTAGTTGCCAAGCTACGAAGCTTTCCCGAGAATGTTCGAACTCCGTCATCGCCGATAGGAGAAACGCATCGTGGAGTTCCGTGCGTGAAGATAAAAGCTCGTAGCGTTTCATCCGTTCGTCGACGAAAGAGTCCTTGTGACGCAACAATAGCAGAAGGTAACGCGCACCTGACCTCACAAGCAAAGTTGGGTCACTCATTGTCTCGAGCTAACGGCGCCCGAGGTCGTACCTCGGAGACACGCGTAGTTTACGGTTCGTGTATGTGTGCGTTTGTTCCGCCATTGTCACCGGTACGGTTGACTCGGGAGAGTCGTCGCAACGAAGTTTCGAAGAAACGTCGATTGTTCAAATAGTCAAAGAACGAAGCCGCTACAAAAGTAGCGGCCGCCGCTCTTAGTTACTTTCGCTTTCCCTAACGATATCTTTCTTCGTGCAAGTGCAGCGAACCGAATTTTACAATCGTCTGAAAGATAGAAGATTGTCGAAAAAAAAAAAAAAAAACATCTGGTTCCACGATGCTCGTCAATTATTTACGCTCGACGAGCGCAACATTTACTTTTTTCTTCTTTGCTCCGGCGAGCAAAACTCGTACGGTTCCGTGTGATCTATCGCGTACCGTTATTTAACGCGTGCAAATATACAAATACAGATGATAGACGACGTGCCAGAACCTCATGGGAATGGAGTCTCGTTCGTAACGAACATCATCGAGGAAATTGCAATATTGCGAACGATAATATTTACTGGCAAAGAGAAAAAACATGTTTATCGCGAGGCACTACGACGCGGCTTCGATGCGACTGGAAGAGTTATCGGATATAACGATTGCTAAATCATAGTAATCCGTAATTCTTCGCATGTAATTTATACGCGATTTATTATTTAGCAGTCGATGCACTTTTTGTCTCATACAGGCGAAGCTTTGCAGATGTGAAATTAATAACCGAGCAGAATCAAAGCGATAAAAGATCCGGCATTTTTTCTTTTTTTAGAATCAATAAAGTTTGAATAAAACAAAATTACCAGCACGTCGTAGCAGATTTCGCGCAGCTCCTTCTCGACCTTTTCCCGGTATTCCTTTGCCATCTGCTGTTTTCGTTCGGAGCCCTCGGTCTTCTGCTCGATCGAGGATATTACCCGCCACGAGCTGCGTCTCGCCCCAACGACGTTCTTGTACGCGACGGATAGCAGGTTCCTCTCCTCGTTCGATAGTTCAACCCCCGTCTCGGTTACCGCCTTCATCGCGGCCGCCATGTCATCGTACCTTTCCGCCTGCTCTGCGAGCTTCGCGCGCTGCACCAATTCCTCCTTGTCCACAGACATTGTGTCAGCTGAAAAAATACGAAAGAGAGAGTGAGAATGCAGCTTCGTTAATGTACAAATCATCGATAAATGTATACAAAGAGAGAAAAAATATGAAAGAATTTTCATTGTGTTGAGCACAAGAATGGATCTTTCGGTCCGAACTTTGTGCACCTTTCAACTTTACGAATTTCCTTCACCTACAAAAAAAAAACCTCATTCCGTCTCTTGGTCTCCGTCTAACGGTGAACGTTATCGATTTTTCGAAGCTCGAGGCGATGTTTCAGCGAACCGAAGAATATCAGATCTTCGAAGGGAGAAAAGCGCATTACGAAAAGACGAAGGTGTCGAGAATTTTTGACAAAAGCGCCTTTGCCGTCCCTAAGAACGACCTAAGACCGAGAAAACTTGGAGACGGGCGTTTGTTGGCTCTCGGCGTTGTTACCCGAGTTGCCAGTCGACACGGGGCAACTAACAACGCATTTCGAGAATGGACCGTTGCCAAGAGTTGTTAACCTGCCAATGGGGTGTCTTTCTTGCCAGCCAAATTTCCTATTCCCCTCAACGTGTTCCACCTTTTCTCGTACTTTTCGTTCCGTCTCCGTGCTCCGTCACGAGGATCGTTTGCTTCGCAACTCGGACTCGACGCGAGACCCGCGAATGAATTCGCGCACGTGTCGCGTCCGAAGCGCCGGGGAGAAACCGCGAGAGCTCGACCGGAGAAGATAATAAAATCGCTCTGCGAAACGGTAACACAGGCGAGAAACAGACGAACCGGGTCTTGCACATCGAGGGGGATATAATACCAGCGCGGAACTCGCTGACAGATTGACAAATACGATTTTCACATGTTTCGACATTGAGCACGAGAATTAATCGCGTAAAGAATGAGCAAAAAAAACTCCATACATCCAGTTACGATACAGCTCGTCGAGCTCGTAAGGCAAAAAAGGGGGAGTTGGGTAATTGCATTGAAAAGGATTATCGGATTCTGCGCGAATGTCAGGGTGGCGAAAAAAAAATAGGAATCCCGCAGACTGCACAAGCCGCGGAATGCGCCCAGTTTCGATCGATTTTGTCTGCGGAGGGTCTGCGAGAGCCGACCATGTTTAGTCGTTTCAAAAAGGGTTTCTTTTGCCGCCTAAGCCCTCCCACCCTTTCGTCTTTCATGGGGGAGTTTATCCCGGAAGATAAAATGCGAACCGAGAAAACAATCTCCGCGCCGAGCAATTATTATAATATGTATGTATACATTTTGTAACAATGATACGGTACAACAATCTCGGGTAGACTGGGTCACGTTCTTTTCCACGAAGCTTTATCCGACTGGCATTGGAAATTTTATTTCCTCGAGTATCAATTTACGAGCAAGGAAAGCCCAGAGGCGGAGAATACGGATAGACCCATTTATTGTTTCCTCGCGAATCAGGATAGCCGTTTTGTCCCCACCGGGAACGAAATTCACAGAGGAAAAAGCGACACGGAGCAACGGTAGAATTTCAATGACTCCGTAGTTGCCTCGGTATATTCAATTTCTCTCCGGTTCGCGGAAGAGCCTAAGACGAGCAATATTACTCCAGAAGGGAAGAGCGGAGGCCTTTATTTCTTCGTTTCGGAGCAATTTCGAGCCGCTGAAAGTTGCGCTAGTAATTCAAAGGATTCTCAGTGAACGGATGGATCTGCATGCGTCTTGGAACTCAGGTAGAGTCGAACGAGATCTGCGAAAAGAATGAAGAGCACACGTCGTTCGCCCGGAAAATCGTTTATTTTTTCTCTTATTTCCGGTCGAACGAGCTCCAAGAGAGCTCGTATAATCTCGGGGATATAATCCAGGTCTACGAAATTCAAAGGATGAAGGAAAGACGAGATTTCTACTCTGGCGCTACCGAGTAGCTCCAGAAGCGCTCTCTCTCTCTCTCTCTCAAAAGCCCGGATAAGTCGCCGAGAAAACCAGCTTATTCGGTTCGAGAGAAAGGGGGGAGGGGGACTGCGGTAGTTGCAGCAAACCTACTACACACGTACTAGGTGTGCGCGTGGGTGAGCCAGTCACGAGGACAGATTCACCGCGAGACTTGCGCACGCACGGCGTACGCACTCGGCTTTGTCAATGAAGCTCGCGAGGCTCCCGATACCTTTCCACACACAACCGGAGAGTGTCGCAAACGGAAAAAAAAATTATTACAAAAGTCACTTGTTCTCCGCGCCGTCCTACGTAACCAATTCGAATGCGTCAATGCATCGTGCAAAACTTCTCATGAATGCGAGAACAAGGGTCTATAGAAAAAAAAATGAAAAAAAAAAAAAAAAGACACAACCTTGCAATGGAATTCCAGCAATGTCTCCGAGTTATTTCCGCGATCGATGACTATCGCGAATCGATGCTATGCACGTTGCGCCTATTCATCAATGAAGATCGCAAGATTCTCGCCGGTTCTTTCAACGCAATCTTCTTTTTTTTTTCTTTTTTAATTGTCGTGAGAGCGAAACGAAACAATTAGCTTAATTAACAAAGGTCACGCGCCGTGCGACCGAAATTGCATCGATTACTACGCGCTAATGAAACTCGTGTTTTTCTCCGTTTTTTTTCTTTTTAGAAGCATTACAGAACTCTTTTGTTATTAAAATTGCGGCGTCGGAACGTCGAGAAAGATGTCTTGGGGCGTTTGGTACTGAAGGCTCGAGCAAAGAATTCGAAGCGGCAGCGAGCGCGGCGAGAGTAACCAAGTTTGCTCGTTCCATCTCGCTCTCCCATTTCCGGCTTCATTCATGCGCTTCCGGTAGCCCTTCCCCGCATGCTAGACCGGTGATGCATTCAACGTTTTCCCAGATACTTCGCGTATGTCTCTTACAGCCTAACACCTCCACCGCAATTCCCACAAGCCTCGTATACGCCCGGCGCGAGAGCCTTTTCGCTCCTCGTCTACGCAAGATTCCAGATAGTCTTTCATAAATATCGCGTGCACAAGATGTGAAATCTTATCGATTCCGTTATCGCGAAACTACGCACGGGGCCGCTGTGCAATCGATGAATCGACACCGGCTCTCGAGCCACGCAACGATTATATTGATACGAAAATATCTATGAATGCTCGAGGATAAATATAAAAAAATGTTAAAACAAGGAAATACATTATTGGCGAATAAATCGAACGTAGCGCGAAAGAGATTCGCTGTGGAAAATGAAAAAGCAGATATACGGGGGCGTCTAGGGGCGTTGAGAATTAATCGTCGGTACGTTAACTCGCGTCGTCGTTGTCCTATATTTAATCGCGCGATCACCTGGCTTTCGGCTCTCGGACGGGAATACACGCATACACACAACAAGAAAAAAACTCGTGCACGCACACAAACACGCGTAAACGTCGGGCGGCGAGACTCTCCGACGTGCCCAACGTTGCCGGATCGTTCCCGTGGAATTGCAGGGACGTGCGGCGCGGCGTGCCGGTGCCCGAGCTACACGCTCGCCCGAGGCATGGGCCCCCCGACAGCTTTACGGAGATGATCTCCCTCCCCGCGACCCCTCAGCGTTGCCGGCTCGAACCGCTCAACGCGCCGCCGTTTCGTCGTACCGTTTTTCCCCACTCGTCGACCGACTCCCGACGCTCCCCGTCCTCTCGGCACACAAGTCGAGAATGGAATTTGCCCGTGCTTCAACGATATACCCCGCCTCCGCGCCTAATTTTTCCTTCGTCGTTTCATTAATAATTATCTATATGCTTTTTGACTGACGGGAAAAACCGCAGCCGAGGTATGAAAAAAGATGTTACGCGTTGAAATTGATATTGCGCTTTAGATTTTTTTTTCGTTCGTATATTTTTGCGATTTCGGGTCTAATCGAAGATCTAATTATGCGCGTCCGGCAACTTATATAATTTGTAGTCTTGGTTGACCTTGGCAGTGAGCGTCGCAAATGGTAGACAAGATCGAGTCGGAAGAAAGGAAAGATTTGGGTTTTGAGCTTGCAGAAATAATGCAGAATTATAGATAAATTCGTCGAGGTTACTCGGCTTATTCCTCTTCGACTACGTGCTTTGTCGATTGTCGAAACGTCGTACAGCGCTGCATTTCAAATTTTATTATATTTTGTTCTTTTCTGAGCCGCGCGGGCTCTTATTTCGCTTTATGGGATTTTCGCGTGCGCCCGAATAAAGAGAACCCGGTCTCTACTCGACGCTCTCCCGAACTATAGTGCGCGCGTTATAGTCGGCGATCGATAGTCACGGAGGTGCGCCGCCCGCGGGAATTGTACTTTGCGATATACAACACCCCGGCGCTACAGTTCGATAATGCAATTCTTGCGAGGAGCTGGGAGATCGAACGAATAATAGAAACAATAGAGAACGAAATAATCTCTTACTTCTGCTACACATACCACAGTAACGCACCGGCCCCACCCCCTTTCGCTTACTCGAAGTTAGTGTTACTGAGATAGCGCAACCAAAGAGGCTTTATCGCTTCGTAATTTTTATCAGCTCACGAAACGCAAACGAAGCAGGAAAGACGTTACGGGGAGCACTACGAAGTTTTATCATCGAGCACTTTTTTTATGTTAGATCGATGATAAAATATTTCGAATAATGTAACCTCAATGTAGGAAATATATCTCGTGACGATATATCAATAATTATTGCCGCAATAGAGCATCGATAGATCGATGTGCAATCGCGACTGTTGAAGATTCGAGAGAAAAAAAAAAAGGTAAGTAAGATAATCGGGCATATTTGACTGTACGAGACTCGATCGATATTAATAGCGAAGTTTGCGGCACACTGCCTCCCCGTTGAACGTTTCGCGATGGCTCGTAAAAAAGTAAGTACCTTGTAACCTACATGTGCGAATGATTCGAGGCTGCATGGGTGACCTTGAAAAAAATAAAATAAAAAAAGAATCTTTCGATCTTGACTCTCGACAATGACACCGAGGCGCGACAGTCATCGGCTCTCCTCTCAATAGCTCATCGTAAAAAATTTCGATGCGGTTAAAAACAATCGTCAAACGCAAAACGAATAGCATTAATCGCGTACAGCCTCGAGAAACGCGCGAGCCTTTACACGGGATGTCGAAGAAACATTTTTTTTTTTTTTTTTAAGTGAGGTTGTCGTGACGAGCGCAAGGCGAAGCGTACGCGTTTGGAAAGACCTCCCCGAACTCGCTCACCATAGCCCAATCTATTTTCAGCATCAGCACGTGCACGCGGCGTTGGTCAGACACACGGCGGAGTCAAAGAAAAATCGTCGGTGCGCGAAAAACCGCCTCGTAGAATTTTTAGCCATTTTTCTTTCCAGCCCATATATTTCATGAACATACATAAATCCGATAATGCGGATGGTAGCTTTACCGAATTATCGATCGATTATTTTGGATAATCATCGATAATCGGGAATGAAATCTGTTCGTTTCTTCGTCGACGACATGACAGGATCGATCGATGAAATTAAATAGCCAATATCGATCGGGGTCAGAAAGTCGGTGAAAAAAAAAAAATCGTGTGCGCAATGGTGGAGTCTATTTGGAGGTTATGTTCGGCGGATCGTGGGGTCGCGTCCGAAGCGCCGCTGAGGCCAACCCGGCGCGTCACACTGGAATCACCGAGGACAATTCGCCGTGAGCGCGTTCGTCTCGTTCGAGGTTCTCTATCCCGGGCTCTCGAACGGACCCGCCTCGAAAATTCTCGCGACTCTCGAAAGTACATTTCTTTTCGTCTTCATCGTTCCAATTATTATTTTTTTACGAACGTCGCGTCGCATTCGAAAGCGTTCGTAGAAACGAGAAACTTCGCGCGAGGTGGAAGAGGCCTCGATGCCCGCGTTGCGCCAATGCGGCTACACGACGCCTTTTGCGTCGCGGAACTAGCGACGAGATCGATAGGAGAGCCCATGCTTTAATCGAGAAATCGTCATTTTTCGTATCCTCGAGCGAGCGCGAACGGAGAAAACGGTGAATGAAAATGAGACTGTATTAGTACGAGCTGCAACTAACTGGCTTGTAGCGTTTTTATTTATTCACGACCGGAAATAAACTTGAGTCTCACGCGTCGAACGCGGTACGGCGAAAAAGAAAAAAAAAACGTACGCGAAGGAGGCAAGAGAAATGTTGGCGTTCGACATAGCCGAAAATGGAAACGAGAACGCGCAGCGAATAATTAAAGCATTCCAAAGCATCGAATGCTCCCGCAGAGTGCATAACCACGAGTGTCGTGGAGCAATTTCCCTTGTTCTATGAAAGGGAGATATAGAGAGCGATGAGATTAGCCACGAGATCACGAGTACGTCGCCGCTACATGGCACACCCGTGACTCGTGCGTTTCTTTTTCCAATGCGATTAATTGTTTGAAAAACGTTTTACTACGACTATAAATAGCAACACAGTAATGATTGTTCCTCTTACCTATTTTAAAAGTCCTTTGTACAATAAATTACTTAAATAAAATACACGTAGGAGTCGACCGCGAACTCGTTTTTTCTCCCGTATACTCTCTCCCCGTTGAACGCGGAGGTAACACGAAGAAATAGGAGATTGCTTTATCGCGATTTTCGTCGTGCTCTATTTTTTTCGACTAGAGAATACTCGTCGATTAATTTAACAAACGTTTATCGATATTCGCGAGAAGTGAAAAAAACTACTAATCGCCGGGGCTCGTTTAGTTTCTCGCTCGTTTCCTCTTTTTTTTTCCCTCAATCACGCGTTACGACACCACACATCCCTCGGTGACCACTCCCGCACAGCGACTGAGCCGGCAACGCTGCCAGCGAGTGGGGACTCGGGGAGCGTCGTGCCGGGCCTCGGTTAGTTTCGCGTAACGCTTCGGCTATGCTCGTTGCTGCTCGCCTCGAGACGAAATATTGATCGGCTCCCGGCATGGCCGCCGACGCTGCTGCTGGGTGGGGCAGCGTTAGAGCAACGAGCAGAACCAGCCGTACGGGCGTCCCCGGGACGCGCCGCGACGCTCTGCGCCGACTACGAATACTCTCTTACTTTTTCTTTTTCTTGAATTCTTCTCTCTTTGTTATTTACTCTCTCATCCACATGCCCGTCTCGCTTGGCTACGCAAATTTTTCGCAGAAAATAAGAGCCGAGTTTTTCACGTAACCGCCGGTACGCACAACGATTGTTCGTGTGTCACACGGAGGGACGGGTGGAGTCGAGCGAAAATAATTTTTCTTCTTTCTCTTCGTCGAGAAACCGTTTTGATAGAAAGTCGATATCACCCGAAGAATTTACAGAGGAACGTCTTACAAACGGCCTCGTTTTCTTTACATCGTAACTCCGCATTCTTCTAGAATACCGTAGAAAACCGTTGTCTATTAGAACGACGAAAGTCTGACGGTTTTAGGAGAGTGTAAGCAAAGACGAGAAGCGATGTGGCGAATGTTTTGGTGTAATAAACTACTGCATTCGAGAAGCAGCGAAATCATAGTTCCGTTTATTTAACTGTCGAAACTTTGTTCTATTCAACGCGATACGTAGAGCCGTGGTTATTCAACGAGAGGTTTAGCGCGAACGAGAGAATGCGTGGGTGGAGCTGTGACGTTCGAAACTCCACTTTAATACCGCTCATCGGGTGCCCCCGAGACGCGAATGTCGTTCGTTTTTGTAATTAAAAATTTTTTAATGAATGAGATCTGTCTCGTTGCGAAAGAGCGGAGGAATGAGAGAGAGAAAAAATATGCGGCTAGAAAGACCGTCCTCGGGCGACGTGTTTACCGAATGGGTGTATGGGCGAAGATAAAAAAATAAATGGATAATAGAGCACGGCAATATCGAGGAGAATTTAAAAAAAAAGATGGAATAATCTTGGTGCGAGAGAATACAGAGAGACAAATCCATTGGATGCGTGGGTTCTCTGCTTGTTCGCGAAGAATTGAAAACCTGTTATGAAAAACAATCATTGTCCTCGGCGTCTCGTATCCCCCTCCCGCGCCCCCGAACTCGACAACGTTATATTACGACACATTGACTGCGGGGTTCTCTCGTCGCTTGTGTGGCGTCGACTGGATTACGCGCTCGTGACCCTGCTACATATTCGCACGCACAGGTGGTACACACCGTTGTGCATTGTGCCCGCTTGATTTCGTAGCGCAGTAATGCCCTGCACATCGTGAAAAGATCTCGCCGCAGCATCGCGCTTAGCCGAACAACTCGAACGCCGGCGCGGAATCGTTGCATTGATACTAGGAAAATGAGCTCGAAAGCGTTCGCGGATAATGAAGTGTCGATGGGTTAACTTCGGCCGTGTGTTGGCAACGAGGCAACGAGACAACGTTTACACGTTACAGCCTCCCGCCACTCCATTATCCCGTCGCGAGTATGTTATTCGATGCATGTACCACGTAATTTCCTGTTGCCGCGAGAGACGTTCATCATAAATCACGTATACAATTTCTGAATCCTGATGAAAATCGATGTTTCCCGATAGGATATTCTTGGAACGAATTCTTTTTTTATTGTAGAAAAAAACTGGGCCGATACGACAAAGGAAAAGCACATAATTGTGACATTAAACGAATAATCTCGAGACAAACGAGACGTTAATGTGGAAGAAGGCGAATACTCGGAAAATGAATGAAACAGCGCAGGGGTGAAGAAACGGCCGAGAGGTTTTTCTTTTTTCTTCTTTCGCTGCCCGAGAACAGGGCAATTACGCGAACGACTCTCGAGCAGCACGAGAGTCGAAGCGAACGAGAGAATGACGTAGAAGAATCGTGTAAGCGGAGGGTGACAGTACCGCTAGGTCGATTTCGTCGGCTACCCGAGTGGAGAGAGGGAGAGAGAGAGAGTGTTAACGCGAGCACGGGGGTGTTTCCCTCCCTCCCGGCTGGTCTAGTACCAGAAGCACGGAATTTACGTTCGGGGCGGAGAGCGGGGGGACTCTCGACAACGTCCACTTATGTTGATCGCCAGTCGAGATATGGTTCTCCGGACTGGTGAGCGGACTTCGAGTAGCTCACTCTTCCAGTCTCGGAGTACAAATTTATATCAACACGAAGAGCACCACTCATTGGACGTCAATGGAGCGATATACATATATAAATTTAGTTACAGAGTATTACGGAACTGGTCAATTTTTCGTCGGGCGAATTAAACCCTTCGCAAGCGCCTTTTTTCGGCAAAAAAAATATACATATATATGATACAATCCTCATAAATTCCATTCGTAACCTTCCATCGCTCTCTTTGAGCTCATTTATTTCCCTTATATGCGAATAAAAATTTACCGGAAAAGCACCCGGGGCTCGCGATGAATTGGCTAACCGAAAATCGCTTCGGTCGCTCAGCGGTGTTTCACCTCGGGGCCTTCTCACCCACGTTGAAATAAATTCTTTGCCAGACATACGTGAAAGGTAAACGAGGATCGAACGGGGAGCGAGAAAAAAGAGATAGAGAGAAATCGCATGTTCGGCGAATTCGGAACAAACGAAACGTGAGTCGCGAGGGGGTGAAAGGGAGAAAAAAAATTCTTCGTGAAAAGAGAGAAAAATCGTTCGGATTTTCGGTTGAAGATAGTGTGTTCCCCGATCGATGGTTAGCGCGGGCTAGAGGTGAATTAGGTATGCGGCCTACTCGACAATTTTTATCGTGAGAAATTCGCAGAGAAGAAAAAGTTGGGGGAAGGGAGGGGTTTGTGGGGAGGATTTCGAGACCAAAAAGATTGATAGGGAAGAGAGAGAGGGAGTGAGACAGAGAGACTCGAGGGAAGACGGAAGAGGAGGAGGCGGTGGTTGGCAAGGCTGAAATGAAATATTGATCTGTAGATGCGCGCGCAATCCCTGCAACCTGACCCGCCCCTGGCCACCATTTTTCCCCCATGTACGCCGGTGGGGTGTCTTCCTATACAGTTATTCTCGTGCAAAGAGTAGGGGACTTTATGGACTCTTTCTTTCAATGCGAATCGCATACGCCAGATAGAATAATCAAATGAGATTAGCTTTGGGAGAAGAAAAATTCCGCTAGTCCTCCTTTGATACGAAAACCTTCTTAGTGACCGAGTCCCTCGGGTTCGGGATAAAAAAAGAAAACAGAAAGAACCCTTTATGGAACCGAAGGATCGATGAGTTCGAGTTAATACCGAGGCAACGTTGATATACGATGCCGCAACACTCGCGCTACTGTGTAAAAATTCAATAAAGGTCCGGCTCGGGGTAATTGATGATCCTTGAGAAAAGACTCAGCCAGCCGCTCGTGACGCAACGTGTCCCGAGGCGAAATTTCGGTATCTTCGTCGCCGGGGCGCGTGTGTTGCGATATCGTTGATCGAGAAATGAACGCGGATCGTAGAACAACTTCGGGGGGAGAACAAGTGTTTGCCGACACGTTGCTTCACGGTTCTTTTGTCTCTTATTCACGGAGAGAACTACTGTATGGACCGAAATAATTTGGCCGAAAGGGAGGCGTTCGTGAGATAGGTGGTTTCGTAGATAGAGATCCGGCCCTGCGACTTCGGGGGCAATTCACCGCGAGCTATCGTCGAGCCGTAACGAAGATGACGAGCCGGATGAAGGGAAAATTCTCTGCACCCTGTCACTCTCTCGACCCGCGCCTTCTCTCGTAATTACGTGTTACGTCGTTAATTCTGATGGAAGACCTTGGCTCCCGGACGCGAAAGATCGCTCGCGTCGCGATTCATTTTCCACCGACCGGCTCTCAATGAGATTATTATCGAATCCTCGCTGTGTTAGCGGTCGCGAAGATCGCGACGTTAAATGTTAATGAACTGCCCGTGAAAAACATCAGGTAAAACTTAGCTTCGGTCTCGAATTAATTCCCAACCGGAAGAGAGGATAAATAAACGTTGAGATTAATTGATGTAATAAGAAAATAGACGAAAGCTATTTTTGTCGTTAATTTCCAATAACTTCCGGACTCTAGGCATCGCGAGCGGATGAGAGGGAGGGAAAGGTTTCACTGTCGAAGCGGCTGCTTCGATGCAGTATCGAACATCGTGAATAAACACACACGCACCTGCGAGCGAGAACACGCGAGCGTGTTGTCCACGTTCTATCGGCGTATCGGTGTTGGGAAACACGTTTAACGTAGGGCTGATGGAGCATCTCGTTACGGTTCGCAACGTTATTACTCCACACGGCGACCACCAACGTATAATTGTCGACACCGTCGACGTAATTATAGCTGGGGTACGGCGAGAGTGTCCTTCCGCGAGGGTAGGAGACCCACGTGAAGCCTGTTTTCGCGTTGATTGTGCCCGCGTACCCAGTTATGGTCGATTAGATTATACTCGCTACAGAATTCTATTTCATTTCATTATTCGCCGAAAATTTTCGTAACTTCATAAATTTCTCTCATACATATTCAGCGGGATAACTAACCGCGGCTAGTTCGCGCGATTATTCAAAGAGCCACTTGTCGTCGCGATTTTTTTTACCCGTGTTATTGTAGAAAAAAGAAAGAGGATAGATAAAACAGTTTATTGAAAACGCGAGAAACGTTTTATCGTTGCTTCGCCACCGCTGTTTCGCAAATAATATTCCGTTCTCTCGCTCTGGAGCGCGGATGAAATATATCGTTCGGCTTGAATCCTAGCAACGTTCGATTCTCCGATATATCCGGTATAGGACAGCCAGCAAATGGGAGAAACGACACCGGTCGTCGGACAGCATCGATGCTCGACACAGCGGACCAAGCACAATCGAAGCAGCGCGCGCGAGGCCCACCTCTTTCTTTCTCTCTCACGAGCTCAATATCAGCTCTCATCCCTCTGCTCTCGCACTCTCCTCTACTCACTGTATTCAACTCTACGATTTCAATAAAAGCTACAGAAGCTTTCTAGGGCAGGGCCACAGGCCAACGGAGAATGGATTAGTCACGAGAGAGCCGCTCGCTACCTTGTCCTACAGTTCCCGATGCGAAATTCAATCTCTTCCTATACTTATGTCCTTTCCTTTATTTCCTCGCTCGTTTCGATGATGCGGCAAATATCACGGTCTCATTTCGACCGCAGTTATACTCTGAAAATTCTTTTTGGTATCGGACATTGTTCCAACATTATTATCGCAAAAATATTTCTTTTCCGAGCTTGAAATTAAAAAGTTCGGGTCTAAAAGAATAAAAATATTTTTCACTCGTTCCGTTTTGCGAAAAGTTACAATATTTTTGCATCACCAACAACATTTCTGCCTCTTTATAGAAATAGGGGAAAGTCCAGGTGTCTATCGTGTTCGACGAGAAATAAGTACATAGGTGATGGTACTCGGCGGACTTCCAACAGAATTTTATTTTTCCGGTGGCGTGAAATAATGAAAAACGTAAAGCAAGGTTTAAAATGTAACACGTGCACTTTTTTTCTAAACGTTGAAAAGTTATTTTAAAAAATTCTCTTCTATTTCCTTTTCGCCCCGCAAACAAAGCCCCAATCCTAAAGGTTTAAGTCAAACAATACAGGCGGAAAAAAAAAAAGGAACAATGAGCGTAAAGTGCAGCGCGACTGGGATTCCTCAAGAACTCTTCACGACGACTGCAAAGTCTCCGCTCTATCGATTGACCGTTCGTATATTGCCCAAGGGGGGGTAGGATTCGGCGAGAGGAGTTTGAGAAGTTATCCGAGGCAAAGGGAGAAGGAAGTAGCTTACTTCCGGGATAAGCGCCACCGGAGTCCCGAGGGAAACGAGCTGGAAGCCGTTTCGAGCTTGCTTGATGTCGGAATCATGAAGATCGATTGAAGAAACGCGACGAATTACGGGGGAATAATAAATGTATACCGAGATTGTCGAGAAAACACGTCAGCCTGTGTAATTTTTTTTAAGACTAATGTATAAAAATACCCGAAACGACTTTATACGCCTTCGATGTGTTTTATAACTGCGCTGTTGTGTGTGTGTGTGTGAGCGCGACCTTAAGTGTCATCTGCCGTCGGTTCTCCTGGCTTCGAAACCCGGAGAGGAAAAGAGAAACGCGAAGGGAGGATCCACGAGGCAATGGCTACGCTAGGTTAGTGACGAGAGAAGATCAATATTGACTTTCCGTCTCCGTCTCACTCCCTCTCTCACGCGCTCCCTCTCGTTGCCTCTCTCGCTCCCGTGCAATTATGGTTCGCGTCTTGCGCACACACATTGGCATTAAACCCAAGTGTGCATAAACAAGAGGCGCGTAATTCAACTTTGTGGCCCTTATGCGATCGTCACACTTTCCACGTGTCGCACATGCGACGTAACAAAAAATTTCATCGTCAAATTATGAAAATAGTTGTTAACAAAAAAAAAAGAGCGTTGATCAATGAAAAAAATTATAATAATTATGTAGTAAATTATCATAATCGTTTATTATAAATAATATAATATCATCGAAATAATATATTATAAAAGGGTTGAAAAAAATAATGTACTTTTTTGTCGTTATTTGAATATTTTTTTTTTTACCATAAACCGAGCTTCATTATTTAGGGCATCATTGATAACAAGAGACAGTCTATTCGGATAACGATTTTCTTTTAGTGTTTCCCGAGTTGCGTAACAGATTTACGAGCTCTTTCAATTACTTTCCTAGACGCTTTATCGTGCCGAGAAGGGCGCAGGTACTGAATTGTGAAGTCCGAGAGTGGAACCTCGAAACAGTAGGATGTGTGATGCGACAATACGGCACGAGGGCTAGGGGAATTGAACTTTTCTTTTTTTTCTACACGTGCCCGATCAGCCGTCGCGCCGCCGATGCGCCCCGCTAAAAACTTTTCAATTGACACTCGTTTGCGCGCACGGGGACCGAGAGCTATCGAACTAGAAACCGATCGCGCGAGTGGATGCTCCGCGCGCGCCGCGGGGCTTTCACGAATATCCGGACCTCGAGGTCGCCCCGTTACCGTGGCGATTTCCGCATCGGCGATTCCCGATTCCGCCGGCCTTTTTTTCTCTCATTCTCTTGGCGAGCTTACTCGCAATTTTGTTACTATATTCTCGCGAAAGTATCTGATATAAAAAATGTAAGAAAAAAAGCTTCGTTCGCCAAAAACAAAATTATTAAATTCGTACTACCACGCGAACGTTTCCTTTGACGCAATTTTATTTCGACAAGTCTTCGTCGCGGATTAAATTCAACTCGGAAGAAAGAAACAAATTTACGAATCTTTTCTTCTTTCGCGTATCGCATTTGCCACTGATGAAACCTATTTAAGTTGATTTTCCGAGTACATTGTTGTTGCCGGTTTCGAGATTCGCTTTGGATACGCTCGCATTGTATATTCCGTATACCGCGTGTGGCAACGCCAGGGGGAGCTCTTACGGTGCACAATGGAGCCGGGTGGCAAACAACGCCAGTCAAATGGACAAGCTCTCGAGCCACGAGAAGTGAGAGAGACCTCCCCCGTCCTCGACGTCGCCGAGTTTTCTCAACGAGTCGCAAACTTCCAAGGAGAAACGTGACAAACTTGGAACTGGCGTGTATGTGAGAGAAAAGAAAACAGAGGGGCGTCTGGAAGCTTGCGAAGGTTCGCGCCAGTGGAGCACTCGAGAGACTGCGTCACTTCAATCGATAGAATGCAGTCTATCGCGATAATATCGTACAACGTAAACCCTCAAAATCCCTGGGAAAGAGCAAATGTTTACGAGAATAATGGACACCTTCTATTATTTTTAAAAATTATTTTTCGCTACAGTTGCAGCTCCAAGTGAGATTCCGAGCGTATTTCGAATATTCTGCAATAGAATAAAAATCTGAAAATAAATAACCATACAGAAGGTTCTAAGATACTTAGTTTTGCGCGATGTCGATGCCAAATAGATATTAAGAGATTAGCTTCAAGAAAATTTTGCTAAATAAATCATTCTATAACACACATTTTTTCCTTGTACATACTTATTTTTTTAGAATTTCCGTTAAATCACATTTTTTTTACACATAAAATCCAGTAACTCGTTTTGAGATTTCGAAGAAACATTGCCCACTATACTGGGGAAGATGTCTGGTAATCGATCGAATATGTGCCGATATCGTATTGTTTAAAACTAATTGCTTAACTTTTCGGCATTACTATAATGGAAAATGGATGGTAAGGCTATTCTTCGGTAAGGTAATTTTTTGCAGATTGTTATCTGATCGGAAAGTCTTCGAACTTCTCTCCGAATCTCGCCTTTCCCTTAGAATACAGCGATGAGCTTCAAAGTATCAGACGATGTCGTCGTTCGATTGCATTACGTTTATTTCGGCACCGGCGTTAAATGAAAACGTTAATTTGTTAATAGTGCGATCGCGTAATCTCGGGGTCTCTTGAAGTTAAACAGTTGATTCGAGATAAATGGTGGAGCAGCCTTTCGTCGACTCTCGAGGGTCCACGACACTCTCGGTGGGCGTTAGTACCCCACTAGCCTTTGTGTCTGCCCGTGTAAACGCCACAGGTGGCATTTTGCACGTGTCCCTAGCCCAGTTTGTCAACGCACATTATATACAAAATACATGTACACATAGATGTATAATATATACATATCGTGTGTATGTAGGCGAGCACACGTATGCATGCACAGAGCGAGGAGATTCGAGGCAGTAACTACGACGGCGTTGAGGAGGGGTTGGCCGCTTCTCGGGGTGGTAGGCTTCAGAGCCATCAACCAGAGAGCCTCGTCGCCGTGACACAGCACAGCCCCGGCACACACCGGGCGCGATAATGGAGTGGAGATAAAAAGGGTTGCGGACACTTTGAGTCTTTGTATCCGCTAGCCTCGAACCGGTACGGTTCACCACAACATAGAAAAAGCAATCTCCTGTACGAACCCCCGAGACCGCCCACCCGTCGACTCTACTTCGGCAGCTCGGAGTGCCACCGCGGTATAAGCTACTCTTATTCACCGTCCACGGTATAACAATGTGCCCCACAAATTTTTTGCTCTTATCGATCGAGGAAAATCACCCAATTTACTCACGAGCAATAAATCTCAGAGGAGAATTTTATCGACAAAGTTTAATGGGGGATTTGAAAATCCATTCGTGATACGCGAAGCCGGGATTGTTTTTCATTTGACTTGTTTTCGCGTGGGAAGTAATAATTTTGAGGCAATTAATGGTTGATTATGATCGAATTTTTTCAACACGCAAATTTTTATTTTAAAGAGTTTATCTGACGTTGAAAACCGAATTTTCAGCTCTAATGGAAAACTGTCGCGTTTCTGATGATAACTTATATCTTCATTCTACGGTAAACTCGAAAACTCGCAGAGCAGAGTGCATTACGGTTTGTTTACGAGGGTAATGAATTAAAAAATCCCGAGCGCATTACTTTCAATTTATAAAATCCAGAAATTCGCTGTTTTATAACGCGTGCCTGCCTGCGAGCGATGCATTTCCATTAGAGCTGCAATATTTTGTTTAAATTCATGACCGAAACGATAAGAAAAAAATGAAAATTCGAGAGAAAAAATGTATGGAATTTTTTTAATGAAAATTCTGCGCGAGTGATTTAAATACGATTTCAAGGCATTTCGGTGTTCCATCACATTCAAGCTTTTCCTTGCTCCGTTACGTAAGCAAGGCCAGTTCAGCGATCCGGGGAACGCCATCGTAAAAGAATCTTGTCTTACAATTAAATTTGTAATGATTGAAATCGAAAAGAGTTGATACAAGAATTTGCGAAAATCCCTTTGATGTAGCCCTTCATCCCTTTGTACAGCCTTTGATGCTCAGCTCGAGTTATCGATCGATTATCGATTAGCGCCGAAGGTTTCGCCTCTCCGCGTTCCTCTTTGTCTCACGACAAATTACACCCAATCGGGCTTACGCGCCCCGCGAGAATATCCTTCATTGTGGCCGAACGGCCAACGCAATATAGAACATCGGTAACCGAAGCGACGGGAATGTTTGGTGTCTGACACGCGTGTCTGCCACGTGTGTCACGGAACGTGCACGCCGAGGCAGGGCATATGGGTCCTTCTGGTGTGCCCTCGAGGCCTGCGCCGCGACCACAGTGCGTCGTTGAACGTGTGTGTCGGTGAGAACGGGTACAACGGGGGCATACTGCTAATACCAGTGCCCGCCTTCGAGCACCGGTGTGCGTCATCCAGGCTTGGAATAGCTACTGATGTCAAGCTGCATGGGCTAGCGCGATATTCTCTCTTCGCTGAGTTTCGCAGGACTAAAGAGTCACGCTAGGAGTGTAATGCGCTACGTTCTTTTTTTCGTGCTGTGCACTGCCAAGTGATTCGTCAGACATTAGTCGCGTACTCGACGATGAGTCATGGATCGAGGAACGCAAATTTCAATACGAAAAAAAATAAACGATGAAGCGAGAGAAGCGATGGACATTTTTCGGTTCTTCGGTACGGAAGGAATTCCCGGCTCGGATCGAAAGCAAACAACGAAGTCGTTAGCCGACGGAGAACCAACGTGTCTATCAGCGCGGTTAAAGAAAGGAGTTGGAGTACTACTACGTTGGGGGGAAAAAAACAGAATGAAATAGAAATGCGGTTGTGTGCACCGCGAAGAGTGAGACCAAGGGGCGTGGGCCCCCCATGAATGCAGAATGACGTGTTCTCCAGGCAGCTCGGTCGTGGTCGTCGACGTCGCGCGGGCACCGCAGAGCGCCGCGCGGCCAGCGAAGCCGATCGTCACGACTGAGTCACGCGGTCAATTGTGAGATACGAGGAAACCTGAGCGAGCGAGCGAGAGACAAGTGCGCTGCAGTAGAATCGAAACACGCTCGACGAGAAGGGGCCGAGGGGGGTAACAACGAGGAAAGGGCCAAGCCGGAAATAGAATCGTTGCTTTTGAGAACCACTGCTCGCAAACACTCGCGACGCTTGGCAATTTCGTGTGTTTTGCGCCGGTCGAGCCATCGGCACCTGGGCGCGTTTGCAGAACGGAAATTTTGGGACGATTCGCTTATAAAGATACTCGGGAAAATTCGATTCTTTTCAAACAAGAAACTGTTACTTTATGGAATATTCATTTTAAGGAGGGTTCATTACATTTCAAGACTAAAGAGAGGTTCTCTGAGAATCTTGAATATTTTCGGAGAATCAATCGAGTAAATGAAAATAATCGCAAATACATAGTCGATTAACGAGATATTTTTTCAATTCTCAATAAACTGTATACATAATAGCACAAAAAAAATTAGTATTAATAGGAGAAAAACTAATATGACTTATTACTATTAAATTTGTTACTGCTTAATGGCCATTACCCTCCTCGTTAATTGACCGAAAGAACGATCAATCAATTAATAATTGAGCTCGATCAGTCATCAAAATATATTTTTCACAATTAACACATCATTTGTCTCGGGATTTCCGACGATTTAATGGATTCGACCAATGAATTTTTCTCCGTAAATGCGAGTCGGCGTGACGAAGAAATAATGGAAGAGATGCTTTACTGTTACTTTTGAATTTTCGTCTCCCGAGCAGACTCTTTTACATATAATTTTCGCGAAGCAAGGTATTCGAGGACTTCGATTATAAAATATTTCGGTGGGTAGGAACGAGAAGAAGTCAGGGTCGAAGCTTGACGCGCGCGCATCGACCCAGATTGTCTTTCTTCGAAGGACAATGAGGGGAGGGCCATTGTGCAAAAAGTAATAAAATGAATACACAGTTGGAAAGATACAAAAAAAATGTATACAATTGTCAAGCGGATTAGCGTAATCAATTCGCCGTATAATAGAAATCCATTAACGATTCGAATCACGATAAAAATGCCAGAAGTACCTTCGTTCGTGTGTATGTATTCTCTATTGCCCGAAACACCTGCAGCTGTCGTTTATTGGCAACGTTGGATTGAAAGTTGTGACGTGGTTCGGTACGCTGCTCAATGTGTGGAAGAAAGCTGGTGTTGTCCCGTGGGATAAGAGAATTGATTAACTCCCATTGTTTTACAGCAACGATGGCACGAGGGACCTTCAGCGCCCGCGGGGCTCTACTAGTTACGTCGGTTGAAACATGGAATACACACACAAAAGATATACGATGCGTGCGAAGTTCGGGAAAGGGACAAATAAAAACAAAACAAAAGAGAAATAGCGAGGGACGTCGACCGAGGGATGTTGATAAAATAGGCACGAGTGCTGGAGATAAACGTGACAAATCGTAGGGATGAAGTTTTGACAAAAGAAAAGAAAAGAGAAGAAAAAAAAAAGTAGGGAACGGAATCGCACGATGTGAAAAAGCGTTTGCGAGGAAATCGAGACGGGGTTGTTAATGGCACGAGCAACGACGATCCGCGTAGCTCTCACGACCGACATTGGAATGCTCAAGGACGAGAGCGCCGAGAGAGCTCGGGACGGTAAGGTCGATCAGAGGAAATTGTCTGACACTGCGGAAGGACGTGAGCGTAGAATAAATGAGAAAAATAAAAAAGAAAATGGAGAATCGCAGAGATATACGGGCTGCAAAGTAGTAGAAAAAAAAAAACATAGCAAGAGGGAATGAGACATTGAGCAGCGACGAAGAGCTTCCGGTGTCGTATATCGATCCCCAAGTGGTAGAGCAAACCAAGCAAATGCGAAAGAGAATAGAGCAATTTCGCAAATAAAAAGATTCCTGAAATTCTACCGAATGAGGCCACGTCCGTTCGAGAGCGCGAATTCTTCGCCACTGGCGCGCGCGTGAGAGACAATCGATTAATTGCTCCGAACCGGATGATATTGACGTTTAAACGTTCGCGGATGAGAGAATCGATCGGGCAAAAGCACTATTTAACGACATAGGTACTTGATGTGGGGGTCGGTCGAGGAGGTTTATGCAGCGGATAACTACGACGTAGCCAAGCGATCTATATACACGTATATACAGACTACATATATAAGGAACGTACGAAAGGTGGTTAGGAATTGATAGAGATGCACATACGGATAGACAGAGCGAGTGGATTTTGTCGAACTTCGTTGGCCGAGGCCGTAATTGCGGCTTGCACCGGTGACGAGTCTCCACCGCGTTTCCGGTTAGACGTAGCGGTCGAACTGGCTGGAACGCACGGTGTGCTACTTCCAGCCAGTCGGACACTCGCGTCCGACTAATAGAGACGAGGTAGAACGGATAGATATAAACCTCGCGTTGAGGTAATTGTCGAATGAGCGTGACTCTTCCTCGCCACTGTGACATAGTCGGAAATACCCTTTCAGCGGAAAGTTTCACGAGTTTGAAAAATAGACACCGAAAAAAAACTCATTAATTCATGAAAACGACCGGGTGTACCGAGTCGAAGACTCGCATTTGCATTTTACTTCGAATTTTCATAATTCTGTGAAAATATATAATTCAAGATTTATATATTATTATGCTGTGATATTATTTTCTTTCAGTACGCATACGTTAGTAAGCAGTCGAATTGCCATTAATCGTGAAACGATCGTAAAGATTTTTCTTTGCGAACAGCGCTTGCGGGAGCATGCACGTTTACCGATGATTCGTTAACTCGCCAGAACGGAAGAACCTTCGAAGAAAATATATATAACGCGTACACGCGATTTTCAGTTACGGCAATAGCGCAATTATTAGGCGTGAGACGTCGAAGAATGCTGTCTTTAGTTTTGAGGTCAACCACCACGCAAATATGCGTAAGTGTCCCGGGGACACGCGTGATGAGCGAAAGCCCCGCGCGCGGCCTTGAGCTCCTCGCTAACGACTACTCAACGCCAACGAGGGGAAGAGTGAGAGGAAAACCGTCTTTGGGTTGATTCTCGCTTCGGGTGTATCGAACGAGAGCTTCGCGAAGCGACCGCGACGATCTTCGAACACGTGTTTCACTCAAGAGGTTCAATGCCGAGATATGCCCGAAACACGAAAACCCCCGACGCTCGAGCTCCGCGCGTATAATTATTCGCCACGCAAGATCATTTCTCTGAGAAAAAACGCCGGCGCGCCCGCTGAGGGTTTTTTTTCTCCTCGATATGAAAGCAAAAAAAAAAAACGCATAAGTGTCGGCATACATCGCGAGGTCAAAGGCCAGGACTGTACTACGTTGTACAAAACGTAGTAATTCTCTCACGATATTCGTTTTTTTTTTTTCCTTCAACCGGGCACTACTTCTGTCGGCGAGATCGTATCAACGGATCATACGAGCCGAGTGTGTGCGGCGAAAAAAAAAGTAATATGTAAGCACGTAGCGCCGGCGACTTCCGGCGGAGGTTCACGACCGGTTATACGCTCGTGTGTATACTTTATATACGTATCTAAAAATAGGCTATATCATCAGATTAATTATTACAAGATGTTGCCGTAGCGCCGAGCCACCGAATGCTCGTTTATTAACGCAGAATCGGTTGGGGTACGGCGCGTCAAAACCCTCGTGAGCCCGTCGAAAGGCGTGCGGCGATCGTGTTGGGCCAGCAACACCGGTTATCGATCACCAAGGCGAGCCCCGACTGCGGAAGACCGCCGGTTCGCTTATCAAAGGCCTCTCTGACGAACGCTCGCCGTAACAACCACCGCGAATGAGCGGGGGCAAATAACAATTGCGCTTGTACGCGGGCCTCCTTTATCGAGGAAAATCCGTAGCGAAAACGCAAAGGGAAAAAACGCTATGTTTCACCTGTCGGACAGGAGAGAATAATGGTAACGCGAAAATTGATGCTGCCCAGAGAAGCATTATCGAGAAAAAGCATCGCGGCGATGGCCTGGAAATTGGAGGTCAAGCAATTCCGGAATCCCATCCATTCCCCCCCCGTCGTTTCGGAATTGCCGATGGACACGCGAGTTTGTAGTTGCGATATAAAAAATAACATTCAGTTTTCAATCAACGCCTATCAAATAAATCTCGCGCGATAAATCATTCCGATTTTCCTTCAACATAACTCGACGAAGGTAGCAAGCCTCTTTTTTTTTCTCCCGTTTTACGTAACGTCTATCAGCTAGAAAATGCGTGCGCGTCGGCCGCGTTGAAACATAGAGCGAAAGAATTGTCGTGCGGCGTTACGGCGCGCCGACGAGAGGAAGGCACGATTACGACGCGTGAATTAAAAACGTGGAACGACTGCGTCAGTCCTTTGCGTTTCGTAAAAATAAAACTCCGTCCCATTGGCATCTCCGGACCGTATATGGCGATACCGCGTACATGAAAATTGCGTAGGTGCGTGAGGCTCCTCTACGCACCGGGGAAACGAGCGTGGAGTGTGCGGCACGAGAGAAATACCTACGCGTCGGGGTACTTGTGTGAATTGAGCTTGATGGGCTCTCGCCGCACCTGCCGGGCACGACGAGAGGCCGACCCAGTGCTGTCAAGTGACAATGGCAGCCTCGTCATGAGACATACCGAGCGGCGATTTCTTTATTTAATATTATTTTGTAATTTAAATAGACCGATACTCGTGACAAAAGTTCGTCGTAGCCGGTGAGCTCGTAGGCAACATGGCCGCGCGGGACACTCCCCTCACGTCCCTCGTCGATGACGACGCATCGCTCATGTGGTGTGTGCATGTACACGCACACGCGCGTGTATTGTACCGTCTACGTCATAGCATAGGCGGCACACACCAATTCCCCGAGAAAACCTTCTGGACTGCACATTTTTCCCCATTGACAGTTCGTAGAGAGTGTCGCGATATCCGCCGCGTATGTACGGATAACATTCGCGAGATCAACGAGTATCCGTTGTCATTGACGCTGTAGCGTAATATATTTCGAGAAAAATCGAAGTAAAAAAGAATGAAAAAATTGATCGTCTTCGCCGGCGAGAGAACGAAGATGGCCGACGAAGACACTCCTCTCGTCTGGGGCTCGCGCGTCGCGTGCGTCATTTTTTCTCTCTTTTTTTTTTTTACGTATAGGTTCGGCGTAGACGTGAAACGACGAGACGATTGCGAGAAAAACGAAAAATGTTCGAGAGAAAAGGGAGCGGCTTTGGGATCTGTCGATGTCGCGCATAATCGAGAATTTTCTTGCAGTCGCGATATCGTTGTACAGCGTTTTGAGGGATTAATTTCGCGGAAGAAAAAAAAAACTCGTTGCTCCGGGTCCGTCTGTCGGCGGATTGAATGGCTACGGGGTTCACACGACTACGCCGCTCCTCGTACACTCGAATACTATTTTTTTCCACGTATTTAAAACTCATCCACGAGTATTACAACACGATGGCGAAACTCGCGCAATGTTAAGGGTTATTTCGTTAATAAAACGGGGACTCACCTTTTCGAGTGCAATAAGCGGCCTGGAAAATCGAGGCTTCAGCGTATTTCAACAGCTCCCGTCCACTACGATCTCACAGAGTGCACTGCCGCGACTAACGGAAGCTGCCATCTTGGACTGCGCTCACAGCGCCAACTTCCGGGCGTTTGAACGTGCGACGTGGAGCTTTTTTTTTTTAATTTTCGCATTATGAATATCGAGCGAAACAAAAATTAGATTTTAAATCAGCAATGTATATTGATTACTTAAAAGTATAAACTTGAGCTTTCCTTTGCGCGATTTTCATTGCAATCGCGGTCAAAACAGATACGCTGTAAAAATAATTAAAAAATCGATCAGCAAACACCCTTCAATATCATTTCGTTTTAGTTATCAGAAGGTTTGATAAACTAAGTTATTTATCAGTTTTGTGCGGTAAAATCTATTGGCCTTCGTCCAATAAACGATTCAATACACCGCGAGGCATATTTAACGTGTTATTTATTAAAAACTCATCGATGCGAAAAAAAAAAAGGATTTGAGTCGCGAGCGCCATCTCTGTCAAAAATCGTATTCCAGAGAGCGGCACTAGTGTTTGGTTCGATCGCTAACGCGAGAAGCACATGGTTGTCAAGCGTGGATTTTGCACGTAAAAACGAGAAAACTTATTAACGAAGATATTGTCCATTATTCAAAAACAAGATGCCTAAGTCGAAGAGAGATAAGAAAAGTAAGTAATCGACCGATCCAACCAACAACACACGAAAGTTCGATTATCAATTTGTAAAACGCCCGTTTCAGCGTGGCTAACCTATCCAAACAATTCCGCAAATGCTCGATTGTTATTAATTTGCTTTAATTTCAGTTTCGCTGACGAAAACAAGCAAGAAAGGCAAAGCACTGAAGGAACACATTGTCGACGACATAAGAGCGTGCGCCGAGAAGTACGAACGAATTTTCTTGTTCTCCGTTTGCAACGGGCGCAACAACCATCTGAAAGATATCCGAGACTATTGGAAGGGCAGTCGTTTCTTCTTTGCGAAGAAAAAAATAATGGCGCTCGGATTAGGAAAGGGTCCGGAGGACGAAGTCACCGATGGAATACACAAACTTTCCGGCGCTCTCAGAGGCGAGTGCGGACTGTTGTTTACGAACAAAGCCAAGGCGAAGGTCCTGTCATGGATGGAAGAATACGAGAAGGACGATTACGCGAGATCCGGCTTTGTCGCCACAGAAACGATAGTTTTGCCTGAAGGCCCATTGCCCGATTTTTCGCACAGTATAGAGCCGCATTTGAGACAATTGGGCATGCCGACCGCGTTGCAAAAGGGAGTAGTCACCTTGTTGCAGGATTACGAAGTGTGCAAGAAGGGCCAGATGCTTACTCCGGAACGAGCGAGTATACTCGTATGTTGAAAAATATTTGGATCGAAATATATATATTTTTTTCTTCCAATTACCGACATGGATTTAATATCAAAAACGCTTTATTTTTCAACAGAAACTTTTTGGCCGACAACTGGCGACCTTTAAGCTAAAACCTCTGGGTTACTTTTCGAAGAAGAAAGGATACAAGAAAATCGCGAGTGACAAGGACGCCGGAGAGCCCGTGGATGAAATGGAAACGGAAGATTTAGACGAGACGTGAAATTCTGTACTGTTTTGGCAATAAAAGTTTATTTTGTAATTGCGTTCTGCCAAACGTCTTTTTCCCAGTTTTAGCGCGTATCGATCCCGCAAAACCGAATGACGTTCGAGAAAAAAAAATCACGGCAACGAGACGCCGCTCGAATGTTTATTTACGAAATGAACGATTCGACGAGACAAACGAGTGTCGCGCGCTTCAAAAAATTTCGGAAGAGAGCCGCGCATCGACGACTACTAAATTTTCTGTTCTCGTTATCAACATAATTAATATTGCACAGTTCGGAAGATAAATAAAAAAAACGAAATTGCATTAACTCACGATGAGTCTCACGCTGGCGTTCGCGATATTTTGGCTATGCGGAATACTGTGGGTGAGCAACGACGGAAAGTTATTCTCGGTTTAGCCTAAGAAAAACTCGGTTTCTTCAATTTCTCTCATATCCACGTCATCGCTTTTTTTTCGGTGTCAACAAAAATTCAGGGCGCCTTCTACTGGTTGGGCGACAATCAGGGCCACGCGATCAATCGCAAAGTCGCCTTCGACGCCGTGCCGGAACGACAGAGGAGCGCGACTTCGATAGATTCGTTGGAAATATCCGATACCGACGATGTCGCTCGAAACAGAGGACGAAAAATAAGTTACGACGATATTACGTTAATCTTTCGATCATAAAAAAGTTTCGTTGCAAAGCAAATCTCGAACTCGAACCGAACTTTCGTATTACAGGAGGAAACGCGTGAGCCGCACGAGACGATGATCGATACGCAACTTTCCTCTACTTGTCGATATAATTCAACGTCCGTTTCGATTCTTCCCGATAATATCTTCACTTGTGATCCATTTTGCACCGTTCGACTTTCGTAAAATATAACATATTCCGGCGTACTTAAAATTTGTATTTTTTTGTTTGCGAGCATTTGTTTACTGGACCTGTAAATGGGGAACGATCGAATGATCCATTAAAATTCTTTCTTCAAGCCATTACTATTCATTTGTATTTCACTTGATCGTGTTTCACGCACCGTAGGCTACAAAGACATACAGTTATTACACTTAGCGTCGTTAAAGCTCAAGCACTCCATAAATTATCGCGTGGCTGTTCGAAAAATACGAAATGAAACAAAAATGAAAAAAAAAACGGAATAATGTGCGGAACGGTATTATCGAGAAATAAGACTCTTCGATTGCGACAAACTCAAAATCGAGTCGAGCCGTGTGATTGATTCTGAGTAACAATGAAAAATTCGAAAGCGCGAAAACGCGAGTCGAATAGATAATCGCGTGAGCGTATATTCGACTTTCAACTCCGGAGTCTCGAACTCAATGTGAAAAAGATAAATGAACTAGATAAAAACGAAAATTAGAAAGGAACTGAAATTTATTGATACCAAATAATAATATTAATTACCAAAACAAATGAATAAAATTCTTATAAGAAAATAAATGTACATTACGAGTGAATCGCTGACGATCCCAACTATATATACACGCAAACACACATATTACAAAATACAAATAATATAAACTTTTAGATCGAAATATGCCGAACATTGATTCATTCGTCCGTTGCCTTTCTCGAGCTTATCGCTGCTCTGGTTCGGCGAATTTATCGCGCGAACAAACGTCTCAAAGGTATCCTTGACTTTACAACTGGTTTTTTGAACTTCGTTATACCCTCAAAAAAAGAAGTCTTTGGTAATGCATAGTCGCGCTGCGACATTCTCGTGATTCGTTTCACGATTTTCTTTTCTGTCCGCCGAGAGTATCGACAAATACACGGATAATATCTGAAGAATGAAGAGAAAGAAAAAAGAGCGATTCACACCAATGCTCGATCGTAGTTTCGATACAATCCGGTGACGTGCGTGGGCTAACAATTCCGTTGCTTTCGTTTTTACGCTTAAAAACCGAAAAGACATGTAATTAACACTCCGAGACGAAAAATAAATATACCTATATATTCAAAGCTATGAACTACGGAAAAAAATTCATCGATCGTCTTAAATTAAATTATATAAATATCTTTTTGTTCGTTTTGTCCACTCGCTCTCGAGCACGATGATTTTCTTTTTTTCAGAGAGGAGTCTCGTAGGATGTTTCGCGATAAAAAAAATATATATGTCTTAGAGTTCAAGCCCGCACTAATTTGATCGAAATATCACAATGCAGTAGGTGTCGATTTTTGTTATCTTTTTCTTATTTTTTTTTTCGGTTATATATATCCTATATGGCAACTTCACAGCGCGCCAACTAAATCGAGATCATATACAAAAATAAATTATTAATTATTCGAATAAAGTCCGCGCAAGGAGACGAAGGTAACTTCTATTTTATTATTTGCCGTAAAAATCTAAACGGCGAATGTTTACTTGCGAAAAACAGTGGCCTAGAGAGGTGCCCGTGTGTGGATAATCGTTTTTTTTTGCGTTATGCAACACGACTAGAAATCATTCGTGGTGAATCTCGACTCTCGAGTCGTACCAGAGATATCTTTAGTACGCAATCTTTCCTCTTCTTTTTTTAATCCACAATCTGCGCCCAGGCATGAATCTCAATCGATCGACGCTCCGAACGATCGTCCATTTTTCCGTTACGATTCATCGACAATTCTGTTCTTTTCTTTACTATAAAAAAATAAGTGACTAATTCACACAAATTAATTAATAATAAATCCGATCAACGGAGTTTACCCATCGTCCGTTATACGCTTGCGAGATGATGTATAATCTCCCTCGTATCAACTTTGTCGAGGCGCGAATTAAAATTATTTGCTGATCGCCGACCGTTTGCAACACACAATCATTTCGCGCTACTCCTGTGTTCCTTCCTTTTTCCATTCCCGAATGACGAAAATTTACCCTACAATTATTGGAATGCGTATGCATCATAAACGATACTCAGAATCTCAAGCAACGAGACTAACTGTGTGCTCAAAGCTGCGAAGAAAGAAAAACATCTCGGACGCTCGGAGAAGTACGTATTTTCCAGTTACGCCGATCTCCGTGGCGAGCGAGTTACGGCGCGGCAAGCGTTCTCGAGATATACTCGCACCAATCGAGAATGAAACACACTAACATCGAAGAGACAGAGTACAAAAGTTTTAGCTGAAACGGGACACGATTAATCTTAATATCGTTATACAATTATCGTGAGCAAATTAGCAACTGCTCGATACGCGCGCGCGTTGGATATAGAGATTAGCGAGATCGAGAGACGCGCACGCAGCTCGTCGTACGATTTATTGCGCGGTCTGACTCTCGGCGAGTAGAGACTCGAGGTTCGGCAGCTCGGGTATCGGCTCTCGCCAGTATGAAAAATTGCTGAATTCGTCGGCGGCGTCTTCCCTCAGTGCGGGAAACAGATGATCGACGATAAAGCTCATGTTCGAGTATCTGAAAGGAGAAAGAAAAACATACACACGTTAATCGTACGTTGTCGCGATCGTTCGCTTCGTTAATTGCTTTCAAAATGTGCGCTCATAGACATATTTTTTTCTCAATGATTAGAATGACCGATGCTCGATGTGTGAACGTGACAAGATTTCTGGCGTTTGAATATCGATTTTGGATGATTGCTAGCAAGCCCGTGAATGTTTGTGACACTTATTATGCGGGAGAATCTGAAATTGGAGAGAAAGAACTGACAATGATGATTAGTAGTCACAGTGAGCCCCCCTCCGACCCAATTGGATTTGCTTTCGCGCTTTATCCAGTCTCGTTAGAGCTCGGCTTAAATATCACCAAGCCTGCCGTGCCGTCGACTGAATCACGCGTAAGACAATGCACGCATTTAGCGAGATATCATCAAATCACCGTGGAAAAAGCCTGTAGGAAGATTAAAATGTGAAAAAAAAAACAAAAACAAAAACTAATCATGGTAAGCTGAAATAAACCATTCGTTCCATTTCCCATCCGTCAACCGTGCGATTTTCTATCTGCCAACTAGGATCGAAAAGCGTTTCAGAAATTAATCTTCGGGCAACGTTGCGTGTATTAAGAAAGGAATAATAATAATGACCCAATGAGACGAACGCGCGCTTCCATGATAACGATTGTCAAATACCAAAAAAAAACCAAAACCAGTGATACATATTAAATGATAAAAAAAAGCGACGATGAATAAGAAAAGCAAGTGTGTACTGGACAAGTGCTTACCCTATAAATTATAAGGAGATAAGTAGAAGTAGATGCACAACCAAATACCATATATCAGCGTTCGATAATCGTGTGTAAGCCTCGACAGCAAAAATAGTAACGAAAAAAATATTGAATTCGAATAAACGAAAGGTGTCGCTATCACGATTGTATCATCTTACGAATGGCATTTTCGTAGAAAAGAAATGTATAACAAAATACGACTGACTAGTAATCACACGTCGTCAGTTTTTCGATAAAAAGATTCGATAAAAAGAAAAAATCGTATGTAGTGCGTCCAACAGTTTTACGATCTTACTACACCATGTAAAAGAAGGCATACAAAAATATTGACTACGATTTATGTTTATACTTGTGGATATATAAATATGTATATATCTCTGTATGCAGTCTGCGAACAAGATAAATAGAATAAATATATCGATCTACGTAAAAATTTGCACTGTCTCATACCGACGACAAATATCGTATCGTTCGCGAAACAAAGTAAACTAATCCGCGAAACGATTGGAAGTGCGTATTCGCGTCGAGTATAAAAAAAATTGACTATAAAAAAAATAACAAAAAAACAACATTTTGCAACGAATTGTCTAATCGCCAAATTTGTGGCTATGGTTGTGCCGTCATCAGTAAACGGCTGCTGTTGGCATAGGCGGGAACAACTCATTGACGATATCGCTCTGACACGCATAACTGCAATCATAGAAATATTCCCTCCTGTCAAAAAAATCCCTATTTCACAAAGGAATTTCAATAATTCCTTTTTCTTTTCCTACGACGGGATGCATCCTGGCTGAATTTTAGTAATTGTCATCGCAATAGATCAGGCAGGGTTCTCGGTCGTTGCGTTTCGTCGATCGGCGAAGACTGGTAAGGGAATTTCATCGCCGTTTGGAGCGATGTTATTTACCAGCCGTGAATAGTCAATAAATCAACAAGTTCATCAATCATCAATTAGTGGGTAAAATAAAGCACATGCTGTATTAATTGGCGACTAGCGTGGGGGAGGATAGAAAACACGCGGACAGACTTGCACGAGTAGTAAAACTGCGATTGTTAGTCGATTATCGTAGTTTTACGGCAAAGTTAACCCATTCTACCAAGAAATTTCCCGTGAACAAAGGGGTTTTCACACCGTGTCCCCGAGATAACATACCAGACAAAACGTTCATAGATCGATAATAAAAACAAACATCTGCGTGAGTTTGCGTGAAAAAAAGATGTTATAAGAAAATAAAAAATTGTCTTGTACTCACGATGACTGGAATGTCTGAGTGAGCTCGTGCTTCAATTCACCCCGATGATTGATAGTGAAAATTCGCATTATCGGAATGCCTACGGCCCGATAAGCCCAAACGTCGTTTATGCGATTTCCATAACCGGCGTAGAACGGCTTCGAACCCTCGGGAAACAGCGCCTGAATGTCGCTGAGACAGGATATCTTGAATTGTTCCGGCTTCTTCTCGATAACTTCACGATGAAATGCGGATATTAGACTCGTGGGATTGAGAAGCAACGGGCCCTCGGGTAGCGAGAGATCTCCTTGTTTGATAGACTTCAGATATTCTCGCGTGACGCGAGCTTGGCCGATCGCTCGCGCCGACAGATACAGAAGCTTATAGCCGTTGTTCTTTATCTTCGTGAAGAGCTGCGCTACGCCCGACTGTGCCCAATCTTTTCCAACGATTGGCAGTATGTGACCGAGCACGTCAGACTTCGTTATCGTGCCATCGATGTCCGATATTACGATCTTGTCGTCCCATCGCCATCTGTAGATGTGACACTTGCAACGCGACGTTCCCTGGTAAGCGGTTGTCACGCTGAAGACGACCTCGTTCGGTCCCTCCTTCAGATTCAGGCTAGCCTGATAAAAATTAAAACAATCGTCGTAAAGTTTGGTATCTAAACACAAAAACAGTGATAGATTCAACAGTGTAAAATAAATCAGCAGCATAATTCATTATTCAAATTTTTTCTTTGAATTTTTATGGTTTCGTAAAAATTCGAAATCACCGAACGTTTCCGTGTAATTTGCCGGATTTTCGAAACTTACGATTTGCTCGGATGAAAGCCTCAATGTTTTGCGATACTTCTCGGTGGACTCGTAGTAGGATCTTCGCTCTTTCGGTATCTTAACACCGGACGATTTCTCGTTTACATTGCTGTCGGAATCCTCGCTGCCGCTGTAACCTTCGCCCTCGCGTTCGGCAGACTTGTCAGCTTTGACGACGACAACGGCGTCCTCGGGGCTGCTAGACAAGCTTGTTACACCGATATCCATCGCCATTGGAACTTCCGCGACGCCGTCAGTCTTTAACTCTCTACAAGTGTTACAGGGAATTAAAGACAGATCGTAGAAGAATTATAGCAAAGAAATTGTTGTTGTTGATGCAGGGCAATAAAAATACTTACATTCCCTGAATAGTGCTTTGAGCCACGTTTTCATCCATGGGAATTACGTCTTTAAGCTCACCGGGTATTCCAGCCGTTTGGACAACTGGTCCGTCGACTAAAACAAGGCAAAAAGTTTCCCGTAAGCTTCGAAATTCTTCCCATTCATTAAATGTATCCAATGTATAACTGTAATTACCTTCGCTGATGTCCTGCGATTGTTTAGGCGGCTGAGCTGCGCGTCTCCATGAAAACCACGAGCTGTAACCGGTGCGGCCCTCGACGGCTTTGCCGCTGCTCGGTTTCTTCTTCTCCTCGTGCACGGGCAGAGAAATGTATTGCGCGTAAAGATTCTCGATTGCCGGTTGGGGCAGTCCTCGTTGGAACGCCGCGAGCGTAACGATTATCGGACACGCTGTTGCCCAATTGTAAAACTTTCCGTTTATCTTGACGACCAAATTTGGATTCTCGTAAAGTTTAACGTCGCTGCAGACATCCTCAAAGTGCAGAAGATTCTGTTGGAAAGCATCGTCGGGTGGTCCGTGCTCGGAATCGAGGCCACCGCAGAGCGAGAGACTTATCTCGAGATTAGTGTCGAACAACGATTGTTTCGATTCCTCGAAGTCGCTGTCCAACGATTTTGGTCCTCCTATCGCGCCCTCGACGCTGTTCGGACTCTGCGGCAGGCTCGGACCGTTTCCGGATTCCGTGTCCTCCTCGTCGACGCCTTTTCTTTCTGCGATGAACAAAACACGAATTTTTCTTCCGTGAAACTCGACGAACGCGACAAACGGATATTACCGTGTTCACACGAAATATCGAAGCATCTCTCTATCGACATAGGTACTCGTCAAAACATTCGTGGTGATGAAAAAAAAAATAGAAGAGAAAAAAAGTAGATGGGAAATGCGGCGGAAAAAAGGAAAGCGTGGCTTGTTAGAACGAATAATAATCGATAACGATTTTTGTCGAGAAATAAGAAAAAAGAAAAAGGCGCGTGTGGAAGAAGCGGAAGCGTGTTTTTTTTCTTCTCGAGGATGGAAAAATGTAATACCTTTAACCACGATAGGTCCGCGATGGGACGAGGGGAAATATAGTGCCGCAACCTCGGGATCCAATTCATCGGCGTTAAGGTCGCTCAGATAAATTCCTTCCGACTCCGGATTGTGTCTTACGCGAGAGGTCTTCTTCATGAAGGAGAACATACCGCTGAGCATAGATCGGTGAGCCTCCGCTGATAATGGGGGGAAATTAAGCGGTTAGCTATAATGGTTAGTGGAAAGAGTTCTTTTTTTTTGTCTGATGTTGGTTTTTTTGTGTAAACGACAAGCCAGCCGTCAAAGGAAGCGATTAAAACGATTATTGGATTATACGATTAAGGACACTGCGTTACGGGCATGAATATCTTATTGTAAAATATCCGAAGAACGTGATAATGCGACTACTTATTTACGGAAGTAATAATAATTTATCTTATTCACGAAGTTTCCGGCGGAAGTCTGTTTTTTTTGCGCAAAAAACGGAATCTCCAACTTCATGCAACTATTGGCTCGCAATAGTGTTTTAAGCATATAAAAAAATCTTCACACCCAAATATAAAATGTATCGGATACATTTCTTCCACATAACTTGTGAAAAAAATTCTACTCGAAAACATAAAATGCCTACGACGTTTGTACTCGGTTGTGAAGATCTGTTTCTACAGTCAAAACAATATT
Source organism: Ischnus inquisitorius (assembly GCA_963924025.1). Taxonomy (NCBI): domain Eukaryota; kingdom Metazoa; phylum Arthropoda; class Insecta; order Hymenoptera; family Ichneumonidae; genus Ischnus; species Ischnus inquisitorius. Next base: position 9,133,935 of record OZ001248.1, on the reverse strand, counting down.
ATGAGCAAATAATTGCATTTTTTGTACGTCAAGAAAAAAAACTGTTTTTTGCCTGAGTTCTCCGAACCACCTGCTCTTAATGATAGTTCGCAATAAATGATTACGTGCGCGAGCGGACTCGACATACATTAATACGTGAACTAAGTCGAAAGATGATGAAGATAATAAAACGATCGTAGTTCCGAGAAAAGCGCGGTCGTTATACTCACTGTCGTGCGGCGCGACCGATGTCGTTGATGCGTTGAGAACGAGACTGGAATCGGGCGGTGGACTCGGCAATTCGCCCCATCTCCAACTCTGCTGGTGCGTCTTTTCCTCGTCTCGCTCTTTGCCCTCGAGCTCGATCTTTCGCATCTCGAACTCTGTGTCCGACTGCACGGGCGAGCAAGGCCTGGAATCCCGGTTCCTTTTACGACGAAAATAGAACATCGACGTTACAACAACAAATTCTAAGTGTTCGCGGAAACGGATCAACGCTGCTTCATGGGTTTGCATCTGTGTCTAACATTACGAGCTAGGCGATCTAACGATAGTGCGTCATTCGACCGCAGCTACTTACTTGGTAACTTCCGTGTCGCTGAAAAAGTGAAAATCAGTTTCCGGATGAGTAACTTCCGGTAAGAAGCCAGAAGGCGTGGAAAGTGTTTCCATCGCAGCGATCTTCGTCTCAACTTCCGCAACCGGACTCGGTCCCTTCAAAATCTTTAATAAATATCTCTCGTCATTCGATATCATCACACGGTGCCGTCGAATAAAGAAAAAAAAATGATGCCAAAAAATGTGAAACATCGACGCAGGAACTTTAACTTACCGGCTCGCTCTGCGACTCCTCGGTCATCACAACGTCGCTCTCGCTCATTTCGGTTTGACTGCTGCTACCGTTGCTAGTCTTTCTCTGCGAGCCCTTTCGCTTCATGACGCTCTTCCTCTTCCGCTTCTTCTTCGAGGACGTTGTACTCTTCACCTCCTCGACGGTTTCGTCCTTCGATAATTTCTTTCCCAACGACGTGTTGGATTCGTCGCTCGATTTTTCCTTGGTACTCGACTGCGGATCGTCGGTAATGGGTCTGAAGTCATTGTTCACAACGCTTATTTTGCGAATTCTCTCGGTCGACGTAACGGCGACGAAGGACTTCGGCGTCGAGACCGGAATTCGTGGTTCGTCCTCGTTTATGTTGTCCATATCGAAGATTTCCTCCTCGTTGTTCACCACGCTCTTGTTCATGTCCCATTTCTCTTCCTTGCCCTTCCAATCGGCGAGCAGGGCTTTCTCGAATTTTTGCCTCTGCTCGGCCGGAAGTTCCGGAAAATTTTCCTTGAACAGTTTCTCGCGGTCCTCGACCTTGAGCGCCGAATACTGCTCGCGTATCATCTGTTGCTTCTGCAGGGTCGACATGTCGGTGAAACTCTCGCGAAATATCTTGTCGCGTTCCTCGTACGTTAACGATGCAATTTGCAACCATTTCTCGCGCTGTTCGGCGGGCAGATCGGAGAATTGTTCGAGCAAAAATCTCTCGCGCTGATCGGGCGGCAGTAAAGACATTTGCTCCAATTTCTCGCGCTCTATCGACAGCACCGAATCGCGAAGTATTATCTCGTGTTGCTCTTGCGGCAGATCCGGCAGGTGGTATCTGCAAACGACGGGACAATGAATTAATCCGACGTGGAAACAGTGCTTAATGCGGAGAGTGTCATCGCTAATGAATTAATTTCAATCAAGCTTCAGCCTATTCAATTTCACTGAATACGATTAAGTCTAAATCGCGGCGGCTGTGAATATTATTTTGTAAATCAAATGAAATTAAACTTTTAATGTTCTATTATTGTGCGAAGATTTAGACAAAAATCATCAATTAATTATTAATAACAATAATAGTAACAATGATAATAATAATTATTACTAAATAAAGAAATTCAAAAATGTAGAAAGATTCACGATATGTTAATTGAAATTGTTTTCACAAATGATCCCGTGAGTTAATAATCGTCACCCAATTGTGTGAGATTCTTACCTAGCTGGTGGAAAACAACTATCGTCAGGAATGGGCGAACAAGCCAAATGAGGAGGAATTTCAGCATCGGTCGGCGATCCATCCAGACTGACTTCTTCAACGAAGAAAGCCTCTCCGGAGTCGCCGAGTTTCATGTGTATCTGACGCGGCTCTCCATTTATCTCAATATCCACCTAGATGAGAGGAAAAAAAAAACACTGAATCGTTAAACGCGTGATTATCGTCAAATATGAATTTGGGAACAACATCATCGACAAGATAAACATCGAGAGAAAAACAAGAGACGAAATGATTTTCTGTACTCAAAATATTGTTCAAAACACGAACAAACGTTTGTCTGGCTCCTGGTCAAATTAATTGTGAATCATCGCTGCGATTGGTTCCCCGCACGATGAGTGCAAACCGATGCCAAGTTGAGAATAATTTTGTCTCGACGACTCAATTGACGCTTTGTTGTTTTGGCACTCACCACTTTCTCCCTCGATCGCAGAACGCCCAGCTTTCCGAAGCGAACGTGAAAAGGCGAACAAGTGAAAGAGCCGTCGGCCTGCTCGACGACGACTACGTCGATGGCTCCCGTGAGTGTGGCTGCGTTGATCTCATTGTAGAAGTCACGAAAATTGCTGATGAACTTGCCAATGTAGTTCATGCTGTACATCTTAGAGTCCCTCCGCGCTCGGCAAGCCTCGTTTTTTTGTGTTTTATCCTCTCAAACGTCACGCGAAACTTCCGGAAACGTTTTTTCGCATCAAAGATACACCGCGAAAACACCGAGGCGGAGAAGAACAATACACGCGCACTTTTGTCCTTCGAAGATCGGTCCGGAACGTGTCGGAGCACGTCCCAATGCGAATTTAACGACCGGAAAAACTTCGAATTTGCGAAGCTAACGAGCGTCCGAGACGATGACGCGTCGCGAGCTGTCAATCACTGAAACACCGAGTCGTTTCTACCGAAGCGTTGATTATAACGTTTTTCTACCATTCGCGCGACGGTTCTTTGTGGAAATTTCGCGAATGACAGTTTGTTTCGCCGTGCGAGCCGACGAGAGACTTTCGTAACGGAGTTACTCGTCGTCGCGAGCGAAATTCCGACTAATCGATTAATTCGAGGGTGGAACACCGCGACGGGGTTCCCCTCTGCGAACAAAGCGCCGAGAGAGCTGTCAGGTGTCTTCGGCAGTGTCGCGGGACTGGCGCGCCGGGTAAAAGCACCACTGAGTTATATACGTTTCGCGGGCACCGCGTTAAAGCAGACACCCGTTTACGCCGAGGTTTTCGATGACGGAACTCGCGAAAATAATTAACGCGGCCCGACACCTGCCCGAACGGGTGTGTAATGCTCGCGATAAACTTTACGAAACGCGTCGGCGATGTCGAAGATTCAAATATCCTTTGTCCCTGAAAAGGGTCCGACGGGGACACTCGCTGTGCACATCAGCCAGCACCAGCAGACGCTCGCACACTGACTGTCGGAGCTACGGTCACGTGACGACCCGCCTCGGCCAATCTGCGAATTGCTCGGCGAACGGTCGATAAGATGGCCGGGACGCCCGATTGGAGAGTCTTGGCTTGGCGGGGATGTAACGATTCTTTTGATCTGCAACAATTCATGGTAAAGTTTTGTTTGAGGAAACATTTTCTTTTCTCACATACGAGTACTGATTTAACGTAACTAAGCCTTTTTTCCTCGTAATGTAGCTATCGATCAATTTTATTATCAAAAACACAAGAGAAAAAAAACATACGTATGAGATAAAAGATTAAATAGACCAAAAGATGCAATATACAATAGTCGTTCGCATTAGGTAACAAGAATCGAGCCTAAGCCTTACAAAGTGATTTTAAAGCTCTTTGTGCTCGATATGTGTGACACAGATGCACATGTCGACACGGACGTTGTCGCGCGAGCGTCACTAAAACCGATTCTCTCGTGCGTCACGATCCTACCGCGTGTTACGGAGCTCGATCGCATTCGGGAAGGTTGACGTGTACTATGCGGCTAGGAGACCGAGTCACTTCGGGATCAGGACTACGCTGAAGCCGTACGAAAATGTACAGAAAATCCATTTAATCCTGCATCGGCGCTTTAGCCGCGATTGCGTAATACCCGTGTTCATTGTTTCTTACGATTTGCTTTGAAAGCCATTCTTTGAGCAACCAGTGACGCCGACCACTCTCAGGAAATTGTTCAAGTTCACCGTATATTTCTTGTCGACGGGCGTTTCGCAACGAACGTAAAAAATTAATGGAACATTTTCTTATGATATCACATCGATATCCGCGTGGCTTGCACAGTAATTTTTAATTATTCTGGCGGTCGAAGACATTTTTTTACTCGATGCAGCGTGAACGTTGAACCATGCGTAGGCAGATGTTGCTAACGATAATTATACACGTATACATCGGGTCGAGAAAAATTGAACGTTGTACCTCTCGTTAAGAAGGCAGTCTGACTCAATGAACGAAACTCCGAGAAAATGAAGGTAGATCCGTGAAGATTCAGCCAATAAATCATTAATCAGAAGATAATGACTCGCGCGATGGCGATTAAGGATCTTTTTGTTGCGTTTTTTTTTGCACCGGCACAATCGGCAATCGTGGTTCTCGCTGTCATCAACGATGTAATCGATTTTTCCGGTAAACGACGAAGAGGATCGCGGTCGAACCGTGACACCGCAATCTTACAGCGTTCGAAAGCCCTATTTCGTGGATGCACGTAACTCGCTGACTTTCGAGGCAAAAGCTTGCGTAACGAGAACACGCAATTCGCGAACGGCCGCGGATTCTATATTATGTTGAGCGGGCGAACGATGTATCGGGCTTGGGTAATCAATTCCCTCGTTAATCTTTAATGACGTGAAAAATACATGCGTAGCTTCGATAGTGCCTGCTGGAATATGTATTAGAGATAAGAGTGAAACATTTGAAGAGCAGGCTTCCCAGGGCGATTTCGACTATCGTCACAACTCGTCGAAGCATGTTTTATAATTACATTACATGAATAACGATTTGTATGCGATCGGGCGAGAATTGTTTAACATATTTTTTCTTGTTTATAAACTCTCTTTTTTGTCCATCTCGTGAAATTATCGAAGTATTAATGATCGAATGCGTTCGTTTCTCGGTTGTCGCGCTACGGGCGTGACGATTTTAAGCGACGACCTTTTTTCGCTCTTCGCTGAAATCGATCGAACTTTCGCGAATTTTGGCATCGCGTCAAATGAGCCAAATCACGGGAACTTCCACGAGACGAAGTCTCGGCTCGCCGCGGTAGTTGTATGTCAGCGAAGAATGCTTTTGCTCGGAAGGCATAACGAGGCATATAGAATATTGCGTAACGAATTGCCGACTTAACGTCATCGGACGTTCGACTCGACGTTTTCTCGTGTTATCCGCGTTCTGGACGCTCATCAAGAAAACGTCGCGCTAACTCCCCGAACGTACGGATTTATCGCCGTGAAAATTTTTTGGTCATATTCCAAATGGAATCCCGGCTGGTTCGGCTCCCGTCGCCCTGACATTGGCTCGAGCTTTTCGTGTGTTGAGCGAAATTCACGAATACGACACTCGGCTGGGCTCTTCGCTCGTGTGGATTCTAACGTCCGATCGCTGTACCAGATAGCAAAGACAGACAAGGCAGGGAGCAAAGTCGATCGCTGCCAAGCGTAGTTACGACGAACCGACTTTCGCTCTAAATATAATCCGCGTGTTTATTGCCGGGCCTCTCATTTACAGGCTAATATATAATATAAATATCACAATAAATTGAAAGATTTATCGATTTGTCAAGATACCGTACAATCAGTTGCACGATATTATATCGATTGAACCATCGACCTAAAAGATTCGTTCGATACTCGACGGAACCAGACTGTTCCGTCGTTACTTTGGCCTTTGCGTAATTGGACGCCCAGTCATTGTTGTTCGAAACTTCAATAAGTGAAAAGGAAAAAATTTACTCGAATTACAAAAACTAAGATAAAATTCTTTGTTAAAAATTACGATGATGTTTAAAAACGTTGAGATAAAATAAAAAGAATTCAGATTCAAAACAAATTGGAGCTGCACTGTGCAAATTCCACACCATATTATTTTGTGTTATCTGATATTTCATCCAAATTTCTTAAAACTTTATCGGCAATTTTTTTCGCAGAAATTTTACGTTTTCGCCAATCATATCAGTTTTATTCCGCTCTCCTGTATTTTATACGAAGCCACGTTGAACGATCATTGTCCAAGACAATTCATTCGATGACTAATGGAGCAAGAGTTTTACGTCGTCTTTTTATTTCATTAATTGTTCTTTCTTCGTTTATGCGCAGAGTCATTGTTCCACAGAAGTTTAATTATTCGGTGCAAGATCGCACGCGGAAGGAATGATAAATAGCAAATGGATAGACGGTAATGGAAAGCAGACGTTCTTCGAATCGCCTATCAACATAAAATTACGTCGAGTTCGTCGGCGGTACACAATGAAGGCGTTTGTCCCTCGGAAAAACATTTCGTATAGTTATGGAACAAAAAAAAGCCTTATTTTCCTCAAGAGAGACGAGCGTTACTCACTGTATTATTGATCAAGCGTGTAAACTTCCTGCGCGCGGTCGCGACGCCACAATCGTTTCTCGAAAGAAGTCCCTATATCGCTCGTCGTTATCGTCTAGCCGGGGTATTATTGTTTCCGCAATTCGTAGTATTTCTGTCGGCTTTGAGCCAGTCGACTGGCCGGACCGCCTTTTGCCAGACCGGAAATGACTCCCCACTTGCCTTTTCTACCCCGCGTGCCTTGCGCAACACTAACATCTATAGACGATAACCACAGTAATACCCAAAATAGGGTTACTCGTCAACACCAACTCTCATTTCGAGTTACGTCCGTCCTGCAGTTTCACTTTTCTCATAACGATAAAAGTGATCAATTAAGGCAAGAAAGGCTACACTGAACCGTATCACAATATTGTTTTGTTTTATTGCAATGCAGCATGCGAGCGCATTGTGCATGCGCTATAGGTAGCCGAGTTCATTGGCCTCCGGGACTTGGCTTTGGAGTTTCGCACGCGGATGAGTTCTACTACAATATTTTATTCGATCGATTCGCCAACATATTTTCTCGTTCCAACAAATAGTTGCGTCAATTTCGATTGGTCGAAAACAAACACGTTTCGCGATAATGTAAAACGCGTCTGGCTCGTTGCCCGATGTTTGTTTGTTTTTTTTGTTCACATACTTTTTTCTCTTTCACGTAGCCACTACGATAACAAGCTCGCGATTAAAATTCTGCAACTTCATCGACGCTGAGAGAGAGTGAAGTGGCGAACGCGAGAAAAACAACCGTTGAGGCGAGAGGGGCTCTCGAGACCTATATCGCATTATAAAAAAAATAAGTTGCGATAAACAACATGTGCAGCCATCGCGCAACGAAGCCACGAGGGAAGACTATATGCAGGCTACGTAATAGCACTTGGCACGTTACTGCATAGCCGCTTGAATATCATTCCGCGAAGAATTTTGTTTTTCATCTCCGTATTGTCGTCGTACTTTACTCATCGTCACTTTAGCAAGTTCGAAATTTACAATCCGCGATTGCGCCTCTCGGCGAGTCACGCGGGATGCAAAGAAATTAGTCGCAAATTTTCCGAAAATATTTTCGCCGAGCTAACACTGTTTTTCTCTGATCGTTTATTAATAATGTAAACTTTCGAGATAGCGAAAAATACCGCTCATACGAGACGCCCGCGACACAACGAAAAGTAGTCTCGTCTCTCTGACCCACTTTCTAAACTCATCGCCGAAAGGAGGAATGTAAAAAAAATGGTTAAAAAAGTACTCGTAAAACGTTCGACTCGGCTCGGCTCGCGAATTTTTAACACCTATGCTGTTTTTAAGTAACGTCCTCGCGTTCGTTGGCATCGAGATTTTATTATCGGTTCGTGAGTCCCCGAGTTCCGCGATTCCTCCTCGCCCGGAGTATTTTGTATGCTAGTCGCGACTCGAGTGCAGGTATAAAAATGTGGAATAAAAAAAAACGTATACCGGTTCCTACGGTCCTCCCTCCCACGAGCCATTGTTGTTTCAAAGAGGCAGTGAATCCCTCGTGTTATCCGGTGAAAAAAAGAAAAGATATGAAATGAACGACGAACGGGTTCTCCGGTTACTATCGCGATAGAAAGGTGCGATTATACGTACGATAAACTCGACGGCACTGCGTGCACGCTCGAGCTCGTCGCGATCTCGGGATAGTCCGGCAATCGTCGACCAAAGTCTAGGATGAATCAGCGAAGATGCAATCGTCGCGAGTTTTACGCGTCAAGAATTTGAATATCGAAAAGTATTCCCATTGAGTGTCCTTAAATTCATTCGATCCGGTCGAATCTACTTAAATGTTTTTTGTGGTATATGTACCGTTCGCTGACATTATTATTAATGCCATATATTTATTTTATTAACGGGACATTACCCTTTTACAAATTCGAGTCAATTATATCATTATACACAATTATACCAGTTCTAAAAAAATATCAAGTACAGTTGTGTCGAAATCACAAGTGTAAAGCAAATTGAGTAACCTGTTAACTGATATTCATTGTATCAAGAATGAATCTGCAGTTTCCGTTGGTATTCTAAAAAACTACAGGATTTTTTGTAAATCCCCGATTAGTTAAAGCTTCCATAGCTTCAAGTTTTTCATTATGTACATGTTCCATAAACGTAGCAATGACCTTTCAGCACTGTTTGCTTATTCTTCTACTGACTATTGATAAAAAATAGTCATTAATTGCATGTTGATTCTGTGAAAATAATTTCGTGAATAACCGATTAGATTTTTTTCGTTAATTCGATTATATTTATTTGATCCCTCTTAATCCGCTCGCGTATCTGCGATTGGTCCAAACGTGACCGAAAATGGTAAGTCGGTCTTACGGACGTTGCAATTAGTAAAGTAGATGCTGCGACGATGATAGTGATCGTTCTGGTGTCGGCACTTCTGAACGGTAATTTCATTAGCGAATTAGAACGCTTCCTGGGTCTATTTCGGTCGAGTTTTTTCCTCTCGGCCGATGGATATAATCAGCGGCTCGAGGGAGGGAGTATCTTCTCGGGAGTATCTTCTCGCACGCGGCATTCTTCTCTGTCAGTCGTAACCGCGCTTGCTCTCGTTGACGTCAGCGTGGGGGTTAGGCACAGACGCTCTGAGGCTGACCAGACGTACCGTTCGAGACGTTAAACGCGCATAAATGCAGAGTGATTCAGAACGAAGGCATTGTACCCTGCGTCGCGAACGGTCGGTGCATGAAATCTCATTCATGTTGTCCTTTCAAAAGCCGAATTACTCGAGGCACGAAAATAAAAGCATAAAAAAGAAAACAAAACGGATGAATAACCGAGCTCATAAAAATTCATTTGTTCGCTGCTCCCCTTTGTCACGGGATTGATGTATCTCGTATTCAAACGAAAATGCGACATAATGACCGTAGTAATTCGAGCGAATCAAAAACCGTGCAGAATTCCTTTCACCCCGTTCCTTCGTCACTGCACATGTAAGCGTGTTCAAAAGAATCGTTTCCCTCGTCGCGGGTTATTAATTGGCTTCTTGAGCACGCAACGTATTTTCGCCGGTCGATGAGCTCGCGACGAAAATAAAAAAGAATTCCGAACCATTCCGATAACGCTCGGAATCGTAACCACTAGTTGATTATCGCGCGACATGATACGCGTCGACTAGAAGACACACACTTTTCCTGGTTCAGATATAAGCGATGATTCATCGTGACCGTTGGGACGAGTGACCAACGAGAATCGTCGGAAAGAATGCCCGAGCTACCGTTGAGCAGCACAAAAAACAATGATAAGCCCAATAATGTTACCGCCTCATTCGGAAGGGTGTGTGAGTGCGTTGCACGGGTGTCCAGTTCGACCTTTGGCCTTTTTCCAGATAAGCCGTTTCGAGTTGGCCGTGGACCTGGCACTGACGCTTCGGAAGCCTTGTCTCGAGGTAGCTTCGAGAAACTATTTTCGCTTTGTGTATACCTGTGGATGTAACTCTCGACGGCGGCGAGCCTCGTCACCGGGGACTCCTCGATACCCAATTTCACGAACGAAACGATCCTTGATTGGACGCGAGATTTTTCCTCGAAACTCGGCTCTGTGCAAAACTGAGCTTCGCGAGTTTTTTACTTCCACTCGATAATTTCGCTCGTTGTTTCGATCCCAAGAGGATTCGTTGCCAAGGAACGCGCCGCGGCCACTCGTATAAGTATTCTTCAGGAGCCCGTCGAGAAGAAGAGTACACGGCGAGGATCGATAAACCGCGAGTCAGCGGTTTTTCCGTGAATCGTAAAGCACGAACTTCGGGACTCCCCTGACGGTACTGAAGAGCGTCTGAGTGTCTTCCAAGGGGGCAAGGGCACTCGGGCGTATAAAAGAGAACGGGTCCCTCTGTGCGCGGTACGATGTCAAAACGTTACGGTGACTCGTTCGAAAGTAACCGTACCGGCGAGTCGCGACGTTCGCGTTTCAGCGGAAAAGCGAATAATCGTAAAGTGGGCGAGGTAAACGGTCACGCGAGAAACGAATGAATAACTCACGAGAAATATCGACGATAAACTCAGTGATTGTGTGCACAACACAATGGAGACAGAGAAGATAAAAAAAATCGAACGTATACGTTTCTGACGAAGTCAGGTGGAGAAAAAGAAACTATCGCGAAACATTGACCGCGAAAAGAGGAAAAATATTGCGAGCAAAATAGGGTACAATGGGAACGCACCTTGAGGCCGAATTACCGAAGTGAACGTTAACGCGATCCGATAAAGCTGAGCTCGAAGTCTAAACTAGCGAAACGTAGAGTCGAGCGTTCGAGCGCGCCGGTGGGGTTTACGGTCAGCTACTACTAACAGCTGTAGCGACCGCGAGTGCTATTACGCCCCGCTTCGATCTATCACTATTATTCTCGCGTTACTATAAACTCTTTTTCTTCTTTTCAACTATTCTCGGAGACCTTTAAATTACAGTAGCGAATTAACAGAGCATAACTCGTACCTGATTAAATCACTGCCAGCCACGATTAGCGTTGTTTTATCAATAAACAAAATCGATGGTCACAACGTCGAACGATTGCACTGTCCTGTATAAACGTTCAGTCTGCTCAATGATCGATACAGCACTGTCCGACTAACTTTTATCAGCACTGATAGCCGAATTAATCGACCGAAATATATTTTGACGTTTTTGGGAAAAACAGTCGCACGCGGCGTAATCCGCGGCCGCGAATGCTCTCTGCGCGACTTAGAACACGTGCGCTCAGTAAGAGCGCCTCGTCAGTACTGAAGTTTGTCGGCCCGTGAAAACGATCTCACGGACTACGCGCTACGCTAGCCGCGCTCGCGTGCTCGCGCGCTGTTTTGTCTTACTCTTGCTCGTTCGCGCTCTCCTCCTCCCTGCCTCTCTTCTGGCCGTCCCGGCCTTGCTAACTCTCTGCCGGTACCACTATCGTGACTGTAATGCGTGCGCGACGTGTGTAGTAACCACGAGGACCGCGTGTTTTCGCGAACTCTCGTATCTCATTGGTCGACGAGGGTCGGACCAGCGGTCGAGCCTTCGTTTATACCGAAAGTAAATTGAGCGAGAGAAAAAAGAGATAGATTCGATAAAGAGGGAAATATCGCGCGATGACCTGATTTACGATATACGGAGGCGCGTGGCGTCTCCCCGGCGTTGACTGGAACGAGTTTTAAGCATAACAAACAAGACGCTTGCCCAAAAAAAATATATATGTATGTTTTGTCAAGTTGAAACGAAATTATTCTCAGGGCCGCGCGCGTTCGTTAACGCGATTATTAATTCCTCGGGGACTTTCCAACGGTGCGAGCAATCACGATTATTCAGCAGTTCACTCTTTATCGGTAATTCCAAACTATTACATTTCGCGAAAGTAATTGCGCGTAGAGAGCGTCGAGTACAACATTCGATATACGGTTGAGTTTTTCTTCGTCGACGTTCCTGTTTGTTTCTCACCGTGCGAGGTTATTGTGCGCTATTCGCAGAATTGTATTAACTAAATAAGCGTGCCGCGAGAGGAAAAAAAGTCTCGGTGCAGCTGTCAGAGGAGCCTCGCGGCTTTCACTCGCACACGCGGTCACGAGGTCGGTTCTCATTGGCTAGGTACGAGTCTCACCACTTTTTGCGGCATCGGGTGAGCCGATAGTTATCGGCTTGGATTTTCCCCTCTGATCGGTCCACCAGGTGTATATACATCTGTATTTAGATGTATATTGTACATTACACGCATCGTTAAAACGTTCGACGTCGGTATGACGCTTCGGGTCAGTGGCCTGAAATACCCCGAGAAGTTGATAACTCCGTGCACAGAAAATCCAGCTAAATTCGTTCCGCGCAAAACTGGCAAAGTTTTAAGTTTACTATTAAAAAGTGAAAGGAGTCTACGAACTCCTGCGTCTCCGGGCTATTATTAACGTCCAGTGTTTCTTTCGTTAAGTCCGTGTAATGAAAAAAGAAATAAAGATCAGTCAATCATGCGTTTTCAAATTTGTTTTTTTTTCCTCGCAAGAATTGCCTAAGGACGCGGAAGAGACCAACGTAGTTTTGCAAGACGTTATTTTTCAGTCAATAACCGATTCCAGCTTGAAACAGAAAGTATAGATGTAAGAGAAATTTCATGTTTTACGGCGATTGGATTACGTATAGCGTGAATCCGAGAATTTCGAAATTGGGCATTGCATCGTCGAGAGAACGTCATCGACGTAACGTATAGCGAAGAACCGACGAGTATCTACGGCTGTCGTAACTTTCGTTCTAACGCCAGCGGCGTTGATCCACGGCGGGTCGCGCGCGCACACCCATCTCGAGACGTTTTCCCATTGGTTAACGAACGCTCGGCGTTGCGTCGCCAATGCGATCTCGAGGACGCTCGCGGGTCTCCGCGACACGAACAAACAACTGTGTTTTTCGCTCTCGCGGCGAACGCTTCCTGGTAATACGAGCTTAGATAGAGTAATGCTCGATCACACGCAGACAGTGGGAGTAGGAAATGGTCAAGCGGCGAACTGTTGAAACAGCTTCGAACGAAGTTATTGCCGCTCCGAGCGAGCCTCTCGAAACTGAAAAACAAGTACTCGAGATAACGCATCACCGGGGTCCTTGAAACCTCGGAATTTACATTTGGAATACGTTATTAGGAAAAGGAAAATATCGCGATGAGAATAATAAATCGTTTGCGTTGACCCAATCGGCATTCGAACAAATTTTCAATTTGTACAACTCGTACTTTTGATCACCGCAAGTACATTTTTGTTAATTGATGTTAAACAGTTCGATAACCCGGAACCCGAAGTTGGATGTCGATATTCTGTAAACAAAATGTTATTCGGGAAAGTTTTCTTCAATAAGAAACTACTAATACGATCCATTAACTTATTATAAATTTGCACGGGGGACTACTTCGATTTAGTTGATTCCACTGGAAAATGTGAAACTGATGATTAACGCGATCATGGGATCGTCATTAGACTAATCGAATCGAAAAAATTGCGCTCGTCACTCGGACATGAGTTGCGCTCTAGAGCGACGAGAAGAAGCTGCATGAATGGCCAGGGGCGAGTCGCGTCACGAGATTGACCTTGAAAACGAAAGCGGACGACCATAGTTCTATCGCGTTCGAGTTGGCTAGGCCGTGATTGTAAACAATTGTATATAACAACGAGAACACGTAGCACAATATTGTGATAATGGATCTGTTTACTTCGCAACGACTCGGGAATGTCAGGAGGAGACGCAGTACTGTGAATGCGCTTACAGATGTATATTCATCTTGGCTATTATAATGCAACCCAGCGTGACTGACGATTGCCGTGCGCTCGCGTGTAAACAAAAAAATAATCAACAGAATGAGTTCTTCGGCAACGAGGGTGTACATTAATCGACGATACTATACAAGACACAGGGAAACTATAACGAGGTGAACGAATCGAAAGGAATGGATTTTCATGTTCTTTTTCTCGGCTTGTAGTGGGAAATTCCCGGTGCGTCAGCTCGGTGGATAGTTCCAATGCGACTGAACCATCGAGCGCAACACTGCCCAACAGTGCTCGGGGCACCGAATATCGACAGTTTCTATGGAAACGGTGAACGGAAAGCATTGCATCACACCGTCACATGCGTCAATACCGGTAAATAAGAACTATTTTCTTTCTCAATTAACTGAACATAATTTTCTATAACAAATATGGCCGTGTAGTTCTTACGAGTATGTGTCGCGAAGATTATCGTTTTAAAGATGCAAGATTATTCAATAATTGGCGTTGTTGAAATACCGCGAGTGCCGTCGCGCTTATCTGGCACTAAAGCAGCAGATGGCATCACTGAACGAACAACTTGCTTTATCAACCGAGTAACGAAACAGGATATTTACTAGCATGCAGTTAATTGCCATATGTGTTTCAATAATTAATAAAGAGACTATACGATTCAGTGATCGATGAAGTAATAGGAAATATTTTAATTATCAACAATAGATGTTGTTTTTTCACACATATTTCATGTTCGAATAGAAGAGACAGAAACTGAACGAGTTTCGGTTATGGGTTCCACATTGTATAACGCGGAGCTTGCTACGAGAATGAATGATGGCATTGAGAAGTTCAGGTAAATTCAATACAAATAAGAGGCATACGTAGATAACACGATCGCCGATTAATAATAAAATACTGTTTGGAGAGTTTTATGCACGATAGAAGCTTTCACGTTTCCGTTTAACACGGATGAGCCCTGCAAGCCGGCCGGCGAATCGCACGATATCGGCCTTCAGCCCTCTACAATCACAAACAATTGCAAACGACAATATATTTAGCAACGAATCGGTGATGTCTGGAAGAGTTGCATTACTGTGAATGGGGTTAGGGACTTACATTCATATTTCTTATTATGATGCAATCCGGCGCAACTGACTATAGCCGTGCAGTCGAATGTGGACGAAAAATTATCGGGGAAAACAAATTATTCCGTAACGAGGACATTCAAGGTAGTCCGAGCGGTCTAATGCGAGGAAATGTGAGATTCAGAAGGAATACCGAGAGAATTTAGAGCCTTTCCTAATGCGATGAAAAATTTGAAAAAAATCAAGCATATGCGAGGTGTTCGAAAAATCGATTTTGCGTTATAACAAATCCAAAAAGTTATTAACAAATTGATTGAAAAAAACCTTGTGTCACAAATTATCCGGCAACTTTAGTTTTTTTTCGGATGAAAATAATTTGATGATTTTTCTTAATACGTATGAATTTTTTCAGAATTTTTGATTGCTTTTGAAATTCATTGAAATTCAACGACGTTTCATTGAAACGTTTTCTTCTCGTCTCGTAGTCGGAAATTCCCGATGAGTCAGCGGAGTTGCAACTGGATCCAACACTACTGAACCCGGCGAGCGCGACGCTGCGCAACGGCACTCGGGCCACCCAACACCGACAGTTTCCTCGGAGACGCAGAACGGAAAGCATTGAAACGCACTGTTATACGCATCAATCCGGGTAAATATTAATGAGATATTTGTAATTAATTTTATATAATTGTTTTCGATAAATATTTTGGTGTGTGTCTTTTGCGAACTTTTGATCGCTCTGGGAAAATAATCGTTCTGGAAACTCGAAGATAGTCGAATAATTATTGCGCCAAAGTTATTGCGCCTTGCGTGACGCCGGGTGTGCCTGACACTGAAGCAGTAGATGGCATCACTATACAAGTAGTTTGCTTCAACAAACAATTGAAAAATTGCGATATTTCCTAGCGAAAAGGAGCTAACGATAATTGAAAAATATTAAATATCGAGCGTACGTTATATTCAGTCAAGAATTCCGCGAATGCATGTCAGGAATATGTTTGTATAATTTATGACGAGACTATTTGATTCAGTGGTTGATCGAGTTTAAAAAATATTTTTATATCGAACGAAAAATGTCTGACGTATGAACGACGGATGTTGTTTCTAAATATATATTTCATATTCAAACGTACGAGACACAAATTCTAATTCAACGATTAATAATCTAACAATTTTCAGCCATAGGTTCCAAAATGTATAATACGGCGCTCGCTAAGAGACTGAATGATGGTATTGAGGAGGTCAGTAGCATCAAATACAAATAATATACACATGTAAAAATGCGATAATGAATTGACAAGAAAATGTATTATAGTAAGTCTTATACGATATAATATTTCAGGCTTTCGCATTTCCATTTTCCGGACCAAAGCATTGCAAACCGGACGGTTCAACGCACTATGTGTACGACAGAATTTTCCATCTGAACGGTCATCTCGTGTGCGTAATTGAACGATAATGTTTGCAGATATCGCTGGCCTTTGCACCGGAACAAGAACAAAGCTGTTTGAAATAAGTGAATCGTCGTTTTTTCACGTTCGAAATAGTTTTCAGTTCTCGCAACAGAATTATTTGCTTTTTTTAAATAATACTTGGCGCCACATGACAAAAATAAGGTCGCGGCAACGAAAACTTATGTTGTATCAACTGAAAACTCTTCTGAACTGTGATGAAAGCCGATTTACTCAACAGAAACAATTTTTCTCTCAGTGCGGTAAATGCAAAAATATAATATTATATTATTAATTCTTAGTGTCCTCTACAACACGATGTTATCTCCCGGTCTTACTTTTCGAGCGGTGAAGGCGAATACCGGAGATCTGAACGTTTTCACTCAAGATGTAACGTTCGAAATTGATATTCCAACGATCGGCGGCTATTTCTACGTCGTTTCCGAAGACAAGAACGTCAAGCCTGTGCACGTCAGAGGTGCCTTCAAGTAAGCTGATTCGTTGTATTCCCAGCCGAGATTGAGACTTAGAGAGAATTTACAGTGGGATTTAGAGAGAATCATAATAATTCAAGAAACTTATTATCACATTGAGAAAAACAATTGTCCAACAAATCATCCGATCACCGAACGTTGTTTTTAAGAGCTAATTTTTCCGAATACGTATGAATTTATTTCGAATTTTTTTCTGAATTCCGAAAATATCGCTCTTCGCAAAAATGTGTATTCGGTATTCGAGATCCACAGCTCAGAAACTTTTTGAGTGTAACGCCTAGTCTCTTTCCGACAATTTATCCAAAATTCATAACCGTTCATCCATTGGAAAAAGAAAAATTATGAAAATTTGATGTCTTCAGAAAAATGAATACAATATCTGCTAACAAAACGTTGCCGCATTATTCATCCAACAATTCTTTTTCATATTTTGTACAAAGTAACGTTTGTAGGACTTTCTTCGGACTTTTCAGTACTAGGTTAATTTTTTCGGATTTTTAGCTCATTCGGAAGTATTTTGAATTCTTCCTAAATTTCACTTTTGGCTTAGAATTTACCGTTACATCATCCTCAACTTAATCCACGAACTAATTGTTCCAGAATCAATTACGACACAGCTATTGTGAGGGGAATCACGAGTTACTTTATGAATGGTCATAACTTATCGCCATCAAGTATGGCTATCGACTTTGAGCTCGTAGAAAAGCCGAGAGTAATCCTTTACTCGCACGAAGCAGACGGTTCGATGAGTGAACTCGATTCCGACAGAGCAGGTACATACAGTAATATTTTATTCTACTTTTCTTCATTACTATTTGATCTTGTTTTTCACGATCTTTATCGCTTTGTATACAGCTCACGGTGCAAAAGTAGCCGAAGAATTGTGGCCGAACGTACAGGCCCTCCTGTATTGGATACTTCGCGACAAACTCTGGAAGATGAGTTCTAGAATACGATGGATGGATGTACGCACTTATAACGACTTCCAGTAAGTAGTTCATCCGTCGTTCCTGCTTTTCTCGAATCTCACCGTGTTAAATTATTCCACAGTATTCACACCAAGAGGCGACGCATCAAAGTCGATGAGTTGTCGAATGAAATAATCGTAAAATTGAAGAGGAAATTGAGAGCGACAACGGTAGGAGGAAGACTGACGATGCCCGATATCGATCTGATGGTCGCGCCGGAAGGCCATCCCGGCGTATGGGGCAGATTCAAGGCGATTTCCGGATGGTTGGGAGACGTAGCGAGTATCCGGTTTCATCACTTCGACGTTCACGCTAGAAGCAAAGACGAACTCGTTCTAATGGGCCAGGTTCATTTCAACGATTGGAAAGTGTGTGCCATCCTCTACGAAAAGTGTTTGATACATTTTTTCTCTCTTGCTGTATCTTCCGAATGACTGTTTTCAGTATTGCTACGACGAATACACGCTGGAGTGCAACACCGTCAACGCGATGGGAGAAATCGTTAGAACCCTCAAAGACAACGACGCTTTTATTGAGATAACGGCGATCAGAGACGAAAACGGAAAGCTAACATCGAAACACGGCAGATTCGAATACATCAATGCGACGTGAGGAGCTGCACCATTTTTCTATATCGATGATTAAAAATCATATTCGATACGGAGTATTACTTTTTCATTATAGAAACGTGAATAATGACGTTACGGGGCTCGATGAATGTGGATGGCTGAAGGATTACGTGCACACGTGGATGTACGGATTAATGAACACGGAAAAACCAGCTCTGAACGACGCAATCACCGGATGTCTGAACGTAGTTCTCGAAGAGATCGATCTGTTTGGCTACTGGGACGAGCTGAACGCTCAACGATTCGAAGATGTATGAAATTCTCAGAACGTTTGAATTTTTTGTACAAATATTGTTGAAGCATTTGAAACTGGATTATGATACTGAAATTTCGAAAACTCGATGTCTCAGAACTCTCCTGACGATGACAACGATGCAACGCACAGCGACGACCTTAGTGCTAGTGAAGACGATTCAGATGGAAGTTCGGTAATAAATGACTGGGAAATAATGTAATCTCAGAGTCTTCATGTTATCAACATATGTTAAATAATCGATATTTCATTATATTTTGAGTAATTCATTGTTCATGGTCAATAAAATAAAGTATTTTATTTCGATAATCCGTCCTTATGTTTCGATTTTTTAATTTCCCATCCTCATTAAGGTTTCAAAGAAAGCTTCTCATTCGTTCGGCGTTTCAACGAAAAATTATTTAAAATAATAAATAAAAAAAAAGAAATTATTGGCTGTTCTTTGCGTTTTATTATTATTCGTTATAGTTTCAAGTTTGGACGATTGCATCGGGAGAATATCTTCAGGTTTGCCTTGTTTACGTTTCTTCGATGGGATTTCCCCATTGACTCAGTTCACTGTACGCCGGTATGCCGACCTGTTTGATGCGGCTGCTCCTCACCGTCAGTTTCCACTGAAACGTCGGAAGACGAGGATCCCATTGCGCCGTATGGCGATTTGATACAAGTGAACACCTGCATATTTGTTTTTTACACTCTTGCATTACATAATCTTTTCCAACACTATTATAGAATTTTTCCTACGATCTTGAGAACGCGTCGTGGAGATTATTTATTATTATAGATATCGTAGACTTGTAAAAACAGCTGATACGCCACGGGTAATGCCGGTTGCGGCTGTCCCAAATTCGTAGCAGATTTCATCACACTTTGGATTTAGAGCAATCTTTTTTACCGTCACAGTAAATAAAGTGTAACATTTTTTTTACCGGTGACGATTAATTAATAATGAATGAGTAACTAAAACGATCAAGACTCTCGCAGAATCAATTAACAACATTAGGCATTGTTATGAATGATGAAGTGCATGACCATTTGACTCTGCGGTGGTCGATAAAGTGGGAACTTTCTATAAATTTGATCAAACATGAACACAACTTTCTGCATAAGGACGTCGGAGCTAAAAAGTACGTATTTCAGATATGTCTGATGTATCATACAATAAGGAGCTCGGAACGATATTGGACGATGCTGTCAAGAAGGTCAGTTGAATTCCATGAGGATAACAGCCATGAGGATGTTAAAAGTCTTTTTAATAGATACTTCACGGACCGATTAATCTGCAAATATTGTAAGAGTTTATATGTTATACTGTTGTTGTTTTCAGGCTTTCACATTTCCATTTTATGCAATTGAGCAAGCATGTGAGCCGGATGGTAGAAAGCATTCCATACCTCATAGATCTTTCCACCTGAATGGGTATTTCGTGTACGAAATGAAAGATACCATTTATGGATATTAGAAGATCTGTCGCTGCAAAAATATTAATATTTTTTAATCATCAGTGTCCTTCATACAATAAGATTATTTCCCGGTCTTTCCTTCCGGACATTGGAGGCAAGCACGGGAGATCTTAACGCCCTCACGCAGGATGTAAAGTTCGAAATCGACATACCACTGATAGGTGGTTACTTCTACGCCGCCTCCGAAGACGAGAATGTCAAGAAAAAAGACCACATCGGAGGCACCTTCAGGTGAGCACTTCAATCTATAGTTTTGTTGTTAACGTCATAAAGTGACGAACGTTTTTCAGAATAAATTTCGATACCGCCATCGCGAAAGGCATCGCGAACTTTTTTCCAAAAGATAACCACTCGCTCGGGAATAGGAATATGATCGTTGATTTCGAACTTGTGGAAACGCCGAAAGTTACCTTTTACCCTGAACATATTGGCGAGTCGATGGGTCCCTTAGATTCCGAGAAAGCAGGTATTTACAATCAATACTTTTTTCCACTGTTTTTTTCTTTAATCTTTTCGATTACGCCCTGTACAGCTAACGGTGCAAAAGTGGCGGAGATTTTGTGGCCAAGCGTACATTCTGTGATTCATAGGATACTGCAAGAAAAAATTAGGTACATGTGCTCTCGAATAGCATGGAAAGAGCATATCGATCGTGACCGGTTTATGTAAGTATTCGATTTATTTTTCATGACTTTCTCTGTCTCCACTAGTACATTTTTTTAGGATCGGCGAGAAAAACAGACGCCGCAAAGTCACCGAGTTGGTGAGTGGAATAATTGCAAGGCTAAAGAGAGCATTGAGAGAGAAATTGAACGGTGGAAGAATGCGAATGCCCGACATCGATTTGATGGTTGCACCGATGCACAGAGGCAACATATGGGGCAGATTCAAAGCGACTTCGGGGTGGTTAGAAAATGTGGCTAGTATAAAGTTGAACGGGGATGCTGCCGTTCATGCGAGGAGCCAAAACGAACTCGTGATAGTTGGACAAACAACATTCAATGATTGGAGAGTGCGTATGAAATCAGCGCCGACATGTCTGTTGATTAGTTGTGCCTGCATGAGTGCACGTTGTTTCTTTCTTTTTTAGCAATACTATGATGAATATACGCTTGTGAGCAAAAACATCGACATTACGGGAGAGATAATTAGAGATTTCGACGAGAATGAGGGATTCATTGAGATAACAGCGATTAGGACTGATGACGGAAAGACAGTGAATCGCGCAAGACTAGAGCACGTCTATGCTACGTAAGTATCAGGCGCCGTTTCTGTTTCTGATATTTGATACGAAGGAACATGTAAAAAAAAAATCTTTATTACAGCAAGGTTTCTACTGATATTACGAGACACGATTATCATCTCGCTGAATGGCTGATTTCTTACGTGCCCGTCTGGATGAGGGCATCAATGGAAGCAGAAAAGCCAAATTTGAATAAACTAATCGGCGATTGTCTGAACGAGGTTCTCACAGATGTAGACTTTTTCGCCTATTGGGAGGAAATAAACAGTACTCGGCCGCAGCGCGTTACTCATGGCATCTTCCAGTGATTCTCAACGGCCGATGCAATCAACTTGTTCTTTAACGATATATTTACTATCGATTGCAATACATTTTTTTATTCAATCATTATTACTAGAAACGACATCATGATTAAAATAGTGGGCTAAGCAGAGATTGTCGCACCGACAAAAGCGTTTTTCCTTTGAACAAGCTTTTATATAAGAGGCCGAAACGCGGGGCAAAGAAAGCCTACGCAATTTTAGGAATAACAACGCTTTGGAGGTACGATCACGTAAAATAGATGCCGCTTGTAGAGAGTGTAAATAACCTATGCTCGCGGTTTTGGGACTTTTACGCTAAGATGCGCGATGTTTGGCCCTTGCGTTGCCCGAGAACGGCGAGTTTCATAGATTTCGTGAACAAAGGGTGTTCGAAAATGTTCATTGACGATGGCAAGTTACCGCAAGGCTTGTTTTCATATTGATTTCCGGGGATTATAAAGAATCGAATCGCGAGCTTCCGAGGCACTTCATCGCCGAATTAAATACATAATGGATAAAAAGAATTGTTCTTCCGGGTTGTGAGTGGCGCCGTTCGATCGGGGACCTCAAAAACTATACGAATATATGTCCAACAAAAAATTAGCAAAATGCAAAGACACCTTATTCAGCGATAAGGTGCCTCCCGAGCCCGCGATTTGTTTATTAGGCTACATGGACAAAAGTAATTGTTGTTCCGGTTCGTAACTGGCGGGATTCGATCGGCCGTGTTGAAAGCAATAAGAAGGCATGATCACGAAATTAAAAAAAAATGCAAAACCACCGGAAGAAGCGATCGATCACGGAGAAGCACGGGCGGCCAACGACTGAGACTGCCGCGTAGCTCTCGGCGACTAGTTTCAGCCTCATTGTTCACACACATGCATAGCGACGTTATAGCGAGGCGGCTATCTGAGCATTATAACGGGACCAGCACGGGGGATTCTGCGCGTTGCCGTACTCTTAGTTTGTGCTGAACCGTCCACCAATGGGGATCGTAAAGGACCGTAGGCCGGTTTAATACAAGTACGTACCAATACCACTTGGTTTACGTCGTCCTTAACAATTATTATTGTATATTGTGCATTAGTTGGACGTATACATAGTGGAGATTTTTATTTTATCCCCATAGCAATGAAATGTCGAATGATAGTTTAAACAGCCGATACGCCACAAGTAACGTGAGCGGCGGTGGCTCGAAAGTAGTGACAGATTTCATCATTCTTTTTACTTCAAGTAATATGTTTTACCGACGGAGCAATGAAAGTGATACATTGGAAACAGTTTGAAATAATTAACTAGTTGATAAAGCAGAAACGTTGCAAATGAGACCGGAATCGTTCCGAATAAAATATAGATCTTGCTGTTAAATGCATATTTTCTGTTACAACGCAACGGTAATTAATTATAACATTTCTAGACATGTCTATGCATTCAACGATGGTTCAAGGTAGAGTAGAAGATGGCATCAAAGAGGTCAGTTCAACAAAATACATAATGAATAACTGCGATTCGATCATTGATTAACAAACTGACATTTCATTGAAATTCTAAATGAGATAATAATGGTTTTTTCAGGCATTTGTCTGGCCGTTTTACGCGCAGGAGCAATGTATGCCGGATCCCAAAGCGCATCTTTTGGACCACAGGACTTTCCACCTGAACGGTCATTTTGTGTACGTGAAAATTTGTTTTACGTGCACATTCACGTAAAAATACAATGTTTTTTCAATTTTTAGTGCTCTCTATGACACACACTTATTTCCTGGCATTACCTTCCGCGCATTGGAGGTAGATGCAAGAGATTTAAATACATTTTCGCAGGATATAAAGTTTGAAGTTAACATTCCCACGATAGGTGGTTGTTTCCACGTGGTGTCCGAAGACAAGACTGCGAAGCCTGCTCACGTCCGAGGATCCTTCAAGTAAATCACATTTATTGAACACTCGTGCAAATCCCAAATACAATATAAACGCGTTATTGTTTTTTCAGAATCAAGTACGGCACCGCAATCGCGAAAGGAATAATCAGTTTTTTCTTGAAGTCCAAACACTTAGCTGTACAGAATATGGCTGTTGACTTTGAACTTGAAGAAAAGCCGAGGGTTGCCTTATACTCTCATGAAATAGACGGTTCGATGAGCCCACTAGACTCCGACGTAGAAGGTTGATTTTTTTCAAACTCTTGTCTATGATCTCGTTTCATTGTTTTCATTCCTTCGGGCTTCTACACAGGGAATGGTGCAAAAGTCGCGGAAGTTATGTGGTCGAGTGTGCGTTCCCAGATTTATCGGATATTTCGAGATAAACTCTCGGAAATGAGCTGGAGAATACAGTGGTACTTTCGAAGCGGGGGTAAAGAGTTCACGTAAGTAGATTTTTTTATTCTTTCTGATCGTTTCGACTCTGAATCAACGTTTTTTTTCTTTTTTTTTCCAGAGTACACGAGACCCGTAGACGGATAAAAGTTTCTCGATTGATAAATGAAATAATGACGAAGGTAAAGAGAAAATTGAGCGAGAAAACAAATGCCGGAAGATTGCCGATGCCCGATATAGATGTGATGGTTGCATCGCAAAAGGATCCCGAGATACATGGCAGGTTCAGAGCGACTTCCGGATGGTTGGGAAACTTGACTAGTATGTACGTTAATGAGCATACCGCTGTTCACGCGAGAAGCCACAACGAGCTCGTTATAGCGGGACAGATAAATTTTCGTAACTGGGAAGTGCGTAGGAAATTCAAACCCAAGCATGGTACAAGTTTCCTCGCCGTTATCATTTTTATCACGCAACTATTTTCAGTTTTGCTACGACGAATACACGATGGAAGGTAATACCGGCAGTGCAAAGGGAGAGATAGTCGGAACACTTGGTGAAAATGAGGCGTTCTTTACGATAACAGCGATTAGATCCGAAGAAGGAGCTGCACTACTGAAATATGGGAGATTCGAGTACATTAATGCGACGTACGGCTCCCGCGACGTTTCTTTCTTGAAATTCCGTTTTACAACATAAATATAGTATTATGGCGTATAGTTGATGAAAAAAGAAACTTTGCGTCTTTATAGAAATTTCAACAACGATGTTACGAAACTCGGAGATTTTGACTGGATGAAGAAAACTATAAGCGTGTGGATGTCCGGAGTAATGGAGGACGAAAAACCAGTTCTGAATAAAACAATCACCGATTGTCTTAACGAAGTTCTCGTCGACGTCGATATGTTTGGATACTGGGACGAGCTCAAAGCTGTAAGTTATCAGTACTCTTAGACGACAATATGATTCATGCATTAATTCGCATTATTCAATTATATAGGAACAGGAAATCGCCGAATCGCGAGATTTGAGTCTTGGCGAAGATTCCGAATCGGATTTTGATTCAGACGAGAGATGGCCCGATACCGATGACTACTCGCGCGGAGCCCCGCCTTCCATGGCCTGGCAATGTTTTTTGTGACGGGGGTTTGATATTTACGGAACCATTGAAATTTATATTTAACAATGTAATTATTGCGTTTGCGGAATAAAATTTTCTATTCCAGTAACATGTCCGTCGAGCAATTTTCAATATTCAGGAATTACTATTTCGAATGGCGATCAATAGTTAATTGAAAGTATCCGTCGGAAAATCAAGTTGTTTTGTCAAGCAATTTTGAAAAATGCGTTGCACAAGAAAATAGTGATTTAGTAAGATTCGGTAATACGAATATTATATGCTGGAGAAAAGAATTGTAAATAAAAACCATTCATAACGCAAAATTATAGATTTTGTTATAAAATCCTTAATATTTCAGTCATACTTTCAACAACAAAGTATAAAGGGAAGTTATTATACTGTGCTACTATATTAACTTGTTACGACTTGCTGTCACTATATTTTCAATTAAGACAAAACGCGGTGATACTGTTTTCGCGGTCATTCTCGGTGCGTGGCAAATTTGCCTGAATAAACAAATTCAAACGAATACGAGAAAACGTGGAAGGCGTTTGAAGAAATGTTGCATTACTGTTGATACACGTTTGTTACATGAGAGTACTTTGCAGTTTGTTTTCTTCTGTTTCGCTTTTGGAACTTCCCATTGCGTCAGGTGAGTATAGGCTGAATGAAACCATCTAGCAAGATTGCCCAGTACAGTCAGTTTCGAATGAAACGTCAAAAGACAAGTATCGTGCTGCGGTGTTCGTCAGAACAATTTAGGTAAATAATTACAATGTATATAACATTCGCCTACTATTATTGTGTTTTTAGTTGTAGCATTGAATTTTAGTCTTAATTTTCACGCATATATCAGAATTTCATTTTTTCTCATGTCAATGAAATATCGAAACTTGACGAGAACAGCTGACTGAAGCGCTGCTCGTAAGACAGGTTGTGCTGACACGACAGACTGCTTAAAGTTACGGCAGATTGCGCCACTTTCTAAGCAATTTTTTTTATCGACAGAGTAAAGAACCCGTGAGATTCACCAGACCTTTTGATAAATATTTAACATCTAAAACGCCTAACTCCGACACGAATTTGATTAATCAGAAATCCTCTTAGACGATCTTGTAAATACTAACGCCGATAAGCAGCTAATTCTTCGGCGGTCGATAAAGTAGAAACTTTACAAAAGTGTAATTCAACGGAAATACATTATTTTCTACAGGAGCGGAAGAGGAACAAAATGAAGAAATTCATTTCAGATATGTCCGAGGTAAAATTGTACAACAAAGAGCTTGGAACAGTGTTAGACAATGCTATCAAAAAGGTCAGTTGAATCAAGTATAAGTAAACGATAACTGTACTTCATCAATCAATCAATCAGCAAATATTACATTAGCAATGTGTAAGATATTGTCTATTCCACGTAGACTTTCCCGTCTTCTTGTAAATTCTGTAATCCTATATTCGGTGAATTTTAAACACATTATTTTGATTTGTGAAATGACCACAATAAATAAAAGATTAACACGAAACCTGGATCGCCCAGTAGTCCTTCCAATGATTTTTGATAGTGTTCATCATCGATCATCGATATAAATTTTCGGGACAGCCCACTTTCGTTCCGAATTCGAGGGCTATACCATCGTTTTCGTCTTTTACAGTCTTTTAACGGGCACTGCAAGACAGATGTTAAGGAACGCGCTATCCCCGGCACAACTTTCCACCTGAATCATCATCTCGTGTACGCAACAAATCATAACATACATCCAAGAGTATTTTTCCTCGCGAATGAAAAAACATTGAGTTTGTACATAAAATTTTCAGCGTTCTGCATGCCATAAAATTATTGCCGGGTCTGACATTTCGTGCAGTCGATGTGAATTCGGGAGATCTCAACGTTTTTACGCAGGATGTAAAATTCGAAATGGACATCCCAACGATAGCTGGTTCGTTTTACGCGGTCAGCGAAGATAAGAGTGTCGAGCGTCCTGCGTACATCAAAGGAACCTTCGAGTGAGCACCTTACCTTAACTTGAATTGAATTATCTCTACGTTAACATTCGCTAACGTAACTAACTGACGAATATTTTTCAGAATCAATTACGGCTCTGCCATTGCGAAAGGAATCACGAACTACTTCCAGAACAATTCATACGTACTGGGAATAACGAATATGATTATGGATTTTGAATTTGTTGAAAAGCCGAGTGTTGCCGTGCACTCTGACAAAACCGAAGATTCAATGGGACCATTCGAATCCGACGGGACAGGTTGCTCTATTAATAGCTTTTTTTCACTTTAGCTCATTCAGTAAAGTCGTAATCATTTTCTGAATAGTCGATGGCTCAGAAATAGCGGAAGTTTTGTGGCCGAGCCTCCATTCTCAATTTTATTGGATACTCCGAGACAAGATCCACGAGATTGTCTCCAAAGTACCGTGGACGGAGAGTATCCGACGTCAACAGTATATGTAAGTCGTTTATTTTACGCTCCACCATTTTTTTCCCAATGGTATTATCATGTTTTCTGCAGTTCCCACGAGAAAAACACTAGACGCCGCAAGCTCTCAGAACCTTTCTACGATATGATCACGAAGGTAAAGATATCATTGAGAAAGAAAACAAACGGAGGAAGATTGAAGATGCCCGATATCGATATGATAGTCGGCCCAATGCAGAGAAATGAGACATGGGGCAGATTCAAAGCGACTTACGGATGGCTGGGAAATATTGCTAGTGTTATCGCTAATGAGCGCGCCCTCGGTCATGTAAAAATAAATTCTAATTTCGAGCATTTCGCACTTCACGCGAGGAGCCAAAACGAACTCGTGATGATCGGACAGATAAAATTCACTGACTGGAGAGTTCGTATGACAATCGATCGGAAAGGTGTTGCAACATTTTTTTTAACTCTTACGATCTTATAAACTTGCATTCATTTCAGTACTGCTACGACGAGTATACGCTCGAGACCAACGATGGCAACAGATCTGGCGAGATAATTAGAAATCTCCGAGAAAACGACGCTTTCGTTGTGATAACGGCGATTAAAACGGACGAGGGAAAGACGATGGTGCAGGACGCAAGATTCGAGTACGTCGAGCCACCGTAAGGATGATGCGATGTTTTTCTTATATCGACTGTTGGAGAAAAAAGATTAGACGCAGTATCATTCGCAACGAATCTTTATTATAGCCACGCAACGATTGATATGACGGGACTCGGCGATGAAGACTGGTTGAAGGAATACGTCAGGTCCTGGATGTCCGGATTAATGGACGCAGAAAAATCGAACATTAAAAAAATAATGACCGATTGTCTCAACGAAGCTCTCGTGCATATCGACTTGTTTGGATACTGGGAAGAGCTTGTAAACTCGAAAATTGAGAAAGGCTTTTGTCGATTTTTGAAATGAATATTTTCGTTAACAATAACAGGCCGACCTTCGATTCTAATTACGGTTTTTAATCTGTTATTAATATTCAATGCATCGTCGTTCTCAAAATTAAGACTCGAACTGTGACTATCTTAACGCCAATAAAGATAGTTCGGACATCAAGATAACGACCAATAACGCGCTGAACATGCATACTCCAAACGGAAGAGCTTGCTTCTCACTACTTCCAATATGTAACTACAAAATATTCGATACCGTCTTAATTATTTATATACAAATCGTAGCGGAATAAAATATTGTATTTTAATAATGAAATTGAAATAAAAAAAAGCTAAAGTTTAATGTGAATTGTAATTTTTCTAGTACTCGTACAGCAAGAATAAATACGTATAAATAAACGATTCCTCTAAAAAAACTATGAAAATCCGCGCTCAACAATGGACGGAGTGAAGTAAAAATGTCAAACATTGTGTATTTTCATTGATAATTTAGTATCGCGTTATAACGTCCAATTCATGACAACAGGTACACCTCTTTATAGATATTTACAAAACAATTCAAGGTGCATTGTGTCGTTACCCTCTTGAAAATAATGTGTGGGTTTTTTTCCGAATTTATCGTTGGAAATCCCCAATGCGTTGACTGCACGCTGAATCGCAACGCTTAACACGATTCGTCGGTGGATTGTTTTTTCTGTTTTACCGTTGGAAACTCCCAGCGAGCCGGCTCGCTGTATGCTGGACCGTCTCGTTCAACGCGTCTGCCCTGCCCCGTCAGTTTCTACTGAAACGTGCAACAACAAAGTTCTCGCTGCGCAGCTAAACAGGTTTGCTACAAGCATCTACGTTCACGACGTTTGCCGTATTTTATCTGTCACTAGTCTATTGTCTTTCTCACAATTTCGATCGGTTTTTCTATCTTAATATTGCAAAATATAAAATAATCGATGAAGCATTTGACGCGCCACGAGTAACGGTCTATAATACTCGACAACGCCAACTTGTGCCGGCTCCCAAAAACGCTTCGAGGGATTCGCTTTACCCACTGAGTTGACGAATGTGTGATATTCACAATTAATAATAATTGACTGTCAATTAAGACCAGTTCCACAACTCCTAGACCGGTTCGAGACGAGACTTCGTTTTCAACCAAAAGATTAACAGAAAAATTCATACTGCGCTTGCTAATGAACCAGAAAAGTTATGAATACTTCGGGAAACGCCTGGTTTGACTGACGGATCGTATTATCAAAAATACATACTATATTTGAGAGCAAAAGAGATAAAGTAATATAAATTTCAGATATGGGTGATCCACTAGTGCATAATACGGAACTCGGAGCAAAACTGGACGATGGTATTAAAAAGGTCAGTTGAAATAACTACGAATGAGAGAATTCTGTATTCCACTGATTCGTAAAATTTTTAATATATTATTTAACATTTTTCATAATACATATATGTTTAATATATTTTTTCAGGCTTTCAGTTTCCCGTTTTGGGAGGAAGACACCTGCGCGCCGGACGGCAGTAAGCACTGTGTCCCGGACAGAACTTTCTCCCTGAACGGTCATTTCGTGTACGTGGAAAATAACAACATCCTTGTGGGTAACGAAACATCAAAAAAGCAAACGGAATTGTAATTTTCATTGCAAATTTGCAGTGTTCTCTACGACATTAGATTATTTCCCGGTCTCACATTCCGAGCGTTGGAAGCAAGCACCGGGGATCTGAATGTCTTTACACAGGAAGCCAAGTTCGAAATCGACATTCCAATGATCGCTGGCTTCTTCTACGTGGTCTCCGAGGACAAGAGCGTCAAGCCTGTGCACATCACAGGAAATTTCAAGTGAGTCGATTTCGCTTTCATAACACTTGTATTGATTGAATAAGAAAAATGGTCGATTTTTTTCAGAATAAATTATGGTTCGGCCATCGCAAAAGGAATCACGGGCTTTTGCCTGACCGACGAATCGTTGGGGATATCGAATTTGGCTATGGACTTCGAACTTGTGGAGAAACCGAACGTCACCCTGTACTCCCGAGAAGCCGACGGCTCGATGGGCCCACTCACTTCTGACAGAGCAGGTACCGACAATAATTTTCTTCAACTCGAAAGCGTCTACTCGCTTATCACAAATTTCTTCGTTTCCATTGCAGTGAACAGCGTTAAAGTGGCGGAAGTTTTGTGGCCGAGCGTACACCCTCTGCTCTATTGGATACTTCGGGACAAACTCTGGAATGTGGCCTCCAAAATATCGTGGGATTATCAGATGGGGCTTGTCCAGTTCAAGTAAGTCATTTGTTCGTCATTCGTGCTATCATCGAATCCGAATCGTCAATTGTTTTTTTTTTAAATAGCAACCACGAGACCCGGAGGCGCAGCAAAGTCGTCTATCTGTTGAACGACATACTCGTGAATGTGAAGCGAGCATTGGCTGAGAGAACGAATAATGGGAGATACGGTATGCCGAACATCGACGTTATGGTCGCACCAGTGGAAGACCCGGATACATGGGGCAGATTCAAGACGAATTCTGGATGGTTGGGAAACGTGCTTAGTATGAACGTTGAAAATGCCGTCGTTCACGCGAGAAGTCATACCGAACTTGTGATCATTGGCCACATAAAGTTTGATGACCTGAGAGTGAGTATGACAATTCACTTAGACAGGAATGATTGCGTTCTACTGTTTTTGTGATGTTATCCTTCGCAAATTCTTTTAGTTCGGCTACGACGAGTATACGATTGACACCAATAACGGTAATAGCGTCGGACAGATAGTTCGAATTCTCAATGACAACGAGGCTGTCGTCACGATAACGGCGATTAGAAATAGTTACGGACAGCCAGTAGTCAAATGCGGAAGATTCGAATACATAAATGCTACGTAAGAATCACGATATTGCTTTACTTTGATAATGGAAAATTACATTATTTATGAACGGCTGTATATTTTAGCAATACGAACAATGAAATTTCGGGAGCCGACGATTTCGACTGGTTGAATACGTACATAGACTACTGGATGTCTGGAGTAATGGACGCAGGAAAGCCAGTTCTGAATAAATTAATCAACGATTGTCTGAGCGATGCTCTTGTTGATGCTGACTTATTCGCCTTCTGGGATCAACTACATGATACGATGGTACATGTGACTCCTTCGGCACCTCCGATTGGTTTCATTGTGGCGTGATTGACCTCGCTAAATCGTCGTGAATCTGCTTTAAATGTAAGTGTCTTGTCCAGTTCTTACCACTGGCAGGACAATACTTGTTGACTATCCATAATAAATTGACTATTATTTTGGTAACGTCTTCCTGCAGCTATTATTACTAGACACATCATCATCCTTGAAGTTGTGAACACAGACTGCGACTATCAAGAACCCAGTGAAAGCGATTCACTCGACAATTATAAAATCAATTCATGAAGAAATATGTAATCACCAATCTACAGTGCCTATTATATTTTTGTTGGACGCGCAGTATTCTGTTATAATATCAATTGATACATGTTTTTATACAAGTTAAATAAATATTCTATTTGGATGATATCTCTGTCGACCGATTATTATTCCGTTTGGCAATCGCATGTGAAGCTATCATCGGAAAATTACACTAACTTGTCATACAGTTCTGGAAAAAACAGTCGCCGCGAGTAATCTATAAGGAGATCAGATTTAACATTTTAACATTGCACTATCCGGCGTTTTAGTTATGGTGTCTGATATATAAAAGAAGCATTCACTTGAGCAATAGATAGCAACCGGAAAAAACCGGAAGATAATAATTTTATTTCGTATGAAACTTGCTCTTGATCGATAACACACCTCCGACTATTGATACTTATTACGTATCCACTCAGATATCATTAATAGAAACATTATCATCTCCAAGACTATGAGACGGGAAGCGACTATCAAGATTCCGGTGACCACCATCAGTCGATGATTCAATAATCGATGTCCGGGGAAAGATTTAATCTCGAATCAGAAATATCTGTTACACTACTCTGGATACGTATCGCGAAAATTTTTCTTCGCAGTAAATGATGATTCATAAACTGTTGTTATATTAAGGGGAGAATTTGAAATTTGCAATAAAAAATGTTGTCAGCTATTCAATGCGGTCCATGGTTGAAACCTGATTATGCGAAATCCAGAACCGAATGTAACAAAGTGTGGAAAGAATTAAATTTCTTTTTCATATCATAAAAAAGAAATGTTCATTAGAAAAACATTGAACCTAAAAATTAAACGTTACAATACCCGGTGTATTTGATTATGGACAGAACAAGTGGTGTAAGTAATTGATGACAACTTTAAAAAATGCAGGTAAGGATTTTGTTACAGATGCCCTCATACCCAGAGCTGCAGCACATTCTCTTCCTTATCTGCACACGTTTCTGCAGTTGCAATGCTAAGGTGGATTTGTATATCCTGCCACATTTTTGACAACAAAGTAGGATGTAGACTCGAGCTTGCAATTAATGACTCATTCACGATTTGTTATGATTCGGTCATACCGTCTCTGAAGTTTTCGCAAAACCTGTTGCTCGAATCATACCAACGCTTGAGGAGACGTCGTCCCAAAACAAATATGGCTTTCTATTTTTAGCATGAAAATGTCTGAGTCTGTTGTTGGAATGATCGGTCGAATACAGTTCGAAGAATACTGATGCATCTCAATAGAAATTCAAAATAATCGATACAACGTTCAAGAGGGTATTGCACTGCTATTGTAAACAAAGTGTTGTTGTGGATTTTCGCGTTGCGTGTTTGGGAAATCCCATCGAGTCACCGGAAAGGTCGCCGAGCGGAGTCAATGGTGGGTCGGGCCGTTTTATGAGGCTGCTCGGCGTTCCGACAGACCAGTTTCTACTGTAACTTGCAACGGAGAGGATCGCACTGCGCCGCCATGGATCCCGATAACGGTAAACACCTCCAAGTGTACCAATGACCGCGGATTCTCTATCGCGATAGCATTGTTTTATCTTTTCCACGTTATCAATCGAATGTATTGCGATTACGATTACCGTGGGGTATTTCGAAACCGGCTTTTTCGGAATTATTCAGTTAGCCGGTAACACGCGAACGAAAAGCCGGCGGAAAGTTCAATTTAAATGAGTTGAGCAGTGACGTCATTACCACTCATCGTTTATGTTGTTACGCGTGTCAAAACGAACCAGTCAACCAGTCGCCTGAACGAAAAAACTTTTCAGAGAAATTTCTATTTTGAGAGCGGTTTTTTTTAAATCGAGTATTCAAGTGAAATTCGAGATAAAAACTTATGCTATCGAAAATAGCCGTTTCTGTTTTTGCAAAATTATTTCCCAGCAATTGTCTATTTCGATCGCCATTGTTTACTGGATTATTTATATTTGACGATTACGTCATCGATCAATGTCGATTATTATTCTAAAAAATGACGAAACAGTTAAGCAACCGGTGTTTTTTCATAATAACATTTTCTGACATTGGAAATTTAACAATTGTTCGCAAAGCAACGATTATGTAAAAAGATGAAAGAAAATTTGCAAGATTCGTATTGTGACAAATAAGGCCACGCCTTGCTGAAATTATTTGGCGAACCCAGCCGCGTGCTACCGAGATTGGCTGTCGCACTGAGATGTCGAAAAATGCTGGAAGTAACGCCGGTTGTGTGCCGGAGTAACTCTTTCGTCCTCGCGCTATTTGCTTTACCGACCGATGTGTGATATTTACTGGTACAATTAGCAATAATTGAGCAATTGAGACGACTTGCGTGAATCGAAAAGAAACAGTCTCAAATTTCGAATTGCTTCGAATAAATAAATTGCATAATTAATCAATACCGCAGCGGTCGATTAAATAGAAATTTTTTGAATGGAATCGTTGAGCGTGTTACGGTTCCATATTTTTTATCCGATTCAAAGAAAAACGAGTAAAAGCAATTTAATAAATTTCAGACTCGATCGACGAACGATTGTACAACAAGGAGCTCGGAGCAAGACTAGACGATGCCATCAAAAAGGTCAGTGGAATGGAGCGCAGAAAGTATTAATTAAAATGTTTTTTTTTTTACAACAATAAGATTACTTGAACGGAACCATATTCAGTCTTGCACAAAATTATATTCTCGTCTTCAAGAATTGAAATTTTGTGTACCTGAATAATCGACTGATGAGTAAACGTTACAATTTCATAAGACATCGTATTTATCGTTGCAGGCTTTTTCGTTTCCGTTTCTCGACGACGAGCAGTGTCAACCGGACAAACATACGCACTGCGTGCACGACAGAACGTTTCGCCTGTACGGCCATCTCGTGTGCGTAAAAAATCATTAACTTCGCTATTATCACATCTTGTGAATGGAAAAATGATCGAATTTTCATTGATTTTTTCTCAGTGTTCTCTATAACATACAATTATTTCCGGGTATCAACTTTCGAGCATTGGAAGTCAATTCCGGAGAGCTGAACGTTTTTTCGCAGGACGTTAAGTTCGAAGTCAACATCCCAACGATCGCTGGTTATTTCTACGTCGTCTCCGAGGACAAGACCGTCAAGCCTGCGCACATCAAGGGCACCTTCAAGTGAGTTGATTCAATTCCCCACAAAAATCCCATAAAAAAATGAAACAATCCAACAACGAGAAACCTATAAAGTATAAAATTATGATTTTTTTTCAGGGTCAATTACGGTGTTGCCATAGGACAAGGAATCGCCAGTTACTTTCTGAACGACACTGCCCTAGCGATATTAAACATGGACGTTGACTTTGAGCTCGTAGGGAAGCCAAAAGTTAGCCTTTACTCTCGGGAAGCCGATGGTTTGATGGGTATTCTCGATTTCGATAGAGAAGGTACTTCAAATTATTACTATTATAATTATTTCTGTTTCTCTCACTAACTTTGACTCATCTTATTTTTTTTTCGTTCCTGCCTAGGTAGCGGTGACAAAATTGCTGACATGGTATGGCCGAGCACCCGTCCCCTTCTTTATTGGTTGCTGCGGGACAAGCTCTGGAATGTGAGCTCCAAAATACCGTGGGATGATAAGCTCGCGCGAGACCAGTTTTAGTAAGTAGTACGATTAATATTCTGAGACACTTCTCGACCTTGAACAATACATTTTTCCACAGTTACCACGAGAAACGCAGACGCAGTAGAGCCGGCGATTTGTTGAAGGACATAATCGCGGAGGTGTCGAGGAAATTGAAAAAGAGAACGGATGAGGGACGATTGGAGATGCCCGACATCGATGTGATGGTTGCACCGAGGCACGTGCCCGAGACATGGGGCAGATTCAAGGCGACTTCCGGATGGTTGGGTGACTTCGACAGTATCACCGTCAAGGATCATACAGCCATTCACGCGAGAAGCCAAAACGAGCTTGTGATAGTCGGCCGGATAGGCTTCGATGACTGGAAAGTGCGTATTAAATCCCTCACAGAATAATATAGAATGTTATAGTATTTTTAAAATGTTTAATTATCGTGATTGTGTTTTGGCCCGACCATTTGCAGTATTCCTACGATAATTACACGATGAACGCCAGTACCGGTAACGAAACGGGAGAGATAACGCAAATTCTCGATGACAACGAGGCGTCTATTACGATAACTGCGATTAGAACTAACGAAGGAGAGATAATACTGAGAAATGCAAAATTCGAGTACCTCAATTCCGCGTAAGGTTTCAACTGTTTTTCTGTATTCGTTATTACGTAATGTCTATTGCACTATAAGTGTACGATAAATTGATATTATATTTCATAGTCCCAACTTCGATGACGATACGAATTTCGGGCAATATGACTGGTTGAAAGATTACGTAAGCAGCT
The DNA here is from genome assembly GCA_963924025.1 of Ischnus inquisitorius. Classification (NCBI taxonomy): domain Eukaryota; kingdom Metazoa; phylum Arthropoda; class Insecta; order Hymenoptera; family Ichneumonidae; genus Ischnus; species Ischnus inquisitorius. The sequence continues at coordinate 9,097,584 of OZ001248.1, read as the reverse complement.
GGATGTGCGGAGCGATGCAAGCGAAAAAGGAAGAACTGAATGAATTAATCAACCAGTGTCTAAACGAAGTTGTCGAAGACTTCGACTTGTTCACCTACTGGGACGAACTGAATCAACATCGCGAGAAGGTTCATGTATTCAATTGTTTCGCCTTCAAATGCTCAATGTATGTTGAACACTGGTTTTTTTTTCACTTCGCTCGATCGAATTGAAGCAATTTCGAATATGGACTACAGATCCTAAGTACGTTTTTCCCTTTTTTTTTCAGGACTTATCACTAGACATGCGTGGATTGATGGGTAAAGACTGCTGGAACCTCAATAACCGAATGTCGGAGAATTATATTTTGCTTCTTAGATTTGAAAGCTAGTGCCTATTTTTCGACACTCGACCTCGCGGAGGACAGACAATGGGTTTTAATCCATGCATTGCCAAATTTTCTCGTGTCCTCACTGAGATTAATAAGAGAATAAAAGAGAATCGTGAACGTGCCTGTTCGTGGAAATCGCATAGACCATTTCGTCAGCTGTGATTGCACTTTAAGCAGTATTGAAAAAAAATTTTACGAAAATTCATGAACATAAATTCGAGTGTTCTTCGATTTTTGTAAAATTATTGTTTACGTGTCCTCTGTTTAGATATGCTACATTTTTATAACTTTGTGCCTTTATAGACGCACACGTTATACACATTTGTAAGTTTATTCCATTTATCGTTATTGAATAAAATATACTCTTTTATAAAACGTGTTTGACTAAGCAGTTATCGTTTGTTCCCCCATTTATTACGTTTCGCAGAGATGATAATTCAAGCAGATATTTCTCGGGATTTTTTTCTCGCCATTTCGGTTTCGCTTTTTTTTCAAATTTCAGAAGAATCTCATTATTAATCAATGACAATAATTTTATCTGAGAAACACTTCGAGGGGGTTCTTAATTTTCGAAAATTTTAATTCTCTTTTTTTTATGCGTACCACTTGTCAATATTTTTTACTAACTAAAATCTTTTGATCTGCATCGTTATTATTGAGAAAACGTTGAGTTTCTGAACCGCAAAAAATATGCCACTGTGTAGAACAGTGAACTACTGAACTGACCCGAAAACCGAGTGAAAGCAGGTCTCGAGAACAGTGGAATCGAGGTCTTTTGGGTCAGGAGATCGGGCTGAGCAGTGAAAGTGAGAGTCGCCAACGTCGAGGACCTCGTTTTCCAGAGGCCCGCTTGGAAAGTGAAGTCCAAGGGGCCTCAAGCTCCGGGCCCTGATCACTCTCACTCTCGTTCGGCGTACCAAACACTGGCGTGCTCTCTGCTCGCAGTACACTGACCCCGGACAACCCACAAATACTTGAGACGCCGGTGTAACGCGTACCGATACACCAACGGCGCATACACACACCATCGCCACGGTCGGCAGATGCAATTTTAATTAATAAAATCACAGAGCATGATCGGCCTCACTGTTATCAAGCCTGATGTTCCTCGTGTCGCCTTTATTAATAATTCGTCCATTCGACGACGATTCCATCTCGTCTGATGTCTGCAGCGGAGAGTTCAAAGTTCGCAAGATCAACCTTTTATTTTCTTTGCTGTGTTTGCCATTGTTATCTACTGCGTAATTATCGGGAGTCATTTAATCACTTTAGTCCGTCTCAGAGAATAATATTCGTTGTTACCGTAATTCGAGTAACATAAAAAACACACATAATGTATGAAGATAAAACCAAATTTGACATGACTCCGGTTTTTTGATAATTTTTTGAAAATAGAGAATTTTTTAAATAATGAAAAACATATTTTGAAAGATCGCTGTGAACACTAAGACGATAACAACTCTTACTAAAAGCATAGAAAAAACCGGCGGAAAATACTTTCGTTTTTGTATTGAACCTTTTTTGTTTGACCGTGTTTATACAATGCACATCGACAGTACCTTGTTCGTTCAAAGACCTCGTCCGTACGACAGATTTGGACTCTCTCTTATCCTCGGTGCAAAGAACTCGGGCTACGAAAGCGAGAGTAACCTTGGCACGGAGCTCTCACTTTCCTCGGATGGCCTCGCTTCGGGCCCAAAAATCCGAGCGAAAGTAGCGCGATGCGCGCCGAAGTGATTTCTCACCGTGGGTTCATCGAGATTTCGATATGGGACTATATCTACTGCACGGATAGAAATCCGAGTGGAATTTTGAATTTTTTTTTCAACTATAGGAGGTAAAAAACTGATTTTTTTTCGTAAAAATTAAGAACATCTAATGTGAGTCTTATACAAAGAAATTTCTAAACAAATATTGAAAAATACTCTTCTGACTGATGTCTATATTTCTTTATTAACTATCGACAATTTTTTGATGACTCAAGACATTATAATTATCTTAATCATTTCATAACTTAAAAAAAAATAATATGACTCATTTGCCGAACCGCCAGGGTAGATTCATCCATTCGAACAGAAAATGCAAAAACATCGTGACGAATCACTTGAAACAACCAATCAGATAGCTTCCCTAATCGCTTCGAAAATCTTCAGAACGGGTCATTCACTGAACGATTACGGCAGAAAGTTTAGTTGGAAAATTATGTGATTAAAGCGGAAGATATAGCTCGGACGGGGTATCGAAATATACAAAGAACGTAATCGATTGTGTAGCGGGTATCGTGCTACGATAGATAAGATACAGAAATAGAATAAAAAATGATACCAAACACCAGAAGAGTATAAAAATTCGGGTATCTCACAATTTCCGATTCAGATCCATCTCCCAACTCGTAGATCGTTCTCGCGTCGTATCATTCTGTAATAATTATATCAGTCATGATTTTGGCCAAGAGTCTGTTTCTCCTCTCCGCGGTTTTGGCCGTCGCGTTTGGCCAGAACAACGAGGCCGTGACAAGCGATACTTCCAGGTACGATACAAGAGTGCATTTTTTTGAATATTTTGTCATCTCGAGTCGAAAACGATAGGAAAGCGAGGTTGAAAATTTGTTACTTTCGTAATCGACAGGCCACAAGCGAGAACAATCGTAAATGAAGTGAATCTGAACAAGGCTTTCGATGCGGCACTGCCGCGTATTCGGAGTTACATTACCAAACACGAACTGGATCCCATGCAAGTGCCGGATGTCGAAATTCCACTCTCCCATTTGGTGAGTTATCGAAAACCGATGAAATTTTATTTTATTCAAATGAAATAACGATTGGAGCAAAAGCCTCGAATGTCCGAATTAATTGAGACCGAACTTGGTTTGAATAATACGATTTTCGGTCAATTAAAATGCAATTCATTCCGACAGTATCTTAAAAATTGTATTTAAATTAAAAAAAAACATTTTTGGTAAAAATGTTTAGTTGTGTTTTTTCTTTTTTTATTCAGGCCAGATTGGGAAAACAACATAATGTTTAAAATCTTGAAATATTCAAAATGTTTAGGATAATCAAATTTTTGCGATAACACGAATTTTTATTTCTCTATCGCAGCCGGGTCTGTTGAAGACAAAGTTTCTTATGCACCACGGCTATCTCCAGCAACTCTCGACTGTTTATCGGGCAGGCGACATTGTGTTGCAGTATTCCGAGAAAAAATTGTCTCTGTACATGAATTTGGGCTGGGAAATGCTCGACGTAAGTATACAATTTTTCTTCAATTGATGAGTATTCATACAATAAAAACTAATAAACAATGTGTTTGATGTCTCGTTTGCAGCTGAGCTACCAATATTCGCTAAGATACATGATCTACAATCGTAGAGGCGATTGTTACGGTCGTTACGACGACGTTAGAGCGAAATTCCTCATAGACTTCAATGTCGAGAAAAACCGGTTCGACCTGAAATTTTTCGAATTCATCAGGATCGGGTGAGTGATATTCTAATTAGCAAAAAATAGTTACTTGTACGGAAAAAGCGTAGAAAAAGTGTCTTTCGCACAGAATGCGAATTGTTGTAACAACAGAAAAAGAAACGAGTAGCTCAGATTGCACAATAACGAGGCGTGTCGAATGATCATTTTTCTTATCGCTGCATCGCTGTGAGCCTACGCATTATGCCGAATAATAACATACCGATGTAATCGCGGCGAGGCAAAAGTCCGATAACGAGAGGCGCCTCAAATATTTTCGAACTTATCGCGATTTCGGATGTTATAAAACGTTCGATACTTCGCGCGATTAACGAGATCAGCAGAGCAACCAAAATGTAGTTGCAAAATGTGAGGAATTCTTTTAATTGTTGTTTTTTTGCAATATCTACAGAAACTTCAAGCTAAGATTGGAGGGTCACTTGACTGATGCATTGATCAACGCGATAACTTCGGTGGCAACCAAGCTGTTCAGGACGCAAGTGTTGCGCATTGTCGAGGCCACCACGGTCGAGAAGATTATCGAGCAAATTGAGCAAATCAACGAATTGCTACCGAGCCCTACCGACATTCACGTCGTGAGGAAAGAAGTCGACGACATCGCGCCTTACCGCTTGGACGGACTCGATGCTGCTTGATCGAGTTCTTCGTTTTACTTCTATACAGTTTTTATACTCACCTAGGTTTAAGCTATGAACAAGCTAGTCGAAAAAACAATCCTGTTTGACTCAATTGTACATTTTTTATAGTTGTATGAATCGTAACTATGAATAAACTAGTCAAGAACAATTGGAAAATTGATCATTCAAATTAATTCAATACTAATAATTGATTGAATGGAATATAATTGATTTGATTTCAATTTGTTTGTTCAAATTATCGGAATTGAGAGCGGGCGCAAAAAAAAGAGTCGTTTCGTAACACGTATTGTGCGATTTGTTTTATCAGAACTTGTGTATCTCCGTAGATCGAATTACAACCTTGTCGAAAATCATTTCAAAGATGAATAAATGAGATTATTCGTTTAATTCCGTCGCTCGCGCTCGAGCACCGGATTATGGGGCTTAGGCGTCACAAAAAGGATAAGCAATTTGTTGAAAAACGATCTTCGATTCGATTGCAGAACCTTTTTTTTACCAATACCGATCCGCGTTGTGAATACACTAGTCGAATAAAAAGAAAGAAGTGTTAATTGAGATTATTCATTCTATCTCATTGCTCGCGTTCGATCATTCGATTACGGGGATTGGGCACGAAAAAAAAGGCAACAACCAATTTGTTAGCTCGTGGCTGTTCGTCGCTCGGAAAAGCCTGCGGCGTACCAACCCCTCGGGGGAGGGAAACAAGGCGGATTGTAACGCTCTCTACGTGGTTGCGGTCGATGAGTCTCTCCCCGTAAACGCAATCTGCATGCAGATAGAACTATGCGAGGGCGGAGATGCGAGAACAGGAAATCCGAGGCTTTCGTTCGCAGTATTTTTTTGTAAAACGAGACGTACCCTCCCCGCGGTAATAACAATTTCCGGACACAATGCTAATTCCAAATAGAAGGAAACCCGATAAATCTGTACTTTTTTTTGCTTCTCTCGTCGCGAATTTCGTTTATTCGACCACGGACGGAAAATTCGTGGGCGAAATCGATGACTCTTCAAACTGCCTACAACTCTCGGGACTCGGCGCTTGTTTGACCGTCCGTCGCGTCAATCTCCGCGCGCTCGACGAGCACATCGGGTCGACGAATTGAATTCGTCGATGATGAAGTGGGGAACGAGGACGGAATTTATTTGCTTAACGGATAGCTTTCGATAATAAAACGGGCGAAGAGATACCGGTCGCTCGACGAAGCGTTCGCGGAATGAATTCGTCCGCGTTATCGGACCATACGCAAATATTTATCGCTCGCTTCTTTCTCCTCGGTGATGCCAATTAAATTCTGATAAAACGCTCGCCCGCCCGTGGCACGGCACACGTCCATTCCGCTGCACACCTCGATTATTTCTCGTCTATGAGAGCTTCGACATTACAAAAATTGATGTTATTTGAATTTGCTTGTCGAATATTGATGAATGTTAGTCCACGAGTTTCGTCTTCCTCATTGAGGAGTCTTTGTACAAGACGTTGAAATCAAAATAAGAAAACGATGTGCGAATCTAATCAGTATGTTTTTTTTATGGGTCAATTTAATTCTATGACCCATAAAAATACAGATAAAAAAATGCATTCAAGGTAAAATATCAACGTTTTCCCAAAAATTGAAAAGCAACTGAGTCTCATAAAATTCAAACCTTTCGATGAATTCTCGTCAAATTTCATACCTATCATCGGATGGAAATGCTCTATTCGGGTAGACATTTTCAGCCAGATATCTCAAAAATAAGAAGAGTGTTACCGATGTTTTTCATAAATTCAGAAACCACGGAGAATCTTAACGACTGAAAATTTCAGCTTGCAGACTGAAGAAGCTAAATATGATTTTCTGATATTTTCAAACATTTTCAACACGTTTTCGATCAAATCTTGAAAATACTTTTTTTCAATGAGAACGAAGTTTCCGCAATGAGGAAGCAAAATCCAGCGATTGCTAACGAGCAAAATCACACTTGTTGAAAATCAAGCGTGAGATAATAGCGAATCGATTATCCAACGTTATAAGCGAGTGGGTATAGCGCGGTGTTTATCCGTATTCCGATTAGTTTCGCAACACTCTCGTGTCTCTCTCGAGAGAGGACCTGCTCCCCGGTGACTAACGGAGTTTCTCTCGTTACTTCGAAACAAGTTGTATTGCCATGCCGCAGGCGCAAATCCACAAGTCTCTCGGCGAGCCAAACCCGAAGACGAAATTTGATAGTTTCGTGTGTTAAAGCTTCTCGTTCTAGCTCGAGGTTTGCGGTTCACGGCTTTCCCGAAAATTCACTCTTAACGCTGTCGCTGTTTCTCGACAGTTCGAAGAGTAAGGACGGCCCCTGTCGCATATTATTAATCACGTAAACGTGACTCCATAAATGCACTTTCGAAGTTTCTCCGGTCCATATTTCAATCGGTGTATCCAGTTAAAAAACGTTACAAAAAATAGTATATGCAAAAAATGGGTGTGTAATACTTTTAAAAATCCAAGAGACATGTTAAAATGCCTATGTTGCTGTAGAATAAAACATTAACTTGAAATTCTACATTTCAAAGCCATCAGAAGAGTTATAGCCGTTTTAGACCAGAATCTTTTTTTTTTTTACTGATTTTGCCAAAAATAGGGCTTTTTAGAGACATCTTGCTTTTTCCGTTCGGAATTCTCGAAGAGTCGTAAACTTTAATTAAAATCTTTTACCTTTTTTCATTCGATTATCAGAGTGTTCGAAAAGCTTCCGGTACAAATGCTACATTTTCCTACCTGCATTTTCAGAATGGTTGTAGCGCTTATTAATGGAATGTTGAACTCAAGAGCCAACGGTATTTTATCATGAAAAAATTCGATATTCATCGTGTTAAATTCCGTTAATTGAGGAGTTTCTCATTGAGATTATACGGGGTTTGTGTTTGATTATCCGATGGGGAGATGTGCGGGGCTCTTTGGACAGTAGGTGAATTCTCCGTGCAGGAGCATAGGGGTGAGTCGCTTTAGCGGTCGCTACAATCAATGGACTCTCTTGAATTCCGGGTGCAGCCGCACGAATCCGATTACGGTACAGCTCCAAGCGCGGGGATAGTGCAAGTGCAGGAGCTCGAACGCCGCTTCGACCTATCTCGCTACCGAGCGTAATACGGATCCTGTGTATGGTGTACCGACTAAATCGAATCCCTTGAATTCCTCCCATTAACCGGAGCCGAAATATAATCAATCGACAATCATATCTGGTCCATTGTTCTCGGTTGATACGTCTACGTCGCGGATTGTATACGCCGTTTGAATCGCGTCTCGGTGCCTTGAGCTGTATCAGCCAAATTGATTAATATAATCTTCGCTTTCGCATTCGAACCATTGCAATCAACGGCTAGACTTTATCGATGTCTGAGAACGCGCAAAAGTGGGAGGTATTCGTCGTTCCTCGTCGCTTCCTTCTTGTTACCCCGCTTCCATTTACTCCTCTTTCTTCTCGTCTCTCGCGCGTCAGCGAAATTTTGATGTATTTATCTCTCGCGAAAATGCATCCACCGTTGGCTTTGCCTCTCGTCAGTCGTGTGTATGTGCGCGCGCTTGTGTTTCCCAAGGGCGAATTCTGGCGACGCAGCGTTATTAACCGCAGTCTATTCCAGCTACTACCGTCGTGTTGCTTCGGCGCCGCATATGCGCCAGTTCAGTAGCTGCCGTTACATCCTCTACCTATATCTCTTAATTCGAAGTACCGAGTCGTACGGCGTACACGGTCCGACAGTATGACGGAGCCGAGTCGGGAGAAATTTTGAAAAAGTTTTGACCTGGCAGAACATACGAGCCCGTATAATCAAGTCTGTAACAACTGCAAATGCGTCCGACAGATCCAAACATTTTCGAAACTTTTTTTTTCCATGAATTTTCGTTTCAAATTTCCACAACATTTTTTTGGTTTTAATGTTTGTAATTTTTTTTATTGTACTGTAATGAAACTCGAGAAAACTCGAGAACTTTGCTGTTGGTCGAGCTGCAAAACGATGAATACGAGATGCAAAAGTATTCAGTTTTTTGTTATAAGGATAATAGAGGTAGGGGTATTCACGTTTTATGTTTTTGCGACAATTTGTTTTGTGAGATCGATAAAGTCGAAGTCATTAAACTGGAGGTTCTTCGAATAATAAAAAGATCGTTAATTCTTCATGTAAAAATCGCGCGTGCGATGCGTTTTGTGTTTTTAAACGTCATCCTTGAATAACCAAGGTTCTCGAAACAGCGATACCGAAAGTTCGACGGTGCTGCGTTAAATTCGTCTTCGTTTCTATTGGAATCTAAAACACGATCAACGTCGAGTTTGTCCTCAGCATTGACATTGACCGTGTGCGAAACTTCCTGCACGCCCGTAGCGAGCCGAGTACAGCGAGCGCTCGGTGTCCCAACGACGACAAATAATTCTTACCGTTGCGAGTTCGACGAGTTGTGCTGATGCCGCTCGTGTACGTTCAGCGAGAACGTCAGAGAAAACGCTTGGCCGTCCCTACGGGGGCAAAGCGAGCGTATGGTGTGCCGCTGTCGTGCGGCCCGCCTCGGGGCTCTACCGGCGAGGCGTTTTGTACACAACGAGAGAGACTACCAGCTATATATCTCGTTTCAAGTCGACTCGAGCCGGGGCCGAGCTGAGCCGAGCCGTATCGAGCGAAGCGCGACTAGCCCCGAATCCGTCTCTGTGTTCGTGTTGTAAACTGCGCGTCTGTGAGAAGCGGAGAAACGTTGCCAAGAGGCAGGTGTCTCGGTCTTCGCCAAGGGCATACGTGTGTTAGAAACGAGGCTCTTAGTCTCAACGCGCCCGCGCGCTCTCTCGTTGTTCGTTTACTCTACAGCTTTGCGCACACCATGCAAACCTCGGCGTTACCCCGAAATTAGTACCAATACATTGCCCACGGAGTAGCGAAATAAACAAAGCTTAAGAAAAAAAATGCAAAACATTGAAAAATCTTTGCGATTCAAGCGACGTTTTTTTTTTGCGACTACCTCGCTCGTTTATCCGTTGTACAGTTTGATTATTCGCGTTTGTATAAGTCCAGCAAACACGCACGAGTTCTCGTGCGATGTTCGTCACGTACACGTAGGGTCTCGGTCGCATATCCGTTCGTTCGTCGATGCCCCCGCCGTACGTAGTACGCGGGTATTAGTATTACACGAGAAGTCACCGGGTGTGCGTATATATAGCGTTGTAAAAGGAGAGCCGAGTGTAGCAGTCGGTGTGTTCGAGGCCGTGCGCCCGCGTACAACGCGCTATGAAGACCGCGGCGACGTCCGAGTCCAGCCGAGCGGCGCCGAGCCGGGCCGGGCCGAGCCGAGCCGAGCGTAATCACGCACCCAACGCCTTACTTGGGTCGTCAGTGTGCGTGCGGCGCTCGGTCCGAGAACGGTTCACACAGACAAGCGCGAACGACGACGAAATGGAAACGACCGACGGGTGGACACCACTCGGCGCACACGGATGCTGCTTTCGCGTCGAGTGTACGACCGGCCGACGGTTAAACACAATCTTGCGGAAGGCTCTCGGCGGGTACACTCACGAGCTTGGAATGCACCGACACGAGCGTACGGGGGGGGCCACGAATCCTCCAACATTCGCGCGTTTGATGTACACACACGAGCACGGGGATGGAATTCACGTACAGGAGGACTTCGAAGTAAAAGCGATACGACCGCACACACGAGCGCGGACACACGAGCGCGCATACACAGGCATAGGAAGGGAAGCCCACGGAGCTCGCTCGGTAGCCCCGACGCCAAGTCGCGCGGGAATGCTTTCGCACACAGACGCACACCGACGTTGGAACAGGGATGTGGAGAAGGCGCACGGGGACTACGCTCGGCTCGGCTCCGCGTCGGTACGCCTCCTCCGTGCACGCAACGCAGAGCCGAGGACAGTACAAAATCCGGACTCGGCAGCAAGCGTCGAGGGCCCCGGCGTCGCTTCGACCGGCGTCCTTTTTTTTTTGCTTGTCCCCCAACGCGCTTTACTCGCTCAACGTACGGACTCTCCATCGCGGATACGAATAATATTTCATTTCGAAGTATTGTATTGTATTAAAGAAAATTTTGAAAGAAAGAACGAGAAATAACAAAAAAAATTACGGCCCAGCGTGTGATTACGCGAGGCCGATAAACTGACGATAAAATAATTTCGGCGATACTGCGTAAAAGACGAGGCAGCGCGAGGCGAGGAAGCGGGAGAGAGAGCAACTGTAATCTCTCACGGCCACGCCGTCGGGCCACGAGGATGGACCTTCAGAGATTGATCAGCGAGGTACAAGCGAGACCGGCCATCTGGGATCAAAAGAATACCCATTATCACAACAGGGATATTATCCTCAGACTCTGGGGCGAAATCGCCAAGGCTTGCGATGTTTCGAGTAAGTATTCGAAGAATAAAAAAATCGAAATAAAGATAAACACATTTGTTATTACGCTCGATATTATTCAATATTTTCCGTTCGTCGCGCACGCGTTTATATACAATCGGTAAAGTGTACCGCGCGCCGTATGACTGTAGTGGGCACCACGTGCTCGACGAAAGAGAAGGGAACAAATAAAACTTACACTTGAGCCTGTTCCGATGCTCTCTTCCCCCTCCCCAATCCCGTCACAACCGCCACTCCGGGTACGAAACTTTCAGCACCATTGTTGTTGTATAACGGCAAATCCTCCTGACCTCGATAAAACGCGTTCCAAGGGTTGTTATCCCGCCATCGTTTTGCCATCTAACTTTGAGCCATTCGCGCCGCTGTCGCAGGGCAAAACGATATATTCGAATTTCTCTGTCGTTCGGACTTGTCGGACGTCGATGAATAAGTTGAACATTGTTGATATACAACATGACGATTTATCGTTCAATGTTGATTGATTTATCGGCACGAGGCTTAATAACTAATCTAAGCTCTTCGACGCGGCGAACGTTCGAGGGCTTCCCCCAACGAGATCAATTGAGAGAACTCTTCGCTTCTCGCGTGTACCCAAAAGCCGTTCCTTGTACTCGCCGCTTCGAGGCACCGTTAACAAGTCGATAATTTCGTCGAACTGTATATCATTCGCTAAACGTTATTTATGTATATAAAACGATCAACAAGGTAGCCGCTAAATGTGAGGTTTAAGTTTCTTTGAGATTTCTTCATTACCGGAAAAAAACCTGACAATATTTTCAGAATGCAGAGGAAACAAACCTACGTTTTTGCACGACTGAAATATTTTTACCTTGAAATTTAGATATAATTTTTTTTCAAGTAATAACGATGAGTGACATGCATCGAATACAATTGTATCCATATACATATCCAACTTTTCAATTCCGGTTTTTGCATTTTTTTAGAAAATTTTGATAGCGTTCAAATAGAAATCTTGTAATAGTAAGAGTTTAACGTGAACGAAGGTATGGAAAATATTCTGTGGTCGCAACAGGTTAAAAATGTTTAGTTCCCAGTAAAATTAATATTTTCAAAATTCCTGCCGTGTATTTAATTCTCTGATATTGCTCATGTCTCTCTAAAAGTGACTACGCTCAAACAACCGAAACACCCTCCATCGATCCGTGTAATGAAACGTTCTTTTTTTTCATTCTTTTGTTGTTTTTCTTATTCGTTTGCAGGCGACGTGGCGAAATCCAAGTGGAAACATCTGCGCGACAATTTTCGGAACGAATTGAAGAAAACCTATAGAGGAAAACCGCCGTGCGACGGTGGTTCGCCGCCGAACGTAACCGATCACGAGTCCAAATGGGTATGGTTCAAGAGTCTTCAGTTTCTCCGGGATCAGATGAACTCGCGAGTGATAGGTGGCTGTGGGCACTCGCAGAACGGCGTCGGTGGATTTTCGACGTCGTTGGACGAGACGCAGATCGAGCCGCAGATCGACATAGTCGAGGGCGACGAGGAGGCCCACTTCGACGATCTCGACGGCGGCGATTCGTGCCAGTCGTTGATGACGAGCGAGGAGGTGCTGCAGCAGGTCGGCGTGCCGTTGCGCAAGCGCGGCAAGATCGGACGGAAGAGAATACTCGTCGATACGATGGAGGCGATGGATTATCAGCAGGGCGTCGAGAGAAAACGCTACGAGAGCATACAGCGACGTCTGAGCGCCTGTCAGGACGACGAGGACGACACTTATCACTTTCTCATGAGCGTGAGAAGTCCCTTGAGGAGTTTACCTCTCGATCGGCAGATGTACGTCAGGCTGAAGATACAGGAGATTATACTTAACGAACTGACCGCCCTGAGTCAGCACACGGCGCGATGTCACGAGGCCGGTATGGTGCAAGACGGGAAACCTCACCGCGGCGGAGTAGCCGGCAATTCGATGCTACAGAATTGCTCCCCCGAACGTGCCAACGACGACAATTACTTCAGTTAGAGGACAATTTATCGATTAGTGGGGCGCGCGTACGAAAACTACTCCGATACGGATTACCATAACGATTACACAATGTTACACCTATCTAGGCTATAATTTTTATCGATTATCGATACTTTATTACACAGAAAAAAAACAATGTTTAGTTGGGATAACTAATGTGTCAGTTGGTATAATCTATTGCTCGTGAAAAGTGATTGCTCCAACTATCGATTCTCCCAACTAATCATTTCAATTCGTGTACTAAATGCGAGTCAAGCGTCTGCGATTGCACAATACGATCTCCGATAAGCACAGCGATCCTTCGCGGAAAACTGTATTAGACTGTAACGTTTAAAGAATCTGTGAAATGGGCTCTCCCACTCGCATAACTAGAGGAACAAAAGTCTCACGAGTCGCGACGCGACGGATGACGATACAGCTCGAAATTGTAACTGCGATAAACTTAGCCGATAATGCGAAATTTCGTTGAGTGAGAAACGATGAGTGTGCCGAGTGTGAGAAGAAAGAAAGTGAACGGTGCGTTGTAGAATGCGAGGGAATAATATATATATTTTTTCCAGTACGCGGCGTGTATCTATTTTTGCGATAAAAAAAAACATAATCCCTCGCCTCCGGTATCGCGCGCATTCGTCGTTAAGGATGAAAAACGTTTGCAGCTTCGTGCGCGCAAAGTCACGAACGCCGTGCCTATCGATATTGCATTCGACGAGTGTTATTAGCGCGCACGTATTGATACTATCTCCCACGCGACGCAACTCATTCGCCCTTGTACTATCGATATCGAAGAGTCGTCGCGATTTGCAGCGTTTCGAAGCTTCCAGATTGTTCGTACAATCGTTGCGTACTCGATAACTCTCGAGAAGAAATAAAACGAGAATCGTTCATTCTCTTTGCTCCGCGCACGCATGCGGGAGCCTCGAATTATCGAGCACGCGTTGTAATTACAACTCGAAGCGAGTTTCCCTTTGACCCGGTGCTGTCACGGGGCGCACTACTCAATATCGCTGTACTCACTCCGCCCATTCGCTCGCTTTCAACCCTCCGCGCTCCTGGCGCTGCCATTGCCGCCGCTGCGGAGGTTCATCCACTCGACGTTGCTTTCGCGAAGCGCGTGTACCACGCGATAGTGCAATTCTGCGGTATCCGCTTTCTCTCTGACATCGCGGTTGCGACTAGCTTCCCTCCCATTGTTCAACGTTATATCCGCGGCCATCCCTATCCCCGACGTGGCTCCGCAACCCCGACATGCTTCGCCATCCTCCTCCCGCTCTCCTTTCTGTCTTACTCGAGCTAGATAACCATTATGGAGAACATTTTCCACGAGAATTCATTGCTCTTAATTAGACTTCGTGCAGCGTTACGGCGTTGCGCTGTCTATGGGTTTATGCGGCATGCATTTCTTTTTTTGGGCGAAGAATAGTTTCAAGTCGGGGATGGTTGCGAATATATTTTTTTGTTGTTGTACTGACGCGAGTTTTTGGAGCAAACTCCCGTATTAAGTCGTTGAGCATTCAAAGTGAATTTATTCTTGTAATAAATTAGGAAAAAAATTAATCTGCATTCCAGTGAATCGATAGGTGTGGAGTTTGAGTAATAAGTAAAAAGAAATACGGAAAATCATTCGGACCACTTAAAGAATAAGTGGTAACTTAAGGTAAGTACAAACAATCGTAGCGAAAAATGGCCGAATAGATATATGAATTAATTCATAAATGTATAAATATTCAATTGATTAATTTTGCTAATCATTCTTTTTTCAAAAAATCCATGAGGGATACGAAAAAGAAAAGGCAACAAAAAACATTAAGCACATTTCGCACTGCAAAAAATTATAAGCTATTTCATCGAGTTTTAGACTTTTTTTCTCATAGTAAATATTCATAAATTGTTTCTTTTCTACCGGCTCTACAATTCGTCTGCACTTCGAGTCATTGTCATATCGGTACAACTTAATTTCGAAGTTTCGACTCGATTGTGCCGCGCGCTCGAAACTAGGATGTTTCAATCGAATAAGCGAAGGTAGCATCCTCGATGTTCCAGTTTTATTATACGCAGCGTCTGTCTACCGGCGTCCGTCTCACTCGCCCGGTAAACCTTGTTCCAGTATCGGTGATACTCGATTGACGGGTGTGTATTACTGACAGAGTTTTGTAAGGCACACGAGTGTACATTGAAAACGTATTGTCTCCGCATCTCGGTATCCGTTGCGGAGGAGAGAAAGACACGGAGAGGGGAAAAGCGAGCGGCCGACCGAAAGGACTGATATCGTCGTTGTTACTCCTGCATAGCCCTGGAGTTTGCACCAGTTTCGAGAGTTCGCCGACCGCGCGGTTATTGGACATCGAAGAGACGAGAGTATGGCATCGGTCTTGTCCCCTCCGAATCTATATCTATATATAATCGCGTCAGTTTGCCCAACGTTGGCGCGTAAAGCTTAAAATTTTAATTAAAAATATGGGTTATTAAGGCTCGAGGTTGGTTCGCCATCGACCGAGCCCGACGAACAAAAAACTTTCGATATTTTTTATACATACATTTTCGATATTCAATCGACTTTCAATCCGCGCTTCGTTACGCCGATTAATCGATAGCGGGAAGGTAATTAAAAATAAATCTTGCCACTGACAATAGTAATGATAGTGATTAATGCACGCTTTTTTTTTTTTATATCAACGAGTTAAAGGAAAATCCTTTGACACGCCGGCCGGAAACGCGGCGCGTGTGCTTGACCGGCTAACAAAGCAAAACCGGATGCCCTCGGAGCGTTAGAATCTCGAGCGTCGAACAATTACCGCCAAGATAACGAAAAGCCTCCCCGACAGTTACGAGCCCGAGAGAAACGCAACGATCGAAGAAGAGCCCGACAACGGAGGGACAGAGAATCCCGATGTATACTCGCGGTTGCATCAGTCGAGCGATAAATTAAATCGCGAGATAAATTATCCTCGTCTCTTGCGCAAAACCGCGAGAAATATGAACAATTGTGTATCTCGTCTCGCGGCACTCGGGCGTGCGATAGTCCGTATGCTAATAAATCGCATTACATTATTTACCGTAGAAACGAGAATTATCGTCGCGTGAATGACCGAGCGAGCGGAGAGAAGACAAATAACCGGCCGATCGTGACGAATAGGAAAATAAAACGATTCATTAATTCATCCGTTGCTCGAATGTGAGGTCTCGGTCGTGTTTCTGGCTTTGACAACAATGAAAGACAGTTTGACGATAAAAGCGATCTTGACAATGACAGCGACGTTGAATAATAATCGTTCCACGAACTCGTTTCCTTAACGGCGCCACGGTATGGCTCGATACACTCCCTATTTGTGTGGGTTAGCCCGAACGTTGTACAAAAGCGGTCCTCGAAAATCTTGCCCAACGATTCTAACGAACGAATGAACGAATTGGTAGACCATTGGGAGACACAGAGGACCGATATGAAAACGAGCGAGCGGCAGTCGCGACAATGGGAAACAAGCGGTATAGGTACCGGCGAGATCTGCCTCAATTGCCCCGGACGCTAATCCTCGCTTTGTGTATAAAAAAAAAAAAAAAAAAAAACGTCAGCATGTATGGGACAGGGAACCGGTACACGTAGAAAAACGGCTGATCGTTCGATTCTTCATAGTTCGTTTTACTCTTCCTCGTTTTACTCTTCTTCCGTTTTTTGTTCTATTTTTGAAATCCTTTTTTCCTCCTTTTTTCTACATAGATTCACGGAGCCCGTATAAATCTATTCACGTCGGCTCGCAGCGCATCCCGTCTAGACGATGAGAGGAGGACGAAGAAGAGAAAGGTTACAACGCGGAGAGTAAAACGAGGAGCCTCAGGAAGGGTATCCGCTGAAGCTAGTATGCCCGAGACTCTCCGCTCTTCGAAGAGAGAGTCTCCTTCTTTTTTTTATATTTCTTTTCTTTTGCCCTCGTTATTTCATGGATTTCCTGAAGCGCGCGCGAGAGTAGCGAATGGAGAAGGAGAGCGAAAGGAACGAACTGAGAACAAGTTGCGAGAGAGGGATGACGGTGACGTAAATATAAATGGCATAGCGATTGGCACTTTAAGCCACTCGGGATTACGATTTATTGGCATATTTTCGTTTTTATTATTTTCTTGGCCGTATTATCAATAATTTTGCCGTTTCGATTGCATTTTTATTTTGGCAGAAGATTGATTGAGACGATAATTTGAACACTGCAGTGATTGGCACTTCAAGTTAGTTGGAATTACAAATGATTGGCCTTCTACTTTTTTTCTTCTATTTTGTACGGAAAGGAGTGAATGCTGTGAACGAGCAGTTTTTTAGAGCAATCAATCCCTAATCGTGTCGAATAACTGTATGTATTTTGATGTTTTTATGTTTTCAGCCTCATATGTTTATTATTTGTTTTCATAAGGCTATACAATTGAACAGGCAGTTCCTTCTAGAGGAACCAATCACTGTTCCACGGCCAGTAACTGCGTTTCTCGCGCTCGGTCGCGCTGTACTCGAGGGTAACACGATTCCGTTATACATACTCGTTTGTATAGTATAACGATCTATCCGAATTCAAACTCTGGGATAACGATCGTATAATAACAACGTAACGTTCTTTCTTCCGTTGGATTAAGAGCCCGAGCGAAAGGTGAAGTGAAGCGAGACGCGACGACAAAAAAAAAGGAAAAGTATTTGAAAAAAACCGTAAAGGGAACGAGATTTATTCGCGCCAGACGCTAGACTCGTTTTCCCTTAACATCCGGTAGTTTCGCGCTTTCCGGACGAGCTCACCCTGTACCTCTCGCAACCCGGGAAAACTTTGCTGTTCGGAAATTCCAGCGAGGCGCAGCTTCTCGAAGAGATTGTTCTTCCCCCATTTTTTTTGCCTCCCTCTATCCAGTACTGCGAAAACTTTACCTTTGCGCGACGATTCGCCGTTCGCGAAGCTTCGCTTACCTTCCCCGAACCGTATGGGACTTTGAATCCCATTTGGCCTCTTTCTCGAAAAAAAAAAAAAAAAAAATCAACAGAGTTTGAAAGTCCTCGCTTTAAACAATTCAATAGAGCTGACGAGCGTATTTCCGCAACTTCCGGGTTCTCCTTTACATCGAAGTCTCGCGAGATAACGTAAGAAAACAGAAGGAGAGAAAGAGGCGAAAAGAAACCAACTCGTTGAGTCAGACTCACGAGTGGATCGAAGAGCTCTCCGAGGGAGATGAGAAAAGGGCTTTCGTTTGTTTACCGATTGTCTGCGAACGATTCAGCGTGCGGCTTATGGTACACGCTGGAGGAGAACGCAACGAAAGAAGAGAGAAAAGTCGACGGGACAGAAACGGAGAGAAGAGACGTTTTTTTTCTCTCTTTGATCATAAAGTAAAATGCAATCACTTCGCCCTGTTCTTTTCCAGGAAAAACTAGTATATAAAACTAGCGGTATGTGTGTGCGGTAGGAGTAGTACCGAGCACGCAGTAGTTATATCATCCCTTTCCACGGCTCTCTCGGTACATAAAGAGTTCATCCCCAATGACCTGCGGGCTCTTCCGTTAGTAACAACTCCCCCCTCCCCCGTCTCTGTGTGTTTTACCGTGGTTGCGAGATGATGCAGCATCCCCCCACCGCCGTCGACTATGCTCTATCGAGAAGCCCTCTACGATCCACCACTCTATTCCACGCTTTTGCTCCCGGAAAGAGAATGATAGCGACGAGCGTGATGCACCAGACAATAAATCACGAGCAGCGAGCTACGAAAATGCACTTTAGTAGCAGGGCTATCGAGCCGTGACTGTGTGTAGAATATTGCTTTTTAACGTCGTGCAGTAGAATAGCTTTTGCTCTGATTCCTAACGTATATCGAACACCGTCCATATTTATGCAAATTATTTTTACTATTAATGAATGAACATTATTCACAATAAATACTGTTACTGTTACCAAGGTCAGACCGCAATATTACTTCATATTTACAAAAAATTGATGTAAAAATTGGCATAAATCTTCAATTACTCATTAAAAATTAAACTATGTTTAATTTCCTCGGATTGTACCGTTCGGACAATCTTAATATTATGTTTGGATTTTTTTTGACCCGGCGTGCGCCGGGTGCCTCAAAAATGATTTGTACCAAATCGATCCGGAACAGGACATCGTGGTCGGCTTTGGGACCTCGGGGGTGGGCATTGGGCCTTTGGGGACGACTTTGGGAGGGGCTTCGGGACTGACTTTGGGGCTTCTCGAGAGCGGAGCGCGCTCTACGCACGGGAACGGGAATGGGATCTTAAACGGTACCACAACTTCGGGAGCAAAACGGTACCAAAAACACCAGCGCGGAAACGCTTCAGCGACGGGAACACGGTACCGGAATGATAGAGGGAAAAGGAAAGCTTAAGGCATCAAGGGTAAACGTATGGGGACGTCGGGCAGGGGGGGGGGGATACGTTACCGAAAATCGGTATCGATTTGGTACAAAAATGAAATTGCTAGAACCGCTTGCTGTGCTCCTGCTTATACCGATCCGCGAGCGTAACGCTCGCGAGTTTGTCACACTCTGCCGTGGCCACCTGTCGGCCGTTCCGAGATCTACGCACGACGCGCCCAGCGCGCGGGGCTCGTCCCGCAATACTACGAACTCAGGTCACCGCGCGCGCGACGTTAATTTTTCAATAACTTTCGATTAGAAAAAATAACGATGTCTCGTTAAAGATTCGTGTGATCATTCGTATAATAGTCGCAAACTCTGGTTTCTCTCGAAGCCTTTTCAGGACCACTTCCCACAGGTTCTGATTACTCTAAATTTCTCGAATATCCTCTCCGAGATGCCGAATACTCAAAGTCTTACAATACCTCTTTTTGAGGAAACTTAATCCCATTAAACAGTTCCCAATGGGGATGCAACACTTTAATCAACATTTGGTCGAGTGAAACTCAGGTAAAGGTGTTTTCGCATTAATAATCAAGAGCAAAGACGGGATGGAGTTCGAGTATCGCTTCCGGTCGCGAGTCTCGCGTGAGTCAACTTCGATTAGAGGAGAGCACCCGGAGCTTCGATAAGCTGCAAATCACTAGTCGATAAGGATGTACGGCTAAAGAATGGATTCATTCACTTAAAGCCAATGCTTCGACAATATATCGATCCGTCATCGTCGAACTCGTTCGCCGATAATTGATTAAAATCTTCAAGAAGAAAAGGAATATCCGGCCGTAAATCGTTGGAGCTAGTAATTCACCATTCGTGTACCGTATAATATCTATACACACGTATATAAATATAGATATCTATGATACTCGTTCATTCATGCGATACTCGAGACACCGAGATTATACAATATTAATTGGCCGTTCCGGCCGAGACACGGTAGTGTAAAAATAGAAGTTATTGCGAGTCGATACTTCTCGTCGCCGACTTTTTCCCCTCTCGTAACCGCGCGCAGCTTTTCCCATTCGACTCCGCGAGCTTGTCGCGAGTTACTCATGGTTATAAGGCAAAGAAAGAATCTCACGATGCCGGTACTCGCCGCTCTGTCACGTTCGACGGTATTACAGAGTATAGAAAATATATGAAAAAAAAAAACAAAAAACAAAGTACCCCATCGATCCATTCCTGCTCTTACCGTCGATGCTGTCTGGTTTTCACTCTCGCGCACATCCCGCCCAGCGAGATGCTGAAAGGACAAGTCGCCAACGCGTCGTATATGCCCGCGGAGGCGCCCGCGACAAAAACTCGTTTTCCACTCGTCGCCGAGCGTTCGGTATAAGCGAGAGAGATTCTCCTTACCTTAGATATCCTCGCCGATCTCGGGAATCACCGAGGGTGGGAAGACGCGCCGTACGAATTCACGATAATCCACCGTGAGAGGCGGCCTCGACGAGTTCTCATTGCGCTCGAATTACACTGAACAAGGATCGCTTACCTGCTGAAGCGGAGAAAAAAAATTCAAGTTTATTTCTAATCCGAACAGAATAAATTAATTTTTCTTAATGGAGTTAAACATTTTTTTTTTGTTTTTCCCCGCAACGTTTTTGTACCGGGTAACGGTGAAACGAGTGGATGAAGAAGATTGGGCGAAAGCGGAGAAAAGTATACTATAGCACAGAAACGAGAGCTTCGAAGAATAATGGGAGCCTCGGACGGGGTGGGCTTTTCGAGTCCAGAATATTCGAGACAAGCAGCAGCAGCAGGAACCATCGGAGCGGAGCACACGCAGGTTCATCCGGGGTTAATGCGCGACGACTTATCTCCGTCTCTCTCCTCTCAACGTTTCTCCTTACATCCCTCTCTAATTGCAACGATTATTCACGCCACTCCAAATATTGCGACGTTTACAACGGTAACTCCGCCCCGCGCGGGCACAGCAACGCGAGCCAACTATGTACTTTGGAGTTTGAAACATTCGTTACTCGCTCTCGGGTAATGCTGCAATTTTGTCCGACCTACCTGTTCTTTTTTTTTTTTCTTTTTTTTTTTAACAGGAATGTACGTGCAGTTGCAGCGAGCGAACGGTGGCCCACAGAGATCCTTGGCACCGCGAAAGGTAATGCGATCGAGCCAGGAGAGGTCAAAGTTCAATTCTTTAAACACAACCCGTCGAGTCGGAGTAATACGGAACTTAATTCGCGACGTTGTTTATACCACGATTGCATGTTCTAAAAGAACGTTTAAAAATTACAGTGCACCGACGAATTGTGCAATTAATCTTTGCCCCTGGCTTTTTAGATATTTATTGTTCCCTCTACGAGCGATATCCTTCGATGTAGTCTATATATATATGTGAGAAATATATATTCATAATTGTACTCTTTATACTTGTATAGAAATATTCGAATAATTCATAAATGGAAGAAAAATTAATTATTAATATGAATATTTTATTACAATTTTTTTTTATATAAAATAAAAAATACATGATTTAACGAGCCCGAAAAAGGAACAATGAATAACCAAAAGCAGAGTCCGAGGATTAATTGCAGAATTTGTCAAATATCTGTCATTTCGAAATACATTTTCGCACACATATACGTCTTTCCGTTGAACGAACTCACTCCCGATGACTGAGGACAGATGAACGTCAAAGCTCCCCGGGTTTTACGGATAAAACTCGTTTTTCCACGAGAGGCACTACCCGTCGTCTCTCGAGACTTACCTATATACCGATTTTATCTGCAGCTACAGATATATACAACACGAGACAACTACACTATCTAGTCATTTTACTTGTAAGTCGGAGCGGCAACAGCCTCTCCCGTAAGTCGACATATTCGAGAGTCTCGTTGCCGTGCCAGAGAGAAGCTATCCGGTACTCGCTTCTCGGCTTTGCGAACGAAATAAATAGAATACGGTCCATGCACAAGTGCATATATGTCGACGTCGTCGTCGTCGAGGGGGGAAACTAATACGTACGATCGAAGCGTGGATACTGCGAGTTTACCGGTTCGCCAACGCCGATCTTACCCCCTGCGGTTCGCCACTCTAATTACACTAATTAAGAGCGGGGCTTACGAGACTCTCTCGAGCCTATACACGTCGCGATTCCGTTCAGGGAAAGTCCGACGGTAAAATTCTACTCGCGAAACGTCCGAGCCTCGCCGAGACGCTGACGCATTCCTTGCTTGGATCGATTCGTCAATAAGGCGCATCGGTCAATGCTTTTTTCTCCTGCTAATTCGTAAAAAAGGGAAAGAGAAAAATTGAAGGCACGTAAACTCTACTTATGCTCCGTGTATCGATCGATAGGAGTACCCGATAGTTGAGGACTACGGACGCGTAATTGGAGGAGTTATTTCGAAAGGGCGTTTTGCAGCTTACAGTACTTACAGTTCGATAACTACATTGTACGGATTCCTCGATTAGTATCGGATACATTCGCCACGCCGGCTCATCGATCGACGGAATTCGCTGGACCGAAATTACCGAGCAACGAGAACAACGAGGTATAAAGAGTCGTGTTAGAACGAGGGGTCGTGATTGTAAAAATGTGTTTGGATTGTTTCGAAGAGCGGGCACGAAGTCTCGGAGCGCAAGCGGAGCAACAGCGGTCCAAATCAGCTGGCGTGTTTCCGTGCACGTTGTGTGTGACGCGCGATCGGCTGCACCGCGCGGTGTGCAGCGTGTCTCCACCGCGGGTACCTACGGAGGAGTCTCTCTCGAGCCTCACGATACTCGACTCGTTTCGCGCGTGCGACTATACCCGCAGTAAGAATCACGCGAGTGCTGGAAACGGTGCACGTTTACACGGTCACGGAATTACGATTGTGCGATTAGTCGGAAAAAAGAGTACATTTTAATAATTGAATAGAGATCCTCGACGAGATATTGCGTTGGCATTATAATAAAAAAGAATCGACCCGTTAACTCAAGTTTGGTGATCATTATCGATTGCATCGTTCAGTTATCGAATACCCGAAGGAAAAAAAACTGTCGGTGAGTTTCATTTTGATCGCTCATTTACGTAGAGCTATTTAAATATTCAAGGAAATTAGGAACATTATTTCTTGCAAATAGTTTTGATGCAATAAAAGAATTAAGCCGTTGTAAAAAAAAAAAGTGTTGAATACGATTATGAAACTTATTTTTTTGAATACATTATTTTATAAAATAATACGAGAATTTTATTTCTTACGAAAAGTGTGACGAAAATAATTCTTTGTATCGTTTAACTGTCTGAATAAGTAAAAACAACTACAAGTGAGTTTTCATCGATCGCCAATTTGTATAGAAATATCGAGCAAGATTATGAATATTAATATCGTTCGTAGCGTACTTTGTTATATTACAAAATTACCATGAGCGTGTTATTAACTGTGCTGCAGTGACGTGCGCGTAGAATGTCAGAGATATCTCGTTACAACTGTTATTATATCGTTCCGATGACTACCCGTCGGCGTTTAATTATCGGTGTAATGACCCGCCTCTCGTGGTCGCCTCCGATGACGATAATCAAGGGATATCGAGAGCTCGGTATCGTTTTATAAAGCCCCCCGGATTATAATACCCGGGGACGAGCGGATTGGCCGTGTACCTCGGTCCGCGCGAGCGTTCGCCTCTCTTGCGAATTAATATCAATGTCGTGTCGCAATTAACGCGCCCTCTTGCCCATCCCCTTTTGAGAGGGATACTCGTCAGCGCGCCGACAGAGATGTAACCGAAGCTCCTCTCACACCATTTCGTCTTTTAATATTATTTTGTTTCTCTCCCGTTCGTACTGTGCTTGGCCCTTCCTTTCGTACAGCGAATTAATAATAACTCGTACCCGGGACGATTCGCTTTATTATTCATTCCCTTATGCAAATAATGTCATCAGCGAGGTTTTTCGTTTCGCTCCTCGTCTCTCCCGCGTTACGCGTACATTCTCTTGTCCGATGTGTCTCGTTCCCTTATCGCTGCTCGCTTTGTCCGCGACCGAGCGAATATAATTTCGCGATACCGAGAGAGTCGCTCATCGTGTCGCGCTGGAACTGATAGGTGGAAACAAGATTCGATTGCAGTCGCGATTAAAACACGAGTGCGTCAGGGGTAAGGAAAACGAGAACCGCGAAAGAGTCGCTCGAGGAGAACTCAATCAGCAATTTTACGACGTTATGAATATTCATCGCAGTCATTGCAATTCATTCGGTGGAATTTGTCCTTTTTCCTTTCTGATAAGAATCGAACGATCGGCATGACGGAATGTCGGGGATTATTGTTTTTTTGAATTATATAATCGCGTTGTCTGCCCTTCGAAATGTTAATATTAATCCACCGCATTCAATCTGCCCTGACGGTCCGGTTGTCCGCAAACCATGCGGTGCGGTCGCCGTCCACGGCTGCGAGGATGATATACGCGCGTTGGGCACTCCGCGTTGCAACCGCGCTGCAACAATGCGTAGCTCGTGCGCCCAGCTGCGGCGGTTCAGAATCTCTAATTGGCTTTGGGTTTTCCTCGCTGCTTGGCTTTCGTTCCTACCTGACTTTTTTTCAGACACCGAAGGCTTGGAGAAAAAAGCTTTTCCCCCGCTCGTTATACGTCGCGCAACGGCGAGTGAAATATTTTCCATAAAATACAAAGAGCGAACGGGAGCAAAATACTTCGCGAGGGAGCTCGAAGTATCGAATTGTAAGACGCGAGACGCTCTCGAGACTCGCCGATAAGTTTATTTGTCACATAGATATATTTATGATAAACGACAATGCAAAAACCGACGAGGCGTTTCGTCGTCGGTGCAGCTCGTGCAATTAACCGGCACCGGCGCCAAGGGAAATTCGCTCGAATATTGAAAATATACGACCGGTGTGAGTTGCGACGAATCGTTAATCTTTTTTTACGCGAATAATGCCGAGAGGAACCGAGGAGAAAAAAACAGTACAAGATTCGAACGAGTCGTCGGGGAGAAAAAGAAGAAAAAAATTGTTTCGCGAGGTCGGTGCGCGTATGGAATTTCGTGAATTTACGATTATTCGTGTATATGGGAGAGAAGGACCTCGCTCGAGTGTTGTCGCGCGCACATGACTCTCTCCGCACTTACTCGGCGACTTTGCATCAGCTCGAGTAATCTCGGATTCGCTTTGGCACACGGCATATCTCGTTGACCCTCGCTCGCGAAACCGGCGAATTAATAAAGTGTTGAGTACGCCCGAACCTCGAATTATATCGAAGATAATCCCGTTAAGGATTTAATTCTTTGCCGTTTCTTTTTTTCCTTTTGGTAGTGGCAATGGGTATAAAAATAAATCGACGACGAGGTGAATCGAGAAAGGTCAAAGTGATATAGAAATACAGAGACGGCGCTAAGGATAATTCTGAAACTCGGAATTAACGAGGCCGGGAATCTCGTCTCGCCACGTACTTCCGGCAACGGGTTTTGGCAACTCTTTACTAAGCAGACATACTCTTACAACGTAATGGGTTCTATTCTATTCTTTCTATTTTTTATGATAATAATAATAACAATAATAACTATTATTATTGTTATTATTATAATCTTATATATATTGTAATTATTATAATAATTACTAACGAGTTTCAATCTTTTATTTAGTTTTAGATTCAATTTAGGATTTTGAGCTGTAAAAAAAAGAAATGGCCGATAATAAAGTACGAACCGAGAAGTTAAAAAGATATAAATTGAACGGTGGCGCTCGGTGTGTTACGCGCGCAATAAAGCTCGTAGTTAACAACTCCAAGAATCTCATACAGCTTCCTCCGCAAGGCGCCCGTGTGCATCCAGCTTCCGGCCACGTAGATTCTCATTACAATCGACTCGACCTACGTCGACGTAGGCGAGAGAGGCGCGAGAGCGATTGCGGGGAAGCAAACTCGCGTGGGTCCAATATTTCTTTTATCTTCTGAAACTCGATTTCCCATTCATACTCGCATTCCTCTCGCCGAGACTGAAAAGCGGAGGACGCGACGGACATACAGCGAGACTTTGAGCGTAAATTTTCCAACCCTCGCACGCGAATGAAGAACGAAAGCGGACGCAAAATCCGCGACCTCGTTTGGATTCGCTCCAAAATTTAAAACGTGTACAATCGCTAACAGCGTTGACCAACGGTTTCGAGTACGCGGGGAACCTTTCGTTGCTCCAAAAACCGCGCGTTACGCGAATACACAAACAAAATCCGAAACTAGCGAATCTCGGGCGCGTTTACGCTCGACGAATACATTCAATCCGGTGCAATTGCATCAGAGCTCGGAACGCGTGGCTTGCTCGTCGTCGATGAGCATCAGCAATCGCCGAGTGCGCAGTGCAAATTAGCTCGGAGACATTATTTGCACTGTTACATGTGCGCACACGTGTTACGCGGAAATTTTATTTTTATCGTCAACCCTCGCCGCAACGGAGCAGATACGCGCGTAACCATAAACCAACCCCGGACGTAGAGTCCAATCAAGTAGAGGGTGTGGTAGCCATTTGTTTCAACTACCTTGACGCTTCTTCCTTCTCATAAAAAGAAAAATGAAATGAAAAAACAGAACATTTCGGGTGTTGTCTGCCTGATTCAGACTCGAGAGAGCAACACTTTATAATTTTATTTTTGGATACGACACAGGAAGAAGGAAGATCCCGAGAGAACGTCCGCGTAAGAATGAACTTAAATTCGAGTTTGCGACACAGTGCGTCCCTCTCGCCTTCTTTTATTTCTTCGCTCTTCTCACTCGCGGCGCTTGCCACCTTCACTCTCTTTCGGCTCGCGGTGAGAGTCTCGAGAAGTCTGTCCGGCACTCGCGGCCACTTATTTATGGAGTTGATATTTCATATTTAACCCTTTAGCCCCGTTCGTAAGCGGAGCTCGCTATTGCCTCTCTCGGTGGCTGGCCTCACCGTTGGCCCGGCCACTGAGTCACGATCGATCAAGATTAAAGTTGGCGCGAAGCCTCCCGGTCGCTTGTTCTCGCATATGCAACAAACACAAACTCACACACACACGCAAACACACGAACATCCAGACAACACCCACCCTCGGCAACTGCATAATAACACTCTCGTGGCGTGCGAACGAGATAGCCGAAGTCGAGCGAATATCGACAGGCAGAGCATGTCGAAGGTTTGAACACGTGGGGTAAAAAGGAGCATTTTTAATGCAGAACCACATTCGCTGTGGAGCTCGTATCAATCGTTGGAATCTACGATCAATCATTCATTTCTCATCCGTTACCGTTTGCCAAACAACACGCTTCGCCTTTCAAGCTGATCTTTCGATAACATCGAAAACACGAGATTGCGCGAAGCGCGCTGCATTAGAGCACGTTTTCGTGAAGAAATTCGCGAAAACCCTGACCCGCTTTGCATCTCTTGGCTCACGAAATCACCTCTTTATTTACAAAAAAATGCCCTGTGTACGAATTCACCATCTAGGGAGAGCATCAACGAGTCCCGGCGTTCAAGAAAAAGTAATTTTACAAAAATTTCAATGATTCAACAAATAATTATTTCTTATTTCACGATTTTTTGCTGATTCGATGTATTTATTGCCCCACTTTTTTGCGGTGAATTTTTAACTTTTGTAAAATTATTTTCATTTTTTATAACGTGGAAAATGAAAGAAATTGTTAATAACCGAGTATGAAGTACGAAAATATACCCGTGACAATTTGATATATCCGAATAAAGTTTTCTTAGTATTTTCCAAAGCTTTTATCTTTGCATAATTATACGTAACCTTTATAATTCAACGTAATACAATATAAGACCATAAGATCGTTTGTTTTATATTAAGTAATTCCAGCACGTGAGCCTGACATCGACAGCGAAAAAGATCATCGCAGTGAATTAACCGTCGTGTTTCGCTCTGTCGGCCAGTCGCGAGTTGAAAGCAAGACGAAGAAAGAGAGACTCCCGGACTATTTTGCGCAACTCGCCTGTAACTCGCGATATCGTCGAGCTCTCACAAAGTTTTTCGGCCACGAGTTAAGGTCAAAGGTCCTCGTGAGATACGCGATTTTAATACCCTTCCCTCGTTGTCGTTTCTCTCCGAGCAGTTTTTCCTCGGCATCTCATCGCCCAGTGCATATAACTTTGTACACGTAAAAGGGGACACCTGCGAGACTTTTACGACGTGAAAAAAGTTAAGCAAGCTCGCGGGCGTTCCGAGCTTGCAGATGCGTCAAGGTGGACGGAAACGCTGCGGGCGTGCAGACGCACCGAGACGCTGCGGGCTTCGTCGGTGTGCACTGTACCATCTCTATGGAAAATTACGATCCTAACCATTGCAGCACCTACACACACGCGCGCTGCGCGGAGATGCGAAACCTGCGTGAACGTTTGTATGCGCGGACTCTTACAAGTCTCTCGTGTAAACCGCGAGCCGTAAACAATTCGCTCTCGAACCGCAACATCTGCTCGACATCCGCCATAGGTTTTTCGTATCCTCTCGTCTTCGTGTATATAAATAATACGCTCGTGTAGGAAGGAGAAACGCTATACAAAGCTCTTCGCTCGTCACTGTGCTGTTCGCAACAAAAGATCAATCGTCAGTGTCGCGAAGGTGTATCGCCGCGTATTGTGCAGTCTCGAAATGGTACTATCTCTGCGGTCGATGAATCGCGTACACGGTCTGCTGCGGCGACAAGGTGCATTTCCTCGCAGATATTTCTATAGGCGACATTACAGGCCTACAGAATGCGCTCGGCTCTCGCGGCATTGATAGTAAAACTTTCGCACCTATCGAGAAAGAAAATAAACGACGTTGCTGCGGGAAGGAAAATAAATTCTCTTCGCGATATGCCCGCGCAGCGAGAAGCAATACGGTCATTGGATTTTATTTCAATCAACGTTACTTCAGTGTCACGTGCTTGAGTTATTATTAACTCCACCGGCGTGTGCGAGCCTGTTATTTCGCAATTGATTGAATTCAATGACCGCATTGAGAATCACTGCAGGCGCCGCGGCGTTACCCGCACGGCGCCAGGGCAACTTTTGTGCAGAGAGTCAGTCACGTTGACTCTTTCTTCTGTTCATTACTTCTCTTTTTTACAAGCACACTTGCGAGTGCCTCGAAAGATTTACTCGACGAAGGACAACTCTCGTTTTCCTTTCAAAATTCTTGAATGCACGTTTTTTTTTTTTTTATTTACCTCAAGCAAGTATATTTTATTGTTCATCTTATTTTTATTGCAGTAAGCTTATCAACGATTTTTCTTTCTCAACTATCTACCAGCGAAATCGTGTACTCTTCGATTACCTTTTTTTTTCAATCTTAAAATATTCAAACACAACGCCTGCGCATCGCAACGTACGGAACGAGCAAGTGTTTTTTCCAGACATTTCGATGTTTATCCGCCCGACGATATTGGCTTCGGAAATTTTATCAACGACTTCGTTACGTGTTATTGCGCATACTTGGAATCCACGACCGCGAGAGCATTGCGTACGTTCGCGCGCTTGTGCACTGTGCTCCGATACTTGCACGGCAAAGCCGGCTACGTATTTTTCGAGTATCCTGCATGTTCGCGAGATACGTGTATACGCGACTCTCGTAAGACCGCGACTATGCGCGGACAGACCGCGGAATTGCTCTTTAGTGTCTCGGAACGTTGTGAAACACAGGGGCCTATCTCGCGGGATCTAACGTGTTAAATTATACGAGTTACGTCCTTTTGTTCCGAAGTACCGCCGGGACGGCAATCGTGGCTGTAGCACCTCGATAGCGCGATGCCGGCGCCGCGCATGCAAGAATATCGACATACACGGAATAGTCGCAACGTTAAGATCATGGCGTTGCGCGGCCACGCTCGTTCTCGCTGCCCCGTATATCTTCGTTGCATTTCTCGCGGCCGAAACGACCGTAGTGAAAAGTCCCGCGCTGCCTGCACCTTGTGGGAGTTGTATCACACGAGCCTCACCTACGCCACTTCTCTCGTTATAATAATACTTGCCGTATAGCGCTCTCATGAAAGTATGATTTTTCCCCCTCTGAGCATCGGGCGAAGAGCAGCCCCGCGTCTCAACTACCGCAAGCTCATTTGATATATAGCGCATAGCCAACTTTTCCGGAAAAAAAGAAAAAAATCGTACGAAAAGACTCAAGCGTGGATGAACATGCAAATTTCGCTCCCCACGAGAAAGACGTTCGGGGAGAATGGGGCAACCTGGCAACGGACGAAGAGAAGAGGGCGGAGAAAGGTCGAAATCGGAAAAAATACAAGAAAAAAATTTGGCATTAAATTCAACAACTACTGCGAGAAAATAAAAAAAGAATTTGAAAAGCAGTTCCACTTGCGGATTTCAAATTCGAAGTACGTATATTTATTCATTTGAAAAAAAATGTATCTCAATTTAAAAAATGTGTTTCTGTCTCATAATCATTCTGCCTCGCTTCGGTAAGAAGCACCGACGAACTCTCGTATATTTTCTTGTGGAAAGGAGAAAGAAAGAAAAAAAATCGAAAGAAGAAAAAATTAAATTATAGCGCGTAGATGCCCGGAGCTGGAGAGTAGGCCGCAGGACTGAGGAGAGTTTTCGGCTATATGAGAAGCCTCCGCAAGATTGAGAACCCGCGAGTCGCCGTGGTCCATGAAAGTTTCACGTTTGTAATATAGTAGCCCGCGTACGAACGTTTCGTGGTGAATAAAGAAGAGGAGAATCCGCAAGAAGGGCGGGCGTTGTAAGAGCGACGGGTATATATACATATATTCACCGTGTTACCTCGTACGTTACCGCTTGTCCGTGGCCGTGCACGCACTTTATTTTATCTCGTGCTTCTTTGGTTTTTTTTCCTCGAAATTTTTGGTTTTAACGAAAAAGTACAGCAAATAAAAAACGAAAACGGGCAATCGAGGCAGGTACGTTTGCGCGACGCAACGGTGGATATTATAATTGGGCAAGGGTGTCAGGGACGCCCGGAATCGATGCGTTTACCTACTCTCGAACTTTCCGTTTGCAACGCGTATACTCCGGGGCGCCACATAAACCCGGAGGCCGCGGTAGTTCGGAGACTCGCGCGATCACACTCGTTACTCTCCCTTATCTCTCGATCTTTTACTTCGGGTTTACAAACGGGCCTAACCGAGGAAAATAAAAATGAGGAAAAAATCGTACGGGCGTTTAATTGAGCGCGCTACGCACGGCGCAGGATGCAAGGTGGGCTGCCGTATAGGTAGAGCGCGATCTCCACGCGCACGGTAACGGCATTATGAACATATGTATTCTTTAATATCTCGCAACTTTCGAATTACCGAGGGATATAAACAGATCCTTATCGACAGTTCGATTTATTCTATGAGCTTCTACAGCTCGGACTCTCGAATTAAACAGGATTAAGGGAGTATATCCTGGCGGTTCGAAATGGACTCAACTTTTTCTTCTCAGCAACTACGGAAGAAATGATTTTTTCTGTTTCACCAAAATATACGTTTGTCGATGGTCTTACAAATTGGGAAGGTCGTATTTTTTGGATATTTGGTCTTCAACCTTTTGCGAGGGAAACGATGCGTTTAGCATAAGATTAACAAAATCAAAATGGGATTTAATGAATTATAAGATGGAACAAACAAAAAGAGTGCATGATACAGACGAGTAGTCGATGCTTTTTTCCAGTCCCGTTATCGATCGTTTCTATTGATTCACGGTCAAGTGGAGACCGAGAGGAACTACTTGCGTAGGAGAAGCTTTACCAGAGCGACGAGCAAGGAAGGGTCGGTGCGATCCTTGTCGACGCGAATTCCCACGTCGCGTTAGCCGCAATATCCGCGACGAGAGCACAGGACCCCGCGCGGTAATTTAACCGTCCAGGGATATACGATTACCCCTACGCGACAACGACGAAGAATCATGATCCGATGCTCTCTTCTTGGCTGCCGGGACAATGATACTGTGCCCCGTAGCCTTTCTCGGTTAAGTTTTCTTCGCGCATGAACGGTCCGTTGCTCTCAACTCGTGATACTCTTCTCTTTTTTAGTCTCTTTCTCCGCGGCTCAGAGCACGTTTTTCGATCGGCTACGACGAAAGAAAGCCAAATAGTACGTATGCGTATATATTTGATCGATCTTTGGCATTACCGTAGACCCCAAAGAGTATAGGCACTCGATAGTGAATTTAATGAATTTAGCACGTGAAGGTTTGAGACCAATGTGGCGCTATACAGTTGCTTTCCGGTACAATTTCTTTGCGGCAAAATTGCCGCACATCTCTTGTCGAGAACAATCGCAACTCGATCGCAAGCTTTGCATCAATCAACGAATCGTTTCCCTCGATTGTTCGATCGAGCGAAGCGTATGAACCGAAAGAGTCACCACGAAACAACGCGGTGCAAACGAAGTAACACGTCGACTACGCGTTACGCCCCGCGTCGTCGGCAAACGAGCGTGTTAATGGTCTTGTTCGCTTTTACCAGGTCTGACGAGGGTTTGCAAAGCGAGAAGGGGTTATTTTTATTCTCTTCCAAACGTAGCGTAATTGGCATGAACGAGAATGACACACGTGCAGAATTTGAGCTACTGCAGAACCGAGTCGCCGGTTGACAAACGTACGGGATTGCGCATTATTTTCATGATCGGCGTGGAAACTCGCCGAGAAAACAATGGATTAGTTCCATTCGTTTTTTTCTCTTTTTACCTCTCGCAGGTACAACGCGCAAGAGAAAAACTGGTCGGGCCACCGACAACCGAAAAATTGTTCGTTAACACCGATAAAAATGAGTATTGACATTATAAAAAGGCTGAAGAATCATTTAGCCAGGCTCAGTTCTCGATGCGGCGAGTTAAAACGAATTGGCACGATCGCGCGGTCGGTACCTTCCTCTTCGTGGTCGTCTTCTTGGCGGCCACGTTGATCGGGACCCCGCACAATCGCGACGGGACAAACGCTTTGTCTCGCCGACCAAGTTATTCCCGCACGATATTGCTGCCAGGACGTCGTACTTTAACCAAAAACGAAGTAACCACCGATAACGTTGACGAAGACGCTGCCGAAGAACCGGAGGAGCCCGAAAATGAGGCTGATTTGGAAGAAAAATCACGCGAAATTGAAGATTTGTCCAATGAAAACAAAGACCCCGAAAATGATGCCGAATTCGAGGAAAGATCGCGCGGAATTGACGAAAAATCACCAGAAGCTAATGAAAATTCGCCGGAAATTGACGGCGATGTGTCGGCAATACAAGACAACAATCAGACTTCCTGCGTTTTAGTTCTGATGAAAAAACATCCTGAGATCTGTACCGTGGCCGACGAAATTATAACATTTCAGAATCTTTTTCCGGAATTCCGTCGATCGGTAATGAAACAAATGGGAGGAAGAAGATTCAATTTTGTTTTTTCATCGTCACGAGGGAAGACCGTGATGGAAAACCTTTACGAGGCGGTTCGATGTCTCGCTAGTTGCATCAAGAAATTCATCAAGTTCATCGAATCGGTTGAAGGAGTCGATGGGGCTACGACAAAGACTCCTCCAACTTCGCCGTACCCATCGGGGGGGCCACGGTTTCCTTCACCAGTAATCGGATCGTATCCGGTGCCGGACAGGAATCGATCGCATCAGTGGTGGAAAACTAGTGAATATCGATCGAACGATCGAGCCGTGCCGCTGTCGGACGACCCAGAAGAGCATCATAGGGTCAAGCGTATGGACAAGGCCCTACACGCGAGCCGAGAATCGTCCAAGGATTGCGCCGCGAGTATCGTGAAAGTTGATCCCGACGCTTGCGGCACTTTGGCCAAGATGGAACTGCTAAATAGCATTATGAAGCACTCGAACGACATCCTCCTTCAGAAAAACTCGCTCCACGACCGGCAGTTACCGATGAATTTAGATTCGGATAATGTAGGGCTCGATAGTTTTCTCGAGGCCCTCCGAGAATCGTTTCTTGACGCGGAAACCGCGAAGCTCGATGGAGAAGCTAAAGAGGAACCTCGAAGAGATCCGGATACCGGAGACATATCGAGCGCGCACGGAAGACGGCACATGGTGAAGGGGAACGACGAACGAATAGCAGAGATATTTCAAACGTTGGACTCCAGGATAGAATTTCGGCCGCAAAACGATCGTTCGAGTTTCAGGAATAGGCCCGAATCTTGGAATGCAAACAATTTTATGGATAACAGGAACAGGGAATTTGAGACACGTCGAGGGCCTGGAACGCTGCACCGATCGGCCCGGGTGAATGACAAAAAAAGAGAGCGCGATGTTAACAGTATAGCAACGCGTCTACCAGCGTATGGTCATGTAAGGAGAGGTAAAGGAGGTTCGGTGAAGGAGTATGTATTTGCCGAAAAAAACCGGGCTACTTCGTGGTCCCCGCAGTTCTCCAGGAGCCTGGGAACAAAAGTTTCTTCTCGTCACGCGGATAAAGAGCAAAATAAGGGACCAAAACTTTTCGAGGTATGAGAAAATTGTTCTATTACAATTGTATCTTTAATTTTTCTGTTGACTGCTTTGTCGAATTACATCAGCGTCACCGCAGAAGTTGGCACAGACCTTCCTACTCGACCAATGTGATAGCTCCGGCGAAGAAGTATCCACAGTACAGACTCGGGGACGCGGAAAAATCAGAGGATTCAATGGATAAAGAAAAATGTATTACCGAAGAGCAAGCGAAGAATATTGGTTGGAAGGAATGGGCGTTCTCTATGTTTAGAGACTTTTCGAAGAAAATCTTCGGTTCACAAAAGTAATCGAGGCGGGATTATCCAATCACGAATTATTGGAAGATTAGAGATAAAGAATTGGCGACATGTCGCATATGTATGAGTTCGCGGAATAAAATACACCTACCTGGGGGTTCAAAAACACGCCGAATTTTGTTTTTTTTCCTCAAGTTCCTCAATCACTATAGGCGATAAGGACAGATTTTTTAAAGAACGAACTGAAAGAAAGCGATACTTATTCGATGCCTATATCTTTTTTTTTTTGAACCTGTAGTCAACATTGTTAGTAAAATTGTCAATAAATGCTACTTGGAGTTATAATAATTATTATGAAGGGATTCGGGATTCCCCTTTTGAGTAAAAAAATAAAGCAGCTTCTTTGGTATTACTAGCATTCTCCCTAACTTGCCAAGTTGCTATATTCCGCAATACTTTTCATTGCCGTGCCGAGACCATTTGCCCGAATTGCGACGAATAAGCTCTTTTTCTGTGTGGGCCCTCCTGAAATGAGAGCCGAGCGGCATCGTATGATTGATAAAACGTGTTTCCGGTGTGTAAATCGATACTAGACTATCCACAGCGAAAACGAAGGTACGAGACTGGATTTCTAGACGCTAGCAACATCTCGTCCTATTTGAAGCAACGACGGTCGGGTGTTCAGGGTCAGAGAGAAGCAGGGATGTTATCCCGAGGGCAACGAAAGGCTTTAGGCGATATTTCGACGACGCGAAAAACAGCTTCGCCGAGACGGAGAACAAAATTGCACGTAGAAGCTTCTCCCTATATGGCTCCGGGCGAAGGTAAAAATAAAAACCCCTTTTTTTCTTTTCCTATTCCGTCGATGTAAGTCTGCGACGAAGAGTGGTCCGTCCAACGTATAGAAAGATAGCGTCTGTCGATGTATAGACGTGAGACAGTGTCTTTCTGGAGCTCGAAGCATTTCGATCACAATTTAAAATAGATTGATCGATCACAGGAAAAATTTTCTTTCGTTTTACGGCCAATCTTCGAAGGTTGCCGAGTGAGTTGTCGAAGGAGTCCCTGTCTGTGAGAACAGGTCTCGGCTGCAACAGAGCAGCTTCCGGAAGTGTACCAACACTGATCAGCAAGGGCCACAGACGTCATCGACAAATCTAGTTATAGTTGAGCGAAAGCATTGGCATCCAAGATTCTCCGCTCCAGCAAGCTGGACGGACAAACTTCAAGCATGCGAAAAGAAAATTCTTCATCTGAAGACGACAATGTTCGTGACGTTCCTGAATCAATTGAATAGTTCGAGCTGGCCAATTTTGCAAACAAAAAAATCCGTTTCGCCTTGAAATAAACTTAAAGTTACATATTACGAACACTGCTTACTTTTCTCCAGAAAAATCAAATACAATAATCCAACACGTAGAAATCAGAGGTGTTCGAAATAAATCATGAAAGTGAACTAAAGGAAATAGAACAATAAATGAAATACGAGCGATTCAACAGCATCTAGTATTGCCGTAGAGCGAGAAAATATGTTTCACAAAGCTCGTTCGCTTATACCCAGGAATATCCATACAATAATCTATAATAAGCAGGAGTCAGAGGTGTTCATAAATCTATGGATATAATAACCATGTTCCGATATCTTCCGACCTTGGTATCGATCCCCATGATCGGTAGGAAGAAGAAATGGAGAGCAATAAATACTTATATAGATAGACGAATTGCAATTACAAAACAGTCTCTTATCGGCCTTGGTATTGACCCCGCGAGCAATTCGCAACTAATCTCACCGAGCGATGAGGGGGCGAGGTGAGTCGTGACTCGAGCGTTTTCTAACGCGACTATAATACCATAATAACACAGCCACATATATCTGTATCTACAAGAGTCAAACCGAGGCTTGTTCAACATCTTGGACCCAAACGAGCCACTGAATATTCGGGCAAGAGGTGGGGAGAAAGCATAGGCAATTGTAGCCATAGAGCACGCGTGAACAATAATAATAACTCAAAGCGTCTGACAAGAGGCTGATTGCCGAGAACTCTCTTGACCAATGGTCTGCTTATCACATTGGCCTGAATTACAAACGAGCCACGGCGCACATTCACGCTTATCATATATTCAAAAGAGAGAACTCTCCGTCACCTGTTCCCTGTCATGATCCGTTCACCTCAGTTGAGTAGCAAATAACAAAATGTTATTTTTAATCGTAGGCCTCGTAACAGTTGATGTCTCCACCTACGTTAAGTTCTCGCCCGGAATTACGTGCTATCTTTCGTCGTGCCTACGAGTATCTGCTTTATTGATACTCACTGCCACGCAAAGCTTTGATGAGCAACCGCGCGTTATTAGGTCTCGCGTGCATAAACTAATTGAGCCGCACGCTTATCGCGTACGAGGACTAACGTTTCAGTCTTTTTTTTTCTCTCATTTTTTCCACCGAGGACGCGGGAACACGAGCTCCGGGGAGTGAAAGTTACGTGGGGTGTGTAACAATGGGCGTTCAGGTCGCATTGCGGACAAATACAAGAGAGCAAGGGGATCTCTGGCTATACTCCAGGCAATAGTTCTCGTCGTTTCGGTACTCGGACGATCCGAAGGGACGAAAAAGGGCCCCGTGAATCGTGTCTCCGAGCTCAAACCATGCTGTCGTGAACTCTCTTGCCGCTTCACAGGATAATCCAACGAAATTTAAGCTTCCACTAAATTTCGGGACGTCGTTCGGAGACCCTAAACTCGATGATTCGTCGAGACGGAAGACCGGCGACAGAGCTATCTCTCTTCGCGTACGTTACGCAATTAATGTCACTGCCTGAACAATCCCGCATTGCAGTTACATCATTAGACGATAATCCAACAGTTTTTATATCGACCTTGCGATCCTGGCAACGGTATTCCACGAATGTTTCGTGAAGGGTAAGATTAATAATTTTGAAATCAGCAGATCTTTCTGCTGATGATGCAAAAGTCTGTCAACTCGAGTTTAGTCTCCGTGACTTAGGAAAATCCAATACCAAGTCCAACGCAGCAATAATGTGCACAGTGTAACGGACAGAGAAGAGCCCAATGATGAGGGCTTTCAATAACGTTCATAGTAATCATCATCTGATAATTATCTACAATCCTGACGCTTTATACTACATTTCTCGAGAAGCCCGCAGAATTCACACGGACTTAATGTAACCAATCTGATTTCAAAATCAGCCCTATTGTGAAAGACAAATTGAGAACATACGTTGATAGCATTTAACAATGTAGTATATTCGTAAGATATTATATACGCAATCAAATCCCTTTTAACAATTCGAAAAAAATCATATATTTTTCGTAAAAAGCGTACACGCTTGAATAGTTAATGGACACATTTTCTGTAGATAGTAGATCCACCACCATGGAATACTCCATTCTACGCCAGTCAATCGCATATATTTGGCTCCATAGTTGAATGAATCGTTTCGATCCAGAGTGATCATGAAAGGTTTATATTATTTAAACATGAGCGCACGAGGCGCCCGAGTCGAAAAACGCTAATACGTTATTATTACTAGTATGCAGGAACTGTGTGGAACTTGCAGGCTCATGAACCCTCAGCCGCAAACTTTTGTAATATAAGTTCCGGTATAACTCACGGAACTGTAATCAGGTATCCCGTAATCGTGACTTAAGTGAATTACAACTGACCAACTAAGTATATTCAGGGAGATCGTTTCTTTCAATTTTGCGGGTAGTTAGCACGCTCGTTCAGGGGATTCTTAAATGATATGATTAAGTTAGACCCCTAACCGTTAAATGCCTATGTTGTAGGCATTATTAATGGCCTTGGTTAGTTATGTAATATTGTTATGCACCGGGCGCTTTGGAATTTTGCTTATATTAATTTTGCGTGGTTTTGGGCATACATAATGAAGATTTATCGTCTGCCAGAGGGGTTTGCCTGATTGCGCAATTGTCCCGAATTTATTTCCTCTGTTTATGACAAGAGTCGAACAACGGGACGAGGTGGCCGAGTGGTTAAGGCGTTGGACTGCTAATCCAATGTGCTCTGCACGCGTGGGTTCGAATCCCATCCTCGTCGAAGTTTTTTTTTCTATTTGACATTATGATTATCAGGGGCAACTGATTTTATACTTAATATAATTAAGTTTGTATTTTTGTCAGTATTAAGATAAACGTTTCCATTTCTTCATCGTTTTTCTATTATTGTTATTATCGTCGGGCTCCTAGACTTCTAAGATCAGTAATTGCAAAAATCGCTGTACAAGTGTTCTTAAACGGTACTTTTCGTTGGCATTTAGTCTCAAGTTGTTCAATGAAAATTAATTTAACTGTTACTAGATTTTAATCAATAATGCTCCTCCATTTTTAAATATTTCAAGAACACTTTTTGTTTTTGTATATATATAAAAGGGATAAGAGAGCGAAATGAGTAGTATGTTGAATATGTAGTATACATACTGTACAAACCAGGGTTACAGCAATGTAAGGGGTCATAACTTTGTAATATTTATTGGGAGACGTGTATGTGGGATAACGAGGCCTCTCCGGCGAGGGAAGAAAAGAGGGGGGATGTCGAGAGTTACCAAAAAAAATTTTGAAAATTTTGAATTTTTTTTTTTTTCAAAAATGGAATTTTGTTCAACAAATGATAAAAGAAACTTGTTTTAATAAAAACGAACAAAAAATAATACTCCCCGGCAGGGAATCGAACCCTGGTCTCCCGCGTGACAGGCGGGGATACTGACCACTATACTACCGAGGACGTTGAAAAAACTTGAGTGACATAATCTTATCAGCAGTCAATTTATATACTGTTGAAGAACACTAAAGAGAAATTCGATTTTTGGTGAAAAAGAGAAAATGTCACACATTGGCCTTTTTTGCTTGAAATGAGGCTAAATCTGCTACCATATTCCTGTTAAGCACAAAAAAGTACATAAAAACATGTAGTCCACAGTATTGTGTGAAGTTGCTTCATTTCTAAGTTCAAAACTTGCAAGCACATAACGTTTTTAACGTTACGTATGATTAGGCATTCCACCGTAACCTATCAATATGTGGTCTGGTTTGATGCATTCCGCTAGATAGCAATTGTTCTATTACAGAAACAACAGAATCACGATTATTTAGAATAATAAACAGTAGCAGACATTTTATTATACGTTATTGAAAGCCATATTCTATGTATCTGTTACTGCTCTTTCCCATTCTATTCCTTATATAACCAGCTTAAAGTAAATATGTTAATACTTTGTTTAAAACTTAGAACGCCATATTTTTTGTATAATCCACCAGAGGAAGACCCAAGGTATTTATTTCCGCTCTGCAATTTTTCGTCTCCCCAGCTTGAAGTACTGACAATGAAATGATTTCTACTTGTACACCCAGGCTATTAGTATAAACCAGACAATGTACATCTCATATAGTTTTCGCCGCTGATTACTAATCTGCCGTGTCTTTTTTCTTTACCAGATTTCGAAATCATGATGACAATGTACTATCTCAAACTTAGAATGAGGTTTTTTCAGTACGAGCTTGTACAGGAAAGTTCATTCTGAGCATTTTTTGACTGATCATTAATCTGCTTTTTTACTCCATGTTTAATTTCCAGCTCCCAACTTTATTTGCTATTGGAATTTTGCCCATGAAGCGCTGTGAACTTAGACTTCAGATTTTTTCAAGTATTACTCTGTTTTTGATTGCACTTTGCAGAAGATTATTATGGGTTATTGAGATTCATTCGAAGAAATATTATTTTGTTAATCGCGGTTTACAGCTACTCTTATGAGAAAAATAGCATAATTGATCTTCAGTTCATGAGTTGCCATTTTAGATCATATTGACGGAACACGCAAAGAATATTGCATACTTGTAGGCCTTAGGTTGTAATAGTTCGAATAGGGCCATCTAACATTCTACAGGAATGCAAACATCCAAATCGAAACTCTCATGCTACGCTCGTTCAGTCACTAGCTTACTGATGCCTGCCCCGCCTGGCGTGTCTCACCACGCCTATCAGCGGCTACCCCCACCATGGCATCCCTACATAACCTTAGCACTAGATACGGAAGCGTGGAAGTGAACTAAAAGACCTGCTCCAAAATGATTTTGAACCATTTTTATTGCTCCAAATTTTTTTTGGGGCATGTAAAGTTGCAGATACGACTGTTTTTTTAAAAAAACCTTTAAAAATGGCGTCAGTAAATCATTTTCCACAAGCCCGGCTAGCTCAGTCGGTAGAGCATGAGACTCTTAATCTCAGGGTCGTGGGTTCGAGCCCCACGTTGGGCGATCTCTTTTGTATATGCTGCGTCACTAATCAATCATATCGATCCACACCTCAACACCCATCAGCCGCATGACAAACAATGATGTCTGACAAATTCCGCACGATTACAGACGCACTAATTAGTTGTTAAAATATCATACACCTACTCGAGCATACTTCAGATAGGATATCATCGTTGGGTATCACAATCGAATATCGATACATGATTATACATGTCGTCGGAGAGAAATACTTTTTCATATGGCGTCAGGTGAAACGTGACAAAGGATCCCTCTTCATATATGCGACGCGTACTTGTTACGTCTCCAATTTGTCAGCTTGTAGGTATATAAAATCTCGAGAGCCATACCATCCGCGCCCATTGCAATTGTAGGTGAAATTGATTTCGCCCGACAGGCTCTGAGTGCCGTCTGGCCAGCAACGGTACCAAACCATACTTCGCTCACAAAAAGGAGTATTTTATCCTTGGTGCTTTTGCTTTCCTCTTTCTCCTCCAACTTGCATTCTGACAAGCGCTTTTCCTCTGCGATGCGTGATAGAGCTACCTCACTCGGCCGAACAGCCTAGACGCTCTCGACAATGGCTCACGGAGCACGAATAAACCATCGAAAGTTCTACTACCACACAGACGTTATATATTGCGAATGCTGTAATACATAGTTCCTTCCTATAAAGCCATTGTCCGAAACACCACACGCTGATACTCCACCATTATAATCACACGCAATGTTCGCAAGTCCTTACCACATCATTTAGAACTGTACAATATGGCGTTCATGCAAGCGAATCGATTTTTTCCACAACTTACAAAGCTCAGTCTAAAAACGTGCCGCATGGTGCTTTCTATGCCGTAAGTACTGACTAGACTTGCGTGACTAGATTCAGTGATGACTTCTTACACCTGCGTTGAATGTGAATTGCAGACGTTCGCGGTATTAAACATATTTCCGAGTCATCAGGAAACATTGAAGCGCCTGGGAATGAAAGGTACGAGCAAAGATTTCGGTGGCTACGGTTTTTACACTCAGTCCTCTTTTACACCGCTGTACTATCCGCCTTACACCGCCTTTATTCGAGGCTATAGCCCTTGCCTCGTGGTGCTTTCGACGATAAATAAATAAGCGCTCACTCCAATGAGTGCAGCCTCATGAATATATTGTCAACCATTATATGTATCATACTTATAATAACACGTATTGGTGCTTGCAAGAAAGCCTCGTTTACCATGTGAAAACTTTATATCTGTATCAGTATATTCAGCACGCTAGCCGAACGGGGTGAGTTATATTTCAAACCCCCCCACGAACGTAGCGAAGACCTCTCCCGGTCTTTAGAGCGCCGTGTATAGCTGTAGATATACAAGTGCACGAGAGTTTCACGCGACCCACACCGCTTTACACTCGACGCCCGATCTTTATAGCTCCTCGACTGTCTCCCAAAAGCGATAAAACGTCCTGAAAGAGATTCACGGTACCGCCCATGAGAGACTCTCTCTATCCTCCATAACGGAGGCCTCACTACGTATTACGCT
Source organism: Ischnus inquisitorius (assembly GCA_963924025.1). Lineage (NCBI taxonomy): Eukaryota > Metazoa > Arthropoda > Insecta > Hymenoptera > Ichneumonidae > Ischnus > Ischnus inquisitorius. Next base: position 9,054,911 of record OZ001248.1, on the reverse strand, counting down.
TAACCGTAATCCAACAAACTCCGAAGGAAAGAGAACGAAGAATCCCGAAGGATAAATCGTTATCCTCGAGGAGGATTAATCTAAAATCACGTCCACCCACGTCCACCGAAATATACCAACCCTCTTCCCCCATGGCGTCTTAAATTTCCCATATATTTCCCGAGCTACCCTTGAAGAAGGCATACAAACAAAGAGACGAACAGGTAAGCTGCAAGCACACAGTTCAAACGAACAAAGTGTAGTCCCTTCCCGCGTCCCCCGTAATAGTTGAAAGAAAAATATATTACAACAAAGTGAATCCTTGTGGCTGCATTCACGCGTTTACGCAAATTCGCTTTGAATTCCACGTGCCGGGCTACGGCACCGAACAGATGAAAGGGTTGTAAAAGAATTTTCTGAAAGACGAGCTGCGTTGCCATTGGTACATAACACGAGAGGGTAGTTGCGTGCGAGAGTCGCGAAAAAAAGCGTGCACAAAGCGGGCAAGGAACTTGACGAGTATGCGAGGAAAGGGTCTGCGAAGCGTGGGAAGGCTGACGGAGAGAAAAAAGGGAAAAAGAGCGTGGTTAAATGTGCATTGCGATAGAGAAACACAACCACGCACGAAAATCAGCGTCGAGATTCAACGAGCCGTGAAATGAATCGTGGGTATTGTTCGCGGTAGAGCAAACCCAGAACGAAGAGACAGAGGAGTTGCAGCTGAAGCACATGGTTAAAATGCCTGAGTTACATATGGAAGATCGGTAGGGCGCAAGGACGCTATGCATGAATATGTGCATCAACAGCGCGCTCAGCTTGCGTCGTGCACAGAGAGGGAGGCCAATGTGCAAGCGCCGCATACTTAACCCCCGAGTTGCGATGATCAATTGACCGTTAAATGCATCGACGGCGAGATTGCGAAGGGAATATTGTCATGGTTAATACACTCCATACACGTACACGCCAACTTCGATTTACTGTCGGCCACCGCTAGTCGGGATCTCTACGGACGAGTGAACGCGACTAATTTCAATGTGGAAAAAAACAGATCTGACGGAACCAAATCGACGAACGCATCCGCGTAAAGATCGAGAGATACCGATAGACGTCGAAGACAAAAGAAATAACTTGTTTTCCCAAGAACAAAAGATTATTTCATCGCACATCGTGCACGTGAATGCTTTTGGCTTAGCGAGCGAACGAGTGTGCACACTCGAGAGGATAATTGTGCTTTGTATTTTCCAATTGACCGTGAAATTTGATGCGGCTTTCAGAGATATTAATTATGCGTTAGTTGGGCGATGCGGCGCGTTTGCCCCGTTGCACTAATTAATTACACCGAACTTCTATTCCGATGGACAGAAATCCACGATGGCTAGACGCTCTTCACGGTTATTTTAGTTGGCAATGCTCGTATAACTGTATTTTGTGCCAGGTACAATGTCTTGGTTGTGTGAATGATTTCATTTCAACCGTACGTCAGTTCACTTTAGAGTTACGCGGGAATTGATGATCTACGCTCACTCAAACTTGTCGCGGGGAGATAAAAGCTTACGCATGATAGACATCACGGTCTAGTTTCATCCAGGAGATAGCCCACGCGAACGAGTCGTAATAGTCGAACACGCAAGTCATAAACGTCCGGAGAGCTGCGGACGGTCTCGAAAAAGAGACGCGGGCCAAGAAATTCAAAGTTTGTGACACGTCTCGGAACCTCGGAGCTCAGTTGTCTAAAATAAGAAAGCGAGGCGCAGGCAAAACTCGATGATAGCGACTTGTTCTATTTTATGCGATACTTCGAATTATGGGGATTGTTCAAATTCGAATGCGTTCGTGGCGTTACAATCTTGTTTGGACAATGCATTTATTTTATCTCAAGAATAAACTCAATAGAAACGACTAGACATCTAAAAGATGTCTATAAAAGTATTAGTGATTAAAATTGAAGTATTGTTACGTCGCAAATCGTGAATTTCCTCGAGGAACCGGTCTCATCTCGGTCAATGAACTTAATCAGTTTGTGCAATTTTCGAAGCGGCTACGATTCACGAGTGTCTCGTTTTGATATTGATTGACGCTAACCTTTCGGAAAATAACTCAGGAAAAGGCTAGAACTCATTCGTGAAAAAAAAAACAAAATCATCAAATCATCCCCATTCTCATAAGTTGATAAAGCACGAACAACGATCCCGGATAAAATATGTAGCGATGAATTTAATGAAAACGACGGCAGAAACCACACCGAGTCGAAGGACCGGGCTCCGTACATTGCCTTTGACCAATACAAAAAAATTATTAAACGGTTTTCGACTATCGCTTCTTCGACGATGATTCCCATGCAGCTCGATCTTCATCTCCTTTGTTTCTGCTTGGTAAATTCCAACTGGAATTGCAGATTACAAACGTTCGGAGAAATTTCTACATGTTATTTCTATCAGCAAGTTTCTATGTGTCTGTCTGTATTTGCGAGTCATTTGTAACAACAAATTTCGCGCAAAAATTATGTAATGAGACCGACACCATAGCGAAACAGCGACTACCCGTAGGCAGACAGTTTGAAGTTCTTTTCTACCCAAGCGAAATATTAGCGCGAGTGAATTGATCGAGAAAGAGATTGCGAATAAGTTTTTTCGTGGTAGGCTACGATTTAAAACTACAGGGCTTGTGGTGATATTAGGAGATAAGATTTTGCGAGTGGAGTATCAAGCCGGATCCAAGTTCAATTTGGCAAGCTGCGTTGAAAGACGTGGAAAAGAGAAACGATGAGAGACGAGAGAACGACAGTTCAACAGCAGGCCGGAATATACAGAAGAATTCCCGTATAGACGTCATAAAATTGATATTTGTCCTGGCATCGTTCCAGAGTTGAAATAGCGAGCCAGAAGCAGCAAGCAGGCTACCTCGAGGGTTCTTCACAGTCGGTACGCAATTATCGTTTCCCACGGATATACTTTCTTCTTCTTCTTCTTCGTATTTTATCTCTTCGCTTCTCGATCTCTCTCGATCTCTTTCACTAAGCTTTGGAATTCAACGTCGACGTCCAACCCGAGGCGTCGAGCAAGATCTTCGAGTCTGTCTGCGCGTTCTATAGATAATAGTATTATATCGCAAATCGCAGATATTAATAAAAATGATGCTCTCCAGAATTGTGTATTCAAAGCTATCTTCAATCATTCTGCAAAGTCTCAACGTAAGTGGTCCACAATTCAATTTATCCGATCGACAAGACGATAACAAAAAAAAAAGAGGATGTGTTTGTTAAGGCGAGAAGGATCGACGGTAGTCATATATTGACTCGGTGCAAGTTACCGGGCCTCAAAGATCTGCTTGCAAACCGCGGCATTAACCAATGTTTACAATCACTTTACCCTCTGGCACTCCCGGGGCCTCCAGACCGCGCCCACCAAGTGTATATAATCGGCGCTCCTATATGCGTGTGCGCGACGAAGGGAGAATCGCAACCCTCAAAAATACCATAAAATCGCAATTCCCTTCAGTGTCCTCGGATCATAGGGGAGGGCTTACTCCTTCGTCGTGACGAGATCCTTGCCACAAATACACACGGCCGTTTTACCCACACAGTTTAATAAGCCGCACGTACCAAAACGCTTACAGCCACCCTCGCGATGGGATCAGCTATTTCGCCCATATCGAAATGCTTTCGTCAATTCAGCCTGACTGCATCCAGCTTCTCGGCATTCTTGCCATCAGAAACATTTCAGACATTACTCTAAATCATTTTTGAAAAAATGCTTGTACGTTTTCGTTTTCATTTTCTCAAATCAAGTAATGACCATCATCAATTTGTACTGGAAAATCATTCAAAAATCTACGTAGAGTTAAATCTGATAAATCGAACTTCGTATAAAGTAGACTGACAATTTTTCCAATCTTTGCAATGTACAGGCGCAAAGAAAACCCCCAAATATGAACATTTTCATATAGCTTTTAGATCAATTTCCTGAATCTACAAAGCTTCCACTAGGAAAATACCACAAATTACAAAAGATGCTTTCTCAAATTAGAATCTTTGTGATTAAAGAAAATGAACGACGAAGCAATGGAAAAATTTGAAATATCGACTTTTATTATCTTCACAAAACCCGCAAATGTTATTCATGATATTTCTCCTCCGTTGCGGGAGCGCGCTGGTCGGGGATTTTTAAACATGTTTCGCAACACGGATAGAGCGCAGCATCGTCAGTATGCATTACTATTCACGTTACGTGAGCAAGAATGAAAATCGGATGGTACTGAATAAATGGAAACTGTCGCGGCACGCGAATAAAACAAGTGTCTAAGGTATTTTCCCCAACTGGCAAGCGTACACGTGAGTATACACACATAGACAACGTCACATCGTAGATCCGGTGAATGCGACGAATTCTGCAACTCGCTATTGCTACTGTATTTTCCTTATTCTCATCCCTCTTCGCCCTCCGCCCTGCATTCGCGTCTATTCCTATATCCCCTCTCGCCATCCACCATTTCTGTCATTCGTTCGCTCTCGGCGCCTGGACGAACCTCTGCACCAGCACGCGGACGCGTCTGCCAATATATTTTCTCTCTACGGTATTCCTTCGCCTCTCTTCGCTCCCCCCGCGGGCGCAACCGTGCGTTAGCTCGCGGGGAAAGCTCTCTGAGCTCTTGTGCGCTGATAAGGGGGGGAGGGGGGAAGGGGGGTGTGCAGCAGCAGCCCTTCGAGAATCCACGGGCACTGACAACGATGCGCGCCTCCGTCTCGCGCAACGCGGGCAACCGGCGACGGCGCTACGGCTCTTTTCCACTCGCGTACAAATCAGTCTCGTACGAGCCATCGTCGAGTGTGCATCGTGGATATCGTTGAAGTAGAAGCTCCTCGTGAAACCCGCGACACGAATGTGATTAATCGAAGTTTGAAGTCGAAGCGGTTTTTTTTATTTTCTTTTTTCCGTACCCAGCGCGAGGGGATTCGAGGAACTCAGTAATTGTCCTAATTGAACCCCGATTGACTTGTTTTTCAAAGTTTTAATTGAGTTTAATTGTTTTTGTTCGATCAAGTATTCCGATTTTGTTTGTGGAACTGAAGATTTTTTTGTGAGTGAGAAAAATACATCGAAACTCCGATAGGCAATTGCACCGAAGTAGAGTTGCAAAATATATTTTCCATCTATACTGGAACCGATGGAGGATGACGTTCGATGGAGAAGGTCAGTCACACTTCGATATCTCGAGATAAAAACCGGGGCGAAATAGTCACAGGGTAGGAAATACACATGGTGCATCAATGACAGAAATTTGTTGAAAAATTTTCATTCATTTGGAATGAATTGAAATTCACAAAGATCGATATTACATTTGAAAAACGATTCTAAAAAAATTATATACAAATTTGAAACATTGAATGCAATACATCTTTTTTCGAGATCTTTTTTCAACCTTTTTCGATTATTTCTTTTTCTGTGTGCTGGTTTCGCTCCGCTTTCCTCTATTAATTAAAAGTAGCATATGCTTTCCTGGATCCGTAGTTTTGTAATGTTCTCTATTTATTTTAAAAAAGATGCTTTTAGTCGAATGAGATCTGAGGAGTCGGAGAGTCGGTATCGCAGTGCAGAGAAATCAATCTTACTGTACATAGAGAAGAGAGAGAGAGGTACACACACGTGAGCTCACTCAGCGACGATTGCTCAAAGTCAACATACTTTTGGAGAGTCTTAGGAAATTCTAACGGCAAACATAGAACTTGCTCGGTTCGCAAACTAACGAAATGAATCCTGCATTTTCCGATGAACCAAGCGAATAGAAATATTCGGTATGGAATAGTTTAAAGTCGTTCCAGCGGTACAATCCGAGTAAGTGTGGGATTTAGAAAAAATTGCGAACGGTCTAGTTGCTTGGTTAAGAAAACTATTGAACAGGGTTTTTTCACCGATTTGTCAATAACTATTTATGGAATTATTATTAGGCAAAATCAATCCTTCAAACACCTTCCACGTTCCTTTATTTCTTCAGATTTTTATCCCATTGGGAAACGTTGCGAATTCCCTCCGAATCTCACATTTCTGCGGATTGTATCGCTCGGACTACCCTAAACTCATTGCTGAACTCGATTCAGCGAAGGAACGACTCTCTTCGTTTCTCGTCTAGCCGAAACACAACACCTGCTTCTCAAAGGGGCTTCCGTGTCCGTAACTCGACACTGTGCGAGCAAACTATGCATCGAGCGTTGTAAAAACGGAACGGCGTATCAGTCGTTTTACACACTTTAAATGACTTCGTATCTCTTTTGTTTCGCGAGGCACTCCACAAAGGGAACCGAGAGACTTACACCTTGCAAAACGAATTGATACGGCTCTCCCCGTTTGCTATTGATTGAAAAATACTTGCACAACGTCACACGTGCAAATAGCACGAGTGCCGATAGCGAGACATGGCAAAAAAAATTCCAAATCAAATATTTGATTGAAACACGCGACGATCCCTCTGTGTCTACCCGCTTCTCGGTGCGCGCCTCTGTCTCCATAGTTTCTCGCAATCCTAAATACACAGAGACGCAGCAAAGCGAAGCCGGTAGCGAAGCTAATGATCCGCGTTAACGATGTTCTCTCTCTCGGCGCGGTTGTTCGCCGCCGTGCCTCGTGGACCTTGCAGCCGTTTCCCAAGGGTCGAGGTGAAAAAGGGACGAGCGAACAAGAGAGAGCAGCGAACAAGCGCAAAATTGTTGTTGCATTGAGAGCTCATCCCTCATGCGGGATTTCGAGGGGCTTAATCTCCGCACAGGAAAAAAAAGTTGGGTTTCTCGCATACGCCCAGACCATAATACATCATACATTTTCGAGCTGTGTATCGAAATTCTCGACTTTAACTCCGCACAGAATATTTTCGGTAAAAACTTTGTTATTTTTCGGCATAAAGTTCGACGTTTTGCCTATATTTCTAATATATGATAATAATGGAATATACATATGATTTGTAAAAAAAACAATAATAATAATGATATATTTAAATATCTATGAAACACCAAGAGACGTCAAGTACTACCCGTGCATTTATTCTAATAATTATTATCGCGGCTCCAAGACAAATTCTAGATATGATTTACTTTCTACGCGTGCGATCGTAATTATAAAACGCTTATAATTTACAATGCCGCGCAGTAGCGAAGCACGAGTAATATTAACGTCGAAGAATTTATTTCCAAGCAATGAGGGAGTTAGAGAAGAGACTTGTGTCGCTCGACTACGGATACTCTGGAAGGGTTGAGCGAGGAGTTTGTGGTACCGGGCGAAAGCGAAACGAGGGGGTGGGAAAGGGGGTTGAATCGAGCGTATACGTCTGTACACTCATACACAGCGGTCCGTGATAGTAGCAGTGAGCACTACTACGACAACTCAGCGAGCAGTTTAATCGCAAGCACGAGGGCGAGGGTGAGGATCGGTAAGCTGGAAGAGAGGGTCGTCGTTCTCGCGTAGCCCGCGCCGGAACTTGCAGGCTACCCGGCGTACCATCACACCAGCAGTAACAGCAGAGTTATAGGCCCGCAGTCCTCGTCCGCACCGGAAACGGTGCACGGACACCCTTTACCATTCTTTCGTATCCGTTCAACCCTTCCTCCCTCTCTCTCGCCCTCTGCTCTCATGTGACTGTTGAATCCAATGTGAATAGAATTTTCGCCGGCTTTCTCGTTTACACTCGCACTTTTGTCTATCGCGCAAAATGTTCGCATTCCCGAGTCACAAGACTGCTTTTATTTTTGTAACAATAAAAAATATACATATCACTCGCTCGACACAAAGAGCTCGAAAGACTGCAACATGCGTACGTTCGGTTTGATTTTTTTTTTCTTTTTTCGTATAATCGAACCATTGCGAGATATACGTGTCACGATACTACGTTTTTTTTCTTTTGCAACGAGCGGAGGGTCCTTCCTGTCGATCCTTACCCGCGCGCAAGCCGAGGCTAAAGGGTTAATAAAAGGCCAACGAAAAATACGTGGTGTTGCGCAACGGGGGAAATCTTGTTTACGCTGCACGATTCCCAGCGATGAGGAAGCAAGTGCGCCGGGGGTTCGAGCTCTCCGGGGCTGACGACTTCGACCCGGCGACATCGAGGGGTAGCGAACTAAACCCTCCCCCCTCACGACTTAACTAGCCTTTTAAAAGCCAAATAATGCACGTCGCTCCTAGCTCAACGAAAATAAATGAGCGAGCCGAAAAACGAGAAATCTTGAAAAGTTATTCAGGTGAATCGGATATTTCCATTTGAAAGCCTGGAATATGCGACTAATCGATTGCAATGGCGCTCGGTTCAATTTTTTTTAGATTCGTTTCGGCACGAATTAAATTTATTTTTTGAAGAATATTCTATTGTCTTGAGTAATATATAACATTGCAGTATAGTGTAAAATAATAATTCGTAATTCATAAATACTTCATCACTTCTACTAAGAATTTTTAATAATAATATATTCTAGTAATTACTATTATAATACCGAGGATATCAAGGAAAAAATGATAAATGTATTTCTTCAATTTTCATTGAAACCGACGATAATATTGTTGCACAAACAATATTTCTCGAAACGGCGTTACACAGCAAGATAAATTTTCGTGAAACTGATTCTGACAATTTAATCCCAACATTCAATTCGTTTTACCGCCGATATTGTATTGTCTCGACTAGGATCTAATTTCGCAATTACGTTGCTCGTCTCTTTCTCTCTCTCTCTCTCTCGAGAAAAGACAATTTCACCCGAGACCACTATCTATATCGTCGCGTCGTTCTCGAGATTAATCGTGACGATATAGCGCGAGCATTCCGCGGTCTTTGTATCAATGAATTCCCTCGTAATAACTGACTGTCGAGTACCATGAGCAAGACAAAGTGCTAGGATCTTCCGGAAAAGTTTTATATAGCACTCACGGATATTTCTGTCGTTCCGTTCTATAAGTGTAACACGCTTACACGTCGGAACGATTGTCTCGAGGAGGGTCGAAGGCCATTGGCATTGGACAGTGCGCGGTTTTGGAGGGTGATTCCTCTCAGTCTCGATCGATTTCTCTACGATGTCATAAAGAATCGCGACGGTAGCCGGAACACCCCTCGCGGATGCCCATGTGTTCGTGAAATTGGGACAACGTTTACTCATCCCTGCGCGCATGTGAGCCACAGTGTTTTCGTCTTACACACACGACCACATTTGCACGAAGTTATATATTATTGTCGTGTACGAGGTTGAAATCTTACGCGAGCAAAAGGGGAGAGATCGAGAGCTCTCGGAGAGCTCAACCTCTGTATTCTCGTTTACCCCCGGCACAATCGTTTACACGCTCTCTCTGCCGTTGTGGAGAAAAGTAGAGTCGAAAGGCCGACGACCCCTCATGCAGTTCACCGGGGTAAGAGCAATCTATATAGTAAAAAAAAAAAAGGCCATTTCTCAGCCTCAGAACAGTCGATTATTCCAGTTAATATCACGCGAATAAATAAATCGCGATGCTCGCCGATAAGACGGCAGAGGGACAGAGGTTGAACGAGCACAAAGAGAGCGAATAGATAGAGAAAAAAAGAGGAAGACGACCGGGAACGCCGGTTAGCAAGGTAACGGAAGAGAATGCGAGAACACAGAGAAAAATCGAGGAGAGAGTGCAATCACGCAAAGTAGATGTCGCGCGTTCGAGACTCGCCAGGCGGCAAGGTTGCGTTTATGAGTAGTATGAGTGCAAAAGGGGTGTTGCCAGCCGAAGGGGGTTTTGTTGCACGTGAGAGGGTTGTATCGGAGATCGTTCGAGCGACGCTGCGCATCGTCGGATCGCGGGGCAACGATCGAGTCTGGTGTTGTCTACTCTTGCCCGAGAGTGGAATGGGTAACACCGATCTGATATCTATGCATATGCCCCGCGCCGGCGTTGGCCACACGATGGGATCTGTAAACTTGGCTCTGCACGAGATTGCCGAGCGAAAGAGAGGGTTTGCAGGGAGGGAGGTGAGAGTATCCAAAGGAGGCACTTGGAAGTTTCCACAGCAAGCTCATCGTCACCCTTTCACCTCCGTCGCTATCCAGACTTTCGATCCAACAATAATAAATTAGTCGAACGGAACGTACATATACAATGTACTATATGTATACGGGATAAGAGGCACAGGATAGACAGGACATCAACTTCCGCAACGCCCCAGAGGCTCCGAGCTCGTTGCAACGCGTAATACAAATTTAATATGATTTCCATTTACTCCTCGTAGCTCATGATATCGTTATAGGAACTCGCTAATATTCACGCCAACACTCGTGATCCAACGATATTGCGTTGTGCCGAGAAACAAAAATACAAAAAATTCAAATCTTTCGACGGACATAAAAAGCTCGCAACAAGATTGATACGAGTTCGGAGAAACACGGCTCAAGAAGCTTCTAGGTAATCGATAAGACATATTCGCACATATCGATAAAAATTGATTCATTATACATTTCTGTTCCATTGAAGGGTGTTTTAATTATTTCAAAATCGTATTACTATCGAAATCGACAGTATTACATCAAAGACGGTGAGGGAAATAAACCGATACTGCAAAGCAAGGACGGAAAGGGCTTGGCGAAAGTCGATAAATTAAGGGCGCAGTAGTCGTCGAGTTCGAGCGACAACCTTGCACTTTTTCTTCTTCTTTTTTACATCGTTTGCCCGTTTTCTCCCTTCTGGCCCGGATTTCTCGGCTTGCAAACCGGCTTGCCAGAGAATTAACGAGAAATTTTTTCCGAAAGAAGAGTGAGAAATCTCTCACTCTTCTACCCCCTCGTTTGAGAGTGATTTACCTCTCGAAGGTCCCGAAGGTAGGTACGCTTGGCTCGGCTACACGGTAATACTATTCGGTTATATCGTCACATTTGCTGAAACAAGACTGAGCGACTACTCAGCGTCTGCCCCGGTGAGAGCCGAGAAGTAATGCGTGACCAAGAAGGGAAGGGTGCGGGAATTTCTCGCAAGGCAATGGTACGCGGTAATTCTCGTGTTTCGCACTTTATCGGGGTGTGCCTTAGCTGCTCCCTTGTGCTCTATGACGACGAAGTCTACACTACGGCCGAAGAGCTGAACGCGGCGAGGGTAGAAAATAGAAGAACATTCTAGCGTCCCTTTGCATCGTCATGAACGTGCTCACGCGCCTTTGTATGGACTACAAACACGGCCGATGGCTATACAGTTCAACCTCAATTTTGTAGAATTGGAGAGAAAAAAATCAGCATGCCTACATAAAATTTAAAAAATCTCACGCTAATGAAGATTTCGATTACGAATCTGTTCTAAAATTTGATTCATTTCAATGATTTTTTCAAAATATTTATTACAAAGAATTCAAAGTATTTTTTTATATTTGTATATTATTGGTATGATAAACACGCAATTTCAACCTCTTTTTACGTGCTGCGGCTCTGTGCAGAGCGTAAAAACTCGGTACCCGATTAAATCGCCTCGAGTTGATCGAGGTTTTACTGTACGCCTTCGACACGTATTCATATATGTATATTTCTCTGGCAAACACGGTTCCGTAAGATCATTACAGTTACCAAGCCGCGGAATAAGCAATGACTTGCAGGCGGCCAATGACTGTGCAACGGCGCACACAGACGCGGAAAAAACGTTCCAGTCGAAGAGGGGGTTGATGAGAGACACAACCCTTTGCTTCTCCTGTCTGACTACTCGTTTCCTCGTTTCTATATCTCGCTATTTCGCTTCCTCGGCAGTTTTTCCTCTCAGCCTGTTACACTGTTTCGCTCTTAGACAATGCTTCTCTCCCGAGTTATTTTTTTTTTTTCTTCTGTTTTCTCACACGTTCGTCTCTTTGTATTATCGTCTTTCTACGCGCGTATCCCACCACTGCTGTAAACTCTCTATACTCCAGGTATGTAACCGAGCTGTCGCGATTTAGTAGCCCCTACTTTCTTCTCCGCAATTCCTTTATTACCTCCCGCCGCTTATTGTCTTCGCAGCTACCGAATATACATCCAAATCCTCGTGCTTGTCTCGAAGCTCCGCGAAGAACCGAGGAAGCAGAAACAGCAGAGAGAATCCGCCAAGAAAAGCGCAACCCTCGACGAGCGGATATTCTCTCGTATAAGATCATTCGCAGTTTATTTATTTTTATTTAAAAAAAACATAAAATTCGTCGCCCGTAGAGACAGTAGACTCGGGAAATTAGCGTGACTTCCGGCCGTCCGCGTCCTCTCTCCGCCCAAAGCTTTTTCCCGACACGATAAAACCGAGAAATCTTTCTTGTCTCCGCGTCCGCGTGGAATATCTTCGCGAGACACGGCTCGTCTGTCGGAGACAGCATCACTCTCCGACAACGTGAAATATCTCGCGGGGTGAATAATATTTTTTAATATTCATTACAGACCCCGCCGGATTTCTTTCACTCGAGCGACACTATCACTGAGAGCATATATTTCTTTTTGATACGTGTATTTTCGACATTTGCGCACGCGAAATATTCAATAATTGCGCTATATAGACACATGCATCTCTCGCGTGAAAATTTCAGTGTATATTAATATTTAACGATAATTATTCATCATCACGATTTATAGCCGGTACGCGCGACCGCCCGAATGTCGAAAAGAAAATTAATGAGATTACAAGACTTGCATATACATACATATATATTGCATGTATACCGCGATATACGTATAGAGCGCAGGTTTCGAGAGCGGTAATACAAAGTTTTCGCAACTCACGTCGCCGCACCCGACTATAACCCGCAGTGTCGTCGAGACTGTCCCGAAGTTAAGCCCACCGGCCCCTGTAGTTTGCGATATATCGTATATATACACGGCAGCCATTATGTAATTATATCCATTATATCTCGCGCGCGCGTGAGAGGCATCCGGTGTGTCTCCTTCTCTATCTCTTTCGCCGCCCTCCCCCCTTCAGTCCGGTGACGTTAATAGGCCCAATATAATAATCGTAAGCGATTAATAAACGATTCGCCGAGAGAGCGCTGTAAACAGCGGCTCTATAATAACGTACAACGCCTTCTGCAGGGCTCGCATAACTGTAACGCCCGGGGGAGCGACGCGACACCAAACTATCGCAATTAGTTTAATTACTTGAGTCGCCTCGCATTCGCGATCTGGAACACCTCGTCTCCGTGAAATGTTCTCTATAGTATAATTTCTTCCGAGAAAAAAATATACGCATGAAAAAAAAAATGATATCAAAACGAATAATAATTACTTGATGATAATAATTGATCAATACGCATAAATGAATAATATAATACGTATTATATTATTACAATACAACAATATTGTATATGAATATTAATTTCTATAATTCATTCATGAATAATTAATCCTTCGCTGAAATTATGCGAATAATGGATGTATGTTACATGTTATTGATATTCACTTTGAATATTTCAATATCCATTCATGTTTTACCGTGTACAATAACGCATTAGTCGTAACGTGTCGTTCGTTTTTGGAAAGTCGAAGCGATATTGTTAATGCACCGAAAATTCGAAGATTCCCTAAGCCGAGGTCTCCCCCTATGCATAGCGACAGTCTAACGCTTCTCGCGCATTAAATGATTAAAAAGATACTTCCCCCGTACCGTGTTGCGTGCGATTCCCCGTGCGACGCGAGCCGAGGATTCAACCGCGTTTATGGCCCGAAGGCAGAGGCAAAATCGTCTGATAGTCGTTCTCGACTTTCTCGTCCCGCCGGGCCTTGCGCTTTGCTCGCCGCAATACCCGAATTAGCTCGGCCTCGGGACGAGGGTTGCTGCCGTTGCCGCTGCGTCAACGAATATTTTAAGGGTGTGCCATGCACGAAGTTCCCCCTATCAATGATTAATTTTCTATTCTCGGTTGGGTCGATTACAAAAATAAATATGAAGAGAGAAAAAAGAAAAGAAACGATTTTTCAATAAATGAAAGAAACGGCATATCTTTCTGATAGCGATAGCAAGTACGATACGCATAGGCCCATCGGGACTCGTTGTAATTAGAATAAAAGAAAACCAGTATCGCCCGAGATACATCGAAAAAAGTATTCGTCACAAGAGACTTTGGAACGGTGCTGCGCGTTTTTTTATTTTTTCAAAAGTCGACGAGAAAAATCCCTCGAAGTCATTGTCGCAGGACGTCTGTGCCCGTAGCGATAGACCCGTAGAAACAGGTTCTCTCTGTTTTCTTGTTCCCGGTGAATACGGAAAAAAATAAATAAACGCGTTCCCGGACTAGTCTAGCGCGACCTGTGCAGCCTCCCCGATGCATCAGCGATGCACAATGCGAGTAAACGAGGGACAGGGGCGACGGGGGAAGGTGAGGCTGAAATAGCTACTGTTAGAATCCCATCGCGCAGTATTATTGTCAACAGACGAGACACACATGCACGCGCATAACGGGGCGAGAGGGACGGGTTACTATGAATGAAAAGAAAATACGGCTGCGGGGTTATCTGCAGGTGCACATGTGTCGTGGTTGCTGGTCGCGCAGTTCGCATACTACGGCACGTGAAATAGGCCGGGTTAGGTGCAGCCGGGCACACGAACGTTTCGTTTTTCCATTGACGGCGACACAGGAATCGAAAGGCCGAAATTGCTTTATTCGATTCGACGAATAAATTGTATGTCTCGTTCCCTGTTATACTAGGTCTAGTCGCATATGTATGATTACATAAATATATATGTATACACAGTATTCACGCGGAATACTTTTTTTTCCCTCGTGGATTTTGTAACTTTTGGACACGAGCCAAGCGCCACTGCACCGTTAGGCAGCGCAGTGAGTACAAGCACCGTAGGCGATTCTTTCACAACTTATATTCTCGACACACACGAAAAATCTTATTTCCCCGGCGTCGCTGAAAATACGCTCGAGTATCGATATATCTGTGTTTCGCGTCTTTGTACGGGAAGCCGGCGCGGGTCACGCGGGGTCGCGAGACGAACGAAATCGGAGGAGTAAGAATTACGTGCTTTCTCGCTTCGTCACGTCGTGTATGCATTGGCCACACTCCAACTCTCGAATGGCTGATGTCATATTTTCCGTGACTTTTTCTCGTTTTTGTTTATATATATCGGCCCGGCGAAGACCACGGACATTTACTTTTCGTTCTCGCGAGACAATTTTTTTTTGTCACGAAAAAAAATATTCTCGAGAATAATGACGATAAAATTAGATCGGCTTGCGAAGCACGAAAGAATATTCGCTCGAACATCGTATATGTTTTTCAACGTACCATTTCGATGTATGTGCGATGATCTCAATGAACGATAACGGCATTCCCCGATGCCCCGAATGTCACCAGCAACCCGATGAATAATATCGCGCTGAATTGTTTGCGATCCAACGGCCCGCCATTGTCGTCCGCCATATTGTTATTCCGCGTCGTCGAAACCGCGTGTTCCCCGTCGAAAGGATTCGCGCGACACTTTGACAATAGCACGATTCGATGTTACTTGTATACTTCAACCGACAGCATGACACGAGAGTAAACGTATTTTCACTACCGATGAAATAATCGCGATGTATTTCCGGGCGTAAATTCGCCACAAAGACGCGGGGGCCCCGCACCGGTGCCGGCGTGCCCCTAGCGCGCCAGGCTGACTGGCGAGTACTTCCCACAATCCTCCGCGCGCCCGCGTAGAGGCGCCTCGTCCTCCGGGCCCGTAAGCTAAGCAGTATTATCGCGGCAGGCGCCACGGGCTGCGTTGTTCCTTCGATCGCACGAGGATTCGTGAATCGAACGTATTTTGTACGAACAATTCGCATAACTCTGCAGTATTATTGTTAGTCCTTGCATCCGCGCCGTGCGGTCAAACATCAATCGGTTCCGTTTAACGTTTATTTTCGTTCGCGAGTTAATTCGGGATCGAGCGCGTCCCACATTTGCAACAACACCGGCTATTTCTTTGTAACAGCGAGAAGTCTGATTTTGTAGCGCCTCGATCCGCGCTCGAAACTTTACGACACACGTCATTTGCTGTACGGGTTGGGTCGTCGAAGAAAAGCCGTTAAGCCGGTGAGCTTGTTCTTTCGTAACTTACAACTTGTTAACTCTCGCGAGTTCGCCTGTTTCTTTTTTCGACAATATTTACACGTTTAACCTTAATACGCGGGAAATAAATCTTATCGAGAGATTTTCTCAGCGAGCCGTTATACTCGAATTGTACGACGAAAATTTCTTTTTTCATCGGTATTGTGTTTTTTTCTGTTTGTTGAGGGCTCGTTGACAAGAATAATAGCGTCATCTGTACGAAACAATCTCCTTTGCACTCTGTTTCTCGAGCGAAATCGTTCCCGCCGGAGTTTTCGCCTCGAGATAACGAGAGATTTTGAGAGGCGTAGCAATAAATATTTAACCCGCGTACTCGGCGCAGCGTATGCCCCGAGGCAGTCGCCGGAAACCCGAGGAAAGTGGAGGAACCCACAGGGTCTCTTCGGTCTCTGCGTGCGGAACTCTCATTCTCTTCATCCGGCCCGGGGTGCGCGCCGGTACTCTGTATACCTATCTCCACCTATACCCATCCGAACGAAAAAAAAAACGCGGCGACGCTCTCTCTCCCCCAGTGATAAATCGACGTTTTCACGAGCGTCGAAGCAGTTCGAGCCACACAACGAGAGCGCGGGGCAAGCGAGAAGAGTTTTTGATAAACGAGTGTGGTCGAGGGAGTCCCCGTCAACGACACAAAGAATACAGCGAGCTCCCCTCTTCTTCTTCTTCTCTTTTTTTTTCGCTGATCCCTCTCGAAGATGACCGAGTTCTGGATTCTTTTCACGCGAGAATTGAACGATCATTCTCGGGAGAAAAATTTAATGAAAATGAGAAAATATTCGAACCACAAAAAAAGCGATGCTTCTTAAACGTTCTGTAGGATTTTTTCCGAACTCTGTCTGTCTGGATTTTTTTTCTCGCATCCTTTCGAGATTTATAAAATCCTATAAACGGATGCGTAGGGCGTTGAGATACTTCGGTAGGACGACCTTTAGAGCGACTGTATCGTAATTGCCTTTCGTACCGTGCTTTCCGTTTTTTTTTTCATCCCACTCGATAATACCGCGAGAGATTCTGTCGCTGACGCTGCCGAGCTGCGTTGTGTACGTCATTGTTCGAACGTGAATATTCTGTACGTACCCGAATTTATAGTAGAATAAAAAAAAAGAGGAGAAAAACGAGAACGTCGATGGCGCGTCGATTAAAAATTAGATCGCACGTGCGTCGAGCGAAGAAGAATAATTGACGGGTAGAATTGTTCACAGAGGATATTCGAATTTTTCGCTTGCATCGCGCTGAGAGCCATACACCGTCCGAGCGCGCCTCCGGTATGACAATAAAACGTAATAAAACGTGAGATAACGTCGTTAACGGTGGGTATGCGTTATACGTATATAGTAAAAAACGGTAGTCCCGGAAGGGTTCCCACTCCCGTTCGATTCCCGTAGGCCGATACGGGACTCTCGTGGTTCCCTCGCTCCCGCGTCCGCCTGTAGAGACCGTAAAAATCGATGTAAAATAAAAAAAAAATTTCCAAACCGGCCAGCTACACCGTTGCACAAAAGGCACTCCGAGGAAATTGGATTCCGACCGAGCGCATTAGTGCAACCCTCTATCTTTCATATACTTTTTTTTCTTCTGGCAGTCACGGCAGATCAAGATTTCAGAATGAAAAATTCAAGGAACGCATGACTATAAGAAGGTTGGAGGGGTCAAAATGGACACGTTGAAACAGAGATATAAAAAAGAAAATAGATAGATACCTTGAGAAAAATAGAATTAGTTAAATAATTTGAGAAAATGAGTAAAATGCAAATTACTATTTTTAAGTCTTTTTTTTTTTCATTTTTAAATAAATTCATTCAAATATTCCTTTTATTATATGCCCAATTTGTCCCGGCAGTTCGTTTTGACCCCTATCTCCCCTTCCTATACGTGTACACATAACAAAACCTCTTTGCCGGAACGATCGTCGAAACTGCTCGTCGAGTCACCCCGGCTTCTAATTCGGCACATCCTCGCGTAAGCTCTACTGCGTCACACCGTAGGAAGCGGCGGAAATAAATAATAAATAAAAGAAAGAAAAAACCGCTTAGCCAAGAGTGCAGTGGCAGCAGATGGGAATAGCGAAGCGAGGCAAAGTTCCTGAGTGAGCGAAACGCGAACCGGAGAGTGCCTCGACCTTGTCGCGAGCCGTATACCACAGCATGAAAGGATAAAAGGAAAAAAAAAAAGAAAAAAAATGAAAGAAAGAGACAAGGAGGGACACGAGAGAAGAATGCTCCTCCGTCGTCTCGACAGGAACTCCCAGAAATGTTTGCTTTTTCACTGTCACTCGTTTTCATCCTCGCAAACCCACTCGCCCACTTTTTTTGTTGATTATTATTCGTCCTCTTCCTCCTCGTTTTTTTTGTTAACCTCTCGACCACGTGTGCGACACGTGCGTGAAGCGCGCGCGAGAGCGCCGAGCTTTGTCGGAGAGATTCTTTTTTCAAGTGCTCGACGCCAGCAACAGCTCGCTCGAGTCCATCACTTGACCGAGATTTCGCAGTTTTGTTTAAAACACACATTGACATAGCTCACCCCCGCAGAAAGTCCTTCAATTAATTTACACGAGAAATACGCTTCAGGTATTCTCGAGTGCAGGAGTTGCATTACCGGGTGGGATATCGCGTATGTAAAATTGGATCGTTAATCCTCGAATGCGGAGCTTCCCATGGGCGAACGACCAAATGGGAGGAACGGGGGATGATACATTTTTATGGACGATTTCACGCCTAGTCTCACTTCGAACCGAGAGACACCGAGAATAGAGTCAAATATTCTGTTCCCTATCGGCTCTAGGCTTGCTTTCCGTGCTCGGCGTATATCTGTGTACAGGTCCCGTGTGTCCCACTTAAACTTTAACCTTTCGACGAGGCGGGGTAATGAGCGCCGATTCTGGCGAGGAACCGAAGGAAAACCCAGATAGAAGTTGCTGAAATCCTCACGTTCCTCGCCTCCCTTTTCCGCGCGTTTCGGATTGACCTCAACTCGTTTCCAGTTATATTTATACCGCGGAAAAGTCCCAAGAGAGCTGATGAACTCATCCAGATAGTACACAACGCCGCTCTATTATTCACTCCGGGCGAAGCTCGAAGATACAGACTACTGAGGAATCAGATAGTAGATTACAAGCCGTTGCACGTGATGAGCACTACGGTGTCTGGGCAACGGCGAACTTCCTCGTAAGACCTTTTCAAAGAGCGCCCCCGCGGGATTGAAACTCGTGGAAAATTGCACCTGGCGTCTCTCCCTTTCGTCTCGCTTTAATCAGCTCCTCTTTATTCGATTTTCATCGTTAGTCGCTGGCGTTGCCCCCATTCCAAAAGCTCGTTCCGTTAACAATGATAATCCGAAAACAAAGTCACCTTCTTCGCGGAACTGCCAAGACGCGAACTTCTTATTGACTCTTGTTTGCTGCCTCGTGGACCGAGATTTGTTTTTGGGGGAAAGAATTCTTGTAGACATCAGTGGAAACGTGTCTGAAATGTTTTGAAAGATCAATAAAAATTTGGAAAAAAATAATCGGATGCCGTAGTAGACAACACGATCATTTTCGCGGATTTGGAAACATATTTGTTTATCCTCCGTCCCGATTATTCGTACCTTCAACTCGACGATTTTGCGATGTAAACTTATTATACAATATACTAGACTATTCGATCGACCACGTCCAATTAGCACTAACGAAGTATCAAACCCGTCCATGCGAAAGCTGATTTTGAACTTGAATTATGCAGTTTCTACCCTTCCGCTGCAAGGCCTCTGCGGACTAGACACAGGGTAACTACCAACCCTTGCGGTACTTTCGAGGGTGAGAGGGAGGAGCCGGTGGAGGCTCGCCCTATCCTTCCGCATCGCCAAACGCGAAGCCACGCGTACACACGAGACTCTCTCTGTAGTTTTCTATCTTCCTTTATCACCCTCGCTCCTCGTGCCCACAAACTTCTCTCGCGTTCTCCCTCGTTTCCACCTCCACCCTCGATTCTCAATCTCCTCCGTTTCACCCTTCCCCGTGTTGTATACGTATATATATATGCTTCACTCTCTCATCGCTCTTACCTGCTGTGGCATTCGCCGCGGCATCAGTGATCGTTCTCAAGAGTCCCCGGTTCGCCCCTTGAATAAAAATTTCCTTCCCCCCATCACGATGCACCCGCTCGAGTAGGGCACTTTTTGCCCTTCTCCGTACCTCCCCCCCTTGAACCCCGCGTTCCCCCCTCGCCGCAGCTCTTTTTTTTCTTCGCTTGCAACTGCAGTTATCAGCCAAGACTGCAGGCGAAATTTTTTTCCTCCCGCCGCGATTCAACGACGCAAGAAAAATAAATTGCCGATACCGTTTTCGCGGCACGGACTCTTTATCGACTATTTCGACAGCCCTCCGACCGCGGACAACTCGCGTATACCGGGGAAACAGATGAAGAAAAAAAAACACGGTTTTTCTCATCTCCGTTCAATCTTCCACGATGTTCGATAATCCGTGGAAAATATTTTCGGGTGTAGAAACTTTCAACGTATTCGCGGAGTTCCGGACTTCCGCGGTATGAAAATTTTGTTCCATTTTAGGGGGATAATTATTACCGCAATTAAATAGGGTCGCAAAGTTGCGGTCAGTCGGACGTATGAACGAATGAGGGGTTGGGGATAAAACGGTGAGAATAACGAATCGAAATATCGAAATTCGAACGCGATTGAACATCGATCGAAACAACCCGTGGATCCGGTGGGATTGCCTGGGGGTTTCGCGCGAGAGCCCGAGACGTTGCCATGACGACCACCATCGCGCCCCCGCCAAGGCTCAGCGGTGCTCAGTTCGAACCCTTTTGCAATGCCCGCGGTAAAACATTTTCCCAACACCGAAACTCGCCACCCCTGCCTGGCTCCATTCTCTCGCCGTGTCGCGGATACGCGAGAGCCGCGAGGGAGACACCGCGTAATCCGCTCGTAAAATAGCCATAAAAGTTTGTATCCGATAAAAAATATATATATATATAGGCGAAACGACGAAGCGAGACGGAGAAAACATTCGAGAAAGTATAATTTCGTATATACAGATATACCTATCGTCGCTGAGTTTTTTGTTTTTTTTTTCTCCGGGGATAAATGCTCGTCGGATAAATCGGGCGATTTTGCTGATAGAATTCGAACGGATTTTCAATTATATCCAAGCCGGCCCTGGTTTAGCGGCGTCTGATCTCAGCCTGACCTTTTCCACTCGAGAGGACGGGAGAGCTGCGGGAGTAAGCCCGTTTGCACAATTGAAAATTTATAAGCCGGCCGTGCGCAACAGCTTTCGCCTCGCGAAACGTGGGCGGCTCTTTCAGACACGCGTCGATACTTACAACGTACGTGGATAATCGTTCGCGCTAGTTACAGAGAGGCAACGCCGCGCAAACATTAGAGAGTCTCGAAACGTTGCCTGAGAGAGATGTATTTATATACCCTTTTTTTTTTATCCGAAGCGATTGGCCATTCGCCAGTTCTCGTTGAAAAATTGATTCGATCCGGAGGGAACGTCGTTTTCTCCGGGACGTCGCGAGCCAGCGGAGAAGGACCGGGCAGAGAGGAGAAAAGAAAATAAAAAAATATATATATTTTTTTTTCCCCGTTGATCGAGCGAAAAGCCGTTTACGACTTCTTCGCTGACTTCGAAGCCAAGCTCTCCTCTCGCCGCCTCTCGTTGTATCCAACGCCGGTTGGGTAACATTTTATTACTCTTTTATTCACCGATGCCTTTCTTCGTTGCCCCGGCTTCAATGTGCCGCGATTCGTGTAAAAGAGAGCAGAGCAAGTTAGGAACTTTGAGAAAAAATATAGTGAAAATCTCAACAAAAATGGAAGTAAATTTTGAAAATGTTTCATAAAAACTGCGTTATTCATTATTTTTTTGATTGTTCAAATTAAAACTTAATTTTTATTTCGTTTCTCAACTTTTTCATTAAGAAAAAAATGAAATCGTATTACGCTTATTAGTATTCATTCAATTTTTCTCTATTCTTTTATGTGGCTCGCTCTGCCCTGTGCACGAATTGCGAGTAACGCGAGCTTTTTCGTCGGCTTCTCGAGAGTCCGATGCGCGCCGCGGTTGTATTTAATGCAATAAAAGACGAGTGTCGCGATGAAAGCAACGAAGACGCGAGTGGCGTTTCGCGGCAAACAAAGAAACAGTGAGATATTACATTTGCAACAATATGGATGATAAAGGGGAGAGAAGAATCCGGGCGCAATTAGTTTTTCCACGCTGTGACCGCCTCTGTATTCAATCTCCGCGGTGGCAGAACGTTGCGGACACGCCCGCTCGCTGCAATATACGCGCGACGTCGCGGACGCGGAAATGTAAGCGGAAACCTCACGGAGCTCGCCGCTACACGCCACCCACGTCACTTTCGTGCGTTCTGCGTCCCCGCGACTTCGACCTCGCCCCGACGGCGTGCAAATAAGGTTTTCAGTTTTAATTATTACAATGCCGTTCGCGCGAGAACGGTCACACTGACACGGGGCTCGAATCTCTCGTTTTCCCGTTCTTCCCTCTCTCGCGACTCCCGTGAAATTCTCCTAATGCAAAAAGTTAGCCGGGGACTCTGTCTCCACGTCGGAGTTGAAATTAATGCGGACCCGCGGAGCGCGAAGCGCCGAGGGTACCCGCCGGCGTTAATGGAGAAGACCCTCTCCCGACGTTGTTGAAAGGTGTAAAAATTCCTTTGTAGTTTTGTCATCGGGTTGCGACGATTGTGATACAACGCCCCTTTCCCTCTATTTGTCTCTTCTTCTTCTTTCGCGTCCCACGCGGCGCATCGAGTGATACGCGAAAAAAATAAAGGGAGCGAACGATATGCTTGCTCGGTGTTAACCGAATGCAATCCCCTTGCCCGAGCATATCGGAGCGATTCGTAATCGACGGGTTAGCGGTACACTCTCGACACCCCACGGATCCTCGCGCTTCGAACCCTTCGGCGCTTTTTTTCTGTCTCGTCTCATCGAGTATTTTTCCTCCTCTGTAACAAAAAAGAAAGCATCACTGTGACGGCAGAAAAAGGTATTGTAATGGAGAGAGGGTGTGAGGCAAATAGCATTGGAAGGGTGAGATAACCGGGGAGGTGAGAAACACATTACCGAAGATAGAAAGGCCGGGAGAGCTCGGGAGTAACGAGGGGCTGAAGGCAAAAAGATTCTATCCTCTTGCGGATTCCCTTCGGTCCATTGCAGCGATGCTTGGCACTACAATTTTTGCTCTAACGAAGTTCCATTTAGAAAACCGGAAGAGTATTACTGGCTTGTCGGTTAAACGAGAATGAGCCACGGTCGAGATATTCTTTCGTTTCCTCGCTCATTTCGTTTTTCCACGTGAAATTCCCGAAAGGTGACACCGGAAGCGGCAATTTGCGGTTTCTCGGTTTCGTTATGTTCTTTTTTCTCGGGAGACAGTTTTGTCGTTTCGCATACGTTGTTGAGACTCCACTCGAGGCCAATCGTTTCTTCTGCCAAAGTACAGTGTAGACTAGTTTCTTTCGTAAAGAGAGTTTCGAGCGATTCACGATGCTCCAGGAGCCCAGAGAGGAAGCCAGAAAATGAGAGAATTCTGGCACGGATGTGTCCCAACGACCCCTGGCGTTAATATAAAAGTTCTCGCGATCCCTGCAAACTGCATAAACGTTTCGGCATACGTACGTGTAGATCCTCGGGGACGAGGAAAATAAAAACCTGACGATACTACTCACGCTGGCTTCCGTCCAAACTTTAAACACGATACTATCGCATCATATTTCCATGCATATGCGCAATTGTCGCCAAGTGAACCCGAGCGCTTTGCTTGCTGGACGAACCGGCACACTGGCAGTATAACTCGGCCGAAACACGAATTCATATGAATTCATCTACGCCGTGCTTGTCGGCGATGTGGCCACTGCACACACAATCTTGAACAGAAATAATTATAAAGTGAAATACATTAAATTATATCCAACTTGTAGACACTTTTCCTATTTTATTGATAAAAATATTTTAGATAACTATGATTATATTGTAAAATCGAAACACATCGTCTCATTTCTACGAAACAAAAAAAATATAAAAATGGTACACTTTTCACTATTCTGCTTGGAATATGAATTGCTGGGAATATGAATGATTGAAAAAATTGTAAATTTGAATGCACAATATTTTCTTAAGAATAAATTGCACATCATAATGTACAATTTTTTCTTTATTATTAACACAAATGGTATTCATATCAAATCGCACTTTATTTCTTCGGATGTGTCGCAATTGTAAGTCGTGGGGATGTTCCGAGAAGAGTGAATAGTGCGAGTGCCGGAGCACCGGCGATAAACAAGTCGATTACTTACACACCTATTATCCCATTCATTCTCGTTTTATTCAGCGCTCGCTGCATACAGGGCGAGGAGGTCTGAGGGGTGTAGGGTCGAACTCGCACCTCGCGGAATACACACTCGTGCGCGAGAACTAGGTCAGGGTAACGTTCGCGTTTCTTGCGCGGCGAAATACAGACACTCGAGGGGAAAACGGGACTCCCGGGAATTGAAAGACCAAAAGCAGAAGAGAAAGATCCGTCAACGCGAGAGCGAGAGCCGAAGCAGTTGGCACATCTCGCAAAACTCGTCATACGCGCGGGCGGGTGTGACATAAAGGAGGATAAAAAAAAAGGAAGATGACGCGAATAGAGAGAATGGCAAAGGGGCGGGGAGAGGTGTCGTTCGTAGCATCCCCCGCAAGTTCGAGAAGCTCCGTCAGCTCCATATAGCCCTGAGGGTTGCTCGGTGTTATACCCGTTATTGTAATATTTTGCCAACGCTCTCCCTCGTCGGGGGAGTTGCTTGCTCCGTCGTTAAACTTCTTTTCCCTCTGTTCCCTCGCCCCGGCTCGTTCGCTCTTACGTTCTCTTATATCTAACGTATCTTCGCGAACCCATCAGCTTCGGGGCGATTTTTATTCGCGCTCGAGCTCGAGACCCTTAATTGTCCCGATGAAAATCGTTCGAAACTCGGCAGACATTCGTTCCCGGGATACTTTGCCGGTAGCGGGTTGTCGCATTTTAATTACCAATTAAAAAAACGGCGAGCAATCAAACTCATTGGAGATGGATTCATCGACGAAATGAGCCAATGAGGGGCCATCGTCGCTTTCGATAATAAAAGATTAATTACTACGAGATATAAATGATTGGTGTTTGCCTAATGGATTATTGATTCGAAGTCGTGGACTCCATATCGATTCGTTCTACTCCGCTGGAGAGTTTTCCCAGTCGCCGTTCTGCAACGTTCTGTTAATGCTATTCGCGTTTCTTCGGAGTGACTCACTCCTCTCACAGCCGTCACGACGCACTATCTTTGGAACGAATTTTTCTACGTGATGCATTTCAGTCAGACTCTACGTGTCGAGTTTATTCCGCTTCTCTCTCGGTCCTGGGATATTGTCTCGCGTCTGTTTCGTCGACGAAATCGTACGTGTCGCGGGGAAAGGCGACCGGGGGAGCCGAGACTCTGAGCCCGTCGACTCGATACTGGGCTGTTCCTCCTGCGTGACTACGCTCCCGAGGGAGCTATGTCGTCGACGGTCTATACACCGTCGAGAGTTTCTATCCGGCTACTGAGACCACTCTCGACTCACGACTGTACGATTTGCTTGGCACTCTTTCTAACACATCTCGCGAATCCGGCTGACACTCCCGGGCCCTTCATTCGCGGCAATCCCCACGAGAGATGAACGATCTTCGCTCTCGAACTCGTCCTCGATTGGTCAACGATCAATTGCAATTAACTCGGCATCAACGGCAAAACCATCTCGGCTTGAGAAACGCAATGACTGGGACTCGAAACCTTGAGGATTTTTTTCTACCGTCGAAGACCACGCATGGGTCTGATAGACCTGAGCTGTTTCGAAAAACTTAAAAAATGTTGAATATCGAAATTACTTCCTTGGCAATTTCCTCCACTCAGGAAGCTTTCAACGTTTGCAATTTGTTGGCTTCCTTCGCAACGGCGGCTTTGCGCGTAAAGGACATTGTAATGAGGAAGCGGGCTTTCTGCATCCGTGAACTGTAGACATTAAGGAGGGTGCATTGTATTTCCACTGTGGAAAGTCACGAATTTTATCATCTGAACAAACAGACTAAATTATCTAAGCAACGATCTTCCAATTCAACGTTTCATTTCCACAAAGCTGAATTAACGCGAATTTTAGCTCGAATATGCAAGCCTTAGTTGATGCTAATTCATTGATTTGTCCATAAATCCAAAAAAAATCATAGAATTCTCGTTACAGAATGTAAGTGTTTAGGGTACTAAATATTGCGCCAGCCTCGCATGATTCCAGACAGTGAATTGAAAAACAAATGTAATAGCATCGTGGAATTTGGTAACTATGTTTTATCGCTGACATAGGATAATGACGAGAACTCTGGCTCCGTTCCGATATCTCGCATCCTTCTGCAAAACTTCACCACCGGATTACGTTATACAGGGTGTCTGACTCGCCCATTCCCCTTGTCGTTCAGTACACCGCGAGTAAATTATAACTTCTCAGTCTCGACGGACGCACGCAGCCTATAGGTACGAGGACCTCGGTGCTTGCTCATAGTTTGAGGCGAGCCGAGGGTTGGATAATTGAATACGGCTGTCTCCTCCTCTTCGGTAACCCCCGGGGCTCTCGGCACTGTAGAAATCAACTTTTCTACTGTTGCCTTCAGCGAAAGCTTGGAGGGAGGCAGCGTCGGGGGGGCAAGGCAAGGGAGACGACGCGAGAAGGCTACAAAGTTTTCAAAGACTCGGAGAAGAATTCGCAACGCCCAAATTGTGCGACGCTACGATGTGAGAAGGAGAAAAGGAAATACAGTCTCGGTGCAGCGAAGCGTGGACGAGAAGAGCAAATTCGGGGGTCGAAATATGCTTCGGGTATCAAGAACCGGGAACTGGGATAACACAGCATGTTATACTATAACTATTTCTGTAATATATAAAGAAGGACGTCCGGGAGACAGTTCGAGAGAGCCCGAATGTGCGATAAGAGAAACGTATACCTATGGGCATGGTCGAGGAACGAGAAATCCGTACCGTCGGAAGATCCCAGAGAAAACGTCAGAGAGCAGACAAGTCTGACGGAAAGGCGAAGAGAGAGGAGCGAAAGTTACGAAACAGGACGGAGTTAGGGGATGAAGAGAGGCGATACGAAATCTCTATACACTCCGTTGGAGCGTTGAAACTACCCAACGGTTGCAACAGTATCAACGGGGAATAGCCATCAGTGTACGCCAAAGGGAGTTGAAATTCCGCCCTCGCCACTGGGCTGACTCTCTCTCGTACGGCACCTTTATTTCCGGCCTGCGTTCTCCGTCGGGGTGAAGAGAGCTGGGGAAACGAACGTGCGAGGCTGGGGTAGGATGAAATCGCGGCTACCTACCACCATAATTTCCGCCCAATTTTAATCTGCCGCCACGTGTTACAATATCGTCGTTGAGCGTGCATATACCAGTCGAAACTGTGGCCATGAAGCAATGCCGCGCACAGCTCTGGCCCCGGTGGACGAAGCTAGACGAGGGAAGAAAAGAGAAAATATTTCCACGCGACGGGGCGCTTCAATGTCTGTGATGCTCGTCTGCCTCTAAATTCGCTGCATATCACGCTGCGATTCACCCCGCTTTACGGCAAAATTATGCGCACGCTACGAGATTAGCTTGACGAAATGAGTCTGGCAATATTTTAGGAACGAAAAAAAAGGGGCGAGGAAAAATTTAGCGCGGGGCTACTCAGTTTCGAGTTTCATTAGGGTGAGCCCGGTTGACGTAGACACTCGCTAATCTTTTATAGTGTAATAAATATCATGGCCGCTGAACTAACGCTCATTATTCACACTTAGAAAAAAAATGGAAGTTTTTATGCCTCAGCAGGTTTGTTAAATTTCGTGTAGAATGGCGATGAAAAGTAAATGTAGTTCTGTACATTAAAATCAGAGCCAATTATGAAAAGCATAATATCGACCACAATTTTTTATGTAATCTATAATAAACTTCCATAATCGTATCTTGATTTTTTGGAAGCATTCATATAAATTCACTGAATGATCTACTATTTGGTGCCTTTATTCGATTAAATTTTGTTTTATTCCTTTGAAAATGATGACCACATTCGAACCTAAGATAGGTGAATACGCAGTACGCCTAACCGATAGCATCTTCAATGTAAACGTTGCCAAAGACCTTCAGCCGTATGATATTTATTTAGTTTTCCGCACGAATGTGCTAAAGTCCATTACAAAATTCACGGTATTACGGCAATATGCATAGTCATTTACATCTGCAAATAACTGTACTCGAAATTTAATACTCGCCCGTATTGTAAATTTACTACATTTGTGCGGTGCGGAACTATTTACAAAAAAATTTTCAACGAATATCACGAATTCTTGCTGAAGACTAATAAATGTCAATATTTGTTGCGGTAAATCGGCTTAATGTACAGATACGCAATGTTTTTGTACTCTTCACTCCAAATAAATGATTCTTGCTCGAGTTTGATACCCATAATTTAAAATGTTACTGATGATGAAGTGAAGCTTTAAATTATATAATTAACTTGCACATTACCGAGAATTATTGGAAAGCCGAAGCTGTTTGCATTGTTTCGTGAATCATACGTAGAATTCGCCCTGGGCGAAGTTTCGCTTGGACGGAAATACGAATTCGATTGTCGGGCGAGGCGTGTGCTGTGTAATTGAACGGGCGTGACAGCGGGTGGTCGACGAGAGAGAGAGACGCATATTCGAGTGTATTCGCACGCACATGTGGGATTCTGCGCGCTTGGACAGCTCACCGGGGAGAGATTTCGCGACGAGAGAGCCAAACTCTCACGGGGGGGTCGAACGAGAGAGGCTATAATAATTTGTAATTCAAAAGCTCGACGAATTAACATTCTGGCTAACTCGTCGTTGAACGAAAGTCGATGCGTCGAGTAATTGGCTATTTCGAGACTTGCTTTTATTTCATTGAACACGAAGTTTGTCCGGCAAAAAATTGGACAAAAGTCAGGCGTAAAGAAACTCGTATCTAAAACTGAAATTCGATTTTGTGCGAACATTTAATCTTCGTCTGGCATTCGTGAATTTGGCATGAATGCACCGGCGAATGAGCGGCATGGAAACGATCCGGTATTTCCCGCACGTTTCACTCCCCCAAAGTGACTGCAAATGAACCCCTTCGAGTGGCATCGCGCGTTCCAGTTTGTCGTCGAGGCGGCCGAACTCCCAGTACCGAAAGCTCAAAGCTCGGTCACCGCCGTTAACTAACCAACTATACTATCGCACGGGCACGCGGTATATGATATTCATTCGAAGCGATAAACGTACGAGCAAAACATCCCTCTCGCGGAGATCATCCCCCGTAAGTACCCTCGACCGGCGAGCCCCGATAATATACTGCACAGTCGAGGACTCCCGTAGCTACGAACGCTTCCGGGATTTTCGCGCACTCTTCTCGCCCCGCGCGTATATCATAACGTAATGCACTGTGTCGCGTTGCCCGGGCGAATGTACAAACCGGATACGGAAGACGAAGCACCGCTTCGTTTTCCATTGTAAATGAACAATATTCGTTCCAAATGCCCAGAGTCGGAATATCCGGATAAACAGGTCTGCGCATTCGTTCGAGCGTAATGAATAAAAAAAAAACGACCCGATTGATTAACAAGCCAATCGATAATACGCTGTAACGAAGTTGGCGCGAATTAAAAGCGATCTTTGTTTCGCGTCACTTTGGGCGAGGGTGCAACGAATCGGCGGAAGGCGATATTGTGTGCACGGATGTGGAAAGCAAAATGTGGGAAAAAAAACCGACCCCTCGGAGGGTGCTCTTCCACAATGCGCTGCCCCCCAACTCCCGCAGTCGAGGGTTTGACTTTATCTCGGACGAAATAACCCAGCATAATTTCGCGGATGATTCGGTCAACCTTTTTTTTTTTTTTGGAGCACGCTTTTCGCTCCCTCGATGTCTCGACACTCTGTCGCGCAGCCATTATTCTATATATCCACCGAGAATAAGCCGCGAGGAAAAATAGGCCGCGAGGAATCATTATTATACGAGTTTCATTAGCATCTCGCAGAGATCTTGATTCGGGTCCCGACTCCTCGACGTAGACCGCGGATATCTTAATGAACCAGATTTCTGTGGCGTTCACGCGTCCCGCATAATAAAGAATGCTAATTCCCATTCGACACCTCGCAGTGCCACTGTATTTTCGAGCTACTTTTATTTTTGCGTCTCAATAATTGTGTCTTATCTTCTTTTTCTTTTTTACAAAATGTTGTATGAGAATTAACGAGTGGGCTTTTGTGTTACAGATTCGTCGTTTGTCCGCGTCGATTATCGACGGACCATCTACCACGGCATCAGGGAGAAAATCGGCGAGGATCCGGTCCTCGTTAACGCAGAGTCCACTGCGGGACGCCAATAATGACGCCGATTAGTATGCCGATCTTAGGCTGCTTGCCGGACACCTGAAAATCAACTGGTCTCTCGTCGCGACTCCCGGATATTCGGATGCAGATAATTTTTCGCGAAAGATCTGTGCGCGCGAGCCTATTCGTTGCTCGCAGACAATTCTCGCGTACGAGGACTGATTTACGTTGATCGTTCGAAGTGTTGATTATTGGATTATTCGAAGCGACAATATAGTAAATGTTATTTTACACGCTTTTTATTTTATAAAATTTTTCGTGCACGTAACGAAACGAAAAATGCAGCTAAGTGAACTCCGCCAACTTTCTTGGCGGGACAAAAATCAATACAGGTGCGATCGATAGACGAACCGTGTAATTGAAGAAAAAACAAAAACGATCTCTTCCTACGCTTCGCCGCATCGTCACACCCCAAACTGCACGAGAATTGGATTTTTTTTGAGCGAAAGAAAAAATTTGACTGGATAAAAAAAAAGCTCGAACATTCGGGAGGTTTCCTCCGCGAGAACGGCCCGTCTGGCCAAATCGACGGTCGCAACATGTTCGGAACGAAGCTACGAACGTGGATGGAGGCGCATATCGTGCGACCGAAGAAGAAGAAGGATCGTAAAAAGGGCGAAAAGGGTTTCGACTCGAACTGCAACTCACCGAGCAGCCACAGCGCCAACAGATCGCCGGCTCTTCATCAGGTACGATAAAATTATTTTTTTCAACAAAAAAAACTTTATCATAAAAAAACAAGCATAATCGATAAATTTTTACCGGCGCACAAATCTCTAAAATTCGAGCGTAAAGATGAAAATCGAAAAAAAAAAGACGAGGAGAAAAAAACGTCTCGATTTCGTCACGCAATCCCATAGTGGTGGCTACGCTATAAAATATACTGTTTAAAATTCAACGAGCGGCCGGGGCTCCTTCAAGCACGGTTTCCTACTAACGAGGCCGAGGTATTCCGCGTCGTTTATCCAAACTCCGCGGTGGCGATATTTATATGAACTATATATTTATACCCTTGTCTGCCAACTCGAGCGCGAGTCCAATAAAATATTATACCGGCGCTAACGAACGTATCTGCATAACGCCTCTCGCTTATCTTTTCGCTTTCTCCGCGCCTTATTCCGTATATTACACTTGTCGTGTAATACACAGCCGTCTGACATAACGGATAGCTTATCTACTTGCTAAGCGTCGAGCAATGCAACTATTTCTGTGTCTCATATGCTACAAAAAATATAATAATTATGTTTACCAATGTTTCATTCGCCTTCTGGGCGAAATTGTTATCAGATTCGTGTTTAATCGAATTTTTATCAAAGTATATTTTGTTTTTTCGCTTTGAATATGTACCATTAAAATTGCAAAAACGATTATCAAATTTATCACTCGATTTATGAATTAAAAAAAATAAAAGCATTTTTACTGTCGGAAGCAATTTTCAAATCTTGTACTGCGCAGATTTCTGTACTGGAATAACAAAACAAAGCTCTGCGGAACAATAACTAACGTTGAATACTTAGTTTCCTTTTCTTTGCAAATTTTATTCCTCGTTAAACCTCGAGTCCCTCGTCTCCGTAGACGTGACCATTCTCATTTGTATCCCTCCCCTCATTTCCTTCTTTGCATTGTCGCCGTTTACTCGTTTCGCGTGTGGTCTCTCCGGTGTCACGAACGCCATACACCGCACACTCCACTCTCAGTTCTTTGGGGGGAGAGAGTTCTTCTTCTCTCGAGAGAGATGATTTAGCATTCTTCTCCCCGGCACACGGCGAGGGAGACGTCTTACCTGTCCGTGAGCCAAACCAGCGAGGAAACGCGCACGAGCTCCGTTTCTTCCCGCGACCCCGGGATCCGCCGGCTGAGAATTTCCCACGTACTTCCGTTTTCCATCGTTCCTCGTCTGCTCATTCTTCTTTCGCTCTCTCGAGTCTCCAAGGCCAACCGCCCAATTAGAGACTCTAGCAGTGCTCCGGTTCTTTTCGCTTGCAGTCCTCGTTGCCCTCGAATCTACGATAACCGACTCTGATTGTTTATCACAACCGGTTACCTAATTTAAACAACGTTGAAACGGTTAGAGACATTGAGTTTTGGTTAATTTACACGAAGAATACGAAACTACCCTTGGTGTACCCAACCGTAATGTAGACTGAAAAAATTATGAATGAGGGGAATTAACAATCAGTGAACGACACGTATTAAAAACTAGATGGTGCTGATGTTTTTCGTTAAAAGTAGCATTCTCAACTGATGATTATTTCTCCCAACAGAGCATTTTTTTTGTGTAGGAATTCTATCAAATAATAAGTCGAAAATAATAAATAATAAATCATTTTTTTGCCGAAGGTTCATCCGCTGAATTCACCGGCGAAAAACGTGGACACGATTCGTCTGCACACATCGACGGGTAACACGTACACCGGAGCTACGAATTCTTCGGCGACTTCCGGCGGCACGGGAAGCGTGAATCTCTCGTCACCAGAGAGCGCTTACAGCACGGGATACTCAACCGACGGAACATCGCCTGGAGCGAGCTTTCCACCGGAATATTACATAAATATTCGTACGGGTACACATTACTTCCAAAGCAACAAGGCCGGCAGAGGGAAGAGGCCGACCGAGCAAAATATCGTCCCGAGCAACGGGCCGGGAAATGAGAGGGTCGAGGTCAGAGTCGCTACCGAAACGACCGCGATTAACGACACCGCTAAAATGACGAAGGACACTAAGCAGAGGGACATCAGAACCAGCACACCCTTCAAGGTGAAGCTTACTTCGCACTCCCTTCCTCCACCTCGCCGTAGACCTTCCAATCCCGGAGAATTTAATTTTCACTCGTAAGCTTTCCTCACTCCCCCGTCTCGCGAATGCTTTCGCTTCTCCTTCGAGCTCCGCTCTCAAAAACCTCCCTCCTCGTTAAGTCTTCAAACTGTAATATCTTTTTTCAGCCTTCCTCGAGACTGACGCGCTTTATGCTGACCACAAAGCGCAGTTAACCGTTTATTTTATTCATGGACTTCTCCGTCGTAGTGTAATTAGTCAGATATCGATTCCGGCCGTCGAAATTTGTTGAAAGGAATATTTTTATTTTTGGCAAGGAAAGCCGAAACGGAGCGACTCTCGCGACATTTGACATTTTCACACGCGACTTAACTTTCCAAGCCGAGAGACCTTCGTCTCTCTCGTATCTCTCTCTCTCCCTCTTTCCACTATCGTGGAAATCTCGAAAGCCCTCTAACGCATACAGCCTTGCCGCCGTAATAATTCTCTCCCGTACACTCCCGAGATAGCGAGGCGTTTCGCGACGAGTTTCGCGAAACTACACGAGGCGTCGAAGAGCGTCCTTTACACTTTGAGACGGGATAATTACGTACTCGCAACTTGCATACGCTAATGAATACAACGTATATACAGCGTTGATAATTAGGATTTCGCGTGAACGGTGTTGACAAGATTGCGATTTGGTGGGCAGACGTCGAATGGCACATGACGTACGATACAGAATGAATTTCATTCGATTGAGATCAATGAATATTGTTGTAAAATTTCCGAGATATTCGTACAGTTTTCATCAACTTTTGTCAAATTTTCTTTTGTGCATTGAAAAAAAAGTTTAGTTTTTCTCAATTTAAGAACTTTATTAGTCCCTTAAACACCCGAAGAGCTGGTTTTTTTACCATTTTTTAAATATATTACTTTACTAAAGAGTCCTGACATAATTCTTTGACGATATTTCCACATTCCACGCTATTTCCAATACAGATCTAACATCTTTTTCGAACTCCTTTGTGTCAAGAAAAGTCGCTCGAAATGTTTGTATATTTAAAAAAGGGTCGTTCGATCCGGAAGATAGCTTCGATATCACAATAAAAACGCCTATTGACCCTACTTTCGGAACTTCTAAATAGCTTTAAGCTCGAATAACGAATACTCCACGAGTTCGTGACCCAGGGGTTTGCCTCCTACGAGTCCCTGGCGTCGGACTGGCAAAACGTGCCTCCCGGCCACCCTTCATCCCCCGTCATCAGCGCTTCAAAGCTTTGACGTGACCGTCTATATATCTCTTGATGCCTTTTCTCGAAAAAAAATGAGAAAAAAAAAAAAAAAAAAACGGGACGCGCATACATTTTATAGCGAGTCTCTCTTGTGATAGCGAGCGAAGTCTCGTTCCCCTCGTCCCTTACGAATGCCCCGAGGCTTCCGGTGCAAGGTTCTACGAGAACAAGACGAACGGGGAGAATAACACCGTTTATCTGCCGTTTCTACATCGTCCCTATTTCTTCGAGTTTCCAAAAGTTGCTCCAAAATAACAGAACCGCCTCGACAACGCCTTCGAATTATTTCACTCTTCACGAGTGACGCCTCGACTGAAACATATTTCCAAATTCTTTTTCTTCCTTCTTCCGGGTCTTCAAGCTTCGCAATAAAATGACGGACGGACGTGTCGTTTAATATGCAAATCGAATTGCCGGTCCCGGAGCAATGCGCGGAGGATAGCGCGAGAAGGGTGTGCAGGAGAGAAAAAAAAGAAGACCAAGGGGGAGTCGACAGTCGGATCCTCGTTGTACAGTAACAGATATATATCTATACGCGTATACCGATGGAATCGGAAATAGACTTTCGTCAGGGACGAGAAGCGACACATTTCAAATTCAGTCGAATTTTTTCTACTTCCTCGCCAGCGCTCTTCGTTAATCTAATAGTATAATTCCGTTTTAGCAATTCTTCGTTCTCCCTATCTCCTCCCTGCAGTTACTAATTTCCATGAATATGAATTATAAATTTTTGCCGGTGCGTTCATCGTTTTAATTGAACTTTTTGCCTTCTTTATCCAGGCTAACGATACACCCGCGAATCACACGCCACAGAAGCAGCCGCAAAATGGACATTCGCCGAAGAAGCAACAGCCCCAGAACGGCCAGTCGCTCAACGCTCATCAGCAAAACGATAATCAGCCGAGCGTACACCAACAAAACGATAATCACCAGAACGGACATCAACAGAATGGCCATCAGTCGAACGGGCATCAGCAAAAGATTGCATCGGTGCCGAATCACAAGAACGAATACTCGCTGCATCGCCGTACCGAGTCTTACTCTCTGGATTCGACGAGGAACACATTGCCGGTACCGTCGTCGATACCACCGCCGCTTGTATCGCCGGCCGTGCAATCGCCGCGGCAGCGGTCGCGCATTCGCACGAATCCGTGGCTATCGGCAAATTCGTCGGGTTCGTCGAGCACAGCGGGTTGTCTGAAATCGAGGCTGACCCTCGACGAGACTAGCAGCAGTTCGGGTCTCAAGCTCACGGAATCGTCGGGCAGCGCGAGCGACGTGAATATCAATATTTCACGCGAGATTCACACGAGAAGAGAGTATCGTCAGGAGAGCCTCAGCGCCGGACGAAGCCCGTGAGTACAATAGATCCTTTGATTATCACTGATGCTGAGTTTCCAACAATACAGCTCACCGAGCAATGGAGTAGAGTCACAATGTGCACGTAAAGTCGACTGGAGTTCTAGAGTTACATCGAAAGGGTTGACTTGACTGGAGCTTCGACGCCGATTGAATTATTTCTTTGTTTCGCAGAGTAAAGTATAAATTCTACGTTCCTTCGAGCTCGGGACACTATCGCCCGCTCTAACTATAATACTTATTAAGACCCACGCGAAAACTTTTAATTACCGGAGTCCCGCGCTTCTCGAACTTTCGATCCGAGTCTACGTCTCGCCTACACGCTCCTCCCGACGGATAAAGACGCCGCGAGAGCGAGAAGTTTCTTACTCTCGCGAAAGCGACGAGTTCTCGCAAGCACTCGAACCTTACTCGGTTTCGTCTTTAATATTTGTTCTTTCTTTGTTTCATCGAAACAGGATCAACCAGAACTGGAGAATCTCGCCGGGGATCGACGCGAGATCGAAAGTCCCCCTGGGACTGGTCAGACGTAGCACAAGCAGCTCTTCCGCATCGTCACTGACCAGAAGCATACGCTCGTCCGAGGATGATATAACGCTGAACGAGATGATGGGCAAATTCGACGAGAGCTACGTTTACGAGAAGGAAACTGATATACTTTCGGACAGCGATCCCACCGATTGCGAGGATTACGTTAACTGCATGTCGGACGTCGATACCGGCCAGGACGGTGGCGATGAGAACGATCCGTTCGAGAATGATTTCGATTACATAGACAACGGATCGTTTCTCGATCTCGACAATTTGGAAGGAAACTTTCCGAATACGGGACACTGCACGTACTTCACTTTCACGAGCGAGCTCACGCGACGAAGCACGAAACTTCGGGAGTCATTCTTGAAGAGAAGAGTCAAGGACGATAATTCTCAGCACAGGTAATTTCACATTGTAATGTCTCCAATCTCAAGTCTTCGTTCTCAATCTTCTAGTTTCTCAATTGCTAATTCTCATACTGCTCACGTTAATGGACAATATTTCAGAATAATCTGCAAAGCGCTAATTTTGTTTCGCGACAGATCGACGAGCATGAGAAGCACCGCCAAACGCCAGAGCACTCGACACAAAAAGCTCGAGGAAAAGCCGAGCGAGAAGCGAAAGAAGCGCGTCTCCCAGCGTCGAAAGCCGACCTTCGAGAAGTGCGACGACGTAACGGCGAATTTGAACAGGGTATTGGTCGAGCGTATGTTACTGAAAAATTCTGGTTTCAATCAGGGCAGCCGAAGCGTCGGCGGTACACCGATATGTCTCCGACGAAAGAAGCATCACGATGTGAATGAGAATTTTTCACCGTCGCGTCATCAGCCGCACGGAACGGCGGATCCGCGAACGTTCGTTAGTCCGAGTCATCTCGCCATGGATAACAACGAACAAACGGTTAAACGACGCTCGAATTCGGTGAGTTACGTCAACGGAAACGTGGTGAGACATCATCATCAGCAGATCAGCGGTGGAACGTACATCAGCACGTTCGCCTCGGAGATCGCGTTGATCGAGGCCGACAAGGAAGCCGATCGCAAATATCGCGAGCTCATACTAGAGGCCGAAAATATATTGGTAAACATGAAAAACACCGTGTCGCCGGTGATCCCGTCGCCGTCGCGTAGGATTCACAACGGTTTGGCTAACAAGCGGGTAGAATTGATCAAGAATACCGAGCTCAACATCGAGCTCGCGTTGTCGAAGAGTCGCAACACGCAGCCGGAAATGCAGAGCGGCAATATCAAGGACCTCGAGCACACGAGCCCCAAGAGGCAGTTCAACAATCAGCCGTGTTCGCCGATTCATCGCTTCATGGAGCGCAACTCTTGTCTGCCCAAGGAAAGCTATAGACAGGAAGTACCAGCGAAATGTCCGGATTCGCCGGCAATGTCGAGAAGAACGCCGCAGGGATCGCCGAGCCGCGGTAGTTTGGTCCAGCAGAGCAGAATGCGCGCGAGCGTCGGGCAGGACAGAGAGAACGAATGGACGAGGGGAACATCGATGGGTGCGAACGGAACGAGTTCCGCGAGTCACGACGGTAGGACGTCGGAAATGGGACTTTTCAATGGCAAGGATTCAGCGCTTTTCGCCGCACAAAAAGCCTCCGGTGTGGTTAACCGGGAGGAAATCTGCGCGAGCGGTAACGGAAGGTCGACGAAGGAGGAAACACCGACCTCGAGCTCGTCCGACTCGGACGAACGATGCGAATCGAGAAGAAGAGCACCCCTGATGACGTTCCGGTGAGTTTTTGGTCTGATTGAATTACCGGTGATATTCAAAAACAAAGTTTTCACATTGACCTTAAGAGGACGAATGAACGAACGAACGTACAAATGATTTCACAGATCTGTCGACATGGGGCCTATACGGGAGAGTTCTTACTACTGTCCTCAGAGCGAGCCGGTCAAGAGAAAAGTCTACGCGGGTAGCGCCACTTACGGAAGGATACAGAAGAGTCTTGGGGAACGGCACGTGGTCCTGAGAAACTCCGATGGTGATACAGCCACGGACGATACCGGTAGGTAATAACTAGGATAATGATTTCCCAATGAAAAATATCGCAACGAAAGAAACTTTCGGTGGGCCAAAGAAGCTTCCATATTTTTCGGGGCTAGTTTTTCCAGGGATTCTTCCTGTGTGAACACAAACTTCTATTTCGAAGTAATAGATTTCCATTTTTTACCCGATAATACAGTGCGAACTAATCGATCTCGTTAATCGGTAATTGAAAACTTATTCCGTTGCAGACGACTCGAGACGATCGTTGCGCGAGAAGGTAGCCCAATTGCGTCAGGAAAGAATCGCCGCCGAGGCGAATCTGAACGCCCAGGATTCCCAACTGTTTCAGCATCACATGACGCAAATACGTCGGCAAATGTTGATGCACACGATCGAGGGTCTCAAGCGGAGTCTCGAGGATCAGTCGGCGACACTGAAGCAAACATGCCTACAGGATTCGGTTCTTCACGACGAGATGCCTTGAAATTGTGTCAGGGTTAACGATAGCCTGGACTATGAATTTATTCTATGTGACTTACGGTCGTCGCGTCGATGGACGACCGGATAATTCTCGGTGGAACTTTTTTCCGCAATTATTCACGACTGTTTCTACGAGTGTTGATAACGCCCATTAAAAGAAGAAAGAAAAACGCTTCCGAATTCCTCCCAGGGGAGTTCGCGATCGAGACGCTTCGGAACGTCGAGATCGACGCCCTGCGGTGGCAACGGATATATATTTTTCTGCCTGTGTACACGGTGAGAAAAAAAAACCGACGTCACCAATCGACGAACGGGAAGATACGACGAGGCGAACGGAGAGAAAGAAGGAAGCACGAAAAATATGCTGAAAAATATTTTCTGGGCATTTTTTCTCATTTCTTTTTGTACGAACGGTGTAAGTGATAACGTTTTTTATACGAACAAAAGAAAAAAAGAAACGAATGTTAGGTTTCGTCCGCGGTTCGAAGATCCCATGCTTCCTCGAGTGTTGGGATTGCGGCACGAACCAATGGAAAATGTTTGCGTACCCGAAGAAAAGAGTTGATAATGGATTTTAAAAAATCCTCCCTTTTGACTCGTTATTGTACGTGGATTTTTTACTTTTTTTTTGTAACTTCGTTTCGTTTCGGTGAGTAGAGATAATAAGATGCGATATCTGAGTTTCATCTCGCGAAAGGACGTGGTATCGAGGACTCGTGAAAATAACTACTAGAAACATTAGTAACGTATGTAATGGGGGCCTATTCCGGGATTTTCGTATTTCTAGCGTGTTCGAGTTAACACTGAGATCAAAAAAAAAAAAAAGAGACGAATAAAAAAAACGTGGTAGAACGGAGATTTGAATCATTAATGCGCAAACCGATATCGTAGAAGCATCGAAATTGTAGATCCGCGCGCCCCAGAGAACATTCCTTGTAGGCGAATTTATAGAGCCGTAGTTGCGTAGCGAAACAGTCAAGCCAGAATTATTAAACTATAAATACTCATTCGACGAAAAAAATGAAAAGAAACCGCAATCTCAAGTGAATACGGCCCGAATTCAATAAATCCTTCATTCTCATTCTATCGCGGATTATACCTCGGCGAATTCTTATCGTTGCACTCGCTCGTTTGTCCACCGATCGTGTTACCGCACGAGCATCGAATTGGTTTATCGTTTACAGTAATATTGCGTGTTGTTTATCGCGGGAATACGATAGCCGTAACGCCGACGTGTACGAATCGGTATATTAATTCTCAAACGTTCCTACTTTCGAAATCTCGATCATCTCGCGCGAGTTATAATCGAGCGATGAGATTCGGCACTGTCTGGCGATAGAATGAGCGCTGTCTGCCCCCTCCCAATCGTATACCAAAGATGATGATAGTGTAGACTATAGTCGATAATATTCAATCCGCTTATTAGGGAAAGAAAACCGGTGAGAGTCGACATTAATCGTAGAATATAAAAACAAAAATGACTACCTTTGGATTCTCTGATCTGAAGGAAGGTTTCTATTGATTTCGAACGACCGTAACGAAATCGGGATTTTGCGATTGTCGCGCGAGTTTTACAATTCAAAGTAATTCAGGCGATCGCTATAATTCCGACGACGGTTACGATCTTCTTAGACAAACTCGATAGTCGTATTTCGTTTCGATTATAGACTGATAGCGTTTATAATTGTCTTTTTCTTTTCGATCGACAAGTTAAGTGCGAAAAAGAAAGAAAAAAAAAGATAAACGAGAAACGATAAAGCGCACACGGTATTTATTTGTATTAGATATTAGAAACTCGTAATTGATGAATCTAGATGAAAATGTAGAACGTAGAGAAAAAGTATCAAACTAGAGTAATGGAAATGCTTTAGAAGCACCCTCATTTGTATCCGTTAATTGTAAATTAATTTTATCCTACGTAATAATTTGAATAACGAGCAAAAACAAAAACTTGTGATGCGACCGACTCGAAGTTGAGAACGAAGAGCCGAAAGTCGCGCCCTAAGCTTTATCTTTTGTACGTAAGCGCCGAACCGTATGATTTCGCATTTAAAGAATTTTAATACTCTCTAACGCATTGTACAGAACTTTGATTAACCAAACGTCGAGTATCGTTTCATCGGGTAATCCATAAGTTACATATAAGTTGCGATAGAAATAACTTTTGTTTATTCGTCAATCGGAGATGAGACATTCCACAGTTGTAAGCGATAATAACTTGTAATTCCTATCCAAAGGTTACAAATTTATTATTCGTATCAAACATTTAATAATGTTTTTTTTTGTATTTTTTTTTTTCTTGCTTATGCCAAGTGTTCATACCCGCTCAGATTTGTCTCTAGTCAACGTACGGACTGCGCAGGGTATTATTTGCAAATTGAAGGAAAAAAAGAGAGAAAAAGGAAGAAGTAAATGTTACGTGCGAGGAGTAATCGTTGCGAATGAGATGCTGCCTCCATCGACATCTGTTTACCGCGAATCGATGACCTTTTTGTATATGATTATGAATAAATTATATTATGTTGTTGGTAAATCGAGTCTCTCTTTAGTTATTCCTTTGTCGACGTTCGAAGGCATTCGGCGTGTTAACGACGCCGCGACGACGCGTCACCATCGCTTTACTTTACCCTGACAAATTTGTGCTCGATCTCACCGATGCTGACCGGCTGTTTCGTCTTATCGCAGTAGTCCGCCCAGTCGCCGTCTTTGAGATCAACGTCCGAAAAGACGCTTCCACCGTCGGCGGCTTTCACGGTCCATCCGTCCCTCGGCCAAAAGCTACTCGGTTCCAATCCCCGACAATCGAATATCACGATCGTCTTGAAGCATCCGTCGTCGTCCTGACCGTACGACGCGACGGTGTCCGCGACGATCGACGCGCTGTTCGCGCGCGAGCACATCTTGCACTTGCACGCGAAGTGGCTCACGGCTTTTCCGTGCTGATCTGGAAACTCCTCGCTCAGCGATACGTCGTTCCACTTCGGCGAAATCTCGCCGCAATGCGTGCATGTGAATTTCAGACACCACGAGAATTCCGAACCCGATGGTTTCAACTCTTCGATATTCTCCAACGTCGCTTTCATCTGCAACGCTATCTTCACCATGAATCTTCGAATCGATTCTTCTGTTTCTCTTGCACGGATCTTGCGCGACCGGCGAGCGGCGAGCAACAATCGGCGACAACAGAGAAGCGCTCAACGCCCGAGAGGTTATGTTGGAACAAAACCGGAAGCTTCGTCGTCGTTGTGGAGAAGCTTCCGG
The DNA here is from genome assembly GCA_963924025.1 of Ischnus inquisitorius. Taxonomy (NCBI): domain Eukaryota; kingdom Metazoa; phylum Arthropoda; class Insecta; order Hymenoptera; family Ichneumonidae; genus Ischnus; species Ischnus inquisitorius. The sequence continues at coordinate 9,012,773 of OZ001248.1, read as the reverse complement.
CTCCGCGATAATTTTCGTATTCGATGAAAAAATGTCCAATCTCGCCATCGATTTCTGCGCGATATCGAACAAATCAATTAACGACAAAGTCCAGATACGAATATATCGTGTGTATTGTACATGTACAAAACGAAGAAAATTCATTACGGACATATATCAAAATCTCGCAAATTTACAAGATCGTATATATATATCTATATATATATTTTTCATTTTTTTTTCTCATTTATTTGCGACTATGACTTAAAATATGATTACAAATTAATCGTATCGAAACAACGGTTGTGATTTTCATATCAACTCTTTCTCTATGTGTCTCACGTACTTCATAAATCAGAGTCAACCGAGGAAATTGTTACATAAACAATTGTGCAATTTTTTGCGACCCAACGGTGTTGAGTAAAGTACGAAAAAAAAAATGAATGAAACTATCGAAACGCTTTCGGAGCGGCTTGTTTTGCACATATCAATTAAACGGCTATCGTACATTCTAATAATGATATATAATTTGCTATATATATATATACTATCTATAGACAATGAAAAATAAAATAAAAAAAACATTGTATTCGCTTTCATAATCTTCCATTGGAATCTATCGGGTGTATTTGGAAGAAACTACTGAGGAAGATGGTTTGTACACAAAGTTTCGTCGTCCGGAAGTCGCAAAGCATTGTGAACATAGATTGACATTATATTAATCTACGTGAAGAACTTCTTTCGTGTGTCGTCTTTGTGTTATCGAATTATCATGCGAACATCGTCCAAGAACACGTACGGGAGCTCCAACACATGTCGGCGGTTGCGGATATAAAAAAAAACACGGCAAATATTCGATTGTTATTAAGCATCGATTTTTCTTTCCTCGTCGTGGAGTTACATTTTTTTGCGTGCGCATAATCGACACGATCGACAAACTTCGCGTACTTCCGATCACTCGATCGTCGAGGATAATCTATACGTCGCGCTTACATCTGGCTTAAAAACGACCGAGAAGAGTTTCATCGCTTAGATTCTGTGTATAACCGAAACGAAAAATCGCGCGCGTTTGACCGGGCGCGCGAGCCTTAGATGGAGACATATAGAGATAGGGAGAAGAGAGATAATTTCGATAGTTTTGTCCACCAATTTTTACTAATCATCGAAAACTCGTCTCTCATGGATTCTCAATTGGAAATTCGTGTCGGACAAAAATCGAATGAGCCACGAGTAAACTATACATATCCTTCCTGTAGTATATATACACAGCCAATATTTTTTTGTTTTTTATTTTATTTCCTTCCTTTCTTCTAAGTACGCCACATCAACTTTGTCGAAATTTAATCTTCAATGTATTCTCGAATTCTCTGCATATCTTTTCGTTTATACAGAATTTGTCACTTTTTTTTTCTCCTATTGTTTCCGTCTTCTTCCCCCGTTAAGCTATGTACATACAAGATAATCGTAATGAAAAGTAATAATCGTATCGCGAAAAGTTGCGACCCGGTAATCGCAAGTACTGCGGTGGTCTTCGTGTCGTCCCTACATCGTTTGACTTTGGTATTTACACTTGGTGCTTGGATGCCCGATGTTCGAGCGGAAAAAGAAAAAAATTCCGTTCGAATCAGTTGAATCAGTAACGAATCTTTTGTTTTTTTCGGTCGTAAAAACTCGTGTACAATAGCAAAGCAGCACCGAGGCATTCACTATTTGCGCAGCGTTATCTCTAAACCGCTCGACAAGCGTCAAGGTAAAAAATGAAAAATTCAATTGTAGTCCAAAGTGTCGTTCGAAACTAGAATCGATCTTGACAATGAAAAAAAGAAAAAAAACAGCATTATATATACTTTGGAAGGTATACCATACCTTGTAACTCGGTGTAAATGGGACAAGGGACTAAAATAAATGTAAAACATTTTTTTTTTGCAATCGTTATCACCGATTGGAAGTGTGGGGGATATTTCTGGTAACGGGTGGTTGGTTCTCCGATTCTTCTGTTACCACGTTACACGTTATGTCTACCTATATATGAGAATACAACAACAGTATCGGGCCCATTGGCTCACTGTACTTGCACGCGGATCCGATCCGCGGCATCCGAAGCACCCTAAATTTCTCTCGCATCCTTGATATCTTTCTCGCATTAAATTACAACAAATGATATTACAATATCCGACTTCTCAAGGGCGGGGGGTGGGTTTTTTCCTCCGTTAATCAAGGAAAAAGGGAGGGGAAGCGTGATGAGTAAAGAGACTTCGCGAAGCGAAGCGGCCTCTTCGAGTTCAAAAATCAAAGGGACAAGTAAAACCCTCGCCGAGTCCGAATCGCGAAAAACGGAATCGTGATTCGCGACAACGGAACGATCCACCTCACTCCGAGGGTCCTTGGCCCCATCGTGACTTTGTCCTTGGCGTTTTGACCGGCATCACCGGCGAGGCTGGTGTGCCGTCGTCGCACACTTTACGCTTAACACTCAGTACGATACCGCTCTTCGGTACGAATTTTTGTGGGCTCGCGGTGGGCGGTGTGCTCGGAAAGACCGGCAATTCCTCGTCCTCGAGGCCCGGTGGCTTCGGCTGGCTCGACGCGAAGTTGCAACTCGTCTTCTTGACGCCGCTGTCGATGAGATTCGGTGACACGTACGGCGACGTCGTGTCGCTCGTGGATTCTTGAACTACGGGAAAGGCCGAGCTCGCGATCGGCGTCAAGCTCGCCGCCGGCGGCGACGAGAACGGTGAGGCAATCTTGATCGGTGAACTTTGAACGATCGTTGGAAGACTGGCGGCCGCTGCCGCGTACTCCACCGCCGCCAATTCCTCGGCGGCTTTTTTAATGAGATCGAGATCGCTCAGGGTGCTCAGTGTGCTCTTGGTCTCGCGCAGCGGCGGTGGCGAACTCTCGGGAAACAGTGGCTTGTCCGTCGCGACGCTCCTCTCGGTCGGACAATTCTTGATAAACGTCGGCGTGTACTTGTCCGGCTTCTGATAGACCGACGAGTTCACCGACGTGAGAAACGTTGCGCTCGGCTTCGACGGCAGATACGGATCGACTTTCGAGATCTCCTGACGCTTCACGTTCGCCAGTATCTCCTGAAGATTCGGCGGTATCGTTATGTCGGACACTTTGTCGAGAATCGGTTGAGCGAACTTCGCGATTCCGGGCGGTGGCGGCGTGAAGGAACGCGCGTCCGTCGGACTGTAAGCCTCGTCCATGTCGGTTACGTCCGGGGGATCGAGACCGAGACCCTGCAATCAATTCGTTTTTCATTATTACACAGATTTCGATCATTTAATAGACCTGTAATATCAATAATCAATTAATCATTTTATATTAATTAAATTGTAATAACGATGTTATATAAATTTTGAGAAAAGATGAAACAATACCCAATGTGATTGCGTTGCCACGGCATTGAAAAAGGAACTGGGGGATGCTTTTTTTTATTTCCGCGTGAAATCGTTATCGCAAAGACCTAAGGTTGATTACGCGAGAAAATTCCGCCTACCATAAAACGTTCGAAAAAGACTACGAGCCGCGTTGTAATTGATAAAAACATCTCATCTATTTCGTGCGAAAACATTCTCTTACACGCACGAATAATAAAACTTACATTAATATCACATTCGACAGAACGACGTATCGCCCACGATATTCGGGTATCATCAACGAGACGGAAGTATTGTAAAAAATGCGTTAACGATCTTCGCGCGATCGGGTGATCGTTCGAGGATATCGACAATGAACGACGGGTTTTGGTCGGGGAATAGAAATCAATTTTATTTACAACAACGGGATGATAAGAGAAACATTGACAATCGTGGAAACAACGATAAATAAGCCTTTGAAAGAGTCTCACCGGCAGAGTCGTGGCCGTGGCGTCGCCGAGGAACGACGAGCTGATACTCTGTATCTGTTGCTTCTGTTCCTCGATCTGACGATTGAGCTCGTCCATCTTGCGCTGAAGTTCCGTGGAATTTTTCGGCGGCGACAGAATGCTAGCCGAGAGTTCGTCCAACGCGGCATTGGCGACGGGATTGTTGTCGTCGGGTTCGTTGTCGATTCCGCCGGGGCTGTAGGGCTCGTCGCCGTCGTCGTCCGGCTCCTCGGCGATCGTCGATACTTTCGGCGAATCGGTGATTTCGATCTTCGACGATAATTCAGGTACTATCTTGGAGATCAGCGCATTGTCGAGTATAGCGCGGGACATACCGACGTGAGCCTTGTTCAGAGACTCGAGAGTTATCTGCGTCACGGGTTGCTTGTCCTTCATCGTATCGAGAAGACCCTTGTGATGTGGCCTCGGTGACGAGGGTGGCGAGGACGGGCTCTGCGACCCGATCAACGATTTCGTCTTGTCCTTGGAAGCGCTCGCGATCGCGGGCGGCTGACCGCTGGGATCCGCGTCCTTCTTGACGATCTTCGCGGGAATCGGACCGCTGGACGCCGTCGAAACGCGCTTAAGTTTGTTTCGCACTATAATACCGAGAAGCAAATGTGGCCTCTGTTCCTCGAAGCCCGGACCGACGAGGGGCAACAGCACCGGCGGTATTTTGCTCTTGCTCGAGAACGGCATTATGTAAAAGTCTTTTATATTCTTCGATACGTTACCAACGACCCCCAATCGGCTTCTGCTGTCGAGATAGCTGTATAGCGTTATGTAAGGAATCTTCTCCTCGTCGTTGGCCGCCGTTAGCCTTATAACGAGTATCTCCTTCGAGCCGGTCGTCTTCATCTTCGATATATAGTCCCAAACGGTCTCGTGACTTATCCGACCGACGACGTCAACCGTGTCGGGCAAATCCTCCATGAGATCTTTCGCGTGTCCGCTCACCTCTTGCGCGGTTATGAAGAATTTCGCTACGTCGACCATGTTTACGAAACCGCGCCATACCGTTTGCGACGGTCCCTTGACGGTGTGTTTTATCGCCGGTTGCGGCTCGGCTTCTTTTTCCCTCTCCGGTTCTTCGTTGATGTCGGGAGTTTTGATGTTCACCGTCGAGCTCGGTTCGCGATCCGAAACGTCCGAATCGTTGCCGTCCAAGGTGTTGCTCGTCGTTTCCTCCTCTACGTGACGCCACAGTCTGTCCTCGATCGGCTTCTCCACCTCTGTTTGCAGACCCTCGCTCTTCTTGTCGCCATCCTTTTTACGCTCCTCGTCCTTCTTTTCCTTGTCCTTGTAGTCGCGGTGAGTCGCCCTGCCGCTTCGACTCTTCTTCTGGCGATCCTTGTCCTTGATCTTGTCTTTGCCCTTGTCGCGATCGCGATCCTTGTCCCGGTCGCGTTCGCGATCGCGCTTGCTGTCTTTGCTCCTCGTCGATCTTCGATCTCGGCTTCTCTCGCGACTACGGTGACTCGTTCCTCGGCTGTGGCTCCTCTCCTCGCGTTTCTCTTTTACCCTGTCCTTGTCCTTCGAGCGCAGAGCTCCCTTGTTTCTCTCCTTGTCCTTTTCCTTCTCCTTCTTCTTCTTCGTCTCTTCGCTTCCCTTGAGCTTCTTCAGATCCTCGATGATCGGGAACATCGGAACTTTGTCGTGGCCCTCGTCCTTCTCTTGACTGAGCTCGTGACTGTTGAGAGCCGTGACGATATCCTGCACCGGTGTCTTCGGATCCACGTGATCCATTAGGCCCTCGTTCTCGATGATCTGCTCGCCCTTGTGCGTTTTAACGACTATCGACTTCGCCTGCGCCATAAGATCGAGCTCATTCTTCTTTATCATCTCCAACTGATGCTTCGTTTCCTTCTCGCGCCACTCGGCGAGCTCTTGACTCGCCATCTCGTCGGGACTGAGTCTCACGACCGCGTCGGGCGTCAATGATCTGTCGGCGATTTTCCGAAAGAGCGTTAAATTCTTCGTGTCCTTTATGTTGAACACGAGACTACGATACTTGGCCTTGTACTTTGCGCCGGTGTCGCGAAAATACTTATACAACTCGAGTTCGATGTTCAATGCGAGCTCCGTTATCTCATCTTCGGTGAGCTTCAAATCCGGACTCGACGTTATTCTCGTCGTCAACGATTCGGCGAGAGTCTTGCGCACGTTTACGCGTATCGGCTCGGGCTCCGCTTTCTTCGACGACGGCGTTTTTTGAACGATCTTCTGCTGTTGCGGGGTTTTGGTTTCCGGCTTCTTCGCGACGGTCTGCTTCGGCGTTGCCGGCGATTTCACTTGTTGAGAGACGATCTTTATCGTCGTCTGTCGCATCGACGGACTCTTCGCTGCTCCTGGCACTTGCTGCTGCTTCAGTTGTAACGTTTTTGGCTCCATGATCGCTCGCTGCTGCTGACCTCCCTGCGATACTACTACGAGCTTCTTGTTGCTCGGCGCTAGAACCGTTTGCTTCGAACCCAAGACTTTTGTGTATACCATTTTACTCTGCAAACCTTGCTGCGTTCCCGGCGCTGTTTTAACCTGTGGGAATATATTTTTTCTTTAGTAATTGCTTCCGCGATTATCCAATACTTTTACTAACGAAGGTGGAGCTGAACTGGAAGATATACACGTACAAGCTTGCCGATTCCTTGTGTTTGAATAGCCGTAACAGTTTTCCCACCAATTTGCAGCGTGTTAAGATTGTTCGGATGAACAACCTCGAAGGTCGGATTTTCTTTGAGCCAAGCACGAAAAGTCGATCTCGTTGGAGCGTCGGAACCTGCAAAGATACGTTGAAAACGCGTGAGGAACGTGGCAAAGATAAATTCAAGGTTGCAGTAACAGGATTATTGAATAGAAAGATTGACCAACCGGTGAGAACTTTGCCGGTTCGTCTCTCGAAAACTATCACCCTCGGTTCGGCGACCGGCTTCGCCGGCACTTCGCTCGGTGCTTGTGCAGTTTTTTGCTGCGGTACCGGCACCGGTTTGCTATCTTTCTCCAGAGCTTCTTGCGCGTGCATTAAGATGCAAGCGTCGGAACAATAGATACTGGAATTTCGAGCTTCCTTCTTGCAAACGACGCACTGGGTGACGCCTGAGACGGGAGGCATGCCCGGTACAGTTGGGGTAACGGGAAGTTTGACAATTTTCTCGATCGGCGAAATGCTCGCTCGCGGCGTCGATACTTGAGCCGGTTGCTCCACCGATACGCGCGTCGATACTTCCAACTTCAATGGCTTGCCGGGTACAGCGTGAATCTTCGTTTGCTTAGCGGCGGCCTCTTGCTCTTTTTTCTTTGTGCAGTTTGGACAAACCCACTCTATTCCCTTCTCTTCCATTTGTTGACCTAACGAACAAACAAACAAAAAATCAAACTTAATCACGGTAGCCAGTAAAAATCCCGTAACATATCCAAACCATTTACAAGACACTGTCCACACGTTTTCAGGCTTTTCAATGCCCGCATACACCATGATTATTAACACAAGTCGAGAACAAACTTGTCGATGTGAGAAGTTTTCAGATCGCTTACCCATCGCCTTGCTGACGTGGACGCATTTCCCATGGAACCAATCCTCGCACACGTCGCAACATATCATGAATCTATTGTTGTGCGGTCGTTTGCATATGCACCAAAGCCTGTCGGGATCATCCTCGGAGTCAGAATTGTCGCCCTCATCATCGTCATCGTCGTCCTCGACGTCGTCTTCCTCCTCGATCTCTGACTCCATCTCTTCGATTTCTTTGACTTGATGAGATATTTGCTGATGATCTTGCTGTTGCTGTTGATGCTGCTGTTGTTGTTGTGGCACGACATGCTTTCTATTGTTAAAAAAAATAAAACACATGAAGATCGTGCAGAATTTGTAAAGATCAAGAAGGCCCTCGAACAAAACTCACATTAATTTTTCATCTTTCTTCGGCGGTTCGGGGGTAATATGCGGCACTTCCGGTTTGGCCTGCAATCGTTTGCTTCGCGTCGTCGGCGCCTCGATCGGCGGCAATGTTATAACTCGTCCACCGCGAACTATTTGTATCGGCTCTTTCTCGTCTCTCTTCTTCGCTTGCTCTGCGGAAGCAACTGCAACTGGCGACGTGAGCGGTGCGGATACTGTGACAACAGCCGGAACGGATGTGGCGTGCGACGTTTCGAGCGGCACGGATTCCGTGATTTTCGAAACGTCGAGATTTTGCTTGATTTCCGGAATTTTCGGGTCTTCCGGATCTCTCACACTCTCCTGCGTTTCGTCAGCAGCTTCGATCGGCCTATCGAACGCTGACGTCGATAACAGAGGCTCCGGTATCGATGCCGTTGGCTCGACAAGAGAAGCCTGTGATTTACGCATTTTCCAAAATATTTTAGTATATTTTAGTTTCTCCAAATATTCGCTGAATAACTTAATATAGTGAATCATTGCGACTTACGTGATCGGCAAGATCAACTCCCAATTGTTCCTGCAGAAGAAGCGCCTCAGCGAGTAACTCGTCCTCGGGTTTACTCGCTTCCATCTCCAGGGTAGCGAGAAGATGTTCCTCGCCCTCGATACCACCTTGGGCGAGATAAAAGAACGGATTTTGACAATTGTTCGACGATCGAAGAGTCGCGGACCACGACGAAGGACAAGTAAAACAACAAGTGTGTACAAGTGTGTGATTGTGAACAAAAGGGAGAAATTTTAACGAAATCGCGATAACGCAAAACTTACTCTGTTCGGAAATTATTTGATTCGGTACAACACGCTCATCCGTAGTTTGTTTGAGCTCAGGAATGCCCGTAGCTAAAGATGTGTCCGTAGCTAACAAAAACAAAAGTGTCAAGATCGTTTGAACACGATCGGCGATAAGTACAACGCGACGATCGATGAGTGAACGGAATAATGAGAGACTTTACGAGTGATGATTGTGAAAATAATAGAAAATATGACTCCTTTTTTTTTCAACGTGCAAGAAGTTCCGTCAGGCTTAGAGTATGAGGGAAAAAAATTGTGTTTCTGTGTCCGGACTCACCGGGATCCAAAGACGGCTGCAGTTCATCGGCTGTCGGAACCTTCGTGTCCGCTTTGAGCTCGTCGCAATTAACTTGCGGTAACGAGTCACCGGTGTCGATTGACGCTTTCATTTGCGTCTCCATGTCCGTCGACATTCGTTCTTCCACCATTGATTGCGCCGCTATGTTCCAGTTTTCCTCGTGGTTCTTGCCCGAAACGACGCAGGAGGGAAGATCCGACATCTCTTGCCCGGTGGGTACCGTTCCGGGGTGGCTCGGCGGATCGGAATCGGCCGAAGGCGTGGGTGTCGTCGGTGTTCCCGGGACGTCAGGCCCTTTGGCCTCGGCTCCCGAACCGACGCGACGAATTATGTCGGGTGTGGAGAACAACGCCGGACCCAACGCGTCGACCGACACTGCTGGCGACTTCCGCTGATCCTTCTTCACGTGCTTCTTCGAAGCTGAATAAAAAACATTTTTTTTCATGTAGATTCATTAATAGAAACTTCCAATTTCGATTCTATTCGCTACTTTCAACAACGTGGAGAGCTCAAGATTTATTCAACAGCGGATAAAATTTGTGTGTAATTCAATTTTTTTAAAGAATTCATAATTTTTGCAACATGGAGTATTTGGTGACAAAGATACTTGGTATCCTTGAAATTTAAGGACAAAAAAATTGTGCTCACTATCCGGAGTTTTCAGCTCGACGGGCTTGGTCGGTTCTTCGGTCTTTGGTGCCAACTCCGATTCGGATTTCTTTTTTTCCTTCTTCACTTCTGATGTCTTGGGTTTAATTGGTAGAGCCTCGACTATCGGTGGTTTCACTGTTGGTTGCTGTTGTTGTTGTTTTTGTCGTTGAAGTTCCTGTTGCTCCATTTCACGCTGCTGTTGTTCGCGTTGTTGCTGTTGTTGTTGTAGTTCTCGCTCATGTTGTTGTAGCTCCCGTTGTTGTTGGAGCTCTCGCTGTTGTTGTTGTTGTTGTTGTTGTTGTTGTTGCAGCTCTCGCTGTTGTTGTTGTTGTAGTTCTCGCTGTTGTTGTTGTTGTTGTTGCAGCTCTCGCTGTTGTTGTTGTTGTAGTTCTCGCTGTTGTTGCAGCAGTTCTTCGCGTTCTTTTCGCTGTTGCTCTTGTTCCTGCTGTTGTTTCTCAAGTTTCTCAAGTTCCGAAGGTTCTTGGTGTAAAGTAGGAAATGCAACAGCGGGAACGCAAACAGGCTGATTCGGAGTCGTCGGAGTGGTCGGCTGTGAGATCTGCGGAGCTTGCACGGCTTGCGCAACAACTCGTCCGCCTACGGAAACTAACTTTCCCGTCTCCGATGTACCGAGCTTCGTTTGTATCTGTAGCGGCATCGTTTTTCCGCCCTTCGTGAGAATTATCGACGATTTCTTCGCTCCGAGATTTCTCATCTCGCTCGCCTTGACCATCACGTTTTTTTGTATGAACATTACTTTCTGGTTGTTCCTCGCCTGTCCCGGTTTCGTCAGTATCATGTCGCCCTTTATCATGTTGGCGTTTATGAGATTGGCTTTCACTTGATTCGTCGTTTGAAGCGGTTTTTCTAACGCTACGGGCGGCGATTCGTTGACGGGAGGTATTCCGCGACCCGGCGATGGTTCTTCCTTCTTTCTGCCGCCGAGAGTCTTTAGCTGTTTCTTCGCTTTGACCGGAGTGAATCGATCTGCGCGAAAAAACAAGACGATTGACATAAAATAATTGTCAGGTGGAATTTGTTAATCGAGTAATTTCGATACATACCCGCTCTATCTGATTTTTCTGGACTCTTCATCGCGTCTACGGCCGCTGCCATTTCCATGTTCAATCGCCGCATTTGGTCCGTGTCCATTTGCTTATTTGCTCCTCTTCTTCGAGTGGCAGTTATACTGCCACCCCGAGTTGTGAGACCCTTGCGCCCGCCACGAGCCCGCACTCCCCCACCCCGCCTCGGCCCTCGCGGTCCGAAATCCGAGTCGTCATCCGACGGAGCTTCGGACTCCGAGGATTCGGACGAACTCGATGCTTCCTCGTCTTCCGGTTGTTCGGCGAGCCGACCACTCGGTATACCTTCGAGTTTTCATTATTAAGACACAGTTTCACCTCGCCACTCTTGTGAATACTGAACGAATTGTAGAAACGTTTCTTTACCTTTATTCGCTTGCTGTTGCGTCGCATTTGAATTGCGTGCAATCGGCGCACTTGCAGCGACCGTTTTCACCGCTGTGGGAGATTGTTGGACGCTCGGAGTTACAATCTTTCTTCCTCTACTGATAAGCGTTCTCATCTACGGAAAAACAAAAAATTTAACGATCGGCGAACGAATCGTCGCGGAGCTATTTCGTTTGAGTCGTATCAACGGATACTCACGGGAGGCCTGCCCGACAATTTGGAGCGTGAGATCGGCGTCGCGTTGTCGGCGACGTTTGCGGAAGCCGGTAATACGATCGAGGGCGCTTGATGCGACAAGTTGGAATGCTTGTACTCGAAATCGTCGATATCCGGCGAATGAGCGATCGGCAACGGATCCGTCGGTTCCGGATCGGTAGGCGACGAGCGACTCGTGTAACAGTGATCCAATTCTATGCAATATTTTATCGATTTTTGTTCCTCCTCCACTGTCAGCATATCTGCGAGAATAACCGATCATTCGCAAAACGTTCCGTAAATTAACAGTAGAACCTTATTGTTTAAATAAAATATATCCATATTATTTTATTAACTGAAGCAAAAAGCTAGAAAAAAAAACATGTAATCAAAGTGAATAATCTGATACTTATTGATATATCATTATCATTATTCAAATATCAGGGAAATTATGGCAAAAGTCGAAACTCCAAAATGAATATTGATAGAAGTAAATAATTGTACTAAATAAAAGTCGGCATTTTCTCGACCGTTTTTTTTCCTTAAAAAAAGAGAAGTAATACATCGAAAAAAACACGATTATTATAAAATAAACTTGAATATCTGGCTTAGTCGAAGAATCTTGGCTGTACCTAACATAGCTGTAACGTTTTCGCCAAGAATTTGTTTCGCCTGTTCGCTCTGGAGAGCGGTTTCCAGTTTTTCCAGCTGTTCAGGATCCATCTCCATGAAAGGATCTACCAATCCAGCATTGTCAGCAACGGAAGTCGCTGTGATCGCAGTTTCAGGCGCTGCGAATTGCGGCGGATCTACTGTCAACGTTAACTCGCCGTTGGCTGCGTCTCCATCGCTTTGACCTACTCGTACGACGCTAACGTTCGACTCTGTTTGATTCACTGCAAAGCAAACGTGTTTAACATTATAGAAATAGAAAAAAATAGTATGTAGAAAAAAAATTCTTTTAAGGATACTTACTTATCAAATTTTGTAAAGTCTCCTGATCGACGGATATCGTTCCATCGTCGTTAACAACAATGATCAAGGTATCGTCTTTTTTGCAACCGCTTTCCTGCGGTTCAACGACGAAGGAACTGGACATGTTGCTTTGCACTGGAAATTATTGTTTTTCAAATTTGTATTCTCTCGTTTCTCGCGACGCGGAAGATTCGACGAATTTAAAATGTTGCAAGACGAATATCTTCAGTGAAAAGGTAACGACAAAAGACGGAGGTTATGGAGGGAATCAATTCGATAAACGACGTTCCAGAGGTAAAGAAATCGTCAACATTTAGGTTAGTAGAGTCTTTCGATCGACGACGAAAATTCTGTTGATCAAGGAAAAAAGAAACGTGTGCACGGCGAAGACTTGCGGCGAGCGGATTATTGCCGCGAAAAAAAAATGAGGCGAGTTTAACGAATGTAAAGAGTGATGAATTGGCGAGCGCGGAACAAACCTGGCAGGAATTTTTTGATATCGTATTTCGCACTTCCGACGGCTCGTTAACACACGTAATCGCCGGTTATCGGCCGATTCCGCACGATAAATTATACACTGTCGTTGCAAATCGTTGGCGTCACCGTGTCGTGAGGCAGCAACGATTTGCTGAACGAAATAAACAGAGCCGCAAAAAGGCCAGAGGCCATTTTGTTTGGTTGTCTTTAAGGTGGTAAACGGGGGTAGTACCCACCGAGGTTTTCTCGCGAATAAACGTTCACCCACGAGCTTAGACCGGAATAGCGGTTTGCAATGTAAACTTTCGACACTCGCGTCTGTCGTCGGGGACGTTATATCGTAAAATTTTCACGAATACATTGATGAATTGTCGTTAAACCGCGGTTTTTCTCAGCGATACATGCTCCTACCGAGTCACTCCGACTTGGTGCGCACGGACGCTGCGCTGATCGGCACGGGCGCGAACGCGCGCGCCTCTCGTTTTCGTTCGACAAGTTTGTTTCGGCGACACACAGAGAAAGAGAGAGCAGAGAGATAACAATGCGCGGGATTTTTCGTCGCTTTTTATTACACATCGAGCGCAATCTGCTCGATTGTATTATTTCTGTATAAATCTTTATTACAACGTAACAAAAATACTGTATACATAAATGTAATCATACGTTTGTACCTGTAGAAGAAAATATTTTCTATTCATTTCTTACTCCCATTTTTTATTCATCTAGCTAAGATTGGCCTTTTTCGCATGTTCAACGGATACTCAAGTCCAACGAAATTTGAACCTATTTATTATTCATCTTAAATCTAAGATACGGGTCAAATCTGTGCTCAGATCCTGATCGTCATTGACGACCGTCAAATCCCAATCATTTACATCATCCAGATTACACTCGGTCTCCGAATCGTCAATGCCTACAAAAAGGTCGAATTGATTAGGTCCGTACTATTTTTTATCTCAATTGATTGTGCATTTTTTATTACCTTGCGTAAAGACCCAGCCTCGATTCCTTCTTGTTTCTTCGCTGCTAACCACACGTACAGTCGTGCATACTCCGACGTAATTCTCCCTGAACCACTTGATATCTGACTTTCTTCGTATGTCGCTTACTATCCAAATTTTCTTTCTATTCGCTGCAACATATTTAATTCCATGTCAATAAAAATGGTTGTCCACTCGATATTAGCTCATTTATTCTCAATCCTTTTGTTCTTTATCTTGTTCCCTGTTGGTAAATTTATTCACATAGAATCGGTAGCATTGATCTTCAGAATGCTAATGAAAATAGATTTTTTTTACCATTATACATGTCGACAGCCGCGCGACAGAAATACCCGTAATCTTTGTTTCTTATTTCCTCGCTCCATTTGACCATTTCAAGCCGATATTTTTCTTTGTATTGGCCGTCGCTCAGTAAACCATCAAGATCGAGATGCAACATTTTCGCCCAGGTACTTTTTATCGGGCCGGATATTTTGATTATTACACTCACGTCCGATCCGATCCTAACGTGCGACAAGAAACTCGATAATTCGGGTGTGCAAGTAGAGATTCGTTTGCGGCAGAGGAAGAATCTCAAATGCCTTTTTGAAATACCTTTGATGCAAAATATTCGTGATATAGTCTTTGCCCGACTTTCTCTTGCCGCTGAAGAGAAATATTTTCTCGGGAACGTGCGAAACGTCAAATTTTTCCGCAGCGCGTGAACTCGTCGCTTCCATGGCGGCGGCCATACTGAGCGCCTTTGTATACTATTAACTCTATCGATGGTGGGGGCTTGAATGAAACACTTTGCATTACAATGCGAGATCACGAGTCAAGTTTATGCGAAGTTTTTTTAACGCGAATAATCCATAACAATGTCCCGAAAGATTCGTGAGTGATAATGAAATAGAGCAAAGAAAGAGATTGTAGGTTAGCCCGCGAGAATATCGAAAAAAAATAATGCTGCGTGGATTTTCACTTTTTTTTTTATTAATGAAATACAGTTAATGATTCATTATCATGAACGGAATCAAGGTCTATTTCTTGGCTTCACGAACGGCTTTGCGTTCCATTGCCTTCTTCAGCTGTGCTTTCGGCTTCAGATTGTGCTTCTTGGCGAAGCGCTGGTTGCGGAGGAACTTGAGGTCCATCTGAAATCACATTGCAATGAATATAAAGCCTTTAGAAGAAAAATGATTGGTTAACATTCATTTGGCAGCGAAATGACAACTTACGCCAAGGGTGGATTCGTGCCTGTTGCGCGAGGGCTTTGTGATTCCGTTCCTGTGAGCTTTCCTGTCTGCGAAAGAAATTACGAAAAAGCTATGAGTATCGCGACGATAGATATTAGAATCGTGTACAGCGCGGACGACTCGGCAGTACTTACTCTGGTTGTGATTCGTGTGATTCTTCGACTTGGCCATTGTGTTTCGTCAAGTTGTTCGCTGAAAAAGAGATATATCGAAATTAATTCTGACGCTATTTGACACGCGAGAACGGGACGGGAATGAGAACGCGGCAGAGGTTAGGAAACGGCGGATTGATCAACAAAAATACGGGAGCACGGAGACAAAAACTATTTGTCGATTAGTGCACAAAACATTGGATAGAAATACGTTGAACGAGTCAATTTTGATTAGTTTCGTACGGATTTGAAGGATCGATTGGATTACAATTCGTATAAATTTCGAAAGTGCGAGATTTTACACGTACCACTTGTCGGAAAAGGAAACGTGAAAAGAAAGAAAGACGACGATCGCAGCGCTCTGGCGTCAGCTGTGGAAGATTCCGACATTATCTTTATTCCTCGAGGCAAATTGTTGAGGATTCAAACAATTGTATATTATTCAATATTCTTTATCGTTTATCATATAAACAAAATAATCCATGAAAACACTATTCAAACACTTATGACGTGATTATTGTATTATATTGTATGATAAAATAATCTCCATCTCCTCCGATAATTAATCGATTCACATCATAAAAGGATCCATTATTGGATTATCATTGAATGGGTAAATAAATTCCAGAATGTAATCAATGTTTCATTTATTGTTTCAATGTTCCCATGTAATCTGTGAGTTTGCGAAAGCGCTAAAACAAAGTACATCGTTTTTTCTAGCATACAGTAATATAGGTACAAGCATTTCCTCATAGGAGCGTCACGATTAATATACATAGAAAAATTGCATGCATCCCATCGATGGAATTCTGAATTACTATCTTGTATCAACGCGTAATCGAGATAAAACGTTGCCTGGTTGACTAGTCGCCGATTGTGATTTTTAAAACATGCAACGAGTATTAACGCAATGGCGCAAGCACAATTTTATTCCACTTTTTCGTCGCTGGCTCAAGATATCATTGACATGCAACAACAAATAATTGAGGTCTGTTGAGAGAATAAATAATCATTTACAGAAGGTTCGTATCACAGTTGGAGAACTTATATTATTAGTAGATAGAGTTTCGCTAGTTTCTTTGTTTGCAGTTATCACTTTTTGGATTAACAGACCAAGACGCGTTTCACGGCCACAGATACGTCGATGAAATTACGCTACGAATCTACGATTGGCTAAAAATACTGATAAACAAAGCTTTTTCATTCGTTTCATTCGCGTGTAACGCGCTCGTTTCGCATCGTTTTGTTTCGTTTCGTTTCGTTCGTTGCCGATAGATTCGGCGCGCCGTGGACTCGAAAGCGTTTGCGTTACTTATACGCCGAACAACTTTTTCTGAAGCTTAACCCAGTCGACGACCTTCTGCGGTACTGTTCTTCTCTTGGTCAATGCCGTCGCTGCCTGATTGAATTTTTCCTCGTTTTTTCGTATGTACATCATCGCATCGTTCTCCAACTGAGATATTTTGTCCGGTCGTATCTCCTCCATCGCGACCATTTCCGTCAAGTATGGATTGAACCGGAAGTAGACGTGATCCGGCAAGAGGTCGTTCAGCATTGTGTGAACAGCTGAAAGGACAATTCAATGTTGAGTCAACATTTTCGCATGCCATTCCGCGTTTACGCATTGAGCACCAAAGTAGCGGCTAAAGAAAGCGTGTTATACCCTCTGTGTCAGTCGCGCTGGCCAATATTTTCTCGAACTTCTCCTTCCAACTGGATATCGTAATTTCTTTGATTTCCGTATCGCTTCCGTGAATCGTCGTCGGAATTCTTCCAGTCCCGAAGGACACGACGCATTGAATTGGATTATTCGGCCAGAGTTGTTTTGCTTCGTGAATGGCCACGGCGCAAGGGTTGTTAACCATTAATCCTTCAAAGGTTAAGAAAAAAAATATCAATTACAAATCGGTTCGATCGCTTTATAGATATATACGTATATAGATATATACGCTTTATAGATCGCGATAGGTTGTTTTTGTTATTTTTACATTTCTTTCGTACCTCCATCGGTGAATAAATATTCTCTGTGCTTAAACTCCTCAAAATACGTCGGTGCAGCCGCGGAAGCTCTCACCGCTTCCCACAATTTGTGTCTATGGGATCCCGTGTACTGACTCTCTACTCGGTGTGGCAAAGTATAATTTCTAAATATGTAAGGCATCATTTGGGCGTGATTGATGACTGTGGAAACGGCGGAGAACTGTTTGAAGAAAATCACACACAGTTAGAGCTTTTGTGTGTCGAGACGACGCGATAAATTCGGCGTTAAAACATCGATCCCGCACCTTAGGAGAGATTGGATCGCGGGCCGTCTTTATAAGATCTTTATCGCCCAAGTGTTCCTGCAACATTTCCTCCCACAGTTCCGTGTCATAGTAGGCGTGACTCCATACCAAATTGCTCGTACCGCGTATCGTGCTGCGGGTGAATATCTTCGTGCTCAAAGCTTTGTAGAGTACGGAAATATCGTCCAGCGTTTTCCTTTTGTGTCCACCTTAGGGAATAGACAAACGATATTTTTAACATAATCTCGAATCGGCAAATGCAGTAGTCGCGATTCCCCGAACTCTGCACAATAGTAATAAATATTTTGAGAATATTATCCGTACTATAATATCAGATAGCCGCGTACCGTAGCTCATTTCCGTATCCTTAATAGTTGCTGCATGTAAATACAATCGAGTGATACAAACGGCTCATTCGCCAGTAAATCAACGTGTTATTTCAAATGATAAATGTAATTACCCAGTGTAGCGGATAAGATTGCACCGGTGCTCACGCCGCACACGTAATCGAACATCTCGTGAACCTTCTGTCCCGTCATTTCTTCCAATTTCTTCAGCATCTCGATAACGACGAGTCCCCTTATTCCGCCACCGTCGATCGATAGGATTCTTATTCCTCGACCGGGTAGCGGATCAATGTGTCCCATGACCGCAAGGGCCTCTCTTATTGAGCCTGATAATAAATGATTCATAAATTAATGAAACGATAATTCATCAATAATTCGTCAAATAACTAATAATGACAAAAATAATATACGAACATTTTTTTAAATGAGAATAAGTAAATAAATATTATTAATTTATTTAAAAAAATTAAATTAATCACAATTGAATTAGATTAATAAGAAATTAATGAATCACCGGTCATTTGTGGATCTTTGCTCTTTTCTCTCGCCCTCAGCAAAATACCTATGGCTCCTTTTTTGATCGCGTGATGCCTCGCTTCAGGATATTGTTCTATATGAGCGAGAAGATCCTCGATTCTTCTCCACTTGGAGGCGGCAGACTCGGCCGTTGCTATGCTATTCAGTACATGCCGCGTTCTCGAAGCTATGCTGTGCTTCGAGACGTTCGACTGCAAGTTTGTTTTCCATTTTGGCACCGAAGGCGCTGCTACGTCTTTGTTGTATCGCGAATTAAAAGCAGGCAATAGAGCCGACAAGACTTGAGGCAGGGCGTATATTTGTTCTCTAAAATCGTTCTGAAAGCGGCTTTTTGTTTCTTCCGTCTGTTTCGACGATACGCGTTCGATTTCCTTGCTTTTATCTTTCTCCGCCGGCAACGCGATCGCCACTGACATGTCTTTCTTTCCCTTAGCCGCGGCGTCGTCCTCGTCTCTCTTGTCGTTAAGATTCTGGGCCACCGAGAAAGTTCGCACATTCTCTATCTGAGCGTATGTGACCTTCTGTATGAATTCCATCCATTCCTTGCTGAGGACGAATTGCAGATTCTTGTCGTACTCCGTTTTGTTGAGATATCCTTTGAGCTGCGTCAAGAGCTTCCACTGATTTTGCAGCGACATTTTCGTGCGCTGAATTATGCTCAATGAACCAGATATCTTCGCCGCCATCTCGGTTGTTCCGCTGCCTCCGGCATTTCTAGTCGCTGTACTCTCCGTCAATTGTCTGGAAAAATATTCATTTTTATTTTTGCGAGTGTTCTTTTCAACATTCGTACAATTTGTCGTGCATTTTTTTTTCTAGTCGTTTTTCACGCGAAATTAGACTTTTCCCGTCGTTACGAATTGTGAGCAATCTTCAAACATTGTTCCGACGGAAACTCAAGCAAATAACCTATAAATTTCTCGAAACGTTTGCAAACGTTTTGTTCCATGCACGTTTACCGGGATCAATCATTCGTCGTGCATTTTTTGTTTAGGATTTTGTTGAATAGCGTTAGTCGATGAATAACTTGCAAGGTCGCGAAAAGCAGGAATCAGCTGTTGAGTCACGACGATAACAAACGCGGAAGTATATCGTCGTAATTGGATAATTGTTCGTCTCGTGATGATGCTAATTGTTAATTGAAGGACTGCGAGTACCTGCACGATGTTACGATACGAGCTATTCGGTAAGATGAGTTTTTGATGATTAATTGATGATTAATTGATGATGTAAACACAGAACGCACGGTGTTGTGACACTAGAGGCGGGGAGGAGGTACCTTGTCACCGTCACGCATCTTCGGCAATGCCGTACGTGCTTGCTGAGAACCATGTCGCTTAGCTCGAACGAGCGCTCGCGATTACGCGTTTGGCAAACGCGCACCGATATTCTTGTTATTTATTACTCAATAGACGAATCCTACCGCCTTTCCGAGACCAACCGCCCGCGACGGTTATTTCGAGACAACTACGTAATGCAGTGTTTTATGTTACAAGAAAAAAAGTTATATGCGATCGAGTCAGGGGTGACACGAGCGCGGCTTGTATCGCACACAATAAAACACCGAGCGCGAGCTCGACTCGCTTGGGTTTCGCTCTTTATTGGATTTCACTGAGTTTATCGTTTCGTTCGTAATATCTTCGTCGAAGATACGTTTTCGCTGACAACGCGCGATGCGTTGAATGAATAAATAAATAAATAAAGGTATAGCTAATGTTCGATCAACACTCGTTGCACTCCGAGACAGTGTTCGCGAACTTTTAATCACTAAGTTGGTTTTTACTGGTACTTATTGCGCCAGTCTAAATGTCAATTTCGTTATTTTTAGTCGAGATCTAATGCGGCGCGCTAGAATGTTCCTTGGTTACTGAAGGAAACAGACGTGCACCGGGCTTCTTTATAGACGCGAGCGACTCCCTTGCGTTGTCAACTGTGCGAAAACATGCTGTTGCACACATGGATCCACGTACACATGGACGCCGCGAGATAATTGTAAATAAAATCGCGCGATACTGTGACGACGTGGATTTCTATTTGGCACTGTTTCATCTCGCGCCACCAGTCGACTTCCGGCCTCCGAGCGTCTGTATCGTTCTTTATATATAGTAATATCATTATCGTCGCAGCCTCTTCAGGGAATTCGAAGATCCGAATAATAACACGGTTACGCGCGTGTCGTATTACCGTATTAGACACGACCACGTGGAGTTGTTTTTTCCCGGCGCATATGCGACGATCGTAGAAAGCGCACTTGTTTGCAAATCGAGCGTGCGTTTCTGCTCAGCGAAGCCGTTGTTTGTCAATATTGATTATTGCGCTTCCTTTTGTTTATCTTTCTCTCGGTACCAATGACAATTCGCTGCATTTGGAAAGCCCCGTGATGATTGCTGAATCATTAATTTTTTTGTTTGTAGCTTCGAACGGAATCTCGATTGCTTTAATTTGATTACTTGTCTGCGACGATTCGATATTTTTTCGCTTCAAATGTTTTTCGCTGTCAACGTCGAAACACCAATTTTGGAAAGACTCGCGATAATATCGGATCATTCATTTTATATTATTTTATTACTGTAAATTGAAGATGAAATACCTCTTAACGTAGAAGTAATACATTTAAATTATTGTTTCTTTTTGGTTGTGAAATTCGCCTCTCAATTTCAAATTGTACTTGTTCAGTACCCAAGGAAAAGAATCGAATGTTTTCTGCGAAAGGGTTGTCGAATACACGCTCTTTCTCAGTGGTACAAAAATCATCCACTCAGATCTCGAAAAAAGATTGCCCTTAGCGTTGCAGTGTCAGAGAAAATAGCGTGAAAATATACAAGTTCAGCGTCTGTCTGGCCATACATGAGGCGCCATGCAACATCCGATCAACGGATGAGTACGAAATTCCGTTGTTGTTGGCACGGCGCAGGTAGGTACTTGGAAGCTGAATAGAAAATAGAGGCTGCAACAATTCTATCACGCCACTCGGCTCGACGCGTCATATCATTCTTTATCGCGGCGGCGATTCAACGCGCGCGATTGTCTAACAAGGTAAACAACACGATCCAGTACCACCTGCTCGGTCCCGTGCTGCTATATGTTATACTTTATCAATAATTGATCCAAATCGTAAATAATATTATTTAAAAAATTGTTTTCTATTGAAATCAATATAAAAAAAACGTGTCTTATAGATTATATTTAGAAAATGTATATCATGAAAAAAAGGAATTGATATATCAGTAAAGTGAAAAAATGTGCATTTGTTTAATTACCGCATTGGTATGAAAAAAGCCAAAAGTGTACGACAGGAGGTAGCTAAGGCATGGTACAATTCTCTGCGCATCAACACCGATGGGATTCCGCACACGAATGTCGTAGCAACCCTCCAACGCTATATAAGGGTGAATCGCACCCCGCAAAACTTTAGACGTAACTCGGCGCTCGATACGTAAACGTTATAGGAAAGTAAACATCGTCTGTTGAAGAAATAAAGTGCAATTGCTATTGAATATAGAGCGTAGAAGTTCATACGCACGGATAAGTGATGTGGTTATTAATCATCGTCGGTCTCAGTATAATCATTTTTTTCGCTCCGACTTCCGGTAAGTTGTGTATTCCTCTGCAATAATATATTTTGTAAGAAACAACGATCCATTACTGTTATAACCTTTGATTGATAGCCATAAGTAATAGAATTTTTTTTTTAGACATAATACATTTTTTTCATTAAATAAATAAAAAATTGCGTATTTGCATGTCATCATTGCCGAGGCGCAAAACAGCGTCACGCTCATTAATTTGTTCGTCAGCTCATTCTCCCATGCTTGATGGTTAATGGCACGTACGATTGCGCATCGTTCGTGAATTAAACGACAGTATACTTCTGGACGATTTACTTGTGCCCACCGTTGACACTGCGTATTCACTTTTTTTTCGGTCCCAGGCGCCGCAATGCTAATGCATTTTTTTTAGCATCGTCCTGCGTGTACTTAATTCCACGAAGTTTTTTTTCTTTTTACTCGTGTGCTATTGTGCCGACACTCGGAACTCATGCGTTCCCTTCGGAGCACAAAGAACAAGTAATCACGGTGGTAATACGTAGCGTTATACATACGAAGCAGGTAGTCATCTGGAATTGGAGCTACATTATAATACAGACGTGAGAATTCTTGGTCGTGACTCCTAATTCGTTTAAGCCATCTCCCCCATCTCATTACCATTCCACGCGAATATCACGGTCTCCGAATCATGTACACCCTAATGTCGGGCTTGTGAATTAATAAACTTATCAAGTCTATTGTGATTGCAATTAGGCACTTCTTATATTATTATTATTACTGTTATTATCATTATTATTATTATAATAAATTTATATATTTATATATCTATATATTTATATATTTATATACTTATATATATATATATTTATGTATTTATATATCGGTAGGTCAGGAGAACCCCCTGACAATATATAACGTGGGTGTATTGATGGCTTCCCATCTGGACAGCCCATTCGATCTCGAACGTTGCGGTCCAGCGGTTGACTTGGCACTGGCCAAAGTGAACGAGTTTCTCATCATCCACAACGTTCAATTGAGAAAGGTTCAGGGAAGGTAAGTTTATTTTCGTGACTCTTTTTTCGAATTATTTCTAACAACCTAAACGAGGGTCGAAACGAGGTTCTTGTGCGGTGCTGAAGTCTCCCGAGATTCCTGCTGCTTACATTTCGTCTTTCAAACAACGATATGTATATGTATACAATATATTATTCGAAAATCGTGGACAAACATGGGAATTCGATTAACTCGCGAAGGATACGAGAATTCGAGAGGAAGATTCGCCGGAAAGTCGAAGGCAGTGAGGATAGGCAAAAGAGGGACATATAGATCGATTCTCTCGGGTAGTCTCTCATGGGATCACAACAAATATAATAAGCTCCAGCGGAACGCAGCGAGAAAATCATTTCATCTTTTCGAGCTCCGCGCTCATATTTCTTCCTCTCTTTTATCCTCTTAGCGCGTGGGCATAGGTAAACCTTATACCTCGTATACGCGAAGTATATCACTTCGCGCAAAGCAACATCCCTGTCCCTCTTGTTGCGATCAAATCAAAGAGAGCCAACGAGGGGACCCGGAGAATCTAAATTCACCGGGTCACTCGTGTTGACACTGAACAATCCTAATAGATCTGGTCGTAAATCTTCGGAAGGATATAAATGTCTTCGGCTATCTCGCCATAGGAGGTAAAAAAAAAAGATGTTCCGATATTTAGCTATATTGGAAATACGGCATTGGCGATACTTGCAATTTTTCGTCGAAATTGAGGAAACGTTAGCGGCTCGGTCATTAAAAATATATGTAATACAAATCGAGATATTTCATTGTTACTGTAAAATAAGCAAAGGAATGCGTAGCCAGAGTAAAAAAATACATTGCAACGAAAAAAAGATTTAGCGAAAAACAAAATTATGTTCGGCGTATTCTTGAAAAAATCGGCAATTATCGTTGTTTTGGAAGAGCCTGAGCGATTCAATGAAATTACGGTCTACCGTGTTCTGCATTAAAAAAAACACTTAATGTAGGGTGTTAAAAGAATATTTTTTCTGCGGTTAAAGGCTCGTGCGATTTTTTGCTCCGAAACGGAAGGAGCAAAAAGTAATCTAGATCGCATCATTTCAATGTACCTTCCGCTTCAATACTAATACGATATCACTTTCAACACGGATTCAAATCATTGGCCACGAGTGCCGACTTCCACATTCAAACGAATCGCATCAAGCCTGCAGTCGCGATTGACCACAGCGGAGGTGCTTGAGATGAAATTCCTGTTGACGCATATATTCAATCACGCGACCTCAGCGCACGGCACAGTCCAATTAACGCTCTCATTGTTTTTATTTCGCGAGGCAAGCGATCCCCCGATGCGTCGGAATTACAACTTTTTCCTCGCGATACCTCTTTAAAGCTCCTTTTTCTCCTTTTCTCTGCGTATTCGTACGCGTCGATCGGATTTTCATAACGATGCGTTCGACATGCATTCGCACGAAGCAGAAAAAAATGTTTAATGCATTCTCCAATATTGTCGACGAGCCTCTCGTCACAATCCGCGGAGGAGACGATAAAGCCTCGATACGTCGATGATAATCGGGTTACACTTTGTGACTTCGAACTTGGCAGTCGAGTCTCCGGAGTCGCCTGAATCAAGATTGATCGTTGACATAATATACAAAGCCTCGAGAATGTTGGATATATCGTGCAAACGTTGGGTTATCGTGGATAAATTGATCGTCCGTTATAGCGGAGCTTACGTATACGCCACTCGAGAGGGTCGAAGAAATCACTGTTTATATATGCTAACGTTTATCCTCGAGCGTGCAAATCTCGAGACTCTTCGGCTCACCGCGGCTCGCCGACGGGCTCTCCGCTCGAGATATACGTGACGTTTATTTACTGCCGCGGGTGCAAGGCTGCAAAAATACGATTCTCCGTAAAGTTTTCTCTCTCCGTGTGCCCTCCCGTTTGTTATCTTTATGGAGTCAAACTTGAAGCTTCTTTGGCGATAAAAAAGAAGAAATTCTCAAGAATGAAGAATCCGATGAGTGATAACTGATAAGAGGCGACGAGAGCCACGTGCCGAATAGGGATGCGTGGATCATGACTTAATTTTGGCAGCTATCCATCGTGCAGCGGAGCTCGGGCACCTGGCTTGGCGGCGGATATGCACTTTCGCGACGACGTAATAGCTTTCGTCGGACCAGCTTGCGCGTTCGCCCTTGAACCTGTTGCCCGACTTGCCGCTTATTGGAACAGTCCCATAATCACGGGCATGGGAGATCAGGTAATTTTTTATCCGGACAATCGCAGATTGTGGCCGTTTGTGCGAAAATAGGCCACTTTGTCGACCTTCCGGGTTGCGAGTAAAAATTCACTATTACTTTGCTTTGTGCACTCCCAAGCGATTCTGTAACTTGTGCGACAATATATTCATATCGGCATGTCGATACCGACAAAGTAAGCCCTTATTCGTGTGGCTGTAATTAGCCTCGTTGGAATTGCCGTGTTAATAATTACGATATTATTTAAAGCCTCCATCGGAAGGTGAGTTGTCCGTAACATCGGGAATTTTGGGAAGGTTACACAAGTGGAGAAACGAGAGCTCGGTGAGTATATCAAAGTGTCTATCACAGAATTATTGAGGTAGTTCGAGGAGTCAAACAGTCCAAGGAAATGTGAGATTGAGCGAGAACTTCAAATGCTTCCCAACGGGATAAAACAAATGAAAAAACAAAAAGGATAAAATTCCATATGGAAGATATCCGAAGGATCGATTTTGTGTGTAAAAAGCGTGTATCCGAATTTGATAACGAAGAACGAAAGAATCTCGTGTTTCCGTTCCTCTTAATTCTCACGCAACGGCGTCATCGTCGTCGCGTTACAAAGTTAATATTCCCGCGTCTCTTGCAACTGGACGCGCGAGTGTTGTTAAAAGTAACGGCGTGTAATTATGAAAACATTGTTGCTACCAGGGCATATTCAAAGACAAAAGCAAGTATCCCACCCTGACGAGAATGTCGTACTGTCAGTGCCGATTGCGCCTGGTGTTCTCGAGCGTATTCAAAGAATTCGGCTGGTCCCACGTCGCTCTGATACTCGACAGATCGGACCTTTTTTCACTGACGGTCGGCAAAAATTTGGAATACGGCTTGCGCAAACAGGGACTGCTGAAGTTCGTACGCGAGATCGATGGCAACTCGGACGACGATAGTTATCATTTGTATTTGCGCGACGCAAGCATGTACGCGAGAGGTAAAAATAAACAGAGTTAATTAACTTCTCCGTCGTGGAAACGCACGGAGCACACTGAAGAATTTGTTTCAATGGACCTTCGACTTGATTATTTCTTTTGTTTAGTTGTCATCCTCAGCGTGCGCGGAACGTTGGTGAGAAAATTTATGCTCGCCGCTCATGGCCTCGGCATGACGAGAGGCGACTGGGCTTTCTTCGATGTCGAAATATTTCAGGTATCGATTGATAATTGTATTAAGAAAATTCGAAAAAAGAACGTGTTTTTCATAGATAAAAAAAAATAGTGTCACCATGCCATTGTCTGCTCGTCTTCGATTTTATTTTTGTCAGACAAATTAAAGCAACGAAACGTGCGAGATGATTGTATTTAATAGATCTGTTCGCGTTTAGGGTTCTTACTGGGGTGAGCACGATTGGGAAATCGGCGATGCTGAGGATTCCGTGGCGAGGAAAGCCTACGAGGCATTGCTTCGCGTGTCGTTGCTTCAACCGACGAGTCCGCGATTTCAGGATTTCGCTGAGGACGTGAGAATGCGAGCTCAAATGGACTACAACTACACATTCTCCGACGGGGAGGAAGTAAATTATTCGCCGTATAATAAACAACCAGATCAAATATAAACAGTAGCTAAGGCTCTCTAATGTCCTATTTACTATCGGCAGTAACGATTTTCAGGTAAATTTCTTTATCGGCGCTTTTTACGACGGTGTTTATTTGCTGGGTATCGCGTTGAACGAGACGCTGTCGGAGGGTGGCGACATAAGGGACGGCCTCGCGATAACGCGACGGATGTGGGACAGAGATTTTATCGGTATCACGGGACACGTGAGAATCGACGACAACGGGGATCGCGATGCCGATTACAGTATCCTGGATCTCGATCCAATCACAGGAAAGTAGGCACTTGATCTATTGCCTATTTGTTTTTTTTTCTTCCTTGTAATCCGTGCAAATTGGCTGTATCGATAATCGACGTGGCACTCTAGATTTCAAGTAGTCGCCCATTACTTGGGCCTGAATCGCGAGTACAGTCAAGTATCTGGTAAAAAAATTCATTGGCCCGGCGGAAAGGAGGGTCCACCGCCGGACATACCGGAGTGCGGCTTCCTCGGCAACGAACCTGCCTGCTCGTCGACGGAAGCTTACACGTTCGTGGCTTATTCGACACTGCCGCTCGCGGTCTTTCTTCTAGCTGCCTCGGCGGCTTCGTGCATTCTTTACAGGTATCTTGACCCGATAAAAAAATTCTTTATAATCTGAAGAAAATCATAAAGTCTCGCCGAAAACGCACAAATAAATAAATTAATAAATAAACAATTGAATAAGTATAATATTAATCCTCTTTTTTTAGGCATATGAGACTATCGGTGGATCTGAACAACATGTCCTGGCGAATAAGACCGGAAGAGTTGCTTCTGGAAGTCGGGAAAGCGTCTTCGTCCAGGATCAATCTCCACCAAGCAATGTCCGACATGAATGTGCGTCGATTGATTTTATCTATCAAAGCGATACTTATATTGCAAGAAACTTAATAAATATACAGTCTATCTAGTTTATCTCTATGTTTATGGACTTGTATGTTTATTTTTTCAATATTTTTCATCCAAGAGTTGCGCTTTCGACGAAAGAATGAGACGAGGTTCGCAAACGAGCTGCGGCTCAGTACCGCCGAGCACGGTATTCACCACAGTGGGAATATACAAGGGCGAACGCGTGGCGATAAAAAAAATCACAAAGAAGAAAGTCGTCGACGTTACGAAGAAGCTCTTGTGGGAGATCAAACAAGTCCGAGACGTTACGTCCGAAAATACCGTTAGGTATGCAAACTAAAAGAAATTATTCATACTATAAGCGTACTTAAGTAGCATTGAAATGAAAGAAATTTGTTTGAAGATTTATAGGTGCTTGTATTTGCACTCCCTCGCCGACGGTCCTTATTCTCACCGAGTACTGCCCAAAGGGCTCGCTCAAGGACGTTCTCGAGAACGAGGCGATAAAATTAGACTGGAACTTCCGAATGTCCCTGATTCATGATATCGTCAAGGCAAGAAAATTCGATTGATAAAATAAATTGGTAACCGATGAAAAAAACAATTCATCTTTGTATTTTTTATATGAATATAATAATATTTAGCAGGGCATGGCCTATCTTCACGCGAGCGAAGTTTCGTCTCATGGAAAATTGAGATCGTGCAATTGCCTCATCGACGGCCGTTTCGTTCTAAAGATATCCGATTTTGGTCTCAAGACTCTGACAACGCCGGTCGACTTCGTCGTCGACGAAAATCATTACACTAGTGAGAACAAAATTGTATCTTCATTTATAATGTCATCAATTTTCGTGCCAATTCGACGAGGCCTTTATCTCACGATTGTACAATATTTTTTTTAGAGTTACTTTGGATCGCTCCGGAATTGCTAGCATCGACCGTAATGCCCGGGAGTGTCGCTACGCAGAAAGGTGACGTTTATAGTTTCGCGATCATACTCGAAGAAATCGTCGTTCGCGGGGGTCCGTATCAAATCGCAAAAGAACTTATGACCGCTCAGGAGGTGACTCGAAATAACGATATGATCTAAAGATGTTCGTCTTTAGCCGATGAGCAATTGTAATATTCATATTATTGCCAGATTGTAGGCCGAGTAGCCGCTGAAGAAAATCCACCCTTCAGACCTCAAGTGACCCCGAAAGATTGTCCACCGGACATATTATTCCTGATGGAGAGATGTTGGAATCAAATACCCGACGACAGGCCAACGTTTCATGCCATTCGCGGAATTATTCGTGGAATAATGAAGTGCGAATAACACATTTGTGCAATACGCTTTTTTAAAACAGTTGTTTTTTCAGAAATCGGCAAATCCTCACAGAAGCCCGAAAAAAAAAAAATTATCATATACGTCATTATATATGACGAAATATATGTCTTCCAATTAACATCAATATTCAATTATAATTATAATATAATATATAAGAGTGTATATATATTATATTATCATTATTATTATTATTATTTATTATAATCATAAATTATGAAATATGATTCAATCTCCGTGGACTTCCCACGGCCAGTCTATGGGCAGAACTGATGTGTGCTATTCTGCGATTTAATACAAGCTTGATTAGAAGTTAATAACTGTTCATTATTCGCAAGGGGATACAGCGAGAATCTGATGGACGATCTCCTGAGAAGGATGGAACAGTACGCGAATAATCTTGAAGCTCTCGTGGAAGAAAAAACGGAACAACTCAGTATGGAGAAACGGCGAAGCGAGGAATTGCTTTACCAAGTTCTTCCGAGGTAGTGTTGAAGCAGCGTTAATTCATTGTCATTCGCCAAAAGATTTTCGCTGTATAAAATATCTTCCGTACCTTACAGTTATTCATTTTTATTTTCACGCAGGCAAGTGGCGTGCCAATTAATGACCGGTGAGTTGGTGCAGCCCGAGCAGTTCGAGTGCGTTACGATTTACTTCAGCGACATCGTCGGTTTCACGGCTCTGTGCGCTCAGAGCACGCCGATGGAAGTCGTCGATTTCCTGAACGACCTGTACAGTACGTTCGATCGCATAATTGGATTCTACGACGTATACAAAGTGAGACTCGCGGTCATTAAAAAAAATGATGAATCCATTCCCGTTTCGGTTTTGATCGATTATCGTTGTTTTTTCTTAACACGCAGGTGGAAACGATCGGAGACGCGTATATGGTCGTTTCCGGATTGCCGGAACGCAACGGTGACGACCACGCGAAAGAAATAGCGCTCATGGCTCTCGCTATACTCGACGCCGTTAAAACATTCAAGATAATGCACAAACAGGACGCACAGTTGAGCGTGAGAATTGGCGTTCACACGGGCCCCGTTTGCGCTGGAGTCGTGGGCCAAAAAATGCCGCATTATTGTCTATTCGGGGATGCAGTTAATACCGCCTCGCGAATGGAATCTACCGGCCTTCGTGAGTTTATTTACGCAGATGCATCGTTTCCACTGAGTTCACGTAACGCAAGCGAAATTTTTGCGACAATTATTCATCGCGTGATTGCAGCTTTACGGATTCACGTATCCGAGGCGACGAGGAATATTCTCGAAAAATACGGCACCTTCGATCTCGAGCTGAGAGGTCAAGTGGAACTGAAGGGAAAAGGTGGAGTGACGACTTATTGGCTTGTCCGAACATCGGAGCCCGACCAGCGACACTCTTCTACACCCCGACAGAACGCGAGCCCTCCCGACAATAACACTACTCTCAATCCTTTGATTTTTCCCGTTAACAACGCGAACGGTTCGAAGCCGAACAACGGGAGATAATATTAATGTAACACGTCGCTGGTAAATTATGTAATCGCTAATGCAATCGATGTTCGACGTTTATCCTACGTTCATTATCGATGAAGAACGGTATTTTTCAGTATCGAAGCTTCGACAGTAGCTCGAGTCATTGAGTCACAAAGGCATGCTGTACAAACACCAATTTTGCATTTATTTCGCGCTCGAATAATTGTACTCACCTATGGAGATAAATATCGATGTACAATGCAGCGTCTCTTTATCGCCGGATTATACACCTTCATCCGTATTTGTCTTTTTTATTCTGTTGTCCGTGATGTCGACTCAACTTCCCGCAATTTCACGATTGTGGAACAACTTTTAACGCGAGAACTTCATTCCGGCGACTGCTGCTCGGTAACGTCGCAACAGCCCGTTCTGTCCGTAAAGTGGCGCCCCCACGGCAACAGCGTACTATTCGCTCATCTCGTCGTCAGTTCGGTCTCAGCCTCCGCCGCTGCCTGCCCACGCTCCTCTGTTTACTCACGTTGACGCTTTGTCAACACACCGCGCTCGTTCGACCAAACAAAAACACAACTCTCGCTATGGCAGATCAGGATCAGGACAGTGGTGATCGCGGCGACGGGGACAATGTGAAATCCGACAAATTGTTCACGCTGAAGAAATGGAATGCAGTGGCCATGTGGAGCTGGGACGTCGAGTGCGATACCTGCGCGATTTGTCGCGTACAAGTGATGGGTGAGTTTCGCATAACCTTCAAATTTTCACAATCATTCTACGATCGCGAAGAAAACATTTCACGGTGATTCTTCACGCTAAATATCAAATGCTGATACAACGGCGACGCGGATGATCGCGCTAGTAACTTGACTGACGATTTTCTTGTCGTCTTTTTCCGCGCGTGAGTGACCGACAATCGAAGCAGAAAAACCGCCTTTGTTTGGCATTGGAACGATTGTTTTTTTCTTTCGCTGGACCAATAACCAGCCAAAGAAGTTTATTGCATCTCAAGTGATAAAGCAATTGCGACAAGGATATTGAGTCATGCTGATAAATATATTTTTCACAATAATAATAACATTCCACGGGTAATGATTAAAATGCACTTCGGTTTTTGCAAACCTTGCAAAGCCGAGAGGGCAAAATAAATATTAGTGATAAAAATTGAGTCAACGATAGAGATTAAAAAACTATTCTAACAGGATATCATGAGACCACTTTCTTTTCTTTTATTATTTATCCATCGGAAGATATAAAAGTACTATCGAAACGATTTGCACGTAAATTCTTTGGGTGTTGCCAGTCGAACGCTGGTGGAGCTTCGGTTCAAACTCGCTGTTACGTGCAAATCTTTTAATCTCGTCGATTCTCAAACCTATTTCCATTAATCTTCAGAATTTACAATCTGCATACATTCTGTGCGCTTTTGTAACAATTTCCGTGGTTTTTCAAAAATACATGGATATTTGTATGTCTCTAAAAAATTTTCTAAAAATATATAGAAAAACTATACATTCGTCTCGATGCTTATCGCATCTCGGTTGTAACAATTTCTACAACTTTTAAGAATACAATAAAATTTTTAATGTCTTAAACATTTTTCTAAAAATATAACATAGCAACGTTGGCGACGTTCGATGTGCGCTTGTCTCGTCTGAACTATGCATAAGTACTATGTATCTTAATATACTATTATTACATTTTTTGGGTATTTACACGTACGGACTACAGAAACAAACAAAAAATCTACGCAGGGCTTTGACTATATACATCTTCTGTTGTGTGTTGGCGTACGATCGGCATGTGAACATACCATATAATTTGTACGCACAACACATTTTTTTTTTTCTTTTCAACCCTGTGCACTGGCTTCTCTCCACGCAACGCTATTTATATACGTTCGTAAACCTCCGAGGTAGACCTTATAGGACTTTGAGTGAGAAAGCGACATCGCCTTCGACCGCATAGCCGTTTGATTGTTGAGAAAAAATAAACAATTATTGTCAGAATAATCAACTAACGGTTCTAAGATCCGAGCAAACGTTGCGCCTGTCGCGATTGCGAGAGGTGAACGATAAAAGTTTCGACGCATTCCTTGAGCAACGACGCGGTAATCCTATTAGAGTTTAGAGTATCCAAACTCTGTCGGGACATCACATCCACTCTTGTCACGATACATACACTATGTACATTTTTCTTTAAGCACCAGATCTTTGAAATCTTTTTTCTTCAACTATCTTCCGTTAATTTTTCTCTATTCTTGAGTCGCGTTATCGATCTTCGAAACGCGAAACAAGTAGGCACTAGTAGATTCATGTAGGTTTACACATCAGAGCGGATGAAGAGAAAATGAATCGAAGGGAAAGAAGAAGAGAGCGAAAGTGAGGGTTGCGTTCTGCGCGAAAACAACGAATGAACGTACTCGATAGTCGCGGCGAAGCGCTCGCAACGAGAAAACAGATTCTCGAGCGCTTCGCAAGTTCGATACGAAATTATAATCGCGCCAATAGTCTCGCGGTAATGATTATACTACCTAGAGGATCGTAAAATATACATAGTATATATGTAGAGGTCGATTTTTTCATTTTTTCTTTGAATAGAGAGAAATCGTACCTAGCACGCGGTAGGCATGGGTTTCATGTTAGCTACCGCGCTCATTCTTCTCACCGGTCCTGTGAGCCTCTTTTCGATTTCCTCTAACGAATGTCCCCTGGTTTCCGGGACGAAGAACACGACGAAAGCAAGACCGGCGACGCACACCAAGCCGAACATCCAGAAAGTGCCGCCGGTACCGATGAGCCAGATGATATCGTTGAAAGTCTTCGTGACGACGAACGTGCACAGCCAATTGAATGCCGTCGCTACGCTCGCCGCTGAGCCGCGTATCTTCACCGGCAATATTTCGCCCATCATGAGCCACGGTATCGGCCCGAAACCGAGCGAGAAACCTATCACGTAGATGACGAAACTCACGAGGGGCACAAAGCCCACGCTCGACATGTCGACACCAATGCTCTTGGCGTAGAAGAAGCCACCGAGGACGAAGAGCGTCACGATCATCGATACGCTGCTGATGTAGAGAAGAATCTTGCGTCCGAGACGATCGATCAACGCCGTTGCGACGAAGGTCGATGCGAAGTTCACGATACCGACGATAATCGTGCATAAATTTCCGTTTATATCGCTGCCGGCGGCCTGCAAAGAAAAATCCATATTAATTCTACGGATCGAAGATAAAACGCTTGAAGAGGGGAATATTAATTGAATAAAAATTTATACACCAACCTCAAAGATCTGGACCGTGTAGAAAATAACTGCGTTGATACCGGACATCTGTTGGAAGAACATAAGACCGAGCGAGATCGACAACGGCTTTATGTTGCTGCCCTTGAAAACCTCGGTGAGCGCACTCTGCGATGCGTTTCTCTCGCTGTCGACGTGGGTCTTCTCGACCGCCGTGAGCTCGTCGCTGACATCGGCGTTCTTTCCACGCAGCCACTGGAGCGACTTACGGGCACGCTTTGTCTTGCCCTTGGAGATGTACCATCTCGGGGTTTCGGGAATGAGGAACATTAGAAGGAGAAACGGTACCGGTAAACAAGCTCCCAAGAGGGCTAAATTCGACCAATTGAGATACATTCCAGCGACGAAACACAGCAGGATACCTGTGATTGGGAAAAACAAACAACCCATGATAAAAAAAATAACCAAGGAAAAATAAAGTCGCAGAATAAAAAATAGCGACGAATATTGGCCGGCTTACACAGTTAAAAATCGAATGAAAAGAGAATTGCAACCGCGGATAAGCACAAAAAATTAAGATGCAGTTAAATAAAATAGATAATAAAAATGCGAATCAATTTCGCTTTATTTTCTTTTCTTTTTAAGCAAGTAAAGAATTTCTTAACCTTCGAAATTCATCTCAAATTTTTCCGAGTTATTCGTTTTTATATTTTAAAAAACTCTTCCGTTTCTATCTGCCCATTTCGACCAACTTTCGTCTTTCGAGCTGGATGAGCTTTTTTAAACATTTTTTTATTTTTCCCAACTCACCTATATTACCGAGCGCTGTCGGCAAAAGACCGAGCGTCCCGCGTACTTCCGGCTGTATAGTTTCGCCGAGATAAACGGGTAACGACAGAGACGCAATGCCCACGCAGAAGCCCGACAAGGCGCGACCGGCCAGAACCATGCCGACGTTATTGGCAAGAGCAATTAGTAGCCAGGCTGCAAAAAAAAGAAGAGAAAAAACACGATAAAAATTAAATTATCGTAATATGTGTCTCGGTCAAGGAAAAAGTCATCGGTGCAAATCGCGGAAATGACCGTCAACGACGCTCGTCTAGGTTACGGATTCGTATTATCTCTCGATGTGTAATAATGCGAACAGTGATCTCAATAAATCCACAAGGACGGCCCGTACGTTCGGTATTCGGTCGTTACCGTGGTCGTTATCGCGAGCTCCGTTACAGTTTCAGATGCATTGCGAAACACTGTGCGGCCATACTTTTGCGTGCGCCTTGAAAGAATTTACGTAACGGAATTGTTGTATGCGGAAACAATTTTGGTATTTCATTTTTTATTAACCGATCAATTCTCTCTCGCCGAGAGGAGAAATACAATTGATGGTTGAACGAGGGCAAAATAAGTTTAATAACGAACGCATGATCTTTCCGTGATTGTTTGTCGAATCGTCGAACGAGCGCGCGGGGTCTGTACGTGTTCGAAATGGTAAACACGACGTTCTCGAATCATTATTGCGCCGCATCGATGATTGAACGGAATTTCGTTTAGTCGTTTATATAAATATATATATATCTTTTTTTCTACACGCACGCACGCACTCTCCGTCGAATCGTGTCCTTACCTCCGATGAAGGGAAAAGCCGTTCCGAGAATCGTGTTTCTTCTTCCCAAGTATTCGATGCACGGCCCACCGAGTATTCCACCGAGCAACGCGCTCAACGGCATTATCGATCCGATCCATGATTCCTATAACACAAAAAAATCAACACTTCTGAGAAAATTGCGAATAATGACCCTCGCGATCGTCGATTCTATTTCGTCCGAAGGTGGAACGCGGTTAATATTCGTAAAGAGCGCGAAGTATCGGACACGTACAGAGGTGTCGATACCGATCGCGGTGCACGCCGCGCGAGGAACTCTTCCGGGAAGTAACCTTCGGGTATTAGAGAACATTGGCTAGCCTCGTATTTTGAGGACGGAAGGAAACAATTCTTTCATAGCCTCAATGTCTTCGATACTCGTTTATAAACGACCGTGGTGTGGCAATTTGTATTTCCGCGGTGTCTCGAGAACTGCAGTAACAATTAATAGATTTATTGATATATATTTTTCATTTATCATATGATCAATAAATGGCGCTGATCTAATTTCAAAATAAAACAAAATATTAAAAAAGTCGAAGAGCAAAGGAAATGATTTCTATGATTATGAATCGCGAGGAAATTGCCGGGCGCCGATATTGAACGCGGAGAAAAATAAAGTTGCGTAATGGCATACTATTATGGATAATTAGAAAAAAAAAAATAGGAGAACAGAGTCACTGTCGGTGTGTCCGCATATTCGTCCAATGAGAATGGTTCTTGAGTTCGATCGGCGGCTCAGCCAATCGAGTCTCAATGATCGGGAACCTGCCCCTGACCACGATTCAATGACGCATTTGGGGTTAAATTTTAAACCAACCCGTTTGACCTCAAGCGCTAGGAGCGCAGAAACCGTCGCCAAGAACGACAATAAAGCTTCTTGTGTGTCGGTAATAATACAGACGTTGTCGATTGGCCCCGTTACCGGACACGCAAACTTTGTAAGAAAAGAAAAATCGACAATAACGATGCTCCGTAATAATGCGCCAGTAGTACAATTCTTCGCGTGTACGCAATTGGTCAAGAACCATCGTGAATATTGCTTCGTTTTGATAGAAAGCACCAGATAATAACGGCTGGAAGATCGTTAAACGAGGTAGATGGGCAACAAAATGCCTTTTCAACGTATTAACTCTCGTCTTTTTCTTCGACGTTTATTAACAATTATTCCTAATTGTTGGAACGAACTAAACTGCTCGGTACAAAAAAATGTAGTAACTTACCATCACATCGGTCACTTCGAACGACGCGGTGGCGTTATTCTTCATCGACACGAGAGCCGGCGATGTGTAGGAACACGAAAAACCGACCACCATCGATCCTAACGACACCGAAAGAGCGGCGAGCACCTGAAAAAAAAAATTCAAGTATACATTTATTATATCGCTCTTTAAAAAGAAAAAAATAGTCAATATTGAGTCTCCATGAATCATAAAAACCAGGCAGTCGATAATTTTTTTGTTATTTTTCGGCCCGAAAATTTTATACCGATTCCAGTTAGTTAAAATTCAATCGAATCACCAATATCCAATATATTTTTTCGAATCAACATGTACCTGCGAAAAAGTGCATTTTGCTATGGGCGTATTGCCCGGCACCTCGATATTCACATGGGTATCCGCTCTCATAAGAATCTTCATTTTGATAGATTATTGTTCGTCTCGATCGTCGGAATCTCACTCAATTAGCGATTGCAAACGCGAACACGCGAATTGAAAAAAAAAAAAAAAAAAAAAAACGGTCCGCAATCTCGACGAAAATTTCGGCGGTATTCGAAAACGACACCGATATAGCAGAAGTGGCGCGTATCGGCGTCGCGAAAACACGAGAGTGTGTGACTCTTGGTCGCTCGATCGCTGGATCACTGGTCTCTCGATCGGTCGAGATGGCACGAGCCCCCCTGGTTACAACGCGAACGTGACGAATGATGGCCCGACGACGAAATAACGAATCCCTACCCCCCCGCGCTCGACAACGGAACGAATAAAGTCGTCTGAGTGGCGGAGAAGCAGCACGCGAATTATTTGGAATAACGGAGAATAAGAAGAAGAAGGAGGACGAGGAGATGAGGCGACAACTGCGAAGTCTTCACGATTGCGTCCGGCACATCCCCCTTCTATTCACTTCTGTTTCTCATTCTCTCCTATGCGTTATTCCCCTTTTTTCTCTCATACGAGAGATGGGACGTTTTCCTTTTATCAATTGTCTATCAATCTCTATTTCGTCTCGTGACTTCGCGTCTTCGCGTGTATCAATTCGTTTCGTCTATCGCGATATAATTCACTTGCGGTTAAGTCGCCTAATTGACAAACGCGTAATAAGTCTGTCGCACTGATTTCTTTTTATTATGGCAATTTTCGTTTTTTTATTTTTCGATATATCGAAAGTATCGACGAACGTCGATGGCTATATCGTGTATGGAACTTTTCGGTACGACGGAACAATGCGAGCTATCGAGACTCGTGGACCGTCAGCTTCTCTTATATGTGAAGCCTCGTTGGGGGGCCCACGCACTCGAAATCTCCCCCACCCCACCCTTCCACCGTTCACTGGTGTTCTCCACCACCCTTTGGCCACATTGCTAACTTGCCTTAGTTACTTCATTGCCTTCTCTCGCCGATCGTATCGTTATCTCTGTCGTTTGGACCCCTTCGGCCCATTCGCCGTTCTCGTCGTTCCTCTCCTCTCTCTCTAGTTTTCCCCCCACCCTCCTTTCATGCGGTGTTTAGCGAAACGACAGAAAAGGGGCACACACACTTGCCAGTCTCGCCACGTACCAATGTTACACCGCTACTTTTATTTTTGCGAATAGAAACTGTTTCGTACGCGAAATAATATATCGCCTTAATCTTGTCTATATGTTACTAAACTACGTGATCTACTATACGCAGACGACAACTGCTGTTTCATTGTTTACGAGCCTAGGCGGAGATGAGGGGAGAGAGGGACCATTTTGATTGCCATTGTCCCCAAAAGTATAATGTCACGATCTATCTTTCTCCCCCCTCCTCCCATTCCGCGTCGCGTTGTTGCAATTATACCGGTCGATTTCGTAAGACACATCCATGGTAATTCTTGGTATTATATGAATTTTCATTAATATTGACTTTGCATCGTGGAACCCCGTAAAAACATTTCTATAGAGAATACAAGGTAGTAGTTTATTGCAAATACTTGTCGAACTTGCCAAATTATAAATATATTTATATGTCCTACAACTTATTTGTTATATACGAATCTATTTTAAATTCGTTCGAGATTCCTTAATAATTATCTGTGATTTGATCTGTATTTTAGAATATTTTCTTTGGATGTGTATCATACGGATTAAATATTCGAAAGCATATAAAAATGTACGAATATCTATTTTTTGGCCAGCATCGATTCGTAATATGTGAAATATAATCTTCCAGATTTCTTTTCATATACTTCCAATGTAAATTTTTTTACGGAGGCACGTGAATTTCAATGCATAGATTTTTTCTTTTTTCGACCAGTAGACACGGTTTTTTTTAATACATTAAATAGCCACTTGTTTGTTCAGTTGATAATTTCGCTATTCGTTTCATCGAAGTGAAACGTGCAAAACACACTATCAATGAGTAACTCAGTCAATGCCATAGAAATGATGTAGACTCAATTAGGCGATGGTCGTTAAGTGGCGTTGAATCGCGAGGCGTCTCATCGTCAACCGTTGCTCCCCGGCAATCGATAATTTTTTCTACTTTTTATCCGGTGTTAAGTGGCTTTGATTTCTTCTTTTTCGACATTTTTTCATTCTGTTCCCAGAGTTTCTTTTCGGGCCTTTGTCGCGCAGTTTTTCTATAGAAGACACGTTAATATTTCCTTGTACCGGCCCGTGCCTCGTACCCTCGCGAAAATCTTCCTACGACTAGAGATTAACGGTTAGCTTTTTTGCAACAGCCTTAAAACCAGAGACAACCGTGCGCGTGGAAAATTTCGTGACCCCGCAACGAGCACCGACGCCGAGTTGATTCTCAAACATTTCTTATTTCCGCGAAGTTCCCGCGTGATTCGCACTAAAAATAAATCGAACGTATGTCGTTTTATTGATTCACTTAATTGGATCGATATTTATCGATAAAGAAAAAAAATGTCAACAGTCACGAGGGTACTGACGTTGCGCGTGTCTCGTTAATTAACAACGCGCTCCGATGACGCTAGGAATTCGACTCTCTTCCATTTCGCATCGGCGTCATTAGCTTGTTCGGGACAAACACAGAAGCATCGAGAAGGATGTTAAATATCGAATGACTTATTGTTTCCTGTCGTTTTCGCGTGTCAAGGTCTGGGATCCTCGGTTGTCGCATTGACGTCTCGTACATGCAACGGGTGCGTGAGGGCGAGTTTTATTCACAAATTGTCTATTGCGTTGCCGCGAGATCCGTCATCGATCTATCCTTCGTTCCTCGACAAAGGAAAAGTCTAATTTCAGCCGGCCCGCCGAAGGCCCGTCGTAACGAGCTTTCGTTGCGCTCGTCGGCACGATCGCGTAACGCAACAGGTGTTTCTCGCATGTGCGACCTCTGCCTATTGTCTTGTTCCAAAGTCAAAAGCGGAATTATCAAAGCGCGGTCAAAGTCGGCGACTCTGGCCCACATTTCGTGCGTTGAACAAACGCCACGTCGAGACGAAGGATCAGAATAAATTTTGAGGGTTATTTGTTTGGCAAACTTATTCGTTTTATCGTTTGCGAAACAGAGGGATTTGGAAGGTCGTAATAACGAGACTTAAAAGAACATACTCGCGATCTTTCTCTCTTGCGCTCTCTCGCACTGCTCGAGATCGTGAGATAATGTTAAAACCGCTTGAGGGGCTCTTGACTATACGCGCGCACACGTGTATACATCTATCCATTTGCTCTATACTGTAATGCACTGAGCATTATTGCTCTCGTCAACCTAGTTCCAACGACTATCCCGTTCAAAGGCAAAGAAACGAGCGAAATCTCTCAGAGAAGTTATGTAATAAAAAAAAAAAAAAAAATACAAATATGTAAAGTCCGTAAACCCATTAAGCTGCGCGATACGCGCACGCCGCTCTATGTACGGTATTATCTCGACGAAACATAAATTATCTCTCGGATTTAGCGCACGCGAAAAATCTTTGGAAAAGACAAAAAGAAGAAAAAGAAAAGAGCCTTCGACGCGTTTAGTGCGCAGCGCTATAAATCATCTTTAACACTGGGCGCAAAGCAAATTGAGCGAGGTAAATAATTTGACGTTGAAAAAAAAAAATTAATATTTTAATTAAGCTCAATGTTTGTCCGTCTGCGTGCATATCGCGCGGCGCTATCAATCATCTTTAACTGTACGCAGAGTAAATTGAACAAGGTACATTTTTTAACGTTGAAGAAAGAAAAAACATTAATATTTTAATTAGGACCGATGTTTGTCCGTCTGCGCGCATAATACGAGGGTAAACTCGCGAAACGTGCCGGTCGTCACGAGATCGAAGGCGATGATGTTTCTGACACCCGATGATAAATTCATTTGTACCGTATTTTTAGATCCTGACGTGTGCTCTCAACGATACTGCCTTTTTCATCTTTTTTTGCTCCTTTTTGCGAATTTACTTGATTCAATCGGGTTTGAGTGGCTTTGCATTGTTGGGGTGTTCTTAGGGAATCATTTTAGGGCCGAATGAAATGTATTGTTTTTAACAATTCATAATCGATCAAATCTATCTATGTAAATAGCTAGAATTAAATCTTTGACGAAATTCGGATACGAAACTGTCGGAGCTATACATTAAATCATTAGGACAGTCGAGCAACAGCGACGAGGCCTGAGCAACCCATTCCCGGTTCGCGTCGTTTCCGCTTGACGCCGCGCGCAACACGCGTCAATGGCTCACCTTCGTCGAGCAATTAATCTTTAGTAGCTAGTAGGCCAGTCGGCGCTCGTAGCAAGCGTTCCTGTCTAGTCGGGTCTCCTCGACTGGCCCAGTGGTGCTGGGTAAATTGAAAGAGTGTCGATCGCGATCAACGAATACTCGTTCGGAAATATCGATCGATAATCAATTGGGTAATTAATTCATTCATTAATTAATTCTCGAGAGACGACGCGAACTAATTAGCCGTGATGTTTTCCTTCCGTATTATATCTACATTGACGTTGATTCTTTGGTTGAAGAAAACACAGAATAATCCGAGGCAAAAACGAGATACAAGTGGCATTTTGTTTAGTTTTTTTTTTAAGTGTTTTATTCGTATTTGACGGAAAAAAAATATTTTTCTTCCTGACGCAAGAAATGACGAGTTTCTGACGATTTCCAAAAAAAGGTTATTGAATTTCCTGCGAATAATTTATTTCGTCTTTCTCACCTTAAGCTATAAATAAGTCTTGTGTTCTTTTCGTTTTATCGGAAATCCGGAATATCACTTTCAAAACATGCCGAAATTTTTGCCTCGCTGTAGATTTTTTTTTTTTTTTTTGCGAATTATAATATTATACTTTTTTGCTAATACGAGACTCAAATTATCATTAAATTCGTGAATCGCCCCGATGTTTCGAGTAGTTTCGAGTAGTCGAAAATGCATAATTTCTTCGAAACCTGACGAGATTATTTAGATCTCTGGTACGCCGGAGCGAGATACAATTAAATTGTCGTATCGCGTCCGAAGTCTGGATATTTTGTATTCACAGCGAGTGGATCGTCCGTCTTTCAACGGTGACGAAATTATTTTTGCGAATTCATTTGAATGCGAGAAAAAAAAACGAGTCAAGGATCTCTTGAATGGAGCGAGTCCAATACGCGTTGGCTTGGGACGAACGTGCTCGCTGGAACAAACACGTGGCAGTGGGTCTGACCAAACGCCGACGCTCGCTACTGACACGCATTTAATTTATCTAAACCGTATGTACCACCAGAACTCGCGCGTTTCTTACTGCGTATTAATTCAAATAACTAAATTAACATTTGTTCGGAAAAGAAATTAATATCGTGTTTTTATTATATTATTGTTATTATTTGATTTGATAACCGAACATTCGATTTTATGATGACATTCATTTCTACGATATTCTCACATTTTATCTTCGTCCAATTACCGACTGTTTCTTCAGAAATACATTGTCGACAGTTGCTTCTACATTTTTCAATTTCACGGTCTCGTCGGTAACACAGTAAATCAAAGTGCCTCCGCGAAACATGCAACACGATGAGAGGCGAAACGCGAGAAAAGTACGGGCGAATTGTGAAATCGGTAATTGGTTAAAACGGTAATTGTGGCGCTGCCTCGTTTCTATTCACAGAAAACAATAAACTTTGCGGTATGCACGAGCGAAGCACGTAACGTTTGAAAAATGTCGGACACTTCAATCAACGGACTCGGATGTCTCGATGGCTTTCTCAGAGGACGTGCCATGTGAATAAATTTTCGATAGCAAAAATTGAGAAAAACGAGTACGTTTTTTTAACGACGGTGTGCCCGATTCGTTTTTTTTTTTTTTTTTAAGAAAATTGTTAATTGCATTTCGAGAAAACAAGAAATTCGCCGAAGCACAATAACATTTAAATTCAAAAACAAAGAGTACCCGAGATCGAGACAAACAGAAAGATATTTGAAAGGCAAAAAATTATGTGAACAAGATAAAACCGAGCAAACAAATTATGCAGAAAATGTTTATCAAATTTTTGTATCAAAAAACGATATAAGCATATCGTCTCGAAAGCTTGGCAAGATAATAATAAAAGCAAAGAATCAATGTGTAATAAAATAAATAAGAATTTGAGAAGTGACTAACCTGCGAGGCGTATTGGAACGCGGGAGTGGGACGCGGAGCTTCCGGTCTGAATCGAGTGATGACCGGTCGTTTTCCCGGTTCGCCGTTTATGCTCGAATGTTGCTCCACCAAAGTTTGGCGCCATCCCGCGGAATCGGGTTTTTCGTTCGACATTTCCCTGTCTTTGTCGTTCAACAGAGGGCTCAATTGTTTGTAATCCGTTAGATCCTGATCCTTCCTCAGAGGATTGTAGATCTGTGGCCTGTGAAGGTTGTTTCGCTGGGTGTGTATCAGATTTTCCGAGTAATAATGCGGGCCTGTTGGCTCGTCATTGCGCTTAGCCGACTCTATGTCGCTCAAATTCGTCGACTTTGCGCTTCCTTTGGTCCTGCTGTCGGTTATCAGGGCTTGCTGGCTGTTGAAGGGACTCACGGTCGTTGCGATCGTTGCATTCGACGCGCAGTCCAACACGAGGCTCGAGCTCGTCGACGATGAAACACCGATCGACGGTACTCTCTCGTAATACTTCGGCAATATTGATTGCTCCTGCGAACAAATCATTCGGAAAAAAACAATTAAACTATTTTTCGATTTTCTGGCTCCTTGTTTAATTTTTTTATAATTGAAAAGAATCTCTCGATGACTCGATCGTTCGTTGTTTTTGTGGAATATATCGTTATTGAACTTGGGGCGATAAATTTGATCCCACCGAGATCAAAAGATTCATTCTCCTATCGAGCGTATTAACCGAGAAGAAATCTTTTGCGTTGTTAATGTTTTGCGCACACGAATTAATCGTAACCGGAACGAGCCAGCGGCGATCATGTAAAGCGGATTATACCGGACTTCCCCGACGATTTCGCGCGTTCGTTGGGCGAAGAAAAAAGAAAAATCGAAATGTCGTCGACCGTTTCACGTGTTATCGTAATTAGTTTGAAATGTAACAAAAAACAAGGATTGAAGAATTGCGCACTGTCTTCAAGAAATTACTTATTAACACTTTGATTAACGAAAAAACGTTTCGGAGGGCGATTAAAAAGAATGAATGTGAAAAGAAAAATCACACGGAAAATCTTTGCTTCGTCACTTGGAAAACTAATGAATGAAGTCAGTACTCACTTGGCCGACAAACGATATTTGAGGGGATGAAACGAACGATTTGGAGTATTTATACCAATGGTCATTATCAGTACTACGGTAGAAGCGAGAACGACAACACGAGAGCTTCGCATTACAGAAAGAGAAATAGGGTCGTGATGATTTTGGCCAACTGACCAATCATCAAATAGAAAACAGAGAAATAACGTTTTGTCGAAGCTCCCGTTGGTGGGCGTCGAGAGCCGCTCCGTATGACTTTTACCCTCGTGCCTTAACGATAACCTACGTGAACTGCGTGACTATAAGCACACAATCGAACATGTTGGCCGCGGCTAATACGCGATGCTTTCTGCAAACGTTGCCTGTGTCGCTGGAATCTTACGATATCGTCGCGTGTAGTCTAAGAGACAGCTGACGAAGTTTCTTTCGAAAACTCCACTTTCTTGCGGATTATTCCGGTAAATACGAGGGAACGATTATTTGAGCTTGCCGACGATTAAATATCGGCGTATCAACTATTGGATCGGAGAAGCAACGACTTGGCTGTTGCCAAATTAATTCGATAATTCGTTGAAACGAAATGACCGATTGTAACTTTGAATTTGCTCTCTGCTAACCTTTCCTTTAGCCATTGG
Source organism: Ischnus inquisitorius (assembly GCA_963924025.1). Lineage (NCBI taxonomy): Eukaryota > Metazoa > Arthropoda > Insecta > Hymenoptera > Ichneumonidae > Ischnus > Ischnus inquisitorius. The sequence continues at coordinate 8,968,117 of OZ001248.1, read as the reverse complement.
GACTCCCTCGAAAGATCGTCTTCCAAGAAAAATCGAATTACGCGCGAATAATTCCCGTGGCGAATAAGATGACGATAATAACGATCGAAGTTCGATCGAAATGATTCAAGAAATTATCCAATCGAATACCAGTCAGGATTGTGCTTCTATCCTTCTATACTTTTCCGTGATTAAACCGAAACTGCGTAAAAAGTTTTTTTCAGCGACTTTTCCATTTGGTTTGTTTCCAATACAAGCATTGTGACACTTTGATTCGTAAATCAACATTATATGGCTCAGCATCCATCTTAAAAATGTTCTATATTTTTCTTCTAAGAATTGTTGTATTCCAAACTCTTGATCAGCTGAAATATCTGGAGTTATCAAACAAAATAATTCGCGAGTATTAATGAATATCCCAAAAAAATTGGGTAGGCGGTATTATCGGATCCCAGTGAACAAATTTGAGAGAATAGCATTTTTACTTTCGATTACAGGCAATGAGCCCTATTGTTAAGGGGGTTTTTCCGTACATGGCAAGTTTATGCCCGGTCGATTTTGTATCTGCGTCAATGGTAAATAAATCATGGCGCGTCCTTTTTCGTCTCGATCACATCGTTACATCTACCCATCCTTATCTTGCCTTTGTTCGTAAGAAAATAAAGCCCACTCGCGCCGCGCTGGCTATCACGTGCAATTGCGTGCGTAACGAACATTATATATTAGCTTTGCTACGAAACTCGGCGAAGACGATAAACAAAAAAAAAAAAGAAATCGAAGTCGAAGTCGTAACGTTGGCTCGTTGGGCGATCTCGTCGCAAACATCGTGATAGTAACTGCAGCACGATGGAACAAACGTGCGCACTCAACTTTACACTCGGGGCGAAACGAAAAAAGATGCGATACTTGATATAATCAAGCGTGCAGAGAATCTATCGTTGGTTAACGTTCTTTTTTTTCAATCGTATTCTCCTCTCCACTTATTTCTGTTGATAATGGTTCAATTGTCATAATACTAAAAAAATCGCATTTTCTCTCGACTTTTTGTTTTCCTCCTGAAATGTTATCTTTATGTGTCGCAATTGTCGCGCGATCTTGCATCATATTTTGCACGTTTGCTGCACATATGATCTGCAATGAAATGTTTGTCGGCGATCTAACGGCGGCGGACCAGTAGACGAGAAAAAAATTAATAAAACAGAAAATCGCAAAAACGTGTTTCAAGTTTAAGCGATACGCTCTTGCTTTATCGAGGAAAGCGAGACATAACGTGGACATTCTAGAGTTGCAATCGCTGCAAATGTGAACACCGACGGTTTCAGCATTAATACCTGGTACATAAGGATACTGGACTATCAGCGATCCGACAGGTTGTTAAGCCCGAACTTTACTTTCGCATATGCAAGCGCATTTCGAATATCGCGTTCGATCAGCAAAACGGACGGTAGTAAGTCGACACCGTGCGCGCAAAACGGTTACCTTTCAAGCTAATAATCGCGAGATAATAATCTTTCGATATTCCATAATCATTTGACGGTCAGCGGAAAGGCTATTTTTTCCGATGAATCGTAATTTTTACGTATCAAATTCAATGAAATTTTTTAAAAGAATGATAAGACAATGCAAAGTCTAATTATCAAAGGGAAAAATTAGACTATAGTTTTATTTCGAGAAGATGTAATAAAAAATATATCCGCGTGAATTTAACAAATACGAGAATAGATTTTTATTCAATTAGCCCGTGACTGTCAGAGGTTTAATCGCCTTGCTGTTCATTACCTCTTCGCGTGAATCCGCCATCGTTTCTCGATATGGAAGCGCTGGTCTACAGATAACTACGAATCACCGACGAAAACGTTGCCTTACGAAACTTGCACGATCAACTGTTGCATCTCTCATTGCGACGATTGCTCTTATCCTAGTTGGCCGTAACCTTCCTCGTGATGTGTTTTGTTTGCCTTAAATTTTACCGAGATTCGAATTGCGTCTTTTCGCACGCTATTAATTTTGCTTCCGTCGCTTATCGCGATTGGGCAACTGATAGTAACCGAGACTAAACTTGACATTGCAGTTTCGCGTGAAATGTTGGTGAATACCACGTGGAGATGCGATCGAATCTCCGAGAAAGATTAATCCGAACAATCTTTGTAACGAAAAAAAATAAAGGGTATGCTTTTGAAAGCTCGACGCTTGGAAACGAAGTACGACTTCGAATTTAACTTTTTTGAAACATTTTTTTCTCTCTCGAACATCCTTCCCGTCGGCGGCGGCTCTCGGGTCTCGAGACAGAAAGAATGGAACGGGTTTTTCGCTGGCTAGTCAGCCGCACGTAGCCCGTCTCTTCCAAGGCACTTGTTGCATGTACCTGACTTCTGGCACGTAGCGGGCAGATCCCGCTGGGCACTTAAATCGATGCTCGAAAAACTGGACTATTTCTTCGAACCATGAATGCCCGATTCAATCAGTTCAATTTTATCATTCTTATTCTTTATATCAGTTTTATCAATTTTTTTCTCTAAATCAATTTTACGAATTTTATTATATTTTTGAATTTTAATTCAACTTTAAGTTATGGAATGTATGAATTTTGATATTTCAATCCTCAATGATTCGCAAGAGTAATGAATGTTTGTCATATATATGGCGAGCGGCGGCTCGAAGATCGAGACGAAATATGTGATAGAGTGGAACCCCACTTTTTCGACGATACGCAGCGGTGGTAGGAATGCGAGTTAGCGAGTTCTCTCGCCGTCGCAGGAATGAATGAATGAAATGGGGTCCGACTGTAACACGTGGCACGCGACTATCGCAAGTCGCGAATGAATACTCTCGTGGCGGTGGGGGCTCGGCGAAACGTAGCAACATCGTGGAAAAGTTAAATTCTGTAATACAGACGCGAGTACGAATAGTCGGCGCACGAAGAAAGGCAGGTGAGCCCGTTCAATCTCGGGGCCGTACATCGCGTGCCGACGGATAGTGAACCAAGAAACGAGCCGCGGGTGAACCAGCGGAGCGAATGGAAGTTTCCAGAAACCTAACCAGGGGAGAGATCGAGCGAGACGGAATACTCGCGTGAGACGGACACTTTTAACCGCGACAGTTGTAACTCGATGACTTGCCGCGCGTTCAGTCCAGAAAAGAACAATTAAACCATTGTCGTCTCCTTTTAATCGATACGACGAATGCGCGATCTCGCGATCATTGTTTGTAACGTTTAACAGCTGTTGTCGAAAGTCAAAAGGCCGAGCGCCGTTAAAAATCAATTATCTAAAAATAACCGGTGTAGAAGTAAAAAAGAATTACGTCCGCTTACCTTTTTTTTCAATGTCATGAGGCACAGTGGCCATGGCTGCATGATCTGCCTTCTCTGCGACGACGATCTTGACGACGACATCATTACCTGTGATTAGGTTTCGATTGTTCAGAAAAAAGAAAATCACTACGACGTACTGGTCGGTTATTCGTTGATGATTTTCACTAAGATTGTCTTTTTGATTTCACGGGTTTCTTTGACAAATAAATAAAAACCCTTGAGAATAAAACGACACCGAGTCGTTCGTTGATCGTTTATAAATGAGAATCGTGATTTCTCGTATTTTGTTTCACCGGTACCGCTTGCGATTGGCCAGTTACGAAAGCCGGCCCGTTCCGCCGCACATGTGGCTGTGTTGTGACAGTACTGTTCTGCCGTTGCTCCTCACCGCCTGGATTTATTCGACGAGAGTCACGCCTCCTATCGGCCAACTCCAACGGCACTACGAGCTTTTTTCCCTTTTTTTTTTCGTTTTGAATTCTCTCCTTTCGTATTCCTGCGTCGAGAGCCTCGCTCGAGCTAGCCGCTGGCGGTACGTTTCACTTTTTTTTTCCTCCCTACGGAAGAATTGCTATGCGAGCTTTGAGTTCGAAATACGACCGTTCAAGATTCCAGACTGTGCGCTCAGAGTTAGTGTCGCGCACACTTTCTTGTAATTTCGACAACACGGGTATTTTATCGAGTACTATTCAGTACTGTATAGTACAAATAAGTCACTATAGTCAAATGTCTATTCACTGTTCTTATTTTTATAATATATTTTATTTTTTAATAACCTTTTTTTAATGACAAATATAAATTTGGTTAAAAAATAAAATTACTTATTTTTATAATAAGTCACTATGGACAAATGTCATTTCACTGTTATATTTATTTTTGTACACGACTTTGACTGCGAGTGCTTATATCTGCACGGTAGCTGAGTTTAAAAATCGCGTTAATTATTTTCCACGAACGTCACGGAGCGCGGAAGTTCAATGAAGCGAGAACGTATGAAACAATAAAAGAAGATTGCGTGCGCTTTCTTGTGTTTGGGAAAAGTTTGCTAATCAGATCGCGGAGTTTGTCTTTTATATACCGCGAGGCGAAGTTTCGATTCGGCTAGTTTCGGAACACGACGGCGGGGAAGGGAGACGATGAGGCGAAGCCGAAGGTGGCCTGCAGTCGGCGCGCCTCTGGAAGGTGGGGGAGATGGCGTCTGAACTATAGACACGTGCTACGTATGTACAGTTCAGGAACTGGTCATACGTACGAGTGTCGATACTGTAAACGCAGAGGAGGGGAAGAATATCGTCAGCGCGAAGGAGCTCTCGAGTTGCACCGACGAGGCGCGTCTACCGATTTATCCCCAATCCTCGATTTTTTCAAATATTTCCATCTTTTGCAACTAGAACTTTTTTTACAACAGAATTTGAATAAAAAATAAAAGTATGACAAATGTTACCATAATTTCTGTATGGTCAATTAACGATGTCAATCTCTTTTTAAATTAAGGAACTGAAAATTAAACTAAACAATATTTCGATTCCGATCATCTGAGTTTCGATAATAATTTTTGTGTTCCGAATATCCGTGAAATAATGCAATTTGCAGTTTCGCTGACGCAATAAAAAAAAAATTGTGTTCCACCGGGGCCTCGAGGTTCGTAAAATTCGTGGCCCACACACGAATGTCCATTGACTCTTGCAATCCCTGCGAGGATGCACGTACGCACAACGTCGAGAACGTTCGTCTTTTAATCTCCCACCCGAGAGGCGCAAAAGTCGCGTGCGAGCGGGCTCGTGTGCGTTCCGTCATTGCCACAATACACATCGATGGGGGTTAATGTGTTGGGTTAATAGGGGAGGGGGTCTCTCCCTTGATCCATGCGGGAGCCTTGGAAAAGTTTCTCAAATGAAGCTAATTTGGCGCCTCAAAAGAAATAAGTAACTACAATATGTATCGAACGAGCCTCCCCGCCCCCGTGCATTATCAGGCTTCAAAATGACGGTAATTTCGTTATTGACAATTCGTCTCGTCGTTCGTTTGTTTGGCCATTTTTCTTCATTCTTCGTTTCTTATATATCTTTTTCTTTCTTCACTCATTTGCGCACGTAAGAAGATTCGCAATTTGGAATATTCCTACAAAGCCACACCGAGAACATTGAAATATTGCCTGTTGCGTCTGCTGGTGTGAGGGACAGCCTCAATCGATGCCCGGGTCTCCTCATCTTTCGCTCCGCGTTCTATTCGCTCCATTTCGATGTTTGCGATTGAAAAACTTCCACTCGATGCTTGGTCATCAATAGCCTTAAATCAACTGGACACGGTCATTTGTTTCGAACCTCGTCTTACTTTCTTCAATTAGTTATCGCAATATATACGTATACAGTGATTCCCCTGGCTCACGCCTTAGCGATTTGTCTGATTTCTTGATCGTTGAACCAATTGTTTGTTTATAACGCGACCACGATAGCGACGTCACGCGATGATTCGTATCGCTCGCGTGGGGCGCGAGATGATCGTGCGAGACGCAACATTTTTTTGCTCTTCGCATTGCAAACGATTATCCACTGTACGTAGAGCGGTTAGTGGCGCGACGCGGTGTTTTATTGAATAAGTGGACTTATCGCACGCGTCGTCGTTACGTTCTATTGAAAACGCGACACGCGATTTGCTCCGCGGATGGATACGACTCTCCGTTCGAGTCGCGTTTTAGGGATCAACCAGTTGGATAAGCAACAACGTCGTCGATGGAATCATTGTTATCAGTGATTTCGATCGATGAAACCGGTTAATTTTTCAACAGCCAATTAACATTGACGCGAATTTATTAGTTCCGTGTCGGTGCTCCGTTGCCCTGCTAATCATCGAACAGATCGCAAGATGCCCTGCGGGCAAAACGTTTCAAATGTTCGCTGAATATTCGCAAATTTTTCTTCAGTCGTTAGTCGGGACAAATACTTGGAAGTCATAATTCTATTATAATAATGGTTGGCATGAATTGATGATTTATCAAATTGTGAAGATTGTCTGCAAACGTTTATTGAACTTTCGAAAATCAACAACGTCTAGTCATGCCAATGCGCGGAATCGACGGTAGAAATTATCACGCAGACGAAACTCCTCGGGTTTGGGACACGCGAGACTTTTATTATCTCGATAATATAATTGAGCGAGAGATAGATGGATATGCGGCCAACGCGCGTTACTACAACTACGTGGTGTTCGTCACGAGAAACAACCAATAAATTCCCGTGGTAGTGTAGAAATCTCAATGAGAAGAAATCATTGGCGCCAAAACTTTTCCATTCGATTAATAACTCTCGTTATTCAATCGATTATCATGCTAGACAATTGTATCATCCAGCGCCTCTCCGGCGTGCGTTTCTCTGTCGCTGAAGAAAGAGAGCGAATCTCACCGCGCGAATTTTTTCTGACCCATAAACAATCGAAGTAAATGTCATGAATCGTAAAGAGTCACATTCGATAAGTATTAATTACAATTTAATCATGTTTTCGCACGAGCAAACAACTTTTTTTTATATCTCCCATTAGCCCAGCAACATTCTTATAGATCGTTATTACAGCATCGTCTAAACGGCAATTGCACATACGCGCATACTGAGCGCTAAACGTTCTCGTTCCGATTTGATTTTCTAATACGTTTCGAAACGTAGACGCGCAAGAGGCGCGACGCGACATGGTGATGCGGATAAATACTAGACGCCATGGCAATTGACGTCCAAGAGTCGGGAGGAATGATTTGCGGTAACTGGACAAAAAAAGAAATGCATTTTAAAATCATCGAGCGCAAGTGTCGGCTATTACAGCAGTCGGCATTGTGTTTCTCGCAGAACAAAAAACTTGGAGCAATTTGTGGCGAGACAAAAAAAAACGGGTTTTGTATCAAGCGCCGAGCGAGAATCTCAAAGTCGTGGGTAACAATCTTATCGTCAGTATTGACCCGCACGTGACGAGGGTCACGGACAACCAACGGACGTTACGGATGTGACGCCCTTGGCACGAATTATTTAGTCAAGATTCTGGGTCGTTAAAAAAAAATTCATTAATGGGCCATTATCTTGTTTTATCATTTTTTCTTGACTATTCGTCGTCCGATAGGACACCGTTGCCTTATTATGCCCAGCGCGATTGTTCGAAGCGCGCGAGAGGATTCGAGTCGAGGAGAAACGCGTCATACGACCAATTGGGCCAATAGACTGTCGAGAACGTTGGAGGCACGTCGAGAGACCCCCAAGTAGGTTGATGGAAACGACTTGCATCGGGCGCCTTCCCTCGCGTGACATCACCTCCCCCCCTGCGAAAAATTTCAATTGCAATCTCGCATCTCGCAATATAAAGTTTCATCGATAACTCGGCATGGGGTCCTGCAGGATCAATCGACAAGATGCGCAATCCGTCTCATCAATTTTCGCCTCTATATGCTGACAACCTCACTCTTACCGCCCAGTCACTTGACGTACAATTATATCATCTCAGGGTCAATCCCACCGACGTTGCCTGTAACGTTAACGCGCGATCGATCGTGCGACGTCAAGTAAACCGAGAATCGATTCCTCGATACTTTTCCACACACCCCTTTTCCCCGTCGTTCGTCACGGGCAGGGTTAATCAGAGTCGTTCGATCCGGTAACTCGATGGGTGCTCGCTAACCGCGGCGTCTCGAGATCTCCTGACCCTAACAGTGGTCTGTCGAACGACGGACGAACGTTTAATCGTCGCGCACGTTTCGCCGATCCGCTGCACGACGGCTCGCGCTCGGTTCCACTTCGTCCCCCCCGATCCCGAGTATAGTACGCGATCTCGAACTGTTCGACTTTCGTTATTGTGATTTGACCTTCGTAACAAAGAACAACGAGCAATGACGGGGGATAAGCTCGTGAGCTTTTCCGGATCGAGCCTCTTCCCGATCGAATTCAGTTGGGAATATAACGTTTCAGGGCACGAAGATTATACTAGACTAGATCTCGTGCCTCGCGGTCACCTGACACAGAAGTCGAGCCTGCAATAAAAGAAATAGTGAGGAAGCATCGTAGCGACAGATAGTCGTTAAAGTAAACGAGTGGAAATTTACCGAAGCCTCGAGCCTCGCTGGCGCGTTCCTTTATACAGAGTAGACATATATAAGTATATGACTGGGTAGTGCTCGGAGGAACGAACGTATTCCAGCAAGTGAATGTAACACAGATATACATCAGCGGATGGAATCGACTCGACGCATCGATGCAGCCTGCGAGGGGCTTCTCGTTCTTCTTTTTTTTTCTTCCACTTTTTTTTTTTGGTTCAGTTCGAAAAGATATACTGGCTTGGTAACGTTGTGTATAAATAGCGTCACCGAGTGCCTTCGGGAAGATCGAAGGCGGTAAAAGTTCGAGATCGAACAACGCCACACCTGCGTGGAAAAATGTTGAGCCACTCTTGTCTTTTCCTTTCTCTAGCCGCAGATCTCGAGAGTAAATAATACAGTTGCATTTCCTCGAGTCCCACCGAGTAATTTCGTATCGCCGCGATAAAACGATAGAAATTTTTACCGGTTTTTTTTTTTCATTCGGATCGAACATCTCGCCTGTAATCGCCGTCACGTTTCGCGTCTCTGGGGAAGAGATTGCGCAGCGAGGAAGACACGAAACGTGACACAAAACGCAAACCGTGTTATAGACGTAGCCGATATATGTCTCGCGTCAAAAGCACGTATAGCTTTCGCGCGGGGATGTATTTCTTTTTTTTTCGGTAATCACGCGCGTCAGCACAGCGGCTCGCGCGGATTCTCTGACGCCTCTCTCCTTTCTTATCCCGTTGCGCTCGGTATCTCTGTGTACGCGAGACAAATTCGGGCTGTGTTGGAGGCTCGCGAGTTTTTCTATCCCATTGAATCACCGAAACGTCAGGCCTCGTGATCCATTCTTTTTTGTTTTTCTACGCGCTACGTTCTCGCGTGTTCTTCACGCCGTTCTATAAGTAGATCGCATAGGTGGGAAGGCAAAAAAAAAGATTACGCCGCGGTACGCACGGTATTAACGTTCGTATGTTTTTTCATTCTTTTGTCAACAGATGCCTGTCTGCGTTGTCAGGCCGAGAGCAAGAAAGACTTCTACGGTCGTCAAGATTGCGTCGTCGTGTGGGGCGAGTGCAATCACAGTTTTCACTACTGCTGCATGTCCCTGTGGGTGAAGCAGAACAATCGTTGCCCGCTGTGCCAACAGGAGTGGTCGATTCAACGCATGGGCAAGTAAGAGCGCAATCGAGACTTTTCGAGCGAACACCGAGGAAGCGCCGAATATTCGTGCGAAGGTAATGGCTTTTGGCTAAGAAATACGAAAAACGAAACAAACAGCGGAGTCCGAACTCAGACTCGAAGGAGTCAATATGTCAAGTGCGCAACGCACATACTGTAAATTATAATACTTCGTTCGCGTGAATAAATTAACGCGTTAATCATATTCGGCTCTGCGCCGTTCAATATTCCATGACAAAACTTGTCCCTTCACACTCGTAATCCTCGATCCTAGAACAGCGGACACGAATCTGCTGGACCAATTGCTGAAAAATGATTCTTTTCGAACGAGGAAACTGCAAAAAAAATCTGTAGTCAATATTGGTTTTTGCAAGTTTCGATAGAATAGTTTTGTCGATACTGCGTTGAATCAGACTTATATCTTATCTATCGACGCAACATATCGCGCGTTTGCACCTCGCTTTATCGCGTGCTCGATCTACGGTCGGATTTATTTGCCGTATTATCGTCACAGATGACGAATGAACGATCGAAAAAGAAATGCGTGTAATCGTATCCGCGCTGTCGCCGTTATCGGAACACTCGAAATTGTATACCCGGCGTACAATCCGCGAATGAGCGATTGAGTAGACATTGATCGTCGCAATTTATTTTTTGCATCGGAAAAATCTCGAATATTCGTACGCAAGCGACTCCGAAGGCGTCGATAATCTCTAGAATCTTCGTACGCTCATTCGAATATTGTAATGCACGCGAGGATAAAAAAGAAATATTGCGATCGAACGATACGATTATTTATCGGCTCATGCCGTTTTTTTGTCATTTTTTTATTCGCATCGAGACGTATACTTTGTCGCGATAATTCAATCTTCGAGCGTCCATGACTTGCGTGCTTCGCGAGAAACTGAATAAACGTCTCGTCATGAACCGGTCGCGAGTGCCGTGCAAAGTACGAGAGTTATTTTATTTTTTTGCACCCAAGTTTAGCTTCTCAAATAAAGTACTCGAACAAACTAGCGCTTCGCTGTTAAGTCTCGTTATCGTTTTTTCTCCTTTTTTTTTCTATTACCTACGTGAACACAATGCGCGGTCTCAGTCAATTTGGTTGCTGACGTTTTTCGATGTGGCGAACAAAGGTCAATTGTCGTCGATCCTAATCGCGGTGAAATATTGGCTCAACGCGTATACGCGCAAACGCGCCTCGTGGCTCGTTTCGCTCGGATGATGCAAAAGTCGCGCGAAGTCAGAGGCTACCCGTTGTTCTGATTGGTCGAGAGTCGCCCGTGGCGATGTCGCGCCTCCGATAATATAATAGTCATGTATAGGACTCTCGGGGAACGTAGAAAACCGAGCGAACGTCGAGCGTTCGAAGGTCGTTTTTTTTCCTCGTTCTCTCTATCCCCCCACCGTGGGATTCGTCTTTTTATTTTCGTATTCTTCGTAGCAGTCCTGGCTTCGAAATACCCGAGGCGTTTGTGTGTGCCCCGATGACGTCACCGACACGACTGGGAGGCTCGACCCGGCTCTCGTCCAATGGGATCGTAGAAAGGAACCGACGCCTCCGGTCTCGCATCATTTCACGCAATTACCCACTGCTATTATTATTATTAACCGACGAGCCCCCCGAGCCAGGCCTATCGCGTTCCGCGGCATGTTATTTCTCGTATTTCCGTTTTTTTTTCATCATCTTTTTATTCCTTACCGACAGCGTAACGGGTCGACAATTAATTCTCGGAAATCATCAACTTCACAGTGAAATAATTTTATGGCTCTATCATAATGCTACGCGTCTAACATCGATTGAAATAATTAACGATCGAGAAAGTCTCGTTAAAGAAGAATTCTCCACAATCATCGCGAGGCAAACTTCGAGTCTCTGCGATTCGTAGGCGTTGCCGGAACTCAGTGCGAGGATCTTTTTTTTGTCTATCGCACCGCGAACGAAAACAAATATTTCTCGAAGGACGATGACGCAACGTTCCTTAGGTTCCTGCGGCTCAAGGAGAAAATCAGAGGTGGAGGTCCCTCTCTCGACGCCACATGCAAAATCTCGCGAAGTCTCCTTCCTTTTCGCACACCGGGATGATGCAAAAACGGGAAAATCTTTCGCCATCCGTGTAACTCGGGATCGATAATCGACGCCGATAAAACATGCAAATTTATCTCAATAAATAATTGCAAATGCGATATCGCATGACTTATTCGTGGTTTATGCATTCGAGCAAAACCTCTTGGTGTTGTTTTTTTTTTTCTCTTTTTTTTCAATTTTTTACCGCACCTTCCGAAGCTATATCCGACGCGATCGTGACTCTCGTTATTCGTAAAAAGGCGTCGGAATGCAATTAGCGGATATAATTAAGCCTTCTTAGCGGGAGAACAGGTTGCCTTTCGCAACTCCTTCGATGATTTACGATACGGCCTCACAAGTCCATCGGTTAATTCGCGAAATCGATGGCGTCATTGTACAACTCGTGATGCAGTCGTATAATGTAAACATGTGTGCGAAACTGGCGTCGCTGATGAAACTCAGCAGCCGTGCACGATTAGGTCCCCGACGCTCGTCATACGAGAGGCCGTCGTCACTTGACCGCGAAATCGCGTCTCGATTTCAAGGCACGGGACCTAGACGGTGGCCAAAGTACGTGACGACGAGCACGAAGAGTTCCTGGAAAGACGAGCCCTCGCTGACGACGACGACGAGGCGAAGGGGATACTTCACCGAAGTCATATAGACGGAAAAAAGGAGCAAGAAAGAATGACCGACAGTTCGAGAAACTCGCCCGATGTAACTGAGAACAATTTTTCGTGCCGATGTAGGCTGATAAGATTGCATAGAAATGAGCGGGGTACGCAAAATAATAAATATCAAATGAAAGCAGGAAGAAATCAAGTCTTAAGTGTGAAAGGAATGAGAGAGAATGAAAAAAAGGCATACTTTTATACACTTCATTGACGGAGGCCCATTTTCCAATTTACATTATTGAATCAACTTGTTTTTTGCGCCTCTTTATATATTCACTGATACAAGGTTATTGAATACTAAATAAAACAAACAATTCGGAGAACACTAAAAAAATTGCATAGTTCTATCAGTTTCATTGGCTCAATATGTTTTATTCGGTAATAAAAGATAAAAAGTAATTGCGGGAGTGTAGAAAGGCCATTATTATTTTCCGGTTTCGTTATCTTATCGCCTTATCGCGAAACAGCTCAGGCCGACGAGTGAACTTTACCTATCTCGACGCTGTCTAACTTTCAAAGTTCAGGGCATGCATAATGTGGACTCTGCGTCGATATTATCTCCTATCTAGATACATATGTAGGAAAAGAAGTGTCGGCCAGTGACAACAACAGGTAAACGATACGGGTAATGGTGATCGAGCGAAGGCGGTGCGTTATTGCGTCAATGACAATGCACCTTTCCTTTCCGCTGTCGTCTCGACGATTGCGGCTCAAAGTTCGAACGATCGAGGAGTCACGAGAATGAATTCCGTGATAGAATCTGCTGGAGGCTCGTCGCTTGCGATCGATATCCGGAATTCCCACCGTTCGTCGATTAGCTCGCGTGTTTTGCAATCGATGATTAATTTGCTAATCTCATTCAGGTGGAGGACCGAAGAGCAATACCGAGTAAGACTGTGACTTGTTAGCGCGATATCTCGAAAGAGCGTAGTCACGGTCGAACGTGCGCATCGATTCCCATTATTTGCGAGCGAGTCAATCGGACCCACGGCTATCCAGGAACGAGACAAGATCTGTAGCCACAGGAGAAATCGTACATCGGCTAGAATCATTGTACTGCAACGTTAGAGCGTACTTTGTTCGCGCTTTCTTGCAACGGGCTTTCTGGCGAGAACTGTCTTATTGCTTTGTGGTATTGCCTCTCCGGCGCTCCGTGGGTTGGGCCTGCCCGATCATGCGGAATGCGAAGGTCATTCCGGTCAAAGTAGAGGCTCGTCGCCCGGGCAGCCAATGGGGAGAGCCGCAGTACGAGTCGAGCCCGGTGCATGCTTTTTCCTCGATACAGTTTTGCCTGGTAACAGCGCGTAGATCCGTGACGTCGTGCCCTCTCCTTTGATCATTATGAAATTCCGTAGCCGTCCAAGATCGTCAACCCGTCAACGGGCAACCTTGCTGCTGGCGAAAAAAATGCCCCCTTCCGTCGCATACATTTTTTTTTAATGCCAACCGGAAGAAACGACCTTTTTCCGGTTTTTTTTCGTTGCGCAATTTGTTGGGAATTATCCATCACGAAACGTCACGTACGGAGAATGCATATTTTATCGCATATACAGTATATGAGCGCTATATATAGTACATAACATATGGTATGTAGTATACTCAGAAAAAAAAACAATTGAATCAACTAAATCGTCGGGTGGCGAAATCAATATAGTATAGTCATAATTGGTAAAATTGCTATAGTGACGTTGTTTCGCTCAGTTCCCTTTTAGTCACTTTCTCACAATGTTGTGCTATCGCACGAAACCTTGCGATTCCGTCCGCAAAACAATCGTCGAGTTTGTCACGCTCTTTTTTACTTTAACGCTGAAGGAAGCCGTTCCTTCATTTTTTCACGTTTTTCTATTTCGCAATCCGTTTGAAATCATCAACCGGAAAGCGCTCAGTATGCGGAACGGGTATTCTATTGATATACCCCGAATTTATGAAATAACTATCCCAACTCGGTTGTCTTCCATTTTTTCCATACCAATTCCCATAAGCTTCTGCTGTCGCACAGTAATTGCTGCCTATTTGAAATTAGCGGGAAGAGTTTGGTTTTAGAGAGAAACGAGATTTATCGTCACAATTGGAATAGCACTTGTAGAGGAGTGAACTGTACGACTTTCATTGCAGAACGAAAAATATCTTCCACTGGTAACAAAATAGAAAATATACCAATCGTCTGCAAAGCTGATTATTCGTAGATAACGAGAATCTTTACCAACTGTTGGACAAGTCGCAACCGGCGTAGCTCAAGTATCGGCACAATTAGAAAATAAAATTAATCATCGATATCGAAGTTCGCTTGTTACAATGTATATGTATTGTATATTCAATTGTATAATTTATTTACACTGCAATTAACAAGTCATATTGACACGTTGTCGGTCGAGCGCACGGATTTAACCCTTCGAGCGTCGCGGAAAAAAAAATTTGCTCGTTCAAGGCTTTTCCATCGATAAAGGCGTTTCGTCCCGATAGTCTCGAGGCGAATTTCATTTTGGACACGTTTTTTCGAGCTTCGCGGTCGTACGAAGAATTAAATTTCGTGCCCCGCTCTGTTTGAATAACGGAGTCTAAAGACTAATAAGTAAGCGGCCTTGACAGTGATGTTTCGTATGGATATCAACGTATAGTACAATTAAGATTGACGGTCAAGTTTCGGCTGTCGATGTTCAACATTAAGTAGTTCCACTACATGTCGCGATATTTAATTAGTTCGTCAATAAAACGAACGACCGAACGCGGGCTTTTATGTTTCTCAAGGCACTTGGGTATAAATCTAGCTGCTAAATACATCAATCATGTGTGATTTAAAACTAATGAAGAAAGAAAAAAAAAGATCTATCATCGAAACGCTCGGTCGACTCTATGAAGAAAAACTGATTTTGATATGCGCGTCGTCGTCGAGAGTTAAAATTGTATAAGGTGAAATGTTTAAAAAAATGGTCGAAATTTCGTTCATGACAATGGTCCAAATTGGATTGAAGAAGAGTGAAAACTAGTTTTCTTGTTCGAGTCAACAATTAGTGTGTCTGGCACCTCTCATCAGTGCTATAAGAATACTGGGGCTCTGAGCTTGTCGGAGGAATGGATGCTGCAGCAGTTCGGCGGCCGTGGCTCTCTGGGCCGGGTCACGGACGAGCATTCTCTCCAGGAAGCCCTGCAGTCGCGGGCTCACCTGATTAACACAAAACGAGAACGGGACAATTGAGTTAGATCGTCAAAGCCGCAAGAACGCAATGACAACGAAACGAGAATTCGTTGAGATGGTAAACCGTACCTTGTGAGAATTTTTCAGTTTCGGCGGTGGCATATCTCTGATTCGTCGCATAGCTTGGAGCGGTGGTTCGTTGAAAAACGGCGGTTCACCGTCGACCATCTCGATAATCATTATACCGAGCGACCAGATGTCGACTTCCGGTCCGTAAGGTAACCTGAGAGAACGACGAAGTATTAGTTGCATTCAACAATGCCGATTCAGTTATTGAGCACGAGTCGAGATTCCGAAGCGAGAGAAATCGCGTTACCTGGAAATAACTTCTGGACTCATCCAATAAGGAGTCCCGACGAGGGACTTTCTCTTCGGCAACTCTTGCGATACTTGAGCGCAAAAACCGAAGTCCGATAATTTAACTCTGCCGTCCGCCGTCAGGAGTATCGAGTCGGATTTGATGTCGCGATGAATAACACCCTGGGAGTGAAGATACGCCAATGGCTTTAGACACTGCAAGCACACCGTCGCGATCTGACTCTCGTCCATTCGGGAGTGTGTGACGATATCGGTGAGAGCTCCGCCCTCGAGATATTCCATCACGACCCACAGCTCGTCGTCGACGAGAAAACTGTCGTACATCTCAACGATGTTCGGATGATGATAATCCCTCATTATCACGACCTCGTTGAACAACAATTCGCGTCTCTGCTGCTTTCTAAGATCCATTTTCTTCACCGCCACTTGACGATTCGTGCTCTTGTCCGTGGCTATGCAAACGGTTCCGGTACTTCCCTCGCCGATCTTCAGGAAACTTTCCAGATTCTCACGAGGATCGCCGCGACTCACCTGGATAACAATTTTTTTATGAAACGGAATGGCTCTCTCAGGACTGTATAATTAATCACAGACACTTGTAATTAAGATATTAATAAGCCTTTTTCCTATGCTCACTCAAGTGTCCCTTGAATAATCTTCAACTTGTGTGAATCGAGCTCTTAGATAAAATTACGGTCAGGATTGCGCTTTTGTAATCACCACCGGATAACCAGAAGAACTCCCGAAGGTGAACAGTAAAATAGAAATAATGAAAAGAGTTCTTTTCGATTTTAAATGATTCTCAACTTACCACAATCTGCAGAGCGGCGCGGAATTGTTCATGGGTGAGTGTCTGCTCGGCGCTCTGTTTGTTGCTACTGTTCGATCCCGAGCCGATCGCCAAATTTCCCGACGACACTGCGCCCTTCATATTCTGATTCTGATCGGGCGTCGTGCTCGCACCCGGCACGACCGGCGGCGCGCACGGCGGCTTCG
Organism: Ischnus inquisitorius; assembly: GCA_963924025.1. Taxonomy (NCBI): domain Eukaryota; kingdom Metazoa; phylum Arthropoda; class Insecta; order Hymenoptera; family Ichneumonidae; genus Ischnus; species Ischnus inquisitorius. Next base: position 8,951,335 of record OZ001248.1, on the reverse strand, counting down.
AGAGATTGTGCATCGACTGCGAGCTCTCCAACGGCTTGGTGAAGTGACCGTGTATCGGCGCGTTATTGTCACCGTAATGCTGCGAATGCTTGTTCACGTTGTGCGAACTCAATTGGCTCAACGGGCGTTGCGAGGCTATCGAACCGACCGGCGATATCTTTGGCTGGAGCTTCTGCACCAGCGTGTTCTGTGACATCTGGTGTTCCCTGTTAGATTGCTCCGTTATCTGAAATTACCAAGAGTCGTGTGAATAACAGTTCATTCACGATTTCACGGACTCGCATAAATAATAAATAATAAATAATAAATAATAAATAATAAATAATAAATAATAAATAATAAATAATAAATAATAAATAATAAATAATAAATAATAAATAATAAATAATAAATAATAAATAATAAATAATAAATAATAAATAATAAATAATAAATAATAAATAATAAATAATAAATAATAAATAATAAATAATAAATAATAAATAATAAATAATAAATAATAAACGATTTTTCAAATGAAGCGAATTGGCGCTTACCTTGTTATTTCCGTTGTATTGACCCGGCACTGTCGACGCTCCGTTTACACCCCGGAACTCGTGCTCCATGCTCTGAGGTGTGCCGGGATTCGAGTTCGGATGCTGTAGATTCGGGATCGGGCTCAAATTCTGAAAGTTCAACGACAAATTCGCCGCGTTCGTGCCCGCGTGCGCCAAATTCGGCGACGACTGCATATTGGGATTGAGATTTTGCAGATTCGGAATGAGATTTTGCAGATTCGCGTTCGTTCCCGCGGCCGTGTTTGGCAAGTTTTGACGCATCTTGTCGGGATAACCGTGAGGCTTTCCAAAGCTCGGATACGATTGCATCTGACTCGGACTCGAAGACATCTCTTGGCCCTCGGGTACGGACGGCGGAAGGTTGGCGTTGTTCCTGAAGAAACAAAAAACAAACCCGTTGTAATAAAATCTTCGCGTCACTTTTCACAAAACCAAACGGTATTTGCATACCTGTAGTCTCTTCGAAGTCTCGGGGGACTCGACGATCTCAACGAATTAGATCTTGCGACGGTGCTCATTTTTGGCAAGCCGCCATTCTCCAAGCTCTTGTCGCCGGGAATGAGCCTGGCGATTCGCGGATCATTGTGACCTCTCACGATGGTTTTGAGATCGAGTATCTCGGTGGGCGTAATCTCGCTGGGATCGACGAGCGGCAGGGGACGATTGGTGGACTTGAGTATCTGATTGTTGCCAACGATGGAGGCCCACTGCAGCGGCAGGCCGGTGAATTTTCCTACGCTCTTGTCAAAGTCCGTGTGCACCCGATGAACGAAATTCGTCGGTGTCGATATCTGCGGCTTCTTTTTTTTCTTGGCGAACATTTTAGATTTTCGACGATTGTACCATAAACGCGATCGGCGTTGCGGCCGATTGGTGTTGGACTTTCTCGTTGCACCGCGTGAACGGCAAATTGCCGTGATTTCCGGACTTTCTGTTCCAGCCTGCGCCCGTTCGCCTGTCCGCACTCTTTCACCGCGATCGTTTTAACGCACCGTTCGCTTGTCGTCCCCGAGTACCCGCGACGCCTGGCTCCGATTCCCTCGCGATTTCGCGACGACGATCCGCTACATCGAGAAATTTTGTTGCGACGCGAGACTTATCGGTTGCGCGACATGCTCGTTTCGATCGAACACGGGACAAGTTTTTACGAGGTAAAAACTTCTCGGACCCGGGGGAAGCCAAGTGACAGCAACGCCTACCGATTGGAGTTCGCGAGAGACCCCGCAGCTTATAATTAGTTATGCGCCTAATAACGCGCCGCGATCACTTCGTTGGTCATTTAAATGGAGCGTTCTGTACGTGCGTCCCGAGCCAACACCGCACGGACACCCCGATGTGTGCGCACGAACAATTTCTACCATTAATTCACACGCGAAAATTCCATCGTAAATAAACCGTTTACGTCGCTTCGTTTTCTTTCGGTCGACAGGTTGTTTGAACGACGGCGCCCCCCGGCGGAAGGTTCTTGCGACGCGAACGGAATTCCTTTCGACGCCGTTTTGTAGTACGTCGTTTTTCAATCATCAAAGCCGTTCAAGTACTCGGTAATAAATACACCGAAGCCACGGACAGTATAGATATACACGCGTGTATCTGTATGTATCGATATTACGGCCAAAAGATGCTTTGATGTTTTACCTTACCTTTCTTTTTCACTATCGTGCCTATCTGAAGAGATTCGTTGCGTACAAGTTGGAAAATATGCAGGTACAATGATAGCAAGCGAGGGCAGCAATTCGAATGAATAGTGACGAATAAGCGAGTGGATATCACGCCCCTTGATAAAGATTACAAAAGTAAATATTGACAAGCGTTTAAACTCATCGTCGAGATAGTAACAGCTTTACGAACGATGTCTACAATGCTAGCATCCAAGAAAAATATCGATGCGATTAACCGAAGTTTATAATCGTTCGATCGAAAGGAAATTCTTGATTAATTAATGACCCCGGGTTGATCATGAATTCCGCGTCGAATGCGACGAAGAAAAACCCGATTTTTAATTAACTTTTTGCACGCCCGTATTTCACGGACGTTATCATTTTGTTGAATTTGTAGACTACACAGAGCGCTCGCGACTCCCTGAAATATGCCAGTTAAGCTCTGAAAGCGTATTTGTTTGCGCGGCGTTGTAAATATTACAAACGAAATAAAAATATTATAAAAATCAAATGACATTTTGAAAAGTATTCATTTTTATATTATCAGCAGGTCTGATTATGTCGCGCAGGTTCGCTATTGATCTATGTATATCTTGAACTCTTGACTGCCGTCCACCTTGTCCGTACATGCGTTCGATACCTGCGGTCAACTTTACCAACAATCGTGAAAACCTGCCGACGGGCGGAATGGAGAGTTTCTTCGGTAAACACCGAAAGCTCCGCGAACATAAAACGGGCACCTGGCATGTCGCACCCCACGTAGTACGTGGCTTTCCCCTTAACATTTATCCTTACGTTTCGAAACACTTATTTCCTTATTTTTCCGACTCTCTTGTTGTGCGCATCATAATATTCCGTTGCCAAGGGATATTATAGAGATCCTTAATGCGCGAACAATTACATTGATACGTCGAATAATGCAACCGTAATTGTTACTAATGCACCGTTATGATAGCAATCGCTCAGTGTATCCAACAACATTGTATACTTATATAGGGTCGTATGGATTATTCGCGGCGGCGACGATACTGCCGTATCATTTACATTAGTGTCCATCACAATCCGTCGCGAATACCCAGTCGTCCCCGCTGTTCAATGCTACACACAGTCGTTTTAATGTCACCGCCGTAATTATCGTGTATAGTGAAATAAAAGAATATTTAATGATGTTCAATTTCTACATGCTGCTGGGCCTGACGTTATTCTTATGCGCCAATTCGAAGATTCTTCGCGGACAACTGGTGACCGATAAAGTACGCGAGGTTTTTCTTGGAAGTTACGCACACGACAACGATCCTCACCCCTTTTGGCCTCGCGCGCTTCTCATCGATAAATGCGTCTCAATGTTTCGTTCGTGAATCCTACAAGTTTCCGATTTATCATTCTCGATGCACTATATAAATACGTCGTCACGGAAACGGTATCTTGTACTCGACATATGGAATGCCGAAAAAAAAAATTGATTCATCAAGGATCAAATATCGAAGCACGTTTCGGGTGAAAATCGTTGATCTTGTTTACCCAAAAATAAAAATTGAACCCCCGAAAAAATCGAGATATTAGAAAATTCGAATAAATGCTCCGAGGTGAAAATCGTTGAAAAAAAAAAAAGCACGTTGAGTACAGATCATACAAAAAAATCATGCATCATGTTATTTTCTCGATTTCTTTCAGAATTGGGCCTTTCTAGCGAGATTCTGTTTTCTCTCGAAAAAGGGTAGATTTGTGTACGACTTAAAGATCGCCGGCAATGCAAGTGAGGACAGTACCGTGGACTTGTTGCTCTATTACGATTCGGCGGATCAATGGCCCAGCGTCTATCCCTCAGATTTGTCATGTTATCAAAAGACATCGGTACTGAGCGTGGAAAACCGTCAGATTGTGTTCCTCTCGAAGAAACCTCCGCTGGCTAAATCGGCGGGATGCAAGACCAGCAACGAGACAGGAATCACGGCGCGTTGTACGAGTCAGAGGGGCTTTAAATCCAGCAGGCCGAGATGGTGGTTCATCGCGTTGGCCGATTGTTCCTCGGAGAAGGGGTTGAACGTCACGTATTATATGTCGTTGACGAACGGATCGCCCGGTAGCTTCTGGCGGGAACACTTTTCCGCCGATGAATTTTGTAATTGACTTTAATTTGAATTTTGACCGACGGTAATTTTTCTCAGCGAATTGTCGTTTAATTGATAAAACTATTGTGATCCTTTCAGATATCCTGCCCGAACTGATAGCAGCCGGTTCAGCCTACGTTATAATGCTGGGACTTGCCCTGTACTCGGCGTATCAATTGCGCTCGAGAAGATTGCTTCACATGTCGTACAAAATCTTCGTTATCTCGATAATATGCCAATTGAGCGGTATACTATGCGAGACATTCAGTTACACGAATTACGCGATAACCGGCATCGAGACGAGAAGCTTGAGAGCTGTCGGTGGAATTTTGGAATCGTATTCCGAGACGCTCTTCACCGTTCTGTTGCTTCTCCTTGCCCTCGGCTACACGGTCACGAAAAGTCAGCTGACGCCACGACAAATAATGGGACTATTCGTCTACGTCGGCTTCACCATCATATTTCAAATGTCTCTGTTCATCTACGAATCGGAAGTTTTCGATCCCGGTCTCGTCCTGTACATCTACGAATCGCCGCCCGGTTATCTGCTCATTGCTATGAAGCTCGGCGCTTGGCTCGTATTCTCGACCTGCTGCTACAGAACGAGCAGGAAAACTTCGACGAAATTTCTTTTCTACGCTTCGCTTCTGTCACTCGGATCTACGTGGTTTCTCTGCCATCCGGCAACGGTATATTTCTATATGTTCGTCACAAATACGAAGCACACGACCCTCGGTCGCGCACCCATCTTTCTTCTCGATATCGAGCGAAAAGCATGCTTTATTCATATTTTTCATGAAAACAAAGTTGTGAAAAAAAAATCGCGGTTTAAAAAATGTTCAGTTCCTTTTTTCAAAAATATCATTTGATATTCGCTATTTAAAAAAAACACCGAAACTCCAATTCTCTATATCGGGGCGCAAGAATTTTTTTACCCGATCCGAGGCATCCTTGATCACTCGTGAGTATCCCTGTGAGCCAGTATGACTGTGACCTTGAAACAGCTCAGAAAGAAAAGAGACGATGGCAATTAACTCACGCGATTTTCTTTTTTCCAGGTATTGGCGATTACTCTGTTAATCGACAAATGGGCAAGGGAGAGCGTCGTGAAGGGATGCTCCTTGTGGATAGTTTTGGTGGGTCACGCGATGTTTCTCTGGGTAACGCGTCCGTCGAGTACGAACTCGCGTTTTCCCTTTCACATAAGAACGTGCCAGGTTGTGCCCATCGCGGTCGGCCAGAGTCACAGCTACGAGCCGCAGTCGCGTTCCACGGCCGCGCTTTTCACCGTATCGCAGTTCACCTCGAACGGAGCTACCGCGGCATCGAGTTGAACGGCTACGTAATAGAAACGAGAAAACAAAACAACGAATCTAGTTTCAAAACGAGGGACAATTATTCACGTGCATCGATAATCTTGTTACGTGTATATTTCGTGTTTACATGCCACACGTTAACATTTACATCTCTATACGTTATATATATATATATAAACTTATTTACAACAATACGAGAGTCGAGCGTATCGGTTTACGGTGCGCGTATTTACTACTTTGTTGCTTAGTCTTCCGGCTTTATCGATGATTCTATCAGCGCCAAAAAAAAAATCCGTGGCGAGGCACTCAGGGGCTTTGAAAAATTGTACATTAATTCAATCACAGGAACCGTCGAGCCATCCATCTCGCCATCTCTGATTTATCAGAGAACAATCGAAGATCGGCTTGCCAAGCTTGACGTTTACCTCGTTGTGCACGGCGCACAGCCATTGACTGAGTCTCTGCTGCGACTCCGTCTCGGGTGGCGTTTTCTTCAGCTGTACCTGCAAATCCTCGGCGCACGTGTTGCACGGATAGAACTTAGAGAAAACGTCGAAGAATGTTTTCATGTCGGCGCGTTGAACGCTCGTCGGCTTTTCCGGATAATAAGCCGCCATCGTGTGTAAAAATGCCCAAGTCTTAGAGCCCAACTCGTCCTTGTCGAGCGGACAGTCGTCTCGCCTCGTCGATGCTAGTCCTTCGCTCTTGTCATCTTGCTTTCCGCTGCTCTGTTTTTTTTTGTCATGAAATCACGTTTTTTTGTGAATACGAAATCACAGTCAGGGTTTGATGATGTAAAATAATTACAAAAAAAAACAAAATTGATTCTTTTAAAATACAAACCTTTTCCGAATCGTAAGCTCTCTTCTGGATCGCAGCCCAGGTTTTGAAATCCGTGCACGTTCGACATGGTTTTTCTTGGACCATAATTCTGTCGTCGACATCAAGAGTCGAATGTTTGAATTAACTCGCGATAGAGGAACATAACCTCGTTCCGCGAGTTTTCGCTGAGAAGCTCGTCAGATAAGATAATTCTTCGATTCTTGGATAGGGAAACGCAAGCACGACGTGAAGACGTTACTACTGCGGCGTGAATCGCGCGAAATGAATGACAATAATCGAGCGAAGACGAATGAAAACTCGCACGTGTCTTCCTCGCGAACTACAGTGAACCGCGACCCACCTGTGTATTATTCGCCATTCAAGTTTTATCTGCCCGAGCGTAGATACTGCGCTATCTGCTCGGCGCTGCGGGTGATTCCATCCGTTGTGTATACTTGCATCATCTGCTTTCCGACAGGTGAGCGTAGTAGAGCCGTATTGCCGCAAACCTACCAGAGTTACCGCTACTTTACACGGTATGATAGCCCGTCGCTATGGCAACCAATCGAAAATCGTAAACAAATCTCTCGAAACGCCGCACGACAGTATTTTGTCAATCAAACATGCGTCGTCGAACAGTTAAAATTGCCGTCTCTACACTTTGTTTTTTTTTGTTCGTAACAATCATTGACGGCGCTTACAGCGATGCCGCCGATCAAGTATTGGAATGGACGGATTCGGCAAGTTGCACGAAAAACGAATATTACGACACGGATTCGTTCAAGTGCGCTAAGTGCGCGAACGGATTAGTCTCGTCCGCTAACGGTAAGTTTTTATATCCCCGACAATAATTTCGATCACTATAACGCCGTTGTTCGATTGATTACCTCAAATGCGTGTGATGAGTGTGGTGCAGGTCTTTCGTGCGTTTGCGGGAAAAATAGTAAAATCGTTGGTACGAAAGACGGATATCCGGTGTGCCAGAGCTGCGGAGTGGGAACGATTATTACGAGCGATGGGCACGATTGCATTTCGTGCCGAGAACACGGTCGCTGTGGCTGTTCGGGAAATGAAATAAAAAGTAATGATTTTAAAGTCTATGCCGATTTTCAAGGGCGACGGCGCAGAGTTATTTACGATTGTAATTTTTTTTTTCCAGTTGAGAGGAACTTCAATGGCACACTTCTCGACAGACTGCAGTGTCTTCCATGCCCAGAAAAAACGTACTCGTCCAATGACGGTACTCGTTGTCTTCCTTGCGCTGCTTCCCCCTCCCACGACCGCGAGATTTGTTCCATTTTGGAAACTTCTCACGGGAAATGGCACGAATATTGCATGCCGAGGAATTCTCCGACCGGCTGGTTGGACGTGCGAAATACATATCTCGTTAAATTCAAAAGAATGAGCGTCGATAGCTACTATTTTCGAACGGAATTGCGATTAACAATGTATTCGTGCGAGGCAAGTTTTGCGCTTCTTTTTTTTCTATTTTACTAAATTCATTAATTAACTTACTTAGTTAATTATAATATAAATACTTTAAATATAATTTAGTCAATTAATTATTAACTAAAAATTAATTAATTGAAGTCTAATTACTGCATAAAATATCTTTTATCAGAAAGGAGATCGCAAAGCCTGCGAGCATCTCGCAAACATGTGCGCGTTGACTCTCTACGCGGATAGCACGCCGTGTAAGCTGTTTATCGGCAAAAGCGATGTTCCGACAAAATTATTTTATCGCCACGGCGACACTCGGGCGATTTTGCACAGCCGATCGATCGCGCAACGTTACACCCTCGATCCGACGGATCCGGTGAGTTATTTTGACAAAGCAACCCCCTAAAGAAATTATGATGAAATAACAGCATCGTCGTGTTCCCTCTGCAGAACAGCAGAGTCAAACTAGTAATCGCTTCGTTCGCACTCCGAGGCGAATTGGAAGCGATCAGCGAACTAAGTCTATCCTGTCCGTTCTTCGGCAACGTGCGTTTCGGTGTCAATTTGAGCAAGAGGTGCCAAATATCCGCGATTGAATTGACCAACGAAAAAATGCTATTTCTCGTTCCGTATTTATCGTATTTCGAGAAATCTACCGGCAAGAGATTCTTGCACGCATTGCCGGTTTTATTGACTAACAAGAGGCCTACGGTGAGAATTTTTCGTATATCATCCACGCTGAAGACGATTAATCTCGAATAACGTTTGCTACTTCACTGCGCCTGGCAGAAAGATGACGACATTACGGGACGGCAACTTGTGCGAAGATTTTTCTCCGTTGACAAAATAACTGGAATCAGAGCTATTCCGAATTCGCGAAACGGCAGTTTCACCAAAGGTTCCGAGCTCGAGGTGCTTCGCTACATAAAGTCACTGAGCCTTCTGTGGGTTTGAATCTGAGTATTTTCAGTAGTCTTCAGAGGGACTTCAGCGAATTGTTATTGTTGTTATTATCATTTCAGTATCAAAGTGCAGGAGAGAAATGAGAGAGGCAAAATATTTCCGCCCGTACTCGTCGTCGAGTACGGCGAGTTGACGAAAGAAGAAATAATGGCAAACGTCGAAGTTACCGTTGAATACAAAGTTACGTACAGTTTGGCTGACGATGAAATCAACAATGCTGTCGAGGTGCCTACAACCAAATAATTAATTCATCTCATTCCATATAAAGTATCGAGTATGAAAAGTATAAGGGAAATAATCGATTTATATCCACAGGTATGCATCGGAGTATTCACGGGTTTTGCGGTAGCATTCTCAGCCATAAAAGCGTGGAGCCATTGCAGAAGAAATAACGAAAATGGCCCGAGTATCGGAACCGTTTTGTGGTTCATCGTTTATACTTTTGGAGCCGTGGGAAACGCTCTTTTGTTGGTCTGTTCGACCGCGTGTGTTTACACATTTATATTCTACAAGGGCCAAAAAGTTGTTCATCTCTTGCTTCCTAACGATGCCAATGAATTTACGATTAGAGTTTGTACCGTAGTCGCGTTCGGTTTCAAAGTGAGTACGTGAAATCGTCGATCGATTTACATTTAATTTTGGATTGTACTACGAATTCTGTTTTATTTTGAATTTTGAATTCAGACGGTTGAAACATTGGGACTTATCTATCAGCACAGAAGAGTCAATATATTCTTCATCGACTGGGAACAACCGAGAAAGATCATTGGCACGCCTTTCAGATACGATTCGCCTCGTACTTCACTGAGAAAATCGTACACCGGTAGATTCACTCTCGATCCAGCCAATCCGCTGCAAAGCGCATCGGAAGTGATTTCCGCGCGTAGAAACAGAACTCCTTCAAAGTCGAGCAATAGCACGCCCAGCCGAAAATCTACTAACAGAACCTTGGAACCTTCGGAGGCCGAATTTCCAGCCGTTTGTTTGGATACGAATTTTTCGAACGACGAGCAAGACCTCTCGTCCATTAGCGATTCCGTCAGCATATGGCGAACGTGCGTAGTTGCGAACGAATGGCTCAAGATTAAAACCAAGAGAAAAACCAACGTTTTGGTGCAAATGCTCGTCACGTTGTTTATCTTGGAGGTGAGTTTCGATAACGCACAGATTAATTGGAGTAAAAAAAAAAGATACAGAAAATGATGCTGAGAAAAATGATTAGTTGGCAGAACTAAAACCGAATTGGGGTAATGATTCGTTGAGAAAGAATATTTCTTTTACCTACTAGCTATTAGTTTTCCCTACTGATGATTTTTTCAGTGATGATACTTCACGGTTAACAAACATGAAAAACGCTCTCTGTGATTAAGATCATAGGTGTTAAATATTGGTCCATGGCAGTTCCCGAATTGACGCTCGAACGCGAGGAAATGCTTTCGGTCGACGAAAGTTTCACCCTGCAATACGCGGTTGGAACTCTGATGTACGCGATCGTTTATTTCGTACAATGGTGGCTCTCGGTTTTCATGTACGAGAGATACGTTAAGAATCAACTTCAAGAATTCATCGATTTATGTTCCATGGCGAATATCAGCGCTTTCATACTGTCGCATGATTATTACGGCTACTACATCCATGGGAGGTAAAGGGAGTCGCGTTCATTTAGGGAAAATGGGTTGTTGTCTCCGAATTCTTCTTTCGAACTGATTTCTGTGCCCCTTTAATTCAAGGTCCGTTCACGGTTTCGCGGACACCGATCTCTTGACTCTCATAAACGATTTGAAACGCGAAGAGAACAATTTATGCGCCCATAGAGGACTCATCGCGGGCACGACCGAACAAACTTTCATTGTTTCCGCCTCAAAAACTTTCCGGTCGTTTTACGATGCTCTATTGGGTACTGAAAGCTCGGTAAATTTATCAAAATCTCCGCTCAATAAGATTTCTATTTGCTGAGTTATTACATTGATGGAATGTTTTATTTTTCAGGGGGATAGAAGATTCTTGAGACGAGTCTCGAGGACTCCCGACTGGGAGGAGCGATGGAAGACTCACTTGAAGCTAAGAAAATTTTTGTCGAGCTTTCTCGATCACTGTTTCAAGAACGTCGATTACACGGTAAAGGAGCGCCATTTTCTCGAAAAATTGTGCGACGTTGAGATGCTCGACGTCGACGAGAAATCCGTTTTTTACATCGGTAATAATTGAATCCACGATCTTTCTCGCCTTGCCGCTTGTAATTGTCGTTTTGAAAATTACCTTTTCATTTTTCACTTTTCAGACAATAATTACACGTTCGATCGGACGCTTTTCTACGGCAACGAATGGACTCTTGCTACTTTCGAAGCGACGATTTTTCTTCTAATTCTGGTTCTGGGAGGAAATTACATTCTCGCATCCGTCGTCACGGTCTTCGTCGCTAAAACCGTGAACACGCTGGCAACTTTCGACGGGAAAAGAATTCTCGCCGACAAGACTCTGATAGACGAGAGATTTTTGGGCTCTTAATTTGCGTTCTCGCTCTGAATTAACAATATGGAAAAAAGCCAATAACCGGACTCGTTCATCCTCCGCCCTTTTGTTTTATTTCAATTATAATATGATAACGTATTCTATTCCTTACTGTTCTTCTTTATTCTTCAATTTCATCTCGACGATCCCAGCGAATCGTTATTTGGTAACATTCTCTAATGATGCTCGCCTTCCTCGTGTGCCTCGTGATGACCGTGACCATAATCGATACCGAGAGCCTTTTCCACTGCGATTGTTATCAGAAAGGCCGGGAAACCGACTTTGAAGCCTCTGAAGACCATGGTTAACCAACGCTGTGTCATTGTACCGTATTTTCGATTGTAGCGCCATATGTGATTCCGTATCCACGGATCTTTGAGACCCTTTTTTGCCAAATCCTCTCGCATCTTTATCAATTGTGGGGCGTCCTCCATTTTGTACATGTCCGGCTTTGGTATCTTCATACCATGATCATCGTGACCGTGACCCATGTTCTGCAAAAAAAAAAAACGAAAAACCGAAAAATTAACTGTCGGTACGACGGAATATACGAAGATTTTTTGAAAGATTTTTTTTTCAATTTTTCTCTGCGACGCGTTCGATTGATCTTGGAGTCTCAATGATCTATCAATCGATTGTTGTCACGCGAAACAAAAGCGAGATCGACAATTGTTCGACCGAACTGTCATCGAAATTTTATCGAATGAGAACATCGTTGCACATCTTCGAATAACAATGTGTCGATCGATAATAAGTGGAATTATCCGTTAATTGTCAGTTACTAAAGTAACTAATCGCGATCGTCAAACAAAAGGAAAAAACAACAATTATGTAATGTATAACCTCAACCAATTCGGTGTAGTTGCGGAGAGTTCGAAGCACTATCTCGAACAGCTGTGCGTCGAGCAAGGTGCATGCAGCGCTTAGATTTCTACGGGCGCGTTGGATTGTCTCGCCGGGGCCAGTCGACGACAGCGACTCGCGATCGATTATCGTATCCCGAATAACATGGCGTTTTTCCACCGAGCTACACGGGTTAGTTATCCTGACGTTGCGCCGTAGCGTCTCTCGGCCAATCGAAGCCTGTTATCGGGTTATCCACCTCCGCGGGCTTCACCTCGGCGCGTTCGCGTAATGAGAAATAAAAAAGAAAGGGGGCTTTGCGCGATTTGTGATTCAGTTGCGAGCGCAGTTTGTGTGTGACGCGAAGCCGATCCATGGATGCGTGAAAGGTGTGCTGTATCCGGTGAGCCTTTTGCCAGTGGCCCCCCTCGAGTGTACACCAGTCAATCCCGAAACACTCCAAATGACTTCGACGTTCGTCATCGTGTACCGTTGCGTGTCGTTCTCGCGTGAAATTCGTGTGTGAGATGTGATGAGATAGTTATCAGCGTAGCTCACGTCGACGAGTGGGAACTCCACCGTGTTCGCCGACGAGACGCGACGATATCATCGAGGCGCGCGACGAGCCGAGGAAAAAAAAAATATATATTAAAACGACGCTTCGCGGGGCGACGAAACATCCACAGTCAAGAGAATGGCCACGAGCGAGGAAAGCTCGGCGAACGAGCTGCGCGCAGAGATCGAGAGACTATCACAGGAGTTGGATCTCGTATCCACGGAGAAAATTCAATCGGCACAGTACGGTCTCGCTCTACTCGAAGAGAAGTCCGGACTCGAACAGCGATGCAACGAACTCGAGAGCCTCTACGAGAACGCGCGACACGAACTCGAGATCACCCAAGAGGTTAGCACTAAACGTTGATTTCTGCATTTGTCAGACTGTATATTGCACCCGGCGATTCCGATGTGCATAGACACATTTTCACGCTATAGATGTATTGCGATTTTATTTTGGAGCAATGCAATGCCGTTTCGTGCCGACGTAACTCTCTTGCTCCGTAATTTTTATTTATTTTGTCAGAACAAACATCGTGACGCAAATCGATAACGATGTTTGGCAAGCATAAAATCGCACGCGTGGTCGCAAATTTTTCGGAGTCATCAAGTAATTAAATTTGTGCCACACCGCATCGGAGCAGCGGGCTCGCTGAATAAACAGAAATAATATTTAAAAAAAATTATAATCATGACATGAATAATATGAAAAAATCTATAAATGTTAGATAACGTGCAAAACCTTCAACTTGATTTTTTTTTTTTCAGGCCCTGGCAAAATTTCAAACTACCACAAAACTCACTACCAAGAGTGGAATAGAACAGGAAGAAAGTCTTCTATCTGAAAGTGCAGCGAGGGAGACTTTTCTTCAGACGCACATCTTGGAACTAGAGAATGAAACGAAACAGGTATTTCCGAGTTTGCTGTTTTTTTTTACCGGACACTGATCATTAATTGCGAATTAATTATGCGATTATTATTATTATTTACCATCGATATTGATTATTCATTATCTTTACGAACAGCTTCGTCACGAACTCGAGCGCGTGCAGGCCGAACGCGATCATGCGTTGCAAGATCGGGAGGACGTCGGCAAGGATCATCTGCAGGCAGAATCCGAGCGCAAGAGTCTGAGAACCGAATTGCGAGAGTGTCGCTTCCGGGAGACGCGATTGATGCAGGATTATTCGGAGCTCGAGGACGAGAATATATCGTTGCAGAAGCAAGTCTCCGGACTGAGATCGAGCCAGGTTGAGTTCGAGGGTGCGAAACACGAGATACGGCGACTGACCGAAGAGGTTGAGCTTCTCAACAGCCAAGTCGAGGAATTGACAAATCTGAAGAAGATCGCGGAGAAACAAATGGAGGAAGCTCTCGAGTCGTTGCAAGCGGAACGCGAGGCGAAATACGCGCTAAAAAAGGAGCTCGATCAACGAATGAACAGCGAGTCGATCTACAATCTTAGCAATCTGGCCCTGTCGATACGCGGGATAACCGACGATCAGACGATCTGCAGCGACGGCGAGGACGATTCGCCGGCGTTGCGAAGAATCGAAGCCGATCTCAAGACCCAAGAGCCCGGCACTTCGACGGCGGGCAAGCAGGTCGATCTCTTCTCCGAGATTCATCTGAACGAGTTGAAAAAATTGGAGAAACAGCTCGAACTCGCCGAATCGGAGAAGTCAGTGTTGACGATTAATCTGCGGGATTCTCAGCACGCTGTCGAGAAGAGTCAGGGAGAGTTGCAATCGTTCGTCGCTCGTATCGTACAGCTCGCCGCTCACGTCGAGTCGCTGCATCATCTTCACTCGAAACTCCCGGAGAAGCAGATGGAAGAAACGGCACTCGACAAACTTTCGCAGGTTCGCAATTTCAAACCTCCCGATAATTTATGATTTCTTCCATGAGTCGAGAGGTTTAGCGATTTTTATTTATTGCACCATTCTTTCAGGCTGTGGTACAGTATCATCAGTGGAGCTCGATGTCGGCTCGCGAAATTCAACAATTGCAAAAAGATCTCGCCGAGCTCGAGCAGGGCTTGAACGTGTCCGACACGACGCAACAATTGAGAACGGAACTCACGAACATCAGAAACAAGGTAGTATTCGCCGTACTGATTTCCCAAGCGAATTCGCATCGACTGGAAACTTTATGATCGTGAGAGAATTTTTACGAAGCGGCGAGACCGTGGCTAAGACGCGGTGCAAACGGCACTCGGATATTATCAACACGGGCTCGAAAATGAGCGAATATTTATCTTTTTTTTTTTTGTTCTTATTTCTTTTTTCGAACCTTTCTTTTCGTTATCGTTACTTCGATTCATTATTAATGTTGGTATAGAATATTGAGATAATGGACAACTTACACATGCCACTGCTATATTCCTTTGAGAGTAGTACGGATTGAAAGGAATTTGCGGATTGCGTTTTTTGAAAGGAAATTGTGCCGTTTCAGATCCCAGTATCAGAGAAGATCCTTCAGGAAAAGGTTGGAGCGTGTGGCCCTGTTTTTTTACGTATTTACCTTATCGCATACTACATTCTTATAGAGAAATAATTAATTATTTGAGTTTCATTATCTTTTATTTTTCTCGCCTCTCTAATTGACATGTGTACTACAAACACGTTGGCTTTCTCCGATGTCCTAACAGCGTCTCTATCTTCTTTTTTTTTTACCAGGTCCCGCTGCTGTTTACTGTTTACTCTTGTTCTCACTACTCTTAACTTTGTTCATAACCGTAAAAACCGTATCGAATACGTGTGCGAGATACGAGAATTAATCTATGACTTTACTTCGTATCAACTGAATTTTCGTCAAGTCCACTTTCGAGTAAACAGAAATCTTTTCTCTTAAAAAAAAATTACGAAACTCGTACGAATTTTTCACGAATGCCACACGCTAAGTCGAGCGACTTCGTGTACGCGTCGCACGGATCGTAAGTAATCGCTGTGCTTTTGAGATGCAATACGCTTACGAACGCTGGGGGGTAAAACGCGAACGACGCTGGCTCGTTCTACCCAATTCGCCGATCGTCAATCGTTCGTCATTAATACAACCGGATATAGCATGAACCGAAAACCCCCGTGGGCCCGCTGCACGAAGCTCGGCACGAAACAAAAATTGTCGGTACTCCAAAACATTGGAGTACACGCCATTGTCCCCGAGCTTTCGGTGAAGAAGGGATATCGAACGACTTTGTCCGTATTAAAACCGTGCTGTCGCGAGAAAGCATGTGGAACTTGGTGAATTTCATCTCGAAATGCTTGTGTCCGTATCGCGAAGTCATCACACCACCATCCCCTATCATCGAATGTGTCTCGTTAAAGTTTCAATCTCACGCAATGAGTCTCGTGCAAGAATTGACGAAAAGTCGCTTGAGATTACAACTGAATTGAGAAAAAGAAAATAAATCTGTAAACTAACGTCGACGCGATGCGAATCTCTTTTCAGTTGCTGGACACGGAGCACAAGAACACCCAGCTCGAGTCGGATATCGAAATACTGTCGAAGCTCGCCTCGGAAGCCGGTGGCTCGTTGGACACGGCGCAGAACGATCTGCAAAATATGTCGGACGAGTTGGCGCAGCTTTATCATCACGTGTGCACGGTTAACGGTGAAACGCCGTCCAGGGTTGTTCTCGATCACGAGAAAATCATTCCCGAGAAGGAGGAAGAGAACAGCGGCAAAATCGAGTGGTTCAGAACTCTGTCGAAGACCGATTTGCCGATAAAGGATCTCGAGGGCTTGAGCAAAGCGAAGGAGATCAGCAAACACATCGAGACCGCGATGGATCAGATAAAACATCTGAGAAACGCGGTCGAACACACGATTGATCTTTCGAAACTTAAAGGAAATCAAGGAAACGTCGCTAACGATTCCGAGTGTGAGTATCATCGATCGTTGACTCTATTTTTCTTCGATTTTTCATTATGTCGATTTTACTAGCAATACTTATAAATAATTATTGCAGCCTCGGGCAATGAGAACAAAGTAGACGAGACGGATCTTCAGGAACAAGTGATAAAGCTCAAGGCTCTGCTATCGGCGAAATGCGAGCAGATAGCGACCCTGAGAACTGTATTGAAATCCAACAAGAACACCGCTGAGGTTGCTCTCACGAATTTGAAGAGCAAGTACGCCAGCGAGAAGAGCATTATCAGCGAAACGATCTCGAAGCTGAGAAACGAACTGAGAAGATTGAAGGAAAATGCGGCAACCTTCTCAAGTTAGTATACAACATTTTTTGTTATTTCGTGCGCCGGTTGTGAACCGCGTCACGCGACAATTTTTTTTCACGCCGAGCTCTGATAATTCACCTCGTATTTTCTTCTTTCCCGTTTCACTAACACGATCGATTAAAAATTATATTTCCATTGGTGAAGTATTAATGTACATCGCGTTACTAATATCGAGCACCGTTACAATCGATTTTGCTATCGCTCTTGGCGTATGCAATCGCGATTGCTGTCTCCTTGCTTGACCTGTGATAACTCAACGTGACATAATAATTCTAATGCTTTCTTTCCGATACTGAAATTCGGACCGTAAAGTATTCTGAACAGGGTCAATGGAGGTTTTTTCCCTATTATGGCCCGATAGTTAGTAACGTTCGCGAGTTGTTTTCTTTGGGATAAAAAATGGTTCCGGATCTGCAAGAGATCTCTTTTCCATCAAATATTCTTATTTTACCTCACACATTATTTGAGTCCGTACAGAAATTTGTTTCGTTCCAATGCGCGGAAGGCTTTCGGTGATGAAATGTTAGAAATCGAAAGTAAAATCAAAAACTCGACTATATATTCCAACGTATTTGAGCGATTCAAAAGTTATCCTCATGCAATTTCTCTTCCCCGATAATGTAGGAGCTTAAAAAAAAATATTTATTCGAATGAAGAGTCGCAGCGAATACAGAATATATTTTTTGTCATTAAGAGAGCAATAGCTTGTACAAAGTTTTGAAAAACTCGCTCACTTCGAAGCTAATTTCCTTCTATTATTTATTTGCAATTTATTCGAACTTTTACACTCTTCCCTTTATTTTTTCGGAATTTCCTGTACAATGGGTTCGTTTTTGCTTCTTTCGTTTAACTTATCCTATCTCGTGAATGTACCTCTTGTGAAAATCTACCAACTAACAATGCCGATTCCCAGGTTTGCGAGCGATGTTCGCCGCTCGTTGCGAGGAGTACGTGACGCAAGTTGACGAGCTGCAGCGCCAGCTCGCCGCCGCCGAGGACGACAGAAAAACGTTGAATCATCTTCTTCGTCTCGCCGTGCAGCAGAAGCTCGGCTTGACGATGAAGCTCGAGGAATTGGAGGTCGACCGAGAACTGAGAAACACGAGACGGCACGCATCGGGTGGTAACGGACGCGGCAGAGCGCGCATGCCGCAACCGACTAGCCGCGCTCACATGGGACGAGATTTCTTCTAGAAGATGGCCAAGATATGGAGCAAGGTGTTTTGAAGGGATGTACGTTGAAATGCCCCACGAATATCTCAAGATTCGAAAAATAAGTGATGAATAGCATCGACGCAGTTAATCGGATAACGCCGCCGAATATGCGTCGATGGTATTGAAAATTTACAGTCGAATCGTAATTTATTATCGATTAGAGATATTCATTACGGACCAAAAGTTTTCATCGAACTTTGGATTAGGCAATTTAGTTCTGTGAGATAGTTGGAGATTTTTCAGCGTAATCACCCTCGGCTCCATGTCTCCGTCCGTCTTTACTGGAAGAATCCTGAATTTTTAAAAAAATAGACACTCGACTGTTTGAGATTAGGAGCTCGTTAGGATGAAGAGTTTAATTATATTTATCGGGGAGAGAGTGAAACAAGAAAAACGAGAAATCTCATTCGGGCCGAACGCAAAAGGCGGATCTCGCACACTCTCGCGGAAATTTGAGAATCGCTATGGGGCTCTTGGCTCTGTCGATGAAATGCGCAGCTAACGAGAAATGCGACAACACGAGAATCTTACGTTTACGATTAACGCGTAGTGACAATATTTAATAACGTATTCGCAATGAAGAGAAATGAAAAAAAAAGCGTAGGGCTTGTAATCAACGTAAGAAAAAGGGATAACCGAAACGTTGATGAAAGTTGAGAAATAAACCGTGATAGAAGTAGAGAGGATCGTCGGCGATTAGCAATCGTCGAACGGTTACGGCTCGTCCATTATATAGGAATTTAGAAACTTTTATATACGCTAGCGAAACAAAAAAAAAACTCATAGATTTTTTCGTCCAACAGTCCTTACCGATTTTTAGACGAGTAATTCAATTCCGTCGTCGCAGCATCGTGTGGCTCCGTTGTTTGAATTTATTAAGTTTAAAAGAAACGAAGGTGCGCAAAATGAATCGATAGGCAACTCGAGAAAGATCCCGACAGTTCAGCAGCTCGTACTCTCTGCGTTCGCGAATTCTCGCGAATATTAATATATGTTTGTTTTCCCATTTTCTTTTGTTAGTATTTCTCTCAACGTCAGCGATGTTAAGCCAATGTCCCAAATTCTCGAACGCACTCGAAAACGACGACGAGAGTTTTGATTTTAACAGAAAGATACGGCCTAATCGGGCCTCGAAGAAAAAAAAGAGATGATTTTACCTAAGCAGCTATTTTGCAATGCGTATTATATTGATTTACACAGTTTTATTAGTGGTACGATGAATTGTAGTATAATTATTGTTTTCGCTAATTCGAATGCGTATTTTATTGATTCACAAGGTTTTATTAGTAGTGTAACAAAGTGCAGTATAATCATTGTTTTTTTAATGCAATCGTGATCGTTGATGAATTTATTTGTTCGTGTCTCGTATTATCATGTTTTTTAACAATCGCAGAGACGAACGGAGCAAAATTGTCGTTAAAACGAAAGGGCAGCTTAGTTATTTGCTACGGCAACGTCCATTTTCAATGGCCTTGAGGGACAAAAGTCGAGCGGAGCTCGAATATTAGTGGAGAAACGTTAAAGCGATAAATTTTATCAAAGAGTGCACACCGGACGATTTTTCGCGTTTCACTCGATATTGTAAAAAAAAGTGAAGCGAAAAAAAAAATTATAAAAAATCTCAGAAAAATGCAGTTAATGCATCGCAATTGTCAATGTATCGTCGTGCATCATTATTGTGAAATATCAGGTAGCCCTGGTTCGTGTGCGTGCTCATCACAAAGAGAAAAGAAGCAAAAAAACAAAATGAATTGTGTCGTTGTCGCAAATAGCTTGGAAAGATCAAGTTTGTTATTCTTATTATTGATAATCAACGCTGAATTGTATATTAACATTATTTACATGATTGTATATTAATTGATTGACGAAATTGTCGGTTTGGCCGCGTTGGCCATTGACCGGAGACGCGCGAGAATCGTAAGATTCGTGCACGACAACGCCCGATCGTTCTATTGATCGATCGAGCGCGTCTCCGTTATTGTATTTACACTATTTACGATGATTGCAATCGTCCGTGTCCGTTGACGAGTTTGTACGAAACTAATCCGAAAAAAAAATATTATATCGACTTTTTCTTATTTTTAAAATTAATTCTTAAAGGTATTCCGCCGCAGCGATTTCCGAAAAATCGATTTTTATCTCTGCGCTCGTCTCGTCCGTGACAATTTACGCGAATAAACCACGTTAACGACATGTTTTATTTTTTTTATTGTTATCGTTCCTTGGATTTGTCGCTTTTTCATTTTATAGACTCGGTTACGAGCTTCATTTCCGTTAGCGCGGTTAAACGCGAATGACGGACACGGGCGAATTGAATTTTTATGTCCAAAAACCGAGCCAGTCTCAGACCACCGTCCCTTCCCTTCCTCTCACACCACTGTCGCCTAGGAACGTGACGCCCGAACGTTCAACTTCCGTTTGCCAATTTATCAATTGTGAAAAAAAAAAAAAAAAACAAACAAGATAAAGAAAAAGAAAACAAGAAGAGAAGAGCTAAAAAACAAAAGCGATTGCGACTCTGTCGAATTGTCGCTTTTTTGCCGTCCGCGGACGCGTTCCGGATGCGATCAGATTTAAAAAACTCGGTCCCTCGGTTTAACGGGATCCGATTTCGCGAATCGCGCTTTACGTCCTCTCTCTAGTTCCTTCGCTCTTCCGATATACCGTCGAAAGTTTCTCACCGCAGATTTATCTGTTTCCTCCTGCGCGTGTCTCCCCGTGTCCCTCCGTTGCGTTGGGGAGAGTATTACCGAATTACAGTCACGATCTGCCTTCTCGCTTTGCTAACGTAATCTATAAATAATTCCACCGTTTGGTCTCTCGCGATAAAAAGAAAACTCGAGAATTATTTTCCATTGCCGCGAACGGTGCGATCCTCGGACTGATCGTTGCGTTTCGCTCGTGGAGATTAAACGCGTCCGAGAAAGAATGTTAAGAGAAAAGATTTAAGAATGAAAAGACAAAAAAATGAGATCAGTTAAGTATGCTGGTCAGCTCAAGGCTTCTTGAAAAGCTCCAATTGCGTCCCTGACGGCGTGCACGTGTCTTGGCCGGTGGTGTGTGTTTGGTTTAGATAACGATGATAATAAAAAAAAAAACTAACGATTATCTACCAACTATACAAATATATATATAAATATATATATATTACAATAGTAGTACTTTAAGTATTGGATTATGATTAATTATAAACACGGGGATCTGGATGAATTTTTAATGGGAATAATCGTCGTGTCAGGAATGTGTTTGTATAAGCCGTTACAACGACGGTCGTTGAACGTCTAATTGCACTCTACAGGATCCATGCTTATCGGGGGACATCAACGCGAAACGGAGGCGAGCACGTTTCTCTCGTAGGCTCACCGTCGACGTAATATATTGTTCTAACGAACATCAATAACCTGTTTTTAGAGAGCAAACCAAAAACGCGTGGATCCGAAGACAATGTATATAATGTAAATGCACATTGGCGTCATAACGTTATGTTATGTTATATAATTATCCTATAGTACCAAATTGTATTTTAAACGATCATTAAAAAAAAAAAACAAGAAAACTCTTCTCTCCTCTAGACGTATTTGTATACAAGAATCTAGTGTACACTGCGTAACATAGTTTAAAGAATGAAAATGAATAGTCGCCGAGGAAATGTTCAATTGAATCCGAATCGGATACTGTCGAGAATGTATTGAATAGTTTTCAGTGACATTAATCAAATTTCGTAGAGTGAGAAAGAGAGAATAACAAGGAAACGGCGACGAGCCTCGACGCAGTGGGTTCGACGACGCGTGGGAAAGTGTGATGTCGAAGCCCTTCGACGAACTCGATACTATTCCCGATTTGTTAATCACGTTTCGACGAACAAGCCATAACTATATATTTCACTTGTTAGAGCCAATTCTTTTTGTAACATAAACGAACGAGAATATAACCATTTGTAACTGCAACTGCGAAACTATTGTTTTCCTCACTGTCCTTCGCGAGTCTACCTTCCGTAGTAGCCGGTCGTATTGTTTTGTTTGAGCTCCCGCTCTCACCCCGTTACCTTGAGAAAGTCACGGTGAAGGCCCCCTGTCGGCGAATGGTCCAATCCATGAACGAAGAAATACGCGAATTACGAACGGTGTATCGCTTGCACGAAAAAAAGAAAAACAATAAAATCGATAATTGGTTTCGCATCAATGAAAGGATTGCGAGCAATAATACACTGCGGGTACGACTATGGACCGAGAATATTAACGACCAGGGGAGGAAGCTGCGTGCGAGCACTCCGCTCTATTAAAAGAGTAAAAAAAAAAACAGTAAACTAAAAAACTCGACCCGATGCGCTCGACTCGATATTCTATTGTGCTATGAGCGGTGTCCTCGTCGAAGAATTTTCATTATCGAATCCCATTTCGTTCACTGTTGATCGAGTAGTGTTATTTTTTATTCTTTTTTTCGTATAGCCCCCCTTCCGTCCCCGGTCTACTGTTCAATGCGGTCGAAAACATTGGCTCTCGCGGGTTATTGAGAATCGAGATCGTACGTAAGCGCTAAACGATAGCGCGAGAACGGCGACGAGCCGACGAAAGTGAAAGGGGAAAAAGAATCGATAGAGTTTCGAGCGGATGCAAATAGAGCCGACGGGGGGTCTTAATAGCGACAAAAAAGAAAACTCGATATTCGGTATTATTAACACCTGTCGCGCGACAACGGAGAGACTCTCGAAAGAATAATTTTTCCCCGACAATCGAGTTGACACGAGTGAATAGAATAATTCAGTCTACCGACGAGAAGCAAGCCCGAAGGAGAATGAAAACAAATTGGCAGCGACGACGAGATTGCGATCAATGCCGACTAGGGTGTACCTTTTCGTTCGTGATTCTTTCAACTTTGTTTCAGTACTCGTGCCTCTCCGTCGTCGCGAATCGAAGATATTTTTACTATAGTCGACTTTCGTGCGGATTCGGCTTTGTCGCGTTCGCGTATCTTTTTTTTCGTAACACAATTCTTCGGATAGACTCTTCCATCTACGAGGGTCTTCGCGCGGGCCAGTGAGATTACCTCACACAATAATAACCGTGCGCTCGCGTGCGCGTATACGGGCGGGGGGATTCGGTGACGCGCTCGTGACTCCGAGGAATTCGAGCTCAAGTTTTGGACGCTTGCCAAAACTTCGGCCACCCCGCGCATTAGCCTCCCGCGAACATAGAGGCAACACGCAGTAACACCCGCGCGCCTATCATCTCGAATCAACAGCGGCGCGTGTACGATGCAGATCCCGATGTATGGGTTAAAGCGCGAGGCGCACATGTGCTCGCTGCGATTTAGTAAACATATCGATGATTTTATTTGTGGGAACGCGGAATGTATTTGTTGCCGAATCATTCGCGAGCAGTGGAATCGATCACGAGTAGAATCGTTGGTTTTTCGCACGCCTGAAAGCCGTTTTGTGAATGGCATGCACAAAAAAAAATTCTCTAATTACAAAAACAATATTAACAATAAATAAAAGATAAAAGAATAACAATAATGTACAAGCGCGGTAAGTCGACCAACCTTTTTTTTTATTCATTAAAAAAAAAGTATGTATAGGAGTATTTCCGAAGAGCGATATTTCTCCTGTTTCGCTAAAAATACGAAATAATCCGTAAGTCCACTGTATCCTATAGGGAAAACTGTGCATAGGTACTCGGTGCAATTCCCAAAGCGCTTGCTTTTCACAAGCCGATGCGTAAGGATGGAAATATAAAAACAGGACGATGAAAAGAACCTTTGAACGACTTTGCTCCGAAAACGGAAGAATTCCAGGAACTTTTTTCTGATCGCATATTTTCACTTTTTGTCGCATTAAATACGAGTATGACAGCGATTTTGCCCTAAAGTCAAGTGGAGCATTGGTTTTCATAACGACTTACATTCCTCACAATAACATCTATATTTTCGATAATTTCCATACGTTTCGAATCATGGATTTTTGTTTTAGACTGGGACGAAAAAGAGGCAAATTCGTCACAGAAATACGAACTTCCAACTTTAATCAAGGGATTGACTAATGGATATTTATACGCGTTCATGTACGCAGTTACGCGATGCATCGATATATGTAATACGTGTCTACGGAACGCAAACGATTTTACGTAGCAAAGCACACTCCAATAAATCCTCGAGGACTTTCAGCAACTTCTTGAAGGTACTTGTAACGACTTTACGAGGCACGAGTCTCGTTTATCGCCCGCATGGCTGTGTCCCTTTGCGGCGAACGCCTGCGTAGACGGAAAAGGCCAACCGTGAGCTTTATGCCCGGGTTATTCAGGTTTCTAAATCGTTTAAGGGCTTGAATTCAAAGCCCCCGACAACACCCTTCGAGACGAGGACTCCGTTGCTATTCGCGAGACGGGATGTATCGCGACCACGATTTACATAAGGCAAACGCGCCTCGGCAAACTATCGTCCTTGCATAATCCTACAGGAAGTTTCATCAAGTCTCTCTCACGGTTACATCGATCACAACTAAACTGTTTCGTCACGGTAATGTTGAACATCGTATAACGTATAAATCGAGATCGGTCGAGTAAGAAATGTAGAAAAAAAAATCCGGAGGAAAATCGAAACACATGAAATTGTTCAACTTTAATCTCAAGCGGAATTTCGGAAATTCAAGGTGGAAATTGCGACCTACTTCCGCTCGCTGGGAAAAACTTTTGAATGAATGTAATATCGCATTAGAAGAGTTCCAATGTTTTAAATAAATTTTCTTTTCCTTGTAGAATATATTTTTTATAAGTTGTCTTGAGAAAAAACGACGTTTTTTCCATTCGATAATTGGACCTATCGATTTATGTACATTATTAGAATACTGCCATTACAAAAAGATTCCATTGGATCGATGCTAAATTTCTTTTCTCTTGCAAAAAGAACACGCTTTTTCGTCCAAAGTCGCCGAGTCCGGCATTTCACCCGTTCGTCATTACTCCATCCTCCCGTACAGTCCCTCGATGCGATTGCGGTGGATTAGTCTCGCGATCGATTCGACATTTACTATTTTCGGATATTCTCACCGCGAATAAAGGATTCTCACCAGTTATCCGGGAAAAAGCTTCTTTGGCCTAGCAAAGCCGCTTTTCGCTTGCTCGGGGAATACAGACAAAAAAGCTTGCGGTTTTTTTTGGTCAATGACGCAACGCGAGAGACATTTCGACACTGTGCCGATAAAACACCCGTCTACGAAATAGGCTTCGGTGCTATGTATCAGGCAGAACCTCCCAGAGGAAAACAAGGGACTTTACGGAGCTTTTACAACGCACAGCACTCGGGACGCGAGACCCTCCGAGTGCCGAACCACGGGGTGGGGTTATCGCACTCTCGCCAAGGCTGCCAAAAGCTCTCCGAAACGACGTTCGACCTTACGCTCGCGCACGAAACGCTCGCAGAAGCCCTGAACTATTGCCGCACCAAAATCTCGGAATATATCATTTCTCAATCTACTTCCAGAGGCAAACGAACTCCCGAAGGTTTCATAAGGCTCGTGAAGGCATTCAAGGTCAAGCGTGAGACTTCGAAGATTTATTATTCCACGGTGAGATGGTCCGACGAATATTCGGTAAAGGGTTAAAATGACGAAGGGCTTTTAGCAGACGAGACTCCCCCATTCGTCGAGCAGCGTAGACGGTTCAATTATATATTTTACATTCAGACTCGAGTTGAAAAGTGTTGGAAACGGTCTCCGGAGACTGCGGCATAATTTTTTTCTGCTCCCATTTTTTGTATTTTCATTTGACTTTCTTCTTTACACATAATAAAAAGAAATGGACCGGCAAATAGTATTTTATTATTAGTATTATCAGTATCAATGCTTTAAATGGAAGCTCGAATGGAAAAGCGTCGGCTGCAGAGACCGGAGGCTACTGAATAATTCTATTCCTCAATCCCCATTTTTTTTTCATATCTTTTTTTCTTGTAATGAAAAAAAAAGCGCGCGGAAAGTGCTACAATTTATACAGTGGTAGTCGAAGGGTATATGTGCGGCTATTAGTATACGAGCCCCGGAGTTGGCGGACCGGTCCGATGGACCCAGAGCGTACGGGGTACTCGTTCCGTTGCCTCGAAGTTCTCTGCTTACACATTTTTTATTTAGCGTACAGCATCAAGCTCGACTCTCGAATGCCTCACTCTCCATGGCCCTTCGTTGCCCTCACACCCCTATTATCCTCCTCTTTCACTCTCACGCTTTTTCCCCCCATTCCTCATCCGTTCCCGCACCTTCCCGTTCCCGTGTACACACTCTGTTGGATTTATGTTTCCGCGCGTTATGTGGGTGAAGGGAATACCGCGTGATCGAAAAGAGGACCCCGCGCGGACCGAGGTCGTTCCCCGGGCAACCGCGACTAGACAATGTCCCCCCCCATCTCGTTGTACTCGTCGAAGGGGGGGAGGGGTAGTGGAAGGCGGCCAGTGTTTATCAAACTTCCGTCTTCCGGTGACGAACTCAAGAATCGTGAGAATATTCGCCAATCATGCAGCGCTATGTTTCAAAAAAAAATTCATTATCCCTCCTGTTTATCTTTCGTCTCGATCTCAGTCAGTCTCTCGCGTGCAAGCTTTGGCAATCATTCTCGTTTCTCAACGAGGGAGCAACACCTAAGCGCATATCCGCCGCGTCACCGTATAACTTGGCCCGAGCGGATATATATCTTCGACGTTTTCTTGTAGGACGTTGTGCTACGTCGTTATAGGTACCTACGTATTTATAAGTTCGAGGGTCGCCGTTTAACCTTGCCCGACGAACGGAGCCGAGAGCGCGGCTGTCCGCGATGGACCGGGCGCGCCGTATGTGTCCTCTCTCTCTTTCTCTCTCTTTCACGTCCTCGTCGCTTCTTCTTCTTTTCTCCCACCCTCCCATCCTATATCCGTCTGTCTTTGGCCGCGACGGGGATATACCCTACCTATCTCATGCAGAATGTACACGACTCGTATGTGTAACTCTATAATTTGCCGTTTCAATTGGGTCAACTTCATACACCTCATCCCCTCGTCTTTGACCGATCTTTCTCGACGAATCCTCGAGGCTTCGATGATTATTAAAAAAATATCGTTCTCCATCCGACGGCTCTACGATCGAGCTTTCTTATCGCTTAAAAAATGCAGATTCTTAACAAAATCGATTGATTTCTGCATCGAAATATGTATGAAATATTGCTTTCGAAAGATTCACAATTGCTGCGGTTCAAATTAAAAAATGTTGGTTCAAAGATTCATTGGAATTGGAAAAATGAAAATTATGGAAGATATTATATTGAATAACTCTTTTACTAGGGTGGCGGTAATGCTGTGGTATTAAAAGATTTATGCAGAATGTCCAATAGAACAAATCCGACTCTTTTCATCCATCTTCGACGGGAAAAAGAATCGGCGGAATGAATCTAACGAAATTCGATTAACAAAAAATGTTCGATCGGAAAATTGAATTATAACGCGCACTTATTAACAATGTTTCGGCGAAGCGTTTTAGAATACGTGGCGGATGCAAAAAATATATGTGTGTCGTAAGAATAATAAAATGATATTCGTCCGCAACACTGCGGAGTCTATGGCGAGGAGAACGGGTCAGAGGGAGGGACAGGCAAGAGGCTAGTTGCCAGAAACAGTTGAATTCTAATTTTCTTGAGACTCTCTTGGTCGAGAGCCCAGAGTACCCGGCGGACCCGCGGTCTATCTGCGCGGTACAGGCTACCGGTTACGGTAGTTACTCAAGACGAGACGACTACCGGCTTCAGAGGTAGTAACGCCAGCGGTAGAAGTAGTAGTAGAACTCCGTTTCGGCGGTACATGCATGAATACCCTTTTCCCCCGTCTTTGATCTGTTGACCTCGCGAATCTATGCGACTGTACGTGCAAAGCCGATACGCTTTGCAGCATCGATAGACGGTTATATTCCACTCGAGTTTCGCGTATCACTCAATATGCAGCAACAAATTTCGCCCGAGCTTTTTATTTTCACAGCGGTTTTTCATTTTGTTTCAAATTCCTACGAGTGGCCGAGTATACTCGAGTACTTTCACGAGCGTACGAGCATACTCGAGTATTTTCACCAACATACGAGTATACTCGAGAATTTTTTCGATATATGAGTATTTTGTGAAAACAAATCCTCGAGCTTTGGTTCCAATTAAAGAAAATTTCTCGAAATTGAAATTCATCGAAAAATTATTTTCTCGAAACTTCCGCTCTAGTTTCTCGTTGAAGCGTTTTATTATGATAGGTATCGTAATAGCCTGGTCAGGAAATAAAAGATAACACGAGAGACCGATTCGCATTGTAATTCAGTCTCTTTCGTCTCAAAGGTAAAGTTCTACGAGTGTTTTATGTAAAAAAAAAATCTTCAAGTGAAAGATTCAATGAACAAGATTCATCGTAATCAAAATTCATCGAGAAATTCTTTTCTCGAGCTTTCTATTCGGCCGTTTCTTCGAGGCGTTTTACTATAAGGGGCATCGTGATAGTTTATCGTGGCCGGGGTATAAAAGATTCCATACGATAGTCCCGGAGTGCGTGACCTCGGTCAAATCTCGTAGTATGCTGTTCCGGTCAGCTGATGTATCTTCTCTTCGTGCTTTATTACCCCCTCCCCAGCTTGTCTATCCTGCTACTAATCTAATAGTGCAGTGTGTCGAAATCTCTGACCAACAATATATCATCATAACAATATATCCCTTTTCTTGACCCCTCTGTGTTACTCTCGGTTCTTAAACGCGCGGGGGTATCGCGGATCGCAGTAGCAGCAGCGGCAGCATCCGTGAACACATCCGCCGCCAGAGCCGTGGGGGCCACGCCCTCGCGAGGAAAACCGTCGCCGGTGGTGCTGCCGCCGCCACCGCGGTCTCTCCCCATCCACCCTCGCAGTCGGCGACGCCGCGCTGCCGAGCCAGCGAAGCACCTACCTACCCACCCATCGGGCAGCATCCTGAACGGCGCGCGGACGCCGCCGTCGACGAGCGGTTGACTCGTAGTCGCCAGTCTCTCACAGAGTATCCAAGTAGTACGTACTACCGAAAACGCGGGCAACCCATCCGGCCTGAACGCGCGCACTAGCCTGGCTCGCGCGGGACTGCTAACCGTCGTCTACTTCCCCCTCCACGCCCGCCTTCCCCACCGCTTGAACGTTTTTCTCGCACCTCACCTCACGCGAATTTACGCCGCTGGAAGGATCTCGAGATACTCACTCTATCTGTCTCTCTGACTTGTTCATTTTTATTTCTATATACATATATATACACATGTATGTGTGTATATACGAACGTATATATCGCGCTCTGTTACAAGCGCAAAAGTCTTCTTGACAGTGCACGCCGTGTCGCTGACTCTCCTCTCCCCCGTGCCGGTTCTTCGACGACTGAAGTCGAGTGTACGCGCGCGCGCGCGCGCAACCTCGCGCATACCCCCCTCGGACCCAACCCCTACTTCCTCACTTCTATCCTATCTCCCTATATATCCCACCGCTCATTCTTAGCGTTTGTACTTGAGCTATACTTTCACTTATTTCAGTGCTTCTTAGTAGTTCTTATTGGAATTCGTCGACGCATCATCAACGCCGGAACTGTGAATGCACAACCGAAAAAACAAATTTCATTATACCGTACGTGTTGTGTTTTTTCTTTGCCGACGATAATAAAAGTACGAACGTCGCTTGTGTAAATACATATATTTTTTTAGTGGTTTCGAAGTGTTTCGATTTATTTTTCGCCGAAGTGTTTTTTTCCGCGGTATATCCGAGATACCGCGATTATCTGTTGTGCGAAATATTGGATGAATTGAAACACAAAAAAACAGTGCGGACCAAGGTGTGCAATGACAAATTGTTATGCCTGTATATAACACGAAAGCAACGAGTATGAATCAATCTTGACCGGTGCAACGACCCTCATAGTTCTCGCTTTACGATCGACGGCGAGGTTAAGCGAACTGGAAAAGACGTATAGTTTTATTTTTGTTACTTCACCCTCGAATCGTCAAGTGTCCCCTCGGGATCAATCGAATGGTTCGGTGAATTATTTACGGATTTACGAGCGGTTCGAGTGAAAAAATAAAAAATAAATAAAAGAAAGAAAACTCCGTGCGGAAAGCGAGAGGAAAAGAGATAAGCAGTTCCGGTGCATGATCGATGCGAGTGGATCGTTGCTCTCTGTGGTTTATCGGTGTCGTGAACTCTGTGAACGTGAGTGGAATCGCAAACTATCCCGTTCGGTGAGTTACTATGCTTACATATATTTTTTGTCGTTCTCTCGATTCTACGAAACTCTGTCTCAATTCTTTCGAAAGTTCGGCGAAAAAACGTATCTTCGTCGTCGGCGTTAGAAGTGCAAAGTGAATTGGAAGGAAACGTGTAAATTGCATGAAAATCTTTCTGTCGACTGTAGATTGGAGGTTTTAGAAAAATGTTGACCGTTCGTTCGATTTATCGCCCGAGAAGTATCGTTCGCGTACACACGTGTATATACATGCATGTTCGGTGTACGTAAAAGCGGATATACTCGAAAAGCCGGAGATGCATGCGATTTCTCGCTCGACGTGACAGCTGGGAATGTCGAGGGAACCGGCAGCGAGTGACACGTGTGAGACAGAGTCCTCGGGTTTTCCAGAGGCCCCGCGGTTGCCTACGATACGAGATGGAATATCGAGTGACGCGGAAACTCTTCTCTCGCGAGCGTCGACGGAATTAATGTTTTCATACAGCGATGAAGCGTACACACGCGTATACGGATAAGGTGATATATCACATCACCTTCAACTGATATAGGGTCTCCTGTCGCGAAAGAAAATTGATTCAGCACATTAACCAACGCCCAAATACTCGCGGCTCGTTCAACGTGATTATTTCATTCGGCGTTCGCGAAGCGGAGTATTATCGAAATGTATTTGTGTTACGTAATAAATTAATGAACGATAAAGCGAATTAGAATAAATGAAAACAAGGGTAAAATTCAGTCGCTATTAGCCCTGGCAGCTGAAGCGACTTGAAATAAACATTAAAAAAAAAAAGGTTAAAATTAGAAATGAAGAATTTTGAAGGAATATTTGTCATTAATACTGTTGTGAACCAATATTTGTTCAGCGCTAGGGCGTTTTTTTTTTACAACCGCGTAACGGGAACTAACGCGGAGGATGTATTTATAATTGTTGACGAGGCTGAATACCGATGAAGAATTTTCTTGGTATTCTCGGGCGCATCGGCGAAATTCATTTATATCGACACGTAAAACGAATGGGTATGAAACTCTCGGGCTACGCAACGACGCTCGCTCGAGATCTCGATTAGACGTCGTTCAGTGAATCGCCAACGCGTTAATTATTCGAATGACTCGACGGTGAATTTGTAACGAACGTTGGGGAAGATCGAGAACGCCGTTCGAAGATCTCGGATCACCTCGATTGTTTACACGCGCGATACACTATCTTGTATAATAATAGCGGCGTAAAAGCCAAACTCGCGAGGGGTCTCCCCGTCCCCGTGTTTACGACCGCCCATTCGTATATTTTTTTAAGCCGCGTCAATAAAAAAAAAAAGAAGTTGGGAAAGTTTTTACGGTCATAAAAACAAAAGTTGTTTAATCAGTGGAATAAAAATATGAGTTGAAAACACCAGTAGCTGATCGAGAAACTAAAATTTGTTGTACGAACTCGCTATACGTTCTTTCGAAGCATCGTTAGTTAACTCAGCCCGTAAAGTTTTCGAGAAGCGTTTAGCTTCAGAGGCGGTGGAAGCGACTACGTTATTATTTTCGAGATTACAAGGAAAAGAATGCCATTTTTTTTTTAATACTATCATAGTCGTGGATATAGTTTGAAGCACGTTTCTCATTCGCATCACCTGAGGCGGCATCTGCTACATTATATTAAGCTGCATACTGGCCGGGGACATTGATTGCGCGATCCAGTGGCAGGCTCATCGAGTCTCGACAGCGCATTTTTCTCCCTGCCTCTCTAACGTATCGTGATATCACGTATTTCGTGCGCAGCCACGCATTGATCGGAAGTAAATCGGATCCGAGAACTTTTTCTCGTGGACGTGCATTTATCGAAAATATTTGCAAAAATGTATACTTTATTGTGAGTCATATACTATAAATCTCTTTGAAAAATCCTTATATCAAATATATTCTGTGGCTATGCATCCGAATTATATTCATTCTGTTTTTCAAAAACGATTTTATCATTGATATCTTATTACGTATTATCATTACATATCATCAACACGTATTCGATAAAAGAAACTTTCGCGGGCTTCTTTTGATCCTGATTAATTCTCGTTACAAATAGAATGCACGAAAAAATATGATATTGTCGAACGCCGAGTATTTTCTCGCCGAATCTCTTTTCAGACGACTTGGGGAGTTTCTGTACCAGAAGAACGCTACCCGATGAGTCTAATGAAATCCGGTAAAGCGTACGAAATTCGATTCTCTTCTATGGCCAATTTTAGTTTCAAATCGAAAATTCGATTCTGTCCGCCTCACTGAAAAGTACTATCCGCAGGGTGCGCGGGGCGAAACTCGGTTTTCTCAATTTCGAAGAGGCCGTCGAGTCGTCGACGAAAGCACGGGGAAGTGCACGCTCTCGGCCTCCGGGGTTTGCTGATCTTTTGTATATATGTATACAATAGCGTATATACAATATACGTGTGTGTGGACACTGTACTTATATAGACCAAAGTGGTGAGAGCGGTTTCGTGGATCTTCTATATTTTTCTTCGCCGGTCTCCACCGTTCCGTTAGCGTCTAGCTTCGTGGATCGGCCGAGTAAAAGCTTTTAACGGCAATGTGTGCGCGACAATACCGAAATGGGATGAAATATGTTAGTTTCGGAAGCGTGGAGAGAACCATAAATTTCAATGGACAAGGCTGGTCGAGGAGCTTGCGAAGCGAAGAAAGAGTTAGAACTGGAAGAGAACGAGAGAAAAGAGACGGGGACAGAGAGAGAGAAAGAGGGAGAGAGAGAGAGAAAGAGAGAGCGATAGAGGCGTCGACTGGATAGAATTTGGAGGTCACGTCGACTGGTCAATAACCGACCTCGCGGATCGGGTGTAGGTCCCGAAAAAAATACGGGCGAGAACAGCCGGAATCTGATGAGCAACGACAGCGGGGGTCATTCTCTAACTAAACACGCGAGCGCACGCTTTAGTTTTTTTCTTCTAGCTCGTACGATCTTGCCCCGTGGGCTACTCGACCCGGAAACCTTGGAAGCTTCTTTTTTCACTCTCTCGGCTCTTCTTCGGTTTCTTCTTCTCTTCTGCTAGTATTTATTTTTCATTTTCCCTTCGTTATATCTCGCTCAAGGACGTAATGCCATTTAATAGTTTTTTTTTTGTCCACTATTTTTTTTTGTACATAAAGAATACATAGTGCAGAGGAAAAAAACAACGCGGCTTTACATTTAATTAATATTCGTAGTGGAAAAGTATACGTTGTTGCGGAGCTCTGGCGAAACGAATACTCGTTGCCAGTTGGCTCTCGCCTAGACTACATTCATTCGCTTTGTCGTCGACGTAGTACCGCAGTGGAACTCGTATCCAATATTACTACGAGCCAGACGGACTTGTCCCAGTGAGAATGTGCGTGGCCGAAGTTCCTCTTCCCTCGAGACGGGTCAATCGTAAATAGCGTGAAATTTACTGCTTTCATTTTCCCGTTAGCGTAATAAATTATGATCAATAAAATTCGTAGAAATTTAATTTCACAAGAGCATCGATGCGCTTTTTTAGCCTATATTCGAATTACGCTAACGCGACTCGCGATTTATTTCTATGTAAAATCATTGGTTTTATTCATTCGTTTCGTAACTCAACCGACGTGAAATTATCCGTACTTTAAAGCGCTACGCACTTCGCTCGCGCGTTTACGCCGAAAATTCACGATGAAAGGAACGACCGAATGTCTTTGTCAAATATAACATTCTTGGATCGGAGGCCAGAAACACTTTGGCAACAAGCTGACGTTGTCGTTTTCATCTCCTCGGTTGACCCTCTCGCTCTTGGGTTTCTCTCTCGTTTTCGCCGCTCTCACGCGAGTTGAGCTGCACGCGCGTACACGCGATGCGAACGAGAAAGAATTCATCGGGGAATAGACAAGACTCTAACGAGCAATCGAATACGGCGAACGGCTCAAAGTTTCTAATCGACTTTACTCGGATCTTCGGGACGTTCGTCGATCGGAACGAAAAGTTTCGACGCCGACGGGAAGCGCGCGAAAGCGTTCAGTCAAACTAAACTGCACGGCGCGCTACAAAAGCGAGCGCGCGTCGACTTTGCCCCGGTTAAATTGAATTATTTTCACGATTGCTTGGCCGACAAAATTATGCATTAGACAGCGGCGCGACAGGTGACGAGAAACGATTACGAGAAGAGAGTTTTATAATCGACAAATCCGTTTATGAACGGAGTATTTTGAGCATCCATCGTCGCTTTTGTATTTACGTTGAAAATAAAATGATACATTTGCTAAAACAGTCGGATTAATGGTATGAAAGGAATTTTGAATCATTTACATCTTGTTCACATTTCTTACAATTAGCTACAAGATTAAGACATATAGGAGAGTAAAGACGTCAAAGTAATTGAAAAAAATTCTGTGTAAAACAAACAAGACAATCACTATTAACATAAATTTTGATAAAACAATTACGATTGTTATTAAAATTGCCAATCATATTAATATTAATACCAACATTTTTTTTCAAGTTTTACATGGAATTTATTAGTAATGAAGACTAATTTTCAAAGAAAATTGAGCAGGTATTATCCGAAAATAATTGAGAAGAAATTCCATAAGAAAGGCATTCTAATTTCAGAAAGAAGTGCCCAATCAATCGCCTGATTTTATTTCAGCCAAAAGAAGAAAAAGTTGCTGCATCAATTCTCCCGTCTGCATCTTCTTTACGATTTTTTCTTCTTTTTTTTTCGAGAAACTAATTTTGTTTTTGTCACGCTGATGTTCGCAGATACGCGTGAGGGGCGAAGAGAAAAATGTCTTCGCTAAGGACACAATCAACCGGGGGTGGAGTCGTCGGTATAAGCAGCGTGGCATCCGACAGAACGGGGGCCGCCTCGACCGCGGCCGGTTCCCACACGCATTCGCACTCTCACAGGAAGCACCATCATCACCACAGAAGTAGAAGCGCCCCGAGGACACCGGAGAAACCACCGAGGAAGCGTCATCTCAATCCCGGCCAGAGTCTCGCCTCGATTCCAAGTCAGATAAAGCTCTCGATGCTCAACAGCGGTCTCATATCCTTCGGTGAGTTATGCCTCTTCCATGCTGCTGGGCATATATGCACTCTCACTCTCCATTCATCCTCCATATCTCACTCGTATGTGCTTTCCATAGATACGATCGTGTATCTATATCTCATCCGTTGCCGTTACATGGCGTCTGCTCCGTGCTCGCGGATACAAAACAATCACTTAATCACGAGCGATCGATATACAACGTCGGATAAGCCTCCGGGTCGTTACAACGACGGTATTGCAAACCCAAAGCTGTTCATACACCCCGAATATTCGTCGGAAATATTGCAAAACACACCGTCGACCCTGCCGTTTAATAATTGCCGTTAATGAAAGCGTAATTAGACAGATACACGGAGCCCGGGAAATTTATCAATTGCAACGGTTTGCCTCGTTAGTTGCGCTTTTATTTATTCATCGGGATTATTGCCATCTGTTGCGACCGATGAGTTCAGTTATACGCGGCGATGAAAGCGCATTCACCTCCGTTGTTCACGCAATTTACCGATTGTATCGAATTAATGTGTAACTCGTAACTTTTTACAATCATCCGGACACTCGCAATATATTCGCCGTCATAGAGCTCTGTTATCGACTCTAATGAGAGCATAATTACATGTACGGTGATCTTGAAAATCTCGGAATTACTGGAAATGTCCTTGAATATTTTGAAACTTCTTTGCTGGTAATTTTTTTTGACACCTTAAATTCCAATTTTTTTAGTTACTTTAGCCCGTCACGTACGGGTGACGATAATATACATCCGGCATTTTCTGCCAGTAATTACCGTTAAATGGTCGACTTAACTGTAAGATGCAGTAAAAAAATTCCAAACAAAATTGCAAAGTAATCTTGAGGGGTCGTTTCTTTGAGGACTCAAAGACCTTTTTTTCGCAAGTTCGTGTTATTTTTATAAGCGAAAGAATTAAATGGTGTACGTGTAAGGGTAAAAGTTTTCCGTAAGTGAGGAAAAGGGGCGGGTTAGGTGAAACGTTTTCCTGATTCTTGAAACCCTTATCCCCTATTTCAATTGCTGAGCTGCGCTCACTGTAATCCATACTTAGTACAATGTAAAATATAAAAAACACTTATAATGTAAAAAAAAATCATTACTATAAAAAAAATTCAATTGCTGTGGAATGTCTCAAACAGCCCTGAGAATCTCGAAAACGTCCTGGAAAAGCCTACGAAATGTGTCTCAATTTCTTGCGGGCCTCTTACTGGGCATCGCGTAATCAATCACGAATATGATTCTCAGACCATGTATCAATAATGCCGGGTTACTTGGTTAGGCGGGGTTTAATCTATTTTCTTAATTGAAAATGTTTCAAAGCATCGGATATTATAGAATTCAGTCACTGACGTTAATGAAAGCGTAATTAGACACGAGTACGACGCTCAGGTAATTTATCACTCGCACCGTTAACTCGGTTTTCTTCAAATTATATTTTCTTCATTCATCGTCGATATTCACCGTGCCAATGAAGCCCTAATTGTGCTCGAGCTTGTCGCTCGGATCCATCAATCATATCGCTTTTTTTAATCTTATTTACCATTTTATATTTTTCAATCTATCGGAAATATCGTAACGCGTCCATGAATCTGCAGTCTAATAAATTGCGTTAACGAGCCAGTAATTGGACGCGAGCGCGAGGCTCGCATAATTTATCAATCGCATTTGTTCCCGTTCGTTGTTTACCTTTGCAAAAACGTGCGAAAGGAAGAAAATTCTGCCCTCGTCGCTACAGTGCGCGGTTAATAGTCGAAGAGGGTCGAAACGATCCCGGACAGCACACTTCGATTCGGGGAAGACTTCGAGGGGGGCAGAGGACTCGGTCAGGAAGCGAATAAAGATTTGAATGGCAAATTTTGCCCCATTAGCAAGTCAATACATGAGGCATGAGTAATTCTGTACCTGTGGGGGAGGGTGCTTGCCTGTAACTCTCCCTCTATCGTCGTTCTCCCGGTGTTGACGCCGTTGCCCTCATCAGTTCCAGCAACCATCCACCCTCTCTCCTTCGTCGTCGTTCTACCAGTTTGTAACTTTCGTACATTCTTGTATAACTATATAGAGCCCCCCCTAGAGCGACTTGTTCCCTCTCGCTCTAACGCTTTGTCACCCATCTTCGTCGCGCTTTACTAGCGGCATCAATCTCTATCACTGTCGCTCGTAAATTTATTCCACTTGACTCTATATCCTTCGATTTTTCTTTTTTCTAATTCAATTTTTTTCTTTTCTCTTTTTTTTACATCAGACTTCGTTTTATACACTGTCAGTCCCCGGAACGGTACGGTTGTTCGCCAGTTATAAAACTTCGAATACACGATTTTCTTTCAATTGAGGATACAACACGATGTATTTTTTTCCACAACTGAGGACGACTAATTATTGATCATTATTTCGGACGCGTAATCAGTGTACGGGGTTGCTCAACAGCAAAGTTCGAGCACCGGTATTAGAGCACCCGCGATGCAACGAACTTCGGAATAATCGATAGGTGATTAACGGCGAACGGTGGTTTGGCCAGAAACATCTACACTGTAGAGTTCGAAATTCGCCTAAATCCCGGACAAATACACACACACACACACAGCGGTATGGTTCGCACTCCGACACTCGCGTCTTTGGCTTTGATGCGCTCGAGTGCGATGAGTTGCGGTCAGGTTCAAAACGCTTATAAGAGCAACAAGCGCGGAGAGCGTGCAATTTAATCCTACGTGCTTTCATCAACGATCTAAATTGTTTCGACGCGTTTCAGAACGTTCACGATTTATTGTGGGAAGAAAGTTCATTTGCGATGCTTTATCGCACGTTCGTGCGGCTACTCGGAAAATATTTAATTACGACAATATGAAGCGTTCGTATAGCGCGGAGAATTCACGTATCAAAATATTAATAACGCTTCGTTGAAAATCAAGCCACCTTCTCGATTTTTCGTTTCGACAGAGAAACGGAGCTTCTTCGGAATAACAGTGATGAAAGTCGAAAGAATTTTTCTATCGTAAAAGAGAAATTCTCCGTCTGCGAAAATAGTGAAGTGCTTGACGAACTTAAGAAAAAGTCAGCGCCTTTATTAAAAATTAAATAAATCCCGGCAACTTTGCTTCCTTAAAGAGAAACCTGTGATGAGCAAAAAACAAAATCCGTCGTAAGATAAATTTAGTATACTACGCGGTTCGATTTTTATAGAAATTTACAAAACAAGTTGATTTTTAATGAAAGTTTGAATTTCGTAAAAAACATATAAATGCATGAAAATACCATTTTTTCGATGTAATATTTCCGTTCAAATCGAATCATGAAAGACATGTAAATTGAATTGCAAGTCCCTAGTAGTTATTTTATTGTTGTTTACAAAGCTACCTCTACGCGGAAGCTCGAAATGAAATACGGCGGACTTTCTCATACGGTGACTCTACAAACCACGATGAAAGAGATAAGGAAACGATGTGCCAATTCCATTTACATTTTTTGTTTCTTTACTAAAAAAAAATAAAAAAAAAAAAAGAAAATTCTTTATATCGGAAAACGATTCTGCTCCGTGGTGAATGAGGCACGGCTGCGGTAAAAGCTTGAATGAAAGTAGAAGAGAATTCATCTGTAACGGAGGGAAGTTTTTCTCATTTACGCGAAGTTGAACACGACTCTAGCACGTGTACGAGGCGAGAAAGATACAAATAATTTATAACGCAAAATAATGCGACGCCGGCTACGAAATTTCATTTTATCGCATCACCAGCCACTGTGTAATTGTACGTTTTGCGTGGATAACACGTGCTATATCTATACATCATTGAGAGCAACAGCAGCGCGGCAGAGCATCTCTGGTTATATGCATTTCTCACTAATTGCGTGGAGTCGCATTGCGAACGCGAATGCTTCTGCCTTCTCGTCATCATTCCGAAAATACATATAAACCACACGACGATTTCATTCTCCCGGCAACCGATTTCACAGTTGGCGCTTTTACTTTTTTAATACCCCCGCCGGGAAACTGCGATTATTGTGATGGTGATCTCTTTTTTTCTTTTTCTTTCAACCCCCTCGTCTCTGTATACGATTTTTTTATTTATTTTTTTTCCTTCATCTTTCACCCCCCCTTCCCCCGTCGGCGTTTCTCTCACGGTCTACTTTACTGACTAGGCTGTGCGGCGCTCGGCGGGTCAAGTGTCTATTGTATGCATCTCGCTCGTAGAGCTCCGTCGAGGGCGAACAAGAGAAAAAGCTTGCCCATGCGGAATCCTTTGCACGGCAATGAATAAATATGTGCATAATGTATATACCGGTGGAAATAACGATAAAAAAGAATACACGTAACTATTTTATCCCGGATCTTTTGCTTCGAAGGAGAAAAAAAAATCGTATCTAAACGACGATTTTGGTAAATTATTCCGCATTAATGAACCGGGGGAAATATATGTTTCTAGGCTGTTTCGCGAAAAGTTATGCAGCCGCGAAACTTTGAACTCGTTATAGTCTACACACTGCACTGTGTACTACGTTGTACTTTACGAGCTTACTTTTCAGCTTGAGACTCGTGAAAATAAACGCGATCGTTTCGAACAAGTCATAATCTCCTCCCGCCCGTGTCCCCGGTCCCCGCTCGGCGTTACTCTCGTTTTTTGCCTTTCTCTCTTTCTTCGAGAATCCTCCTCGCATTTGCTCTTCTTGCCTCGCGCGTTATACAGCGTTGATCTTGACACGAATCTTCGTGCGAGCGTCACTGACCGAGGGCTATGGGAGTGAGAGTGCGTCTTTGACATGGAAGATATCTTCTTTTATTATATACGAGATGAGAATACGCTTGGCTGCCTCGAGTTGACGAATACGATCGCTCTACACACCACCACCGGCGTCTTCGTGTTGGCGGAGTTTGTTGGGTCGCTCGGCGATTCTTGGACGGAGTCGGGCGCGTGTAGGTGTACGAAACCGTGAGGTCTTCACTCTCGAGGTTCGGTGCCTATTTTCATTTCAAAATAGTTCGATGCCGACTGCCGTCTTGTGCTTGGTGCGAGATGTAAATTTCGATGCGTAAGACCTTGGGCATCGGAAATCTGTGCGGCGAACCGATGCGATGAGTCACGGGCGAATTATTCGAGAGCGGAAATGCCGAGAGAGGCGGGAAAACCTATTGGTAGTATTTTCCTCTTTTCTTCTTTTCAAACACCCTTAAGAACGAATGTCTTTCTTTTCGTGTTCTCTTCGAACTAATAGCCGCGAGTCTGCGGTTTATGGATAACGATTATAGCTAATGTCTTTTTTATACGAAGAAAAAGAAACCATACGAATCATTTTCGGATTTTTATAATGTTTTTCGGACGGGTGAGAAAATATTGTTTCTCGGATATGTTTAGATACTTTATCGAAGCGTGGGAAGGTTTGTTTTGCGCGTGAAATTAAATTCACAGTCGCTTGATGGGAATGTTGATGATCATTTTATTTTGAATGTAGGAGAGGCCAGGGCTAATGGAAATACGGAGTAAGTTGGTACAGCTTCGGTAAACAACCGTAGCGCGCTGTTTCTGCCCCATGTTCTATCTACCTCCGGTCTTCCCTGAGATTATTTCCGACATCAGAACTAAATAATGGTATCTTTTGATCGTTACTTCTATCTAGTCTAATAACGATCTTGTGGAAAGTGTATGTATCACGACGATGTATAAGACGCCTTCCGGTGCAGTGCTAACATCGGCTTAGCGTTTCGTTTCGGCAGAATGGTTTACGTTAAAGAGACCGTACATTGTCCAACGTTGAATCGTTCTAACTGTGATAAAGCACGGGCGTAAACGGCCGTTAACATGAACCAACCGGAGGTACCCGTTTGGTAATTGGCCGTAGTAGTTGCTGGCACCGTTACTACCCCTCGTCTGTTCCTCCTGCTCTCGTGCTCCCCATGCAGAGCGACTATTATAGAACGTAGTGCTTGTCTCTTTCTCCTTCTCGGCGCGTGAGTTCAAACTTTAAACACGCTGTCGTATATACATCGTCGGTGTCCGTCCTAGCGTGAGTTGCCTCCTTTGCGCCGAAACTATCCAGGCCGCACACTAACCGCAACGAGCGGTCACCCAACGCGAACTCCAGTTACCTAACCGTACACGCGCAACTTCGTGATTGGTACAAATCGTTAATCAACAGAAGCAGCGATTGATCCCCGGTATCACTCTTGTTGTCGATAATATTATAATCGTCGAGAATCAAGAGCTATTCGGCTAACGGGAGGAACCAACGACACGGCAAATTGAAAATCAGCGTAGCGAATACCATCCCCGGGTATGAAATTCGCACGTGTTTATGTCCCACGTGTAGTAAACGCTTTAATTGGATTCGCACATCGGGACTCGCACCCTGACGGATCTAAAGAGGCCTTCCCAAATCGCGATGATCGTGCTTAATCCGAAGATGAAAAAATTGAACGATTTTTTATTGATGGAGGAGACATTGGGTCGTAAAATCGTCAGAAACTATGAAGTTTTGCTTAAAAAGTTTTCTTTCGCTTAATTTTTTTTTTCCCGAAATTATCATATCAATGTGTTCAGAATGCTTTTAAATATCTGGATACAATCTGGATTCATGGGTGTGTGATCATTCGAGCTCACAAATTGAGATCGATTGGACATATCAAGCTCAAATGTATGTTCATTGATCCAAATTGTGGTAAAATCTACGAGATTGTTAAGTTTTTACGCAATTTTGAATTTACGAAAGATTGTATAAAATGTATGCACAATTTGACTTATATATTTGAATTATAAGCCAATAATTGGTATTGGAAATGGAGAAAATGTCTGCAGTCGTTCGAATTTTGTGGGATTTTTTTTCCGAATGTCTGCACGCGCTTTAACTCTTACGTTTTTTTGCGATATTGGGCTATAATTTTTACAGCGTGCTTCATCCAACACCGGTCTTTACAACATTGAGCTGAAAGTAAAACATCGAGTAAAGGTTTCATTTCCGGTACTTCGAAGTACCGGCTGTGAAGGAGTAAGTAGGTGGTGCGGTGCAAAAGAAGAATTTTTCTATTCAAGTAGAACAGACCTTCAAGATCCTATTGTCTATCTGAAACACTTTTTGAAATTGAATCGAAGGCTTCTGACAGTGAATATGGCACTCTAAAGAATTACCGATCGTAAAACTACAACTGCGGCGTGGACTATGGGATTTCATACGTATATTAAATTATTTCAGTTCCATATCCACTGCGTGAAATCTCCGTTACTTCTAGAGCGCGGTTTAGCGCGCCCCGTGTTGCAACACGCCCCGGTCTCCGCTGTTCGGTATCGAATTTCTCTCCATGAATTTGATATGAACGACGAAAAATGTTCTGGCTGACCTACATCGCGAAAAGTGACATTTTTTTTTGGTATGAAAAAAAGTGACATTGCCTTCCCGATGGAAATACGTGAAAATTTGCGTATCTATCGTGCTCTACGGAAAAAAATCCGGGAAAGAGGATACCTGGCGAGGTTTCAAAAACGTTTTCTCTCCGGATCAACCAGGGCAACGAAGAGCGTTAAGGAAAGTATGATAAAAACGTTTGCAATTTTTTCTTCGAGATGGAAGAGCTCCAAATATTCTGGACACCGAATTTCGTTGCATACGAATTAAATACAAATTCGACGGGATTTGTAAAATTTTTTTTTTTTTCCCCTCTTTTCGAACTTGTAAAACGAACTACGACCGGGTAAGCCAATGACTCTTCCGATGCGAGACTTTTAATACTCTTTCTCGTGCATGTATATTTATAAATGACACACACGAACGCCCGCAATACAACAACAGTAAACAAGGGTATACCGAACTAATAGAGACCTCTATAAGAGCCCTCCTGGCGTGTCCTATTACAGTCTCGTTCTGTTTACTTAATCGATCTCGGTGCCTCTCAAGACATAAAGTCGGTTTTATGGATTTTCTTGTATCCAGCGCTTTCTCGCTTATGCTAAAAGTGGGTTTACGACGTCGAACCACCGCGAGCCGTGGGACGCTGGGAACGGTAACGGGATTTTCATAAAAAATGTATCGCAATCTTTTTGTCCACTGTGCGTGGCATTCAAAGAAGTTTGATGTATGAAGGATTTAGTGAAGTTTATTAGAGTTGCTTGCAACGCGATATGTCGGAGACTGATGGATTCCATCGGAATTGAGAACCCGCTTACCGCCATCACTGCGAGGAGTCTCTCTGCTCGACGCAATTATCGAGAGAAATCGGATATGCAGCTCGGCGGAGAGAGGCGACAGCGACAAAAGGAACGGGACGACGGTACAAGCCGGCGGCAATTCCCTCGGCACGAGCGGAGATGGGCTACGCCCACGAAGAGGGTTGCGCTAGCTCTGCCGTCTAGCTTTACCGTCGCGACTGTCCTCGCGTTACTAATTTGCGTTTTGCCCTCTCATACCGAAAACATGGATAACATCGTTCGAGCGTGCAAAGTACTTTTCAGCTTTATTCTCACAGACCACCAAGGTAATACGAGTAGCGAAGAAAAATGAAACCAATAACCAATACTTTGTTCGGATTTAATGATGGAGCCCTCGAGTATCCGGCTACTAATTAGCCCGACGAGAATTTAATGAAGCCGTAGAGAAGCGGATTTGTGATGAGTTTCGTTATTTTTATGGACACGCCGAACGATGTGGAAGAGAGCGGGGCACAATGGGCTTATAGAAACAGGAATTAGAGACGAATTCCCGGGATAAATTTTCTAAAAAAAAGTCTCTGAAAAACAAAAAGCAAATAAAGAAATTTTGTCATTTTTTCACAATGAAAATTACCTATTTTATTGTTATTACTGTTGGCAAAAATAAATTATCAGCGAATTTGGTGTTTACACGGCGCTCGATTTGCCCGGCTCACCCTTATATTTTCGCGCAGTTCATTTGTCGCCTCAATAGTCACCTTTCCGTCGGGATTTTATCGGAGAATAATATGTAACGATGGAACATCTGGGCGCGTCGCGGTCTTTTTGCGAAAAGATAAAGTTGGGATAGGAAATGGACAGCCGAGGCTCTCGAACGGTCGCGCGTAGTTACCGCGAATAGTTTAACGGGGCGCGAGGAGGGCGAAGATGGGAAAGGTATACCGGAGGAGTTTCGCAGGCCGCGCATCATACGGACGGACGGCCGAGGAAAAGTTTTCAAGTTTAAAATTGAGTGGCGTCTATTCTTCGGGCTCTTGCGCGCGAACGGTCTGCGGAACGTCCAGGGAACCGCTACACCGGCGACGTCGACAGCGAAATTCACCGGCAAAAGCCGCGCCGGCACCCGACACGTTGGGAAATAAGCTCCGAGTTTTTGGAGGGCCGGGAGGGGTGAAAAAAAAACTTATGCCAAGCCGAACGGACGACGGCCAGCGCACGGGTTTACACCG
Organism: Ischnus inquisitorius; assembly: GCA_963924025.1. Taxonomy (NCBI): domain Eukaryota; kingdom Metazoa; phylum Arthropoda; class Insecta; order Hymenoptera; family Ichneumonidae; genus Ischnus; species Ischnus inquisitorius. Next base: position 8,906,477 of record OZ001248.1, on the reverse strand, counting down.
GCGGAAAAAAGTTTTCGCCAAACGTGTTACCTCCGTTCCATCGCTCTTTACTTTCTTTCCGCCGCAATCTGTGCGGACGAGAGCTCTCTATTTCCTATGCCACGGGGGAAAAGAGGTACGAAGAATATAAGAAGAGTAACGATGTAACGTACTTTTCGAATATATCATTTTCGCGGCGAATAACACTGTTATCTTTCTCTCTCTCTTCTTTTTCCTTTTTTTTCCCGAATGCATAAAGTTTTTATTCGGCAATTTTGCGTTACGACTCTCGCAGCGATATATCATCTTTATTGTATTTTTTTTATTACTTCTCTCTCCTATCGCGATGCAACTGAGATATTTTACACTTCGAAGAATCTTCTTGTTTTCCTTGTAATATCAAATTTTATTTCATCGGATTTTTAACAATAATTCTATCTTAAATGATGAATGAAAAAAATTCAAAAGTTCGAGGGCAAAGTTTGGAACAGTAAACGAAAAAACGACCGAGGACAATAACCTCCGAAACATGAATACATTTTTTATCGATTTCGTTAAAATAACCTCGTTTCGTGCGCGCAAAGTCGTCACAAAAGCGCTCATTTTCGAGCCACGAATAATACGCATGCGTAATCCAGTTCAATTATTCGCTAGGAAGGAAAACAATTAATTTCCGCCCGGCGGGCGTAATCAGACTCGTGCATCGCATGCGTACTCGTAATTGCATGAAAATTAGCATTTTTTTGCGACTTTGTTGCGAGCCCGGAATGAGTTTAGTTTTCAGCGAAATCGGGGAAAAAAGTATCGTACGCGTGCGATGCGTGTGATTGCAGCCCGCGCTTCGCTCGTGCAGCAAACTTCGGACTCGGCGAAAATCACATCCCTCTCTTGTAGCACCATGCACTAATTCCCTTCATCTTTTCATCCTCGTCTCATCGAAGGTATTCATGGTTCGCATTATGTACAGACTAGTTCAGTCCACAGATGAAACATCGCACCGTATATTTATCGCGGACAGAAATTGAGACTGATACGATTCGCTGATTGCACGCCCCGAACCGGACTCTTCGCATCACCGTTCGCGATCGCGAAGTATTTCTTATTTTTATGCCATTAATTATTACACGCCCTTCTCGTTACTACGGCTCCTCCTCTGCAATTTGCACACGCGAACGCAGATACGTGTGCGTTCGGCTCCCTCTCGTTATACACACTATTTTTAACGAATCCATCGTAACCGTGCGACGTACTTTCAGAAAACGAGTTCTCGTCTAGGTTCGCGCCTTGCAATTACCGTGCACACGGAGCGCGCATCTCCTCGGGCGTCTATTCAATTCCGACTTGCATCACACAGAAAGTGGAAGCTCGCGAAAGAGAGACTGTGTGTAAATCTAATTACTGGAGTTTCCACTTGGTGCGTTGTACGAGCTTCTCGCCTATACTCTCGCCGGCGATGCTTCCGAGTATGTATTTGTACGCCATCTACGAAAGTCAAGATATTTTCTTCTTCCGGTCTCTCTTTCGCGGCTACACGTAAGTAACGCGGAGACACTGTATATCGACTGCTAAAAGTCAAAAGGACGTGACCCGAATTCACCCTATCGCGGGAACCCCTTTGGAGACTACGCGGCGTAGCTTCGCGATTCATTTGCTATGGGCGAACACGTGATAAGGCGGAGTATCCTACAAAATTGAATTGCAACTCGAACAAATCTCGCGAGTTGCCTCGCAGACTCTCCCGCGAAACGTTGTACTATTTCTGGGCAATGGATTTTGCAGAATGCAAAATTATAAAAAAATCTCAGTTTTTTTTTGAGATTTCTGTGTAAACGTATTTGAAATGTTCTAAAAGGTCTGAAAGTTACTAGTCGGTATTAAAATGGATCGGAAACTAAAATGGATCTGTTTCGAATTAGACCGGACCCCAAAAAAAAATTATGGAAATTAGATTCGCGCATTGCTTCCGCATTTCGTTTCTAACGTCGCTTGGAAAGTTTCCGCTGTGACGGAAACCACCATCGATTTAGCGGCTGTTTCTAGACTACGTCAAAAATAAAATGAACGAGCAATATTCCAATCGAATTCGTTGTTTTTGTTTCTGAATATATATTGTTTTACTCACGTTTATCTTCGATCAGATTTTTTTTTCAACGATTCGTGCCGTGTTAGTGTGAAATCGTGGTGTACGAAAGATGTAGCCCTTGGATCGTCGACGCAGTAACTGGAATCAATAAAAAAAATACAGTGAGTGTCCAGGTGGACGCGGACAAACGACTCGATCATTACAATACAGAACGTTGTTTCATCGTTTGTCAAATTAAAAATAGAATGCGGATTGATTCTTCGACACGGCCCATAGTCGAACGACGTACAATAGGAGTTGCGACCCGAGTGCAAGCGCCAGCTGTTACCTTTCGGCTGACCGCCTTGTTGTTCGCGCGACTTAGTGTAGAGGTGTCTGACCTCCCACGGGGTTCGACCACTGACTGCTCTATGGCGCTACGGTAAACATACACCTCGAAACATTGGACGTGGCCTTCGCGCCTCAAGAATACGAGAATTCTCCCGGCAAGCCCTTTGTCGGCTTATAAAAATTAAAAAAGAAAAACATATATTTGTTTCATACTTTCCTTTATAAATAAAAAGAAAATTCTCTTTCTCGCTTCATTCGAAACGAGAAGAGAGAAGAAATAAAGAAGCTCCAGAAAAAAGAATACCCTCGGCAAACGTGGGTGGAATCATTGGTGTCGCGGGACTCATTTCCCGGAGTTTCTACAACGCCGCTTTCGCCTCTTACGCTATTTCGTTTCGTAAATACATATATGCTATATATGTATGTATTCGCGGGTTTATATAGTCAACGTGACGTACGAGCAAAGTATAAGCACCGCCGGCAAACAGGACGGGGGAGGGAAAGACTCGCGAAAAATCACGAGGCGCGTTGCTGATTTCTGACTGCTTTTGCCCAGCTGAATGGGTAGATGACGTCAGGCGACCCTGACGCGGGTCCCTCATACTATTTGCAGACCACTGAAATCTATACATATAACATCTCACTCGTCTATTACCTTCCACCGTTAAATCTATTTAATCTATCGAAGCTTACACGCGCAACATGCTCATGAAATTTTTACGAATTTACCGGAAATAATTTCATTTTCAATGATGTTTCCGTGAGAATACATCGTTTTGTATTTTGCCGTTGATTTGCCCGTGGAATTTTTGGCAATTCGCGAATAATTCTGATCGGAGCTTTACTTTTTTTTTTCTTATTCCGGCGATCCATCGAACGCGTCATAACTGTCCTCGTTTCATCCTATGACTTTCTAAATTCGGTCCGGGACATGACACGTGTTTATATGAAAGTCAAGCGGGTTGCGCTTTTATCTATTGATACAAACCGTTCGTGTGCCTTCTAGAAAAAAAAATGAATGCTTAGGAATAACTCGAAATATCACACCGTCTTGGCCACCAGCTCTTTTCGCATTTTGTCAGACCGCCGCGACATGAGACTGAAGCCTACAGCTATCCGTTGAGGAATTTCAGCAGCGCCGGAAAGAAATACAAGTTCCTTCTTTACCCTGCTATCAATATCCTCCGTTTGAATTCAGAATAAAACAGCCGTCGCATTTGTATTCATTGGGAAAAATACGTGGAATTGTTCGGCAAGAATGTTTTACGTGAAGCCCGAAAAAAAAAGAAAATAAAAAAACGCGATAACGCGGCTCTTAAAAACGAAGCAACTCGAGTTTATTTCTGCTTATTGTTATTTTTATTCCTCTATTCATACAAGGACCGCTAATAATAATTATTTAGTCAGTTGAGTACCGTATGAGAGCGTTAAACATCAAAATAAAAATTTGGGAAAAAAAGCCCCATCTGTACAGTTGCTAATCTTCAGAAAAAACTTTAATTAATTTTTTAATGCAGAAAAAAAATTCTGATGCGCTCCGGAGCACCACGGCAGAATAATTTTATTCGGGTTCGTTAACTGCTTTGAGGAATTTATCCGGGAATATTATTTAAAGTTGCGGAGTTTTTTTTCGAGATTCATTCCGAAAGCAAAGCTAAGTCGATGTTGTTAAAAATCGCCATTTCCATGCTCCGCTCTGTACATTTTTTTCAATCGCTACTTTCCGTATAATTTTCTATAAAGCCGCATTACAAATTCATAACGGTCACGTGGCCGATGCTTTTTTTTCCTGCTTACCAGGAATTTATCATTCAATTTGCCAGCTCCATATTTCATACCGTGAGCCACGCCGAAAGCAGAATAAAAACCATGCAAATAAAATTCACTCAACGCCCCCACATTTTTTATCTTCGTTTTCAAACCATAATTTGAAAAGTCAGTTAATTATTTTTTTTTAACAATGTTACATTTTTCTGTTAATCGGACGTTTTCATCTATTTTGAAACTCAACATGAATATAATAAAGTATCGCATCGGGAGCGAGCAATCCAATCGCCGGCTCCGTCTTCGAGGCATCCGATCGATGAATCCAATTTCATATTCTTCGAAAGAACATTTGCCCGTAGGAATTAATGGCCTCGTATTCGATCGGGCAGACGACTTGTTTATTACAACTGCGGTAGAATGAGTCAGTGGACTAGTGCCACGTTGAACGCCGAGCTTAGTACATATTGTTACCTCTGCTCAGAACAATTGCCCGATAGAGACGGCGAAAGGATCGAGATGAATCTATTTCTTTTTTTTCGACAGGCTCGCGCCAATCGTCGTTCCAGCGAAAAGTAAAAAAAAAAAAGGCGCACTAAAATTTACGAGGCCCGGTTCATTTTTTGGCCAACAAAGGGAAGCGGCATTGGCGATAGCGAAAAAAAAAGTGTAATGGATGGGAGAGTCGGAGATGAGAAATGATGAGCCCGAAAGAGATTTGTACAGTCCTGGGCGCGCGAAACATCCGACAGGGGCCTTGATTGGCCTATAATTGTATTTCCCTCGCCGGCTCCGCAACACACACGATACCGTCGGTGCTCTCTTCTCGCCGCATACACCGGCACGGCCAATCCTCCGCTTCCGTGGCGATCAATGTCTGCGATACACAACTGGGCTGTGCTATGTCGCTAGCTCGATATCGATTACCTTATTTTCGGGCGTCACTGTCCGGTATTGAGCCTTCGCCTCGACCAAGTTAGATCGGAAACTATCCATCGGCCGCAAACGATATATACGAAATATCGTCTCGGAGCCGCCCCTCCGCCGCGGCGGCGAAATTCCCGCGTTGGCCATCGCCAGAACGAATTCTCTCCACTTTATGTTTGACTTTTGGTCCACCGAACTCTCGGGAGAGCAATAACGCTCTGATTTTTGTGTCTTATATAAGCAGTTTTATCGCTCGATCGGTAGATACGTTTATTTATCTTCTCTCGATTTTTTTTTTCGTCATTCCCAGGCTTTTTCCGAGTAGTTCTTTCTTTCATTTAATTTCGATCCGCGTGATTGCTATGTGCTCGCTCCTGCGATACCGTAAATCAATTTCGAGAATGCATCGAGTAAACAATGCCGAAGTTTCTTCGATACACTACTGCTACTTTCGCCGCGAGCTCGCGCCTCTGACTAAAAATAGTTTAACCCCTTCGATACGAACACGGAACTCGCGAGACGAGCGATAATGCGCGGTACATGAGATGAAAATATGTCGGAGAGAGCCCAGCGAAGCGTGCACGCAAATTGCTGAACGTTTGAGTAAAGTAATGAAAATCGAGTTCACCATTACAATTTTTTTGAAATCATGCTATGCGTGCATTTTGCCCCGGGCTCTTAACAACTAGAGCAGACGATTATTTTGGCTTTCTAAAAAAAAATCAACGACATGTATTTTATTATGACTCGCCTCCAACATAGAACTCTTTTTTTTCGTCACTTATCTGAATTTTCCTTAGGTTGAATTTTTCACCTCGATCACCCAACGACTGTCTTGTTGGCCTCAGAAGAAGTAATCATCGCCGTTCATTATTTCCTTCTGAGTCACCATGACTCGTATTTGGCATGTGTGATGAAAGGTCTCTTCCGCGTTGGAATAACGTGGAAACGAATGGAGACGCGGAAACATTAGGTTTCCAACCCTTTTCTCGGGGCACGTAAGCGTAACCATGCCGTTCATCGATTCTCGAGAGCCCGACCACTTTGGATAGCGCCCCAACGCTCGCCACGTTCGACGCTATAGAAAACTCGATTGTACGTTTCCGCGTTTCCCATTTCCCCATGTTATATACGTTGTTATACGACCTGACGAGCCGGGGCAAGGCGTGGGCCGAGGAATACCATAGCCAACTAAACACAATAGTTTCACAACTCCGATAAAACTATTTCACGAGATTTCCCCCGCCCTTTTGCGAACCTGACTACTTCCGGTTTTCTCTTTACTTCATAAAATGCGTAAAAGTAAAAAAAAAAACGTCACGAAGTCGCAGTTAAGTAGACTCGGTCTTTCCTCGCCGATATCGTCGCGCCAACCATTGGCAGTCTCTTCTCGTGAACTTCTTCGCGTGTTTGTTCAATTTCTTCTTTTCGTTTGATACGCCTCGACTTTCGGAGCCGACGTACAGCTTCGCAGTTCGATCTCTCGTTCCTCCCTCCCCGTCCTCGATATTCGCTTCCGGTTCACGGTTTATTGCAACTCACCCTACTTTGTATCTATCTCGCGAATAGCGGGGCTTCCTTCTCGGAAACAAAACCCTCGCGATTCCTCGCTTCAAAGAATCTCTTTTGCTATCTGCGAGTAAACGCGTCTTGGCGGCTATTCGTCGAGGGAAGTTCCGTGATAGAGATACAACGTCCCCCTTTCGCCCCCCGTTCACCTTCCCTCGTGAAATCGATCGAAGTCCGCGTCGATTCTAAATCTCCGACTCTCCGACTCTCGTCTACCTTCTATCTCGCCGTATCCACCGCGGAACTCACTTTTCTTGTTTCTTTTTTATTTTCTTTTCCATCGGTTTTCACCCCTTTTTCGGTATGTGCTTTTCCTCGCCGAACTACCTCGCCGTCGCAAGTCATTTTACGTCTCTCCTATTTTTCCTTTGCCTTCACCGATACTTTAACCCGTGTATATAGAGCTCGATTCGCATTTCTCTTTTCTCTTCTGGGTGACGGAACGAGAGAAAAGTCTGTGGGGGTCTATATGCTTCCATGCTTTTCACCGCGTAGCGAAACTCTGGGAAGCGGACTATCGAGTTTCATCCCCCGAAGCACTTTTCTTATAGTACGATATAGCCTCGTATATCGCGTTCTATATATCGTGTAGCGCAGATACATACACATATATATGTGTATGTACGCAGAGAGAGGTTGCGCGCGACTCCGAAACCCGAGAGACGATTGCAAACTTTTTCGCACACCTAAGCGTCGCTTTTTCTCTCGTACCATTTTCCTTCTCTCCACTTTAGTCTATATTATTTAATTTTTTGTATATATATATTTTTTTTATTCCTATTGCCTGCCTGTCGCGATGCTCTTTCTTTGGCTCGGAAAGCCGAGATGATATCATTATAACGTTGTACAATTCGACCTGGCAAATAAATCTTTCTCGTTTTGTTCCTTTCTACTTCATCCCCCCTCGTTCGCAATGTTGTTTTCTACATAATTCTTTCGCCTCTCGGTCGTCCTCTCGTTGACGCTCGAATTCGCGCGAAAGCTTACGGATCCGTAAAATACAATTAGCGCCCACTTAGAGTTTCTAATTCACGGGACGGCGAACCAGTCGTTAGAGATCTCTCGACAACGCGGTCTCGCTCAACCCCTCGTCTCTCCGCGAGCGAACTTTATTGTACACAGCTGAATTGAGTCGCTTGCAAAAACTATTTTTAATTCGCGCAAACGAGAAAAAGAACGAGAAAAACTAGATCGTGACTTTGAAGTGAAACGAGCGCGAACGCCTTTTTGTTTTTGCGCTGGAGATTTATATTTCGACGATAAAGATTAACAATCTCGGTCGGTGATGTATACACATTTTTTTTTTTCGGTCGGGGTAGTTATTTTTGGTGACGTTATCGCGGCGGCGCCACGACAAACACGGAGTCTATTCAACGCGATTATGTTTCAGCGATTGGTCGACGAGAGGGGAATGGAAAAAGCTTCTCGAGCGTGCGGGGGTGGATGATTGAAAAAAATAGGGTTGTCGAGCCGCGAGCCGCAGGGTAGTTTGGAGCGGACAGATAAAGTTTCCTTCGCGCATATTCGACGGGATGCGAGGAGGGAAAAAAAATTGCAAAGGTTGAATGAAGCAAGAAATTATTAATCAGGCTTTGGGCTTTGTCAATTCTTTATTGTCTGTGGGGGCAAACGAAGAAAGAAACGGCGATATCGCCGAGGACAATACGAAAAGAAGGGAATGCCGACGATTGGCCGATCGCGTGACGAGTGTGACACGTATCCGCGCGCCGAGTGCCTCGCCGGGCACAGTAAAATATTCATGCGACGCTTTTTTTTATCGTCACGTATCGCGCGAGAAGTGTTTTATTTTGTCACGCCCGCACAATTCGTGGACTACGCATTGATTGAGATTCGGAGTTAATCGTCGTAGCGAGAATTATCGACGAAAGAGAACGAATAATTTGGAGAAAAAAGATGTATTGAGGTCGGAGAGGAAAAAACGGGGCAATGATGAGGGAAGGTCGAGTTGTGCGTAAAGTGGAGAGTTAAAAGCTGCGAGAGCCACCTCGGGAAAAGTCCGACTCTGTGAACTCGTCGAAAAACGAGGAGACTGTGCTGAATGGAAGAAAAAAAAATTACCAAGGATGAAGAGGAGTTTGATGAGGTATGATAAGATTTTTCAACGATCAAAGGATTTCGAAGCTTTGGTGGGTCCGAGGGCTTTGCATTGCCGCGATTGAATTCTGATTTATCGGGGAAAGTAAAAGTGGAACGGTAAATAATACTCTTGTGCGCACGGCAGAGAGGGGGAGGGGGAGTGCGGCGGCGGAAGCCTCAAAAGATCTTTTCGACTGACCAACTAGAAGGGATATTGGCCCCACCCTATGGCTATCCGACGAACGAGAAGATTTAGGTCAACCCCGCTGCTCGCGGGAGTGTGAGAATCCTCGACATTAGTAGTTTTCGCGCGTGCCAACCTCGTGGAGCCGGGATGATCGATAAACGAGAGTCTTGCTGTGGGATAAATGTCCAATGGTCGAGGGTACGAAGAGTCGTTCATTATCGCATCTATAAACGATTTCATCAAAGCCTATCGCGCAGTGCGATATTAATTTATTTCGCTGTTGGAACACCGGAATATCATCGATAACATATAATTGAGCAAATTATGATTTGCATAATTTAATCAGTAAATCATCATTTGCAGAATATAATCGATAAACCGCAATCAACGGAATGCATTCATTAGATCGCAAAGAAATGTTTAACATGCTAATTCGTTTTGCAAATGGCGTTCTCATTATTTCATTGACGCTTGCAAAGCCTCTCTTCGAGAAAATCTAACTAATGTTCGGTTTGTTAATCGGGGAAGTCTTGTAAACGCTGATTTGAATAATGAGAAAGACAAATTAACAAATCGAAATATCATCACTTATTTAGACAACATTATTTAGAGAACATTTCAAAAAGTGAGGGCAGTGTATGTTTTATCGAAATTGAATTTTTTTGCGACAAAACAAATATTTTTCTGCCTCTTGAATGTCTCTTATCAATGCCCCTTCCTAGATTCGACGACTCGGATGACAATCCATTTGTTACGCAATCGGTGCTCCAGTCTCAATTCCCTCACGATCCCTCACGATCTGTGGTCAGCGATAAATGCTATCGCGTTTCTCTGGCAAATCGCTTTAGTTATCGTGACCGATCTCTTTCCTCTTCTCTCTTGAGGGACCTCCTCTTTTACGGAACAGAGATCTAACGCGCTACAAAATCTGTGCATCTCATAACAGCCATCGCCCATAAGGGTTATCGTTGCTGAAAGCGTGCTGAATCCCCTCCGAGGTCCATGCTCGAGTCCCTCGAGTCGTAACCGGTGAGACGAGGCACGTGCAATTGTATTTTGTTTGCCGAACAAGCGAACCGAGGAGACTAACACCGACACATATCTGCCTGTCCAACAACCGCGAATAAACTCGAGATATTTGAGAGCTCCGACGGCCTTTCGGCCGTTATTGCGTAACCGCAAACCAGCGTGAGTTACAAAGCTTTCCAAAAGGACTGAATTAAATTAAAGCAATTGGAGCTGCGCGGAATGAATCGCACAAAAGGTCCAAATGCGAGTGTGGCTTCATACCGACAGCCAACATCTGCATTCGTCGGGCTTCGTTTTAATTCTCTTCGCCTCCGAGCCCTCGGCTTGTTTTTGACTAATACGATGCGTTTTCATTTATTAAATATATAAATTCCGACACTACTCCATTAAACTTTTGGAGATAGGGCAAAGGGACGCGAGAGATAAAAAAAACCTGACGAGCATCAACGACGAAAAAAATGGTCCAATTCCGCTCTTGTTCAGCTCGGTTTTTTTCCTCTTTTTTTTTCGCTCCGCCATCGGCGGGCGTGACAAAACTTTGGGATTGGAAACCTGCGGCTCGATCTTTTTTTCTCGTCTTACAAAACATTTTTTTTTCTTTTCCGTCTCCAATATTTCGGGGCAAGTAACGGGCGTTGTCGATGAAAACATTCGAAATTCACGGGTGAATCGAAAGCGAGTCGATCTATAGACGACGCAGCGAGTGCGCGATACTCACGGGAGTATCGATGCAATTCTATTTTGCATAGCGAAGCAATTTCTATGAGGACGAGAGAGGATGTCTGGATTATCGGTTTCGACAACGGCTTATCTCTCATCAATCGTTTGAGGACACTACAGATGCTCTTTATGCCCGCGATTGATCGCGTTGTTTGTGTATCAACAATACCATTCGACTTCCTCGACACCTGGGCTCGAGTAGGCACGCGTATACCTATAGCGCACGTTTCGCGCTCTGGATACGATGTCGTCATAACGGCGGTGCGAAGCTTATTCGCAGAACAAAATATTTGAACAGAGCAAATATTGAACAGCAAAAGAAATATTTTGCTATTGACAGTACCTTTATTTGGTACGTCAGTTTGTGAAGATTTATGAATTTATTGTCTCAAGGGAATAATAAACGCTGAACTAGCACAGTGGTAAAATATTGGTTAAGACGATTAACATCATTCTATTAAGTGGCTGTATTTTTTTTGTGCACCGTTGTAGCTTGGCTCAGCGAAGAGAAAGATTTTTTGGCCAAGCGGAGTACGATATACGGCCGCGAGCCACTTCGACTTTACCCCAATTCCGTCGTCTCGCTCAGACTACTTGCTTATTGTCCTCTTTCGTGATTTACTCGTACGCCAGACTATTTTCCACGTTTCTCCTTCACACTCTCGGCGGTAGTCCGGAGTGTGCTTTCCCCGCATGTCTCGCGGATCTCGACCACTTCGTGCGGTATTGAGAAAAGAAGTATCTGGACGAAAGAATTCTTGTCATGCAGACCGAATATATTCTCAATCGATATTTCGTTCTCCCTCAAGATATTTCATTGTAGTACATACTGAGCTCACGATATGTGCATACGTCTATAAAGTATTTTGCCATGAAGCCATCGAGAATCGTGCGACAGCCGACAATAGAATCTGAAGGTGCTCGTTGAACTTCGAATGTCCTGTAGTACCCTTGGAAGATGAATTCCGGCGAAGCTCGATTGAAGCGCCGAGCGGGAAGGTTCGGTTCGACAATCTCGTCGGTGCCCGTGAATTCGACGGTTCCTCATTATCCACAAAGTTGGGAGGCACAAGTGGAAGGGCGAAGGGTTTCGGGAGGCTCTCAACGGTGTTCCAATCTTCGAGGAGTCCAAGTGCGGCTGGAGAGTATCGATTACGCGATGGCCCTTGCCATTCTATCTGGGGCCCTTCCGGGGGGAGGGGGTGGCGAGGGTGGCAAAGGGTTCGAGAGCATTTACGAGCCGATCGAAGGTCGAGTCGTACTGTCGACTATTCCCATTACACACAATATGGTGGAACCATAAAATACCTATCCTTTCATTCAATTCGAAACTATATTATCACCAATTAAAAAATTCTATAATCTAATAACGATATCGTACGTGCAGAAAATTGTTTATACAAGATTAATTTTCATCAATGCAGCACAGCGAAAGAGGAAAAAAAAAGAAGAGAAATCCTTTCGCCGTTTCCAGCCAACGCGTTATACAAGACACGAGAGGCCTCCACCAGAGTTTATATTATTGCGAAAACCCATTCCGCACATTCAATATCGAGGTCGTTTTTTATTATTTTTTTCGGCTCTGCCGATGTCACTACGATTTTTGAACAAGCTGCTCGATTGGATTGCTGACGCGGTGTGAAAAATACGTTATTTGAAGAATATGAAGAATATAAAATAATATTGGTTGTTTCAAGAAGAAAAAATATAAATTGAGACAAATGAACGGATAACAATATATCGTTAGCTGAAACAATTCGTTGAGGTAACCAAACCATTTTTAACGCTAATATATCGATTATTTACCCAGTCATTGAACCGACGAATTGAGTGGTCATCGATAAGTTAATTCTATCAATCAATCAATTAAACCGATTGATTGGTTGAATCAACGAATTAATTGATGGAAACCTATACAATTCAATTCGCTTAAGTAATTATTTTTATTCGTGTAAATACAAAAATGCAGGATAACCGGTATAAAACAGCGAATTTCAAACCCACGCACGATTGTATTTTGTTTGGTTAAAAAGAGCTCAACGCTTGCGAAGCAATGCTCAATGCTTTCTGCTTCACAGATCAATATACCGACGCGGAAAGCTGCTTCATAGAACACCAGTCCACGATGCAGATGGATACACGAAGATATATTTATAGTTAACTAATAAATTTAATAATAAATAACTGGAAAACTGCCTCTCGTCGTTGCGGAGCCCGCGAGTTCCGCGTGACGCGTCGGTTCGAACTTTGTTTCGGCTCTAAACTTTTGTGCTACGGCTCGCATCTTCCTTCTGCATCGCCCATCCTTTAATCCGGCGAAAGCTCGAGAAAACTTTTCACATTTCTCCGCTTCGAATTGCGATCCAACTTTAATACAAAACTTGCCTATGAATCACTGATGATCCACGGCAGAATGCAGTTTTTGCTTCTCCCTCTTATCTTTTTTTTTCAATTATATATTTTCCTCTCCGCCGTCCCTGCGTCGGATTGTTCCGTGGACACGTGTGCAACAAAAAAGAAAACTAGAACTGCCAAGCGTCTCAGGGATTTGTGCGAAACGGACAGAAGCAAAGAGAAAAAAGGCGACACGAGCGGAGAGCTCGAAGAGGGGAAAACGCCAAGTCAAAGAGAGACACAGAAAAGAGATAGAGATTAAGTGTCGAGGGGACAAGAAGGGTCTCTAATTAGGATCCGCGCTTGTATTTCGAGTGTGGCTGGCGAGCTCGCACGCCCTCGGACATTACACGCTGCTGGGTTGTCTGTTGGAAGGGGTGGGGGAGAGAAAAAGACGACTTAGCCAGCTACCTAGCTTATACCCAGTCGAGTTCACTACATCGCTCACTCCCGTTGATCGGATGCACGTGTTGGAGGATGGCCCAAGCTGCAACTATGTCAAGGCGGCTTTTACGCTTTCTGCGAGAGAGAGCAGAGTAAGAGCTTCGCTATCCCGAACCCTCTCGTTTCAAAGTCAGCGTTGCATAAATACCGGTTAAACGACCTGAGCCATCGCTCTCTGCATTTCCTCCATCCACATTTCTTCTCGTCCGATTCTCTTCTTTTTACGGTCCACGTCACGCCGCACTTAATTTCTTTTCTAATCTTCATTCCAACCCCCGCATCGTCGTTCCATTCCTCTCGTTTATCGACTCATCGAAAGAGCCAAATATCGCAAATAAGAAAAAAAAAACTAATTTATCGCAACTCGTTCGAACCAAGCGAGCGATAGAGATCCCCAACGACAACCCAATTTTCCCCCCGAGCCATCGAACGCGCTCTCGGACCTTTGGATAATATTAGTAAAGCTTGTGCAAAACGATATTGTGGCAATGGGATCTTTCTTAGCTCTCTGTATTTTGCCCCTGCAACGAGAAAATGAGTCATATAGGAGCGGTATAATGCAGATCCATCAAGGCGCTTAACCAATGCCAAGTGGGTCAGGGCGCTATCTCGGTCTGTTTAGCTATTCGGTCCAGTCCCAATTGTCAAGAGAATGGCAAAATTTCCGCCACGCTCGTATTCCGAGGCTCCGCCAGATAATCAATTTCGTCGATTCTATCCGAAACCCAATTAACGTCGTCTCGATTCGTCGCAATTTTTTTTGTTGTTTTTTTCTAATGATTATTATCATCGTTGGTCCAAAAGTTCCGATTAAATCATCCGAGAAGTCACGCGCGCAATCGTTGGAAGGAGAATGCTTCCCTTTCGCAATGTCCCCTTTATCGCGAGTTCGGGCTAATGAATCGGAAAAGAGAAAAGAATCGTCTGAGAGCTTGCAGTTCCGTCGTCAAGGAGCCTTCATCATCGCGCTGCATATACCTGAGCTTCGCTGATCGCAGTTAACACATTCCGAGAAGCGAATGGATCCGAGTGAGCTGGTTGTTCCGATGCATAGGATTACGAGAGTTCTGTGAATTCGGTATAAGAGCGAATGAGCGCGCCACGGCATCTAGCGCAGCATCCAACGGTACAGCATTTACCCTACACGCGTAATACGTAAGCCGCATAACTCACCACGAAATTAAGGCCGAATTTGTTCGAGCGAAAATTCGAGTACATACGAAGACTTCCGATGTGCCTCCCTTCCCGCACATTTTCATCATTAATCCTAAGAGAATAGGATATTCCGGTACAAGCTCGGCGCGGAAACGTATCGGTGATAAATTTCGTTTGGACTATAAAGCTCGGAGAGTAATGGCCATGACGAGCCGATGATCCTTCGCTAGTATCGTATCTAAGAGGGTCATTAGTATAGACGAGATTTTGAAAGGAAATAAACGGGGGTTGAGGGAGCCGACGGCAATGAACGGAGAAGGATCAAAGGATAATCGGAAAATCGTGTGCACGGCAAAGACACGGTAAGCTCGGAAGTAGAGACAAAGGATGAAGAACAAATTTATTTAATACACTTCGTCGGATAGACAAATGCATCGCGGATCAAAAGTGTAACATTACAGTCGACTGTACAGAAACGTATCATAGTCGGGGTCCTTTGTCTGATGGAATTTTGTGCCCGGTAACGATAATGAACTGAATGGAGGGTAAAACATGAGCTCTTGAATTATACACGGTCGCCGCCGCCCCGGTGTACTGTTTCCCTTCAATTTTGTTGGGCTAGGGCGAACTATGGAATCGCCCTCGTCACGGGCTAACTCGGGGAAAACATACATAAGCGATGCATATATGTGTTCGGTAAAGATATAACTCCATTAGTTACGCGCGCACATACGTGCGCAACGGGTACACAAACAACCATGATTCGGGGCGAGCGAGGTTTGAGACGAAACTTGATGAACCTGCGGTACACATAATGCCAGTATGTTTCCGCGCGGCCTGTGCCGGTTTATTCGCATATGCGAGAACCGGCCCCACGTCGTACATAAGTTATCTGCAGGAAGACGACGAACGAGGACGATGAACATACGGCACGTTTCCGAGTCCGGGCAATACATAAGGGTATTGGGTTCTGGTACGTGTGTGAATACTGTTGCTGATACTGTAGCCCAAGATCAATTACGTTGATACCCGGAGTGGATGCTCGGAACACTCCGGAGAGCATATATCGCCTCTCACCCGTCACTATCACCTACGTCCTAGTTTACCGCCACTGGGAAACACTGTGTGTGATCGAAATTCTAAACTTACCACTTAGCGAGCAACCCCGCCACGTGATTCCCTGTGTCGCACATACAATATGAGGGAATTAACGACACGTCGGTGTGTAATAACTTTAAAATTATGAAGTTGATATTGTGTGCTGCGCTGGGCAGATTGCGACGTGTAAGGGCCACGTCGAAGAATTATTTAATTCGGAACAAAATGGGGTCGACAAGTCCGGTAATTTTTTTCCTATTTCGAAGGTGTTCATGAAATAATCATGAGCCGAAAAAGTACAGTGCCGAAATGGAGGAAATTGTGTAAACCAAGATGCTGCCGATGAACGTTCAATATGTATTCACAATTTTTTCCAATATTTTTCAGAAGGGAGATTTTTTTTTAACGATAATTGATATATTTACTTTGTCATATTCGACTATATCCTTGTTAGCCACGAATAAGCTATTCCGTCAGCGTGCATCGTTGTGATAGTTGCGGCATTGAATCTGATGGATGTCAAGGGCCTGTCGCGGAGATTAGAGATTGGATGGGGCATGACGCTGACATGGTAACCACACGTGACGAACTATTGATATGTGGTTCATCCGACGGAAACAAGCGCGGCAACGTTAGGTCAACACAAATACAATATTGTGGCGCTTACAGCTTTCCGACTCGCTCAATCGATATTGTTAACGACGTTAATAACCGATATTCACATTCTAACGCGTCATTATAATACCATTGTGTTATGACAATATTATTATACTGTCTTGTAACCATAATGGCCAACATGAAAATGGCATATTATGACCTGACAATAAAATAAATAATGAAGAACCTTCGGCGCGGGCGTGAGAGAATTTTCTCATTATACATAACGACCGCTATTCCAACGTAACTTTTGCCCCCGTGGAATAAATCTTCTCGTCATAGCCCTTGTTCTGTTTTATATTTATTTTTAATTTATTATTATTTTTCTTTTTTTTTCAGCAACCGAGGAACTCGGCGGGATTGGAACGACCTTGCCCTCGGCACCGACGGAGCTCGCTCAGTATCCGAAGCTCTGCGAACTTCGTAGAAAGTTTCCCGTTCTATATCGCGTCGAATTTCAGGTAAGAAAAATAACGAATTGCAAACAATGTGCGTATAAAATTTAAATACTATTTCGAAGGCAGAGAATTTTTTGGTTCTTGTTTGTTTCGGAGCGAAGCATTGACGAAAAAATACTCATTGTTTCCTGCTACGTTCAGTGAAATTTGTTATTGTTTCGGTTCTGTTTGCCAAAAATCTCTGAGCGCAGGGGAACTTTCATCATTTATGACGGTCAACATGAAAATTTCAAATTTTAGTCACGCAGAAGCAGCAATTAGTTTTTCTTATTTTTATCAAGAAGAACAAAAAAGAAATATTTTCTTGGAATAAAAAGTGTAGTTGTATGATTGGTCTCACAAGCTTTTAGGCTCATTTCCATTCCATTCGCAGAAATTGATTAGTTGGTGTTGTGATAAACGCACTTTCCAAACACGGATTGAAAAACGGGGAAGCGATGTACGAATATAATTCATGCACATATTTCTTTTCTAACAATTCTTCCGTATGTTAAACATGCTTTTCCCAACGAAAATCAAAAGCACGTATTTCGCGGCTGCAATACAGAGATCATATCAATTATTATTCATACGATGCGTTCATGCTGCAGAGGTCATAGAATGTTCAACGAGGACGAAGGGGATTTTTTTTTGTCGAGGGTGAACGATTCTCTGCACAGGTGTTAACGGGCGGCGCACGCAGAGTCAAAAGCTCACTGAGAGCTTTCGCCTCGCTAATTCCCCAAACAATTGCGTCCCACTGCCCGGTAAAGCTTCAAGCTCTCGGATACTTGATTCCTCAAAGTAACCTTAGCTCCGCTGCACAAAGGCAATGTACCGGAAATTAATAGTCATCTCCTCTTTACAGTTATGCGCCCGGTGGCCATTCGTGTGTGCACTTTGTCAGAGGAGATGATAAGTCGGACGAGCGGATGAACTGCGCCTAGCCATGAGTTGCGGCGGATTAACGTAATCCTCATACGAGCTCGCTATAGGCGGAACACGAAAATTGCATTAAATGCGCTCTACATCCGCACTTTTTTCTTTTTCGACATTTTACAAACGAAAGGATAACCACCTGCGTTTATAAAAAAAAAAAAAGATCCTGCGGCAGTGTTGTTCTTTTTTAAATCTCTCTCGCAAAGGTTTTCGCGCATCGGTTAAAAAAATTGTTTCGCCACTTGTTCGCTCATTACACAGAAATCTCTCAAACGCGAGAGAGTTCGGAGTGGTCTATTGTTTGTTCAATACAGCCGACTGTTTCGGTGCACAAGTCGCCACTTGAGGCTCTTTGTTCTTCTCGTCGCCGTTTCTGTACCGTGGCTTTCTGGACGAGGACAGAACGATATCACGTGGTACATCCCCCTTCGCCCATTGTTTCGCCACGGTTCTCGTTTGAGCTATTGAATTCACATGATAGCCAGAAAAGAACTCGGAGACAGGGAAGTGAGAGCTTTTTGTTCATTGCATATCCGTCGTCGAGAGGCCTCGAAAAAGCTCTCACGTTTCCATAATGGCAAACACACTCGTTCATCAACACCGGATTTTTCATCCACAGATGTCTTCAATTTCATCCCTCCTATTTTCTTTTTCTGCACTTTCTTTTGCCGTCGTTCTTCTTTTTTTATTTCTTCACTCCAAAATAACTCTCCGTTTTTACACTTCGTCATTCCGGTATATATCTTGAAAATGCATGCTTGGTATACGCTTAATCGTATTTGTGATGCGAATGTTCGTATTATATTAAATTGATATTTTATGCGACGTGTCTCAAAAGTAAGTTCAAGATCTATTCATATTTTATTTATAATTCTTGAAGATCGTCGACAAAAATATTTTCACGGGGTTGATCTCGTCCCTTCGTCCGGTTTTCTCGAATTTCGACCACATTCCCAAACATCGACTTTTGTCAGCTTTCGGAAAAATCTACTCGCCACACTAACGCTCACATCGAGAAAAAAAACTAAACTACGTTAGTGAAGTTTCTTCCCAACTTTCATCCGAAAGTTACCTCCGGACTCTCGCGGATCCTATAAAAGAGTCTTAAAGTCTCGCTACCCTATATATCTCGTCACACGCCCTGAGACCGGAGTTAGCGCAACCAACGTCTTATATACCGATCCAATCTACTGGAAAAAAGAAGTATTACCATCCTGTTTGATCACTCTTTACGACGCAGCGAATGAAGGATTTTCCCCTACTCCCGCGATAAGAACAAGATAACTAATGAGAGACGATGCCGAGAGCGGCTTGTTCAGTTGTGGCTCGTTGTGTCTTGCATTTATTACTCTGTCGGTGAATAGAGAGCTCGAGAGATATCGGACAAAGGGGAGTTGTAAGGGATGATCAGAAGCTCAACGACTGACCTACCGGAGTCCCGAAGAAGTATATAGACCGTCTTCTATGAACATCCGGCTCCGGGAAGCGACGTATAGCGTTTTCACGCGCAACTCCTCTTCGTCTTTGTCTTCACTTTTTGTCCACTCTTATCGCGTATCGCTGGAAACGCCCGTATATACCTATGATCTCCTTTGCACTGGTCCCGTCGCTTTCCTTACACTGTCGCGCTTTCTCTCGCGAGCTCGGTAAATCTGTATGAGTCGCCACTCCGTTTTGTGTACCCGCAGAGAATATTGCCGTATCCGTACACATTACTGTAGTGCAGTATGCGATGTTTACCATTTACCTCTCAAGCGTCCAAGCTTCGCGTTTGCGGAGGAAAACGGACGCTCGCAATATTTATGAACTCCGGATCTACTCGTGGGCGCCCGTCCGATGGTTGAGCAGGTCATACCTCAGCTTCTCTAGATACGAATGTTTCGCGTCACTCCTTTCGCAGTTTTCTCATTTTACACACCTTACTTTCATTCATTTCTCCTCTCTCAGTTTGTTCGTCTTACATAAATCGTTACCTCGCAATTATCTTGCCTTTGCAATTACCTTACAAATATAATCTTGATTACATAAATCTTCGTTATCTGATAACAGACGGCGTGCAAAGTCGAGACGCACTCTTGCAGGCACGCTCTGAAGTCCGCGAACAAGGAGAAGAATCAGAATCAACGCTGTGTTCCATGTAAGTATTTGGAATCGTTTGTAAGTTTCGAGTAAGTCATATTTTTGCACTGAAGAAAAAGTCCAATTTATGATCCAATTTATGATTATTTCTATTAATTTTTTTTTCATTTTTATTAGAAAAAAGTCGATTCTATCAGAACGACGAATAACCATATTATTGTTCAACGTTACAGATGACTACAACAGAGTTGTTCTGGACACGATAGAGGGGCAGCCGGATTCGGATTACATTAACGCATCCTACGTAGACGTAAGCACGCGAATTGATTGACTAAGCTAACTAGCCGAGTTCCCAATTTCACTGGAATGACGATATCGTTTTTCTCGTCTTTGTTGACGAAAACGTATGTTTTTGCCTGTCTTTTGCAGAGTATCTTAAAGCCAAACGCCTACATCGTGACGCAGGGACCCATAGAGACAACGGTAACGGAATTCTGGCGCATGGTCTGGCAGGAGAGAGCCTCGTGCATAGTCATGCTAACGAAAACCTTCGATTTTATAAAGGTGAGACTTCCGTCACGTCGATACGCGATGCAAAAAAAATTGACGCAACGAACGAAGACGATTGTTCGGTAACGGCGGGGAGGAAAAAAGGGAGGAGAATTATCGATGCAGTGGCATTTGAGTGACTCTCGCTTATGCAAGCGCCTGTCGTTGGCGAAATATATGCGCGTATATATTTGACTCGGAGCGATAGGTCGAGTGTTGGTTTACTACGATATGTATGCAAACCTCGTGACGCGACTGATCGACATGTCAGCCCCGGGTATATACGCTGTTTAGACCGACATTAATTCGAAATTCCTCGACGTACCCGCGACATGAGAATTCACGTTTATGATAGGGAGGCACGATCGTAACTATTCGGTATTTCCAGATCTAATATTCAAGATCGTTATATCAATTAACACCAATCAGCACCGTGTTTGCCTAATTCGACGGCATTAACAGCGTTCAAGCAGGAAAGTTATTTTGTTTAATTGTACTTCTTTAAGGCTTTCCTTGTAAAATATCGAGTAGAGTAGTTCGGGTTTATCGAGAATAAAGAAAGCTAAAGTCAATATTGACCAATTGAACAATCTTTTCCATCAATTTCCTTGAGAAAAAGGTCGGCTTTCGATATCGAGATAGTTTCTTATATCTAATTCTCGATAAAATATGAAAGCAATTAGCTGGATGGAAAAATAAAATAATTAGAGTAGTCGAGTCTAGTGTCAGAATCGTTCGTTTCGCTCGTTACAGGAAGATCGGCATTCGGATCGTCACGGCTCGTCGAAAAACGCGGACAAAGCTTGATACAGTCAATTACGCAATTTTTTCCATCGATTCGACGAGTTGAAAAAAAAAAAAAAGAATAAAAGTCACATCGCATCGATGATTTTTTGTGTTACGCTGAATCCGTGTTTTATATCTGTTTTTTTATTCAAAAAATTATTTTTGCCTAGCGATTATTTGTACACGCAAACGTTTTTTTTATTTGGATTCTTCGCTGACGAAACGCCGATGGCTGTTCTTTATGATTTTAACAGTATTCGAATGTGAAAAAAAATAGATAAACCACTGAAAAATATCGTTTGTGTTTGCAACAGGTAATGTGTGTTCAATACTGGCCAGCGAGCAAAGAAAAGGACGAGGAATACGGCGGCATTGGGGTCTCGGTGCTGAAGGAAGAGGAGCTCGCGAACTTTCACATAAGAACTATAAAGCTCTACAAGAAGGACGAGACAGGCGTACGTAATTTATACTATTGTCCGAGTTCACTTATCTCCCTTTCCCACACTCACGAAAGGGAAGTCGATAATTTCATTGACGGTTTATCGACTTGCCGTCATGCAGGAGGTCAGCGAGGAAAGGACTTTGCTCCAGTTTCACTACACCGAATGGCACTCGCACACGTGTCCTTTCGGAAATGCCGTGCTGGAGTTTCGTCGACGAGTCAGAGCCGTCGTTGGCTCGACCATCAAAAACGAATCCGGTCCAATGGTCGTGCACTGCAAGTGAGCCCGAGTTTACAGACACATTCGTAATTGATTACATTCGATGTTGCTCGCGGAAAAAAAAAGAAAAAGCAACGATTCGAGATCTAACGAAAGTTGCCTATTGTTCACAGCGACGGAGGCGGACGTTCCGGAGTTTATTTGGCGATAGACGCGAACATGGAACTTGCCGAGGAGGAAGATGCTTTCGATGTGTTCGGATATTTGAAGAAATTGCGCCAGAGCCGACGGGGACTAATAGAATCATTGGTAGATTACATTTCTTTGAAATTCTTCTCATGATTCCCTTTTTTATCGAATTTCTAAATCGATATCGACGAACGATTCGTATCGAATAGCAAAAACTAGATCGTTTCCTTATATTTTGTTAAGTACCAAATTAATATAATTTAATATTGAAGTTGATATCAATTATATCAATATTTGTTTTGATATTAAATCTTTTTATCGTAATCTTGATACGATCATTCACTCGAAACAAGCACTAGTTTAATCGAACCTATCTGACCCTCAGGATCAGTACAAATTCGTGTACGACACTCTCGAGGAGTTTGTGATATGCGGGGCTTCGTGGTTTCCGGTATCCGAGCTCTCGGTGCGTCTAAAGCAGAAGAGCGTGAAGAATCCGATAACGAAGATGAATGAGTATCAGCGGGAGTATCAGCAGATATGCAAGCAAACGCCGCGCTTCACGATCGGCGATTGCGCCGGCGGTCATCGCGCCGACAACAGAGAGAAGAATCGCGATGTTCTCGTTGTTCCGCGTGAGTAAGCCACACGCGATACTTCCGCAAATCCCCGAATGGAGACAAATCGTCCGATAAGCGTCCACGTGACTCACGGATAAAAGAAAGCTCGCTAGATTTTCTCCCTTGACAGATAATAAATATAATGAATCCTTGATAAAAATAAATAATAATAACAAAAAAATGTAATAATTATTGTTTTTATGTATCTGGATTTATTTGAAATTATTATATTTCAAGGCATAAAAACCATCAAACTTTTTCGTTGTCTTCAATTTGTTCCATCATAATAATAATAATATGTAATGGATATAGATAAATTGATGGTTTACCTTTTTTTCAGCCGACAACTTTCGGCCTTATCTCACGAGCTTTCAGGGCAACAGTTTCACCGATTACATCAATGCAGTCTTCGTCGATGTGAGTTATTTCGTGTATGATAAAAGAATACAAATAAAAAACGAAAAGTAAATAGGAAAAGATTGTTGAAATCATCTGAATAATGTAGTAGTCCCTCATATTAATTCCGTCGCGTCGTTTCGCAGGGCTACACGAAGCCGCGTGAGTACATCGTGACCGAGTGGCCGTTGAAGAACACGTGCGGCGAATTTTGGTCCTTGGTGTACGATTACGAGTGCGCGGCGGTCGTCGTACTGTGCGTGCCGCCCCAAGCGTCCACAAACTTTCCGAGCTTCTGGCCGGAGGGTAGACATTCGAAAAAATATGGCCCGGTATTCACGATAGATCACATAAGCCACAACCATTACACGAACATCAAGACTTGGGTGAGTGTACACGTTACGAGAAGTTCCATCCCCCCTCCTTTAACCTTTCCTTCCTTAACCCCCGGGCGAGCATAAATTTATCGTCGGCATTACCCTCGTCCCTTCCTTCACGCCTTTAGACCCCCGTAAAAAGAAACTAAAAAAGAAAAACATATACCAGCGCCTCTCTGATATTCTCTTCTGTTTTCTTCCCTTTTTTCTTCCATACATTCAGGTATTTAGGATAAACAAAAAGATAGTATCGCTGACGGAGCTGATGGCCGGCGTGAAAGCCCCACCTAAAACCGTTCAGCTCTTCCAACTAACGTGCTGGCCTATGGGACACAAGGTGCCAACGTCGACTAACAGTCTCGTCGAGCTGATGAACATGGTCGAGCGTTGGCGTCAGCGAACGGACTACGGACCAGTGGCCGTCGTTTCTCCGGACGGTAGAAGCCGTTGCGGTGTTTATTGCGCGGCGAACGCTTGCATCGAGCAAGTGATACAACACGGCGAGGTCGACATATTCCAGGCGGTGAAAACAGTTCGAAGACACAGGCCTCAACTCGTCGAGAACATGGCAAGTCCGAAAAGAGCTCATCTACTGCGTACCCTCCGCGCATTCTTCACTCGTTCACTCATCTTTCCCTCTTTTCTACCGCAGACCGAGTACAAGTACTGTTACGACCTCGTTCTACACTACGTGCTCCACTATTTGAACAAGGACATGAACGAGAAGAAGTGAGAAAGCGAGTTGAGGGACGAGCTGTGGTTCATCGAATTCGGACGCGGAGCGGCTCTGCCATTGACGCCGGAGGAAGCGCCGGCGGACGGTGAGCCGGTAGTTCCCTGCGCCCAGGGACGAATCATTGTGGAGACCGCGAGACCGGCACCGCCGCACTTTGCCACGTGCTCGACTTACAGGCGCGCCTACGTCGGTCACGACGATCCGAGCCAATTGGTTCTCGGTTCGATGGTCGGACCGATCGCACGCGGTGCCGTTTCCAAAGCGGTCCTTCATCATCGTCAGTACTCGACGGTGCCGGACAGTCCGGCGACGAGACCCGAGGAACTCGGTGTTACGCCGTGGTATCACGACGAGATCGGCAACGAATCGGCATCGCCCGGAGGCTGCGATAGAGGCTCGTATCCCTCCTCGTACAATTCACGACAGGACAGACAAAGCAACGCGAGACCGGATCTGGTCTCGACGAAGGACAGCAGCGTGGAGAGCGGCGAAGTGCCGAGGGCGGGCACGTCGGCACCGCGAAAGGCTTACATGGATCTCACGGACGCGATAGCGCTGCTGGACGAGACGTGCCCGAATCAGGAAGCGAGTCCCTCGCTAACGCCTCGTACACCGCGAACCCCGTTGACACCGTTTCCGCGTAATCGTCGAACGCGCTCGAAGAGCAGCGACAATTCGTCGAATTACAGCAACGAGAGACTCAGCGAACGTTCCCTCGAGACAGCGAGATCCCAGGACAAGGAGAAGAGACGCCCGTTTTTGCGCAAAATCGGCATATCGAAGACCGAGGATCGGCCATTTTTGGCGAAGATAATGGCACCGAGAATAATCGGCAAGCCCTATCTCGAGAAAATCGGTCCGAGCAAAGCCGTGGAGAAGCCGTTCCTCGAGAAAATCGGCTCGTCGAGGACCCTCGACAAATTTACATTCGACGCGCTTCGCGACTTGCCGAGAGCGATGGCGCGACGATGTCAACCGGCCGAGCCGTCGCCGCTCACGATCGAAAGACCGCGAGTGCTGACGACCAACGTCGTGGAACAAGCGGAAATGGATATCGAAGACGAGGAGGTGATGGTTATCGTCAAGGACGAGAAGATCGATGAGGAAGAGACGATAACGAGCGCGAGCATTGTCAGAGCGGGAAGCAGACGAGCGAACGGCAAGGGATACTTGCTGAAGATGTATTCCTTCGAGACCGAGGATCTCGGCGAAACCACGGCGTCAATGAAGGCTCACAGAGATCCTCTGAGAGGCGCATCGCTCGACGACGTTCTCGACTCCGGTCCGAGCTCGCTTCCGCCGTCGGAGGACTCGCGCGAAGAACACACGAGTCCCAGATCCGAGGATCGTTCTAGTAGCGTCGCGGAACTCGTCAAATGTCGAGTTACAACGAGCGACGAGATATTCTCATCGAGTACCGGTCGTCTCGGTTCACCATCGAACCGGGAAGTCATCAGTTCGGGCAATTCGCCGCGGTGGCCGAAGAGACGATCGCGACGGGTCGCCTCGACACCGAGAACTCGCGCCGATCGTGAACAACTGAGCAGCATCGAGGTATTCCCAAGCGATGAGAGCACACCGAATTCACCGACGAAGAGACGCATATCGAGAGTCTCGCCGGAGGGCCGTGAAAACGAATGTATCGTCGTCACGAGACCGAAGAACTCGGCGCTGCCTCGGGATTTGACCGGATCGCCGTCGAAAACGCGGAGACAAGCCTCCGCGGAGGACGACAATGTCACCAGTCACGCTTTCGGCGAATCAGTATTGGACGACAAAACCGAAGTTCGAAATTCCGCCGGGTCGAGATCGAGACGACAAACTTTCGACGAAGCCGTGGAAAAGTTCGGTGGCTCGGAATACTCGACTGCGCGAACGAGACGACAAGTATCCGAGGAGATACTCGACCGAAATCGCGACAACAGGAAAAACGGCGAGTGCGGTCGTTTCGACGATCCACACGGTAGATTCGAGAGGCGTGGCATTTCTTCGGATAATTTGAAACTGTCGCGAGAGACAGTTGTGGGATCGATGCCATCGGCCTCGTCGCTCGGTTATCAGAGCGGCGATTCCTCGTTGACGAGTCAAAGGTCGTCGAATCACAGTCAGGACTTTATACGCGGTACATTCAAGATGCTTCACGACAAATTCGAGCTTCAGGACGTGCCGGTCGAGAGTTACGCGGCCTTCAAGAGACGGACGAGAACGAATTATCAAAATCAAATTGCCGATCGACACCGAATGCTCACGGAGAAGATCCCGATCGTTCCTACGACGATCGACGCCGATTATCGGGACAATTTCGCGAAGCAGATCGAACCGATTGCGACGAGATCGGTAACGGAGAGCGTTACGGCGAGTCTTACCACTACCTGCTTGACGAGAGAGTCAACCGTGGATTCGAAAGATTTCTCGACCTTTTCGGCGAGCGAGGGAACAACGGAGTCGAAATCATCGGTAACGGTGAAATCGGTACTGAGAAAACAGGAACAAGTCGAACAACACAGCGATCACGAAACGGAAACGAGTAACTCGCTTCGTTGCCCGAAGCGCCGAATCGTTCACGAGCCGTCCCAGGAAACGATGGACCTCTTGACGGAGCTCAGAAAGGTCAAGAGTCTGTTGAGAACCCCGTCTGCCGAGACTGACGTTGATACCGATTTTTCGAAGCCCGTTCGTCATCCGAAGAAAATATTACTCACCGACAAGGAGTTTTGTCTGTCCGTCGAGCGTGAAAATAGCATAAGAAGGCCGTCGATGGTTCATCATCCCCAGCACAATTTCGAGGCCGCGAAACCCGACGCGGATAAGGACGAGACGTCGATCGGCACCCGATTACAGCGCGGTCCGGCGCTCTTTGAGAAGAGATGCTTGTCGCTCGATTACGCCGACGACGAGAAACCACCGAAACCGGATGTGAGAGCAATATCGCTGGCATCGGCGACACCGCATTCGGAACTCGAAGAGACTGGTATGGCCTACGACGCGAAGAGTTATTGCTCGGACGTGTTCACAACTCCGTCCGACGGTGCCGAGGAAAATTCAACGGATAAACCGCAGATCAGCGAAGATTCGCCGGAAGTGAAGACGCAAGTCAGCAATCACTGTGCCGAAGTCGACATAGCGATACCGGTCGATCAGATGGGTTCGGTAAGCCCCAAGAGGCGCATTCACATTCAGGGAAGAACGAGCGATCTCTACGAGATAATATCGCCGCGATCGACGCCGTTTCGCGTCAAAAAGCGTCTCGGGAGAATATCGGTCGAGGAGACCGTGAAACAGGAGAGTTTCACCCTCAGCAAGGTGGATTGTAAATCCGTGGTGACGCAAAAGAGAACCAAGTGCTTTCCGTTGTAACCCACGGAGTTCGGCCTGCGACAAGCGAGATTCTTGCGATCGTGATAAATAAATAAAACTATATAAATGAATACGAAATAGCGCAGCGAACAAAGGAGATCGGTAAGACAGGTCGTGTAGGAGATATACAATTCGTCGAATACGTTTCGTCAATTTTCTTTTTCCTCTTTCTTTTGCTATCTCATTTATTCTCGACGCTCGGTCAATCCAATCGTTGGAATACGTAAGTCAGAATTAAAATACAAAACAAATTAATGTAAAACTTGTATTAATATACAAAATAGGAGAATCTCGCGTGACGCCGGTGGAACACAAACTCTCGGACCATTTTTGTATTTTCCTATTTAATTGTGTATACTCATAGCGAGGAACGGCGAAACTTCGGATACGAGCAAAGTTTACCTTGCTTATAAGCATATACGAGATAATATCTCTTTTGTTATTTCTTATTGTCACGATTGTACTATTGAATCGTTACTAGTCGGTGTGCATTGTTCTCACTGTTCCTTCAACTTTCTTTTTTTTTCATTTTCTACATTGTGTACTTAAACGCTGCGGTTCTATAATAACTGGAGCGCGAACAAAGGAATGAAAGAAAAAATCAAGCTAATTCTAAATAGGTCGGGGCGAAGCCGGCAAAATGGGCACATAATATCAGGAAATATTGAAAAAAAATACCCAACATTTTGTTTAAGAAATTTGGTAATCTTCCGAGGAAAAGAAAGTGTCTTCTTCAATTGTCTCTCAGATATCAGGGAATTTCGAATTACTTTGAAAAAAAATGTTCGGCAATATTCCCGTTTTTCTCTGGTTGCGCCCCGCTCTCACCTAGTCGGACATCACGCGGCTCCGCGGTATCGGCGATTTTTTGTTCCGAGCCGAATAAAACTAATATACATAAGACATATGTAGTTAGGCGGGTCGAAAAAAAAACCAAACATAATTAAATCGTATTGCATTCTCGTTTAGCGAGTGCAGAGAGGCGCGGACGCACGTCCGCCCCTCAATGTGTTCTAAAGATTTTTAGGCGATCGATGTTTTCGATAATAACGATGATAAATAATAATAAATAATAACACAGTGTTCGAGTACAGTAGAATCCAAGGATAACGATAACGCGAGACTTTTCATTATTCCTAATAACAATATTGTCATAATAATTAAGAACAATTGTGCGAATGAGCGAGTACACGAGTTCGCGATCGATTGTTTTTCTTTTTGTCTAAACACGGAATTTGGCGAAATCATACCAATAACGTATTAGAAACTACAACAATTATTAACCGCGATACGGTAAAAATCTAAGATGAGAATATTGTAATAGGCATTTCACGTATGTAATTCGGATATAACGGAGGTTAAACGGAGAAGCTTATAAATCGCTAATTTTCAATCGCGAGAATCGAGATCTGTCCATTTAGAGTATAAAAGTCTGTCCCCCCCTCCTCGCCCCTTTGGGTTCTCGCTGTTAGATCTCGAAACTTAGTTTTTTTCCACCCCCCTCCCCCCGCTTGTTCTTTTTCGCGTTGAGTTTAAGATTTGGAATTACCAAAAACAAAAAAAAAGCAGTCACTTTTCTCAATCGACGTTGCTCGTTTCGGAGTTCGTCACGTTTTTGTGTTTTAGCCCACACTATTCCTTCTTTACACGAATGACGATCTAGCAAAGCGATGAACCCCCTTTGTCGAGCAGTGCCTTGTCCACGAAAATATTTATTTAAAGTGAATTGGAAGATGGGAGAGATTAGAGAGAACAAGTATAGCAAAAAAAAAAGCGAGAAGAGCAAAGGAATGAAGGATAAAATGAAATATGCAGAGTAATATTGCGGAAAGACGTTTTTTCAACTTCAACAGCGGGACGGATTTTCTGAAAGGGTCCACGGAGTTGCCTCTTCGATGGCAGTAGTTGCAGCTTAATTGTATCGAATTGAAAAAAGGTTCCATTTGAGGGGGAAAAAATAAAAACGAAAAAAAAATACTGCATCTCCAAGTCACGAGGCTGCAACTCCCACACAGATGCGTCCGCCTGCCAAGCCTTTTCCCATTTGGATATAGGCGCGTGATGTTTTAAACTGAATATATATATATGTTAGCATATATATATATATATAAAATGTAATAAATAATTGGGTACTGATATAAAGAAAATTATATGATTGTTACGTTTATCTATTTGATTTCTCGTACTTAGTTGTTAGAGCGAAGGCCGCCGAGGGCGATGTAACTGAATATACAGAAAGTAAAAAAAAGAAATAAAAAATATAAAGTGTAGATATCTGTTATACACAAATGAATATATTAAATATAAGATAAATCTATCCATGATATATATCGTTACACCGATCGAATATTTGTACGTATCCGTTGAGTGCATTAGAGGCTAAGTGCGAGCAGATTAAATTCGTAAACAGGTTGAAGAAACTCGTAATATGCGTAAATATGTGCTATCAACGGTATTCTAAATAAATATTTTAAGAAATAAGAGATTTCGCGTCCCACGGGAACGATATATACGTGGAAACTGTCACGAGAGCGCGGTCGGGACGTGCCAAAGAAGAAAAAGTGACCGAGAAACGATTAATTATTATAATACATTACAAAAAACAAGTTACTTTTGTATTTCTATGCGCGCGACGCGTCTTCGTCTAAACTCGCGCGTATGTATGTGCGCGTTTCTGCGATCGCGTTAATGTGTACGTGATAACATGAGTATGTCCTTTGTGTATAAATATTATATTGAAACAAATATATATGCCACGTGACTAATGTCCAAAGACGTGTAAAAAAGACGGCGAAAGAAAGGACCGCGCTCGATAGTAACTGCGGTCCTTTGGCGCTTAGTTGAACAAAGTGTTTTGTCATTAGAAGTCGCGACTTTTGGCAACTGTGGAGTATACATTTAACGTGGAGTGTTCGATTAACGAGTAACGACTTCTCGTTTTTCTTTTTTTCAATTTTTTATTTCACAGACTCGTTCATACTCTTTAGTGCTCGCTTTCGCACGTTTCGGATTTTACTGACTAAAGAAAAAGCAACGATTTCCCTATGCGTGGTCGAGTTAAAGTTCAATTTCGAGAACCAAAGAAACAAAGAATATCATGCAGTGGACTCTCGATAAATGACCGATTGTGAAATTTCTTCTTTTCGACATGTAATCTTTTAGAAAGAGGTTCCGACAAATTAACGACAGTTGACTGCGTGTATAATTGGCAAATCAGGGTTTCGTGTCGGCAGCGTGTCGGATAATTTCCACGGCCGCTCTTTGACTCACACGCGAATAAAAAAAAACATAAATGAATTGCCACGCATACAGATAAATCGTTGTACTTATATGATAAATGATAAACTCTAACGCCGTTCGTCACTTCATCTCGCGACAGCCATCCGTCCATCCTTTCGGCTGTCCGTGTTCACGCGGTTCGTCATTCTCCTCCCTCGTCCCCCCTCCAATAAACCTCGTCTCTCGGGTTCGCAACAAAAAAAAAAGTGAACGCGGAGACACGAATAATAAAACAAATCGAATTGATATGTACTCCGAAACGTGCGAAAGCACGTATCGTGCCGCGACTCGTAGATAGCGAAATAAATAAATAAATCGTAATAAATATCTACACATAATACATTTTGTTTCAAGATTTAAAAAAAAAACGCGTAAATCAACTAGATTCGCATTTTCCATTACTCGCTGGCGAGATTTTTATTATTTCCAACATGAAACATTGTATTTGCGTTCGATGCGGTCGAAGAATATAATTCGAATCGATAGAGATGCAGATTTAAAAAAACTATGCGTCCGATATAATTGTTTAGGGACGAATCTTTCAATTAGTGGGGGAATTTTACTCATTTATGGTCGAAAGAACCGCGAAGAAAGTCCGAGATCCTATTATTCTAAAAAAAATATTCAAAAATCCCAAGAATACACAAACGCAAGGCTTCATTCGAAATTACACAAATTTGAAGGTCACGTTGAACGTGCCTGGCGATTATTATTTATAATGTCACGGAAAAGCGTTTCTCGATGTATATGTATGCATGGGTGTGTATATTAAACGAGCGAACATTCTCGAACGATTTTAACCGCCTTGTATATTCGTGTGTGGCACGTGCGTAAAATTTTGTATGATTGTGTTTTAACGCGCGAACCAAAGAGGCGCGAATAATCGCGATTCGACGCAATCGTAATTAACGAATCGCGAACAAGCGAGAGTCCGATAGTTGGAAATTTCTAAGGATCTTTAGAACGAGCATCCGATGAACGACGACGAAAGATTAGCTTGTAATTAAATATGCGACGCGACGATGTTTAATTGTAATTAAAGATTATAAAAAAAAAATATATATATATATATACTTAAAAAAAAATTGCGAACGATTCGAGAGTTTCTAATGCTCGTACGAAGCGGAACTCGTTCTCCTCGCAGATATAATCGTGTTTCTCAGGTCTTCACCGGGACATAAAATTATTTCTACATGTACATGGATGGATTAGGCGCGAAGCCGGGGGATATTGTAAATCCCCCGTTAACGCGCTATTCCGCTCCCACTCTCGATGTTCACTCCGACACACTCGATTATCGCGTGTTCGATCGACGATAGAGCCGATGGAAGGAAAAAAGAATTGTGCCATTATCGAAATGGTTACTGGCGCAGACCCCGACTCGAAAGCCCCACCGTTCTTATATCGACCTACGACACACCGCACATTATTACCGGGCGACTGAGCTATACGTTTTGTAAACAGTGTGATAATAATGAAAAAAAAAAAAAACTGAAAACACATTGGTACACGTTGTTGTAAATAATAAATAGGTTGTACGTTGTATTCATCGTGGCCTCTCTTTAAACGCCCCCACCATCCGTTCTTTATTCCTGCAATCGTTTATCCGAAAAAAGCAGTAGAGACCAATGTGTTAATTGATAATACATTGAATTTGGTTTAATTGCCAAGATATCGTTCCACAAAAATGCTGTATTGGGCGTTATCGAGCTTCAACCTTCAGGCCTGCATTTAAAAAAAATCCCTTTCCCTTAAAAACACTACATATATACTTTTTTCCTACAAGATTGAGAATTTAAATTAAACGTATTTGATATGTGTATGAACATCCAATTGCATAGGATCATTTGAACGATTGAAAAAAAAGTTAAAAAAATTTGAATAAAATAAAGAATCGACTCCAAATCTCATTGATATCGATGCGAGAAGGCGGGAGTACTCGAATATCCGTTTTTCGAAACCCCCGTGACAAGAGACTTCCACAGTGGTATCCGTCGAACAATAGAGACGCTTGAACTAATGAAGCTCGGTGCAGGATATCATTACGTGCTATTCAGGTAAATGGGTCGAGTCGGCCGACTCGCGAAATGCCTCTATTTCGCTCGTTGCCTGTTACGAAACGCGTAGATACAGATCTCGGCGTCGACCGTCAAGGCTTTTGTGTGTAGACGCACAGTGCTGTGCATAATGAGATGAAAAATTTCCACACTAAGCAGCTATGTTTTTTGCATCCCATTTCATTAAAAAATTCTTTGTAGACGAGTAATGGGTCGACTGCTTCAGCAAGTTGCATGTTCGTCCTTTCTAACCTGGATATGGTGTATTAAAATCTCGGTTAAAAAAAACTAGAATTTGTATACAAACTCTTATCACTGGGGGCAAAGCAGAAATTTTTGAAATAAACTTTGGGCACGGATAATTTATCGACCGTCGGTATGATAGCCTAATTTGATAACTTATTATTTTTTATATCAAAAGCCAAGATAATCATTTTCTGTAATTTCTACTTTAACATCCACGAATCTCCTTAAAGCAGTTAACTGTAATGATTAAAAAAATACCTTATCAACGGGCGTTTATCGTGCGAGATAACCGCGAGTCTAGCTACCGAAGTTGCGGCTGTGTATCTCGAGAAAAGAACAATAAACCGAACAAACGAAAGAATAACCAAGAACCGTGGCTCTGCACCCGGTCTGTGATTATTTGTTCTTGAGATTATTGCCCCTCGATACTTATGGTCGAAAGCAGAATGCCTATAGTAAAAGAGAAACTTGCATATCTCTCTGATAATTTTCTTTGACATTTGTACGATGCTTATTGCAAGTTCTCCGTACTATTCTGTACGGAAGCAAAACAAAAATGTTATCCAGCGATACGGCTTTCATGAATCACGGGTTCAATCGTCGGGGGGCGGGGAGGGGCGGTTGGGGGCTAAAGATTATGTTTGCCAAATTTCGTTCCGGTAAACATTTGACCTGCGCGTGAACGCGTGACCGAAGGGTCCGTCGCGCCTCGTTACATATCGGAAAAACATTTTACCTGAGACCCTCAATAAGAATGCGAAGAGATTACGTTTCCATTATTTTCCATTTCGAAACTGGTAAACACTTGACCTAGGCGGGAGCGAGCTACCGGAGGGACGGGTCGCGCCTCGGAGTCATGTCAGAAAAACATTTTACCTGAAGCCCTACCGTGCGAAAGATTAACGTTCTCATTATTCGACTCCCCTCCCCTTTCCTGCCCATTGACCAAATGGCACAAGCGAATTTAAAAGGAACCACGTGCTACGGCTCTCTCTGCTCTGTGGACAAACTTGTTTACGACTAGCACTCGCCCGTCTGCCTCGCATTTAAAGTCCGGAAAAAATCTATACATACGTATAGATCGTTGTGTGAGTTCTTTTGGGCTTCAATTTATTGTACATCGCGATATGCGTCGCTGGTAATCTACCGCCCCGGATTTGGTACACGGGAAGACCGCTACAATAACAACGATATTTTTTTTCTTTACTAAACTCGATAGTGTACTCAACATAAAACCGAGTACATTCTTTTACGCTTTCTCGTTATGGTAGTATCGTAAATCGTTTCACAGAATTATCGTCGATAATGCTTATCTACACAAGATCCATCAAAGTCTTATCTGTGAATCTATGAATTTCTTCTGCTGCAAAAAAGGCGACGATAACGCTGCCCTTATTCTCGCAAATGTATTAAGGAGTGAAAAAAAATACCGAAAAAAATGCATAAAGCACAATCCTGTATAATAATTACGCACTATTACATACATGATGTATGTAACGCGCGACTGAAGTTACAACTTATCGCAAACACGGTGTAGAACGAGTGCTACGTACACACCTTTAGCCAGGGCTATGGCGGCTTCGTATACAGCGACGAAGCGATGTTACAGCCAGAACGGCGAAAAGGGAAGGGAGACCGGGAGCGAGAGAGAGAGAATCAGCCGTTTCGAGGGGCGCGCGTCGAAGAAACGAATTCACTTCCAGCGCGTAGCGATAAAAGCCGTGCGATCGAGCGAGATGGGAAGAGTTAAAGCCCGTTGCCGCGGTTCAAACGCTCCCTCCACCGAATGGCAATGGCGAACGCGCGTGCGTCGCAGATTTCCTAGTAGCGTGCGTCAAGCGACCAATC
Source organism: Ischnus inquisitorius (assembly GCA_963924025.1). Lineage (NCBI taxonomy): Eukaryota > Metazoa > Arthropoda > Insecta > Hymenoptera > Ichneumonidae > Ischnus > Ischnus inquisitorius. Next base: position 8,871,487 of record OZ001248.1, on the reverse strand, counting down.
GGCCGGCGGCAGTGACGCCACCATTAGCCAATCGGGGCTCGGCTGCTTGACGCCATGGTTATTTTTAGAGTTCGTGAGTCACGGGATATAAGGCAGTACGTTTAGTTGGGTGTTCACAAGTTGTCGAGACACCGTGCCGTACAGGCCTGCGTCAGAGAGACGAGAAGACTTACGCGTACGGTTCTAGTTCGATACGTGCACGTTGACGAGAGAAAAAAAAACAAAAAGCAAAAATATAAATACACAGTGCGTGACACGCGCATCAACTCCCACCGCGGTTGAGACAGATAAAAGCGAAAGAGGAGAGGATATACGCAAACGTGTGTGTTTACCCGTGTCGTGTGAGTCATTGTTGTGCCGACACTCGAACGCTCAGGACCTCGTGCTTCGCGAAACAATCAGCGGCATAACGTCACGAGGAATTCTGACACGATAGTGCGGCGATACCAGCGCACACGGACTTGTCCACTTTTCGGATAGAAATCCGAGTGCGCCCGTCGGCAAAGTCAAGCCAGTTCCGCGAGTCTACGTCATTCGACGAATATCCGCGAAGTTGATATCGAACAATCGTTACCGGGAAAAATCGACGTGCATCGGGATAATCGTGTTGTTCATCGCAATCAACGAAAATCAAGTCATTTGTGATCCGGACATCGTAAAAATTTAAATCGGTAAAGACGTTATTTCGTTCATTTTCTTTACATAGCCCAGATGGTTATGTAATAAGCTGATATTGAAAACCAAATATTCGCTACACGGATATAGATTAAACAAGTGTCATCGACGTTTGATTTCTATATCGTATTTTTTGCTCGATTCTAAAAAAAGACTCTTGAGAAACATCAAACGAGTGCTATTCCTCTTCGGCTCGAAACAGGAGGAATAGGAAATAAGTGGAAGAAAATAAGCGTGTGAGGTGTTGGGATATCTCTTCGGCCTACGCAGTATACGGGGCGAGGCCTTTCGCCGCTTGGTGTGCACGCGAGATTTCGCAAGCGAGGCGGAGAGTCGGCGAGACAAGCACTACACGCGGTCTCACCGAGAGAGCCGTTCAACCGAGCGAGTTCGAACGCGCCGCGGGCCCGTGAAGGAGGGGTTTCAGTGTGTGCGAGCGCGCGTCTCTCGCTGCGTGTGGATAGAAGCGAAACCAGCCGGTGTGTTCGGTCGAGAGAGAGAGAGAGAGAGAGAGAGGGGGGATCGGGAGCTCGGACATTTGCGGAAATCCGTGTCGTCGCAGCACCGATGGTGCGAAGCTTGACGATGGAGCCGACGTTTTACGAGGAGACGGGAATATACGTCAATGGTAATCGCGAAAACGTTGGACAACTAAAGAGAAACTTAACGCTCGATTTGAATGGCGGACAGCGACAGGGACCGCAGGCGAAGAGGCCGAGATTGGGACCGCTGCCGCCGGCGTTGAACAACGCGCCGATACTGAGCTCGCCGGATCTCAATATGCTGAAGCTCGGCTCGCCGGAACTCGAAAAATTGATAATAGCCCAACAGGATGGCCTCGTGACGACAATGCCGACGCCGACGAATCAAATACTTTTTCCGCGCACGGTCACCGAGGCGCAAGAACTTTACGCGCGTGGCTTCGTCGACGCGCTTAACGAGCTTCATCATTCGGACAGTTCGCAAGAGCCGGGCAGCATTCACGGGGCGACTTACACGAATCTCGAGCCACCGGGTAGCGTGCAGAGCACGGAATCGTTGTCCCAGGGCTTGATGCTGATCAAAGACGAGCCGCAAACAGTGCCGAGCGTATCGAGTTCACCGCCAATGTCGCCGATCGACATGGAGAGCCAGGAGAGAATAAAGCTCGAACGAAAGAGGCAGAGAAATCGCGTCGCCGCCTCGAAGTGTCGCAGGCGCAAACTCGAGAGAATCTCGAGACTCGAGGACAAGGTTAAATTATTGAAAGGCGAGAACACCGAGCTCAGCGCGGTTGTTCACAGGCTCAAGGAACACGTGTGCCGCCTCAAGGAACAAGTTATGGATCACGTGCATTCGGGCTGTCAGATAATGACCGTGTCCGGTCAATTTTGAAAACACCCGACGCGGGAGGGCGCCATCGGCGCAATACAAAACGAACAATAAAAACGGTGCACGTGCGTGCTTTGTTTTCTTTTTCCATCGGTCGAATCTCCTGTCGAACTAACGAGAGTGCGTTTTACTTGCTTGAACGATTCAGTGACAACGGCAGCGACTGAACAGCCGGTCGCCGCGTGGGTGCAAGAGAAAAAAATCTCATCGCGCTTCGCTGTGGAAATAAACGCAGCAGTGTGGGACGCAGGTCATGGACCACCTGTGTTCGAGCCCAAAAAAAAAAAAACTATCGTAGTTACCGGCAACGCGTAACAGTGGGACGTGTGCGCGTTTCTTACGAGATTAATCAAAGTCGAACTGCGGCGAATGCGCGTGCGCGAGCCCGCGCGCTCGTTCCTCGGTGAGGCCTTAACGCGCGGAAAAACGCTAAAGGGATCGCGCGGAATCTGGCGAACGCGAAGGAAATGCATTTGGAACGAGACGATAGGCGAGGTATGGAACACAGTGGCGGTACATACACCAGTTACAGAGCGGGGGGCGACACAACCTCGTCCTTTGTTTTCACTCGGCCCTGACACGATTCCATCGCGCCAGGCGAGGCCGCACCGATTCGAGGAAGCTGCGCGCTTGCAAGTGAGGGAAGGGGGACCTTCCCCTCTTACACCCCCGCTGCCATATTAACTCAGATAATAGGCCCGAGAGACGCATAAGTTGCGAATTTCGATGGAAACATTAACGCGGGGCAAGATACAACGTCGTAAATACTTCGCCGTTCGAGAACTTTGGAATCGCTTTATCGCTTCCGAGGGGGAAAAAAAATTGACGACGCGTATTTCTCTGAATTTCTTTTATTTTTTCGCCTCTTTCGGCGCCTCGACTTGGTCCGCCTTGGCGGGGCAACGTTTAATTGAAACGACGGAGCCGACGAGAAGAAATGTACGGTACAAAGAGGAAGAGTCGAAAGAGTGGGAATTGTGAGCAAGGTTTCGCGGGAAGAGAGTGCCTTCGGAGTGTGCTGTGCAAAGAAACGGCGAGGATATATAATATCGCAATGCGCGACGGGTCTCCCTACGGATCTCGCGTAAGCGACGACGTATGTAACCGTTCCCTCGACGTTCCCGCGATTGCCGGCAGAGACCAAGGGACAGAGAGACGAGGGAGGAGGAGAAGTGATAGCTTCCCGGCACGCCGTTCGTCGCGGGGGCGGACGAGCGAAAGAGATGCGAGAGAGAGAGGAAAAAATCCGTGAAGATCGGCCACGCAGCCATTTTGGCGAACGTTTTAGACAACATCGTCCATATGAAAAATAAAAGTCCATAAATATTTTTTTTTCTTCTGGTCTTCGCGTTTGGGCCGTCGACATTTTTTCGCTCTCTCCGTCGTTTTTCGAGCTACATTGTGCAGTCGCGATATTAATGATTATATCCACGTTCTTCTCTAATTATTACTTTCACCATCGGTATACGCAATATTCCGAACGCCTGCGCCGCGTTCGTTACGTCATTTGTGCATCTAGTCTTGTCCAGTATGCCCTTGTTAACTTACGCACACACAGAGAGGAAGACATGTAAAAAAACATAAAGAAACAAACAAATAGCCAACACACCGACACAGATACACAGCACTATGAAACCGAAGACGTGGAGTCAATATTGTTTTCTTTTTTCTTCTTTCGAGAGGAATATTTGGCGGAAGAAAAACGGGTCGCGTGCCGTGTGGTACGCGAGCCTAGCCATACAGTAATAATGTCTAATAACATTGAGGGTCGAGTACGTTTGACCCCCTCCCCGAGAATCGTTCAATCGGAGCGTAACAAGACCGCATTTTTTTTCCATTTTAATTGTCTCGAGTAATTTCCGTCGTTGTGAACCAATTGCCCATTTAATAATGTTTATAATCTCCGACTACCGCGTTTGCCGCGAAAAGAATTTTTTGTCCGCCGCCATACGAGACGTTCATGTGATAAAGAATGGGTCATCGTAAATACTTTACGATCATTATTCCGTTCGTACGACGTTGGCGATTAATCGTCCGCGTGAAAACTTTGTATTTTTGACGATAAATAACACGAAAGGTTATTTATTTCTTTATTGTGAATATTGAAGTATTCATGCGAATTTATTATGGGTCTTGCAATGATTCGGAACTTTTGTCGGTCTTCGCTGTCCCCAGAGCTCTCTTTTCTCCGATACATCGTAATTGCTACGCAAGTGCGATTTTTTTCCATTAGTCGTTATTAATCTTGCAGTGAAGCGTACAAGCGCAACAGTTTCTATGAGAAAAATTATTTATTTGAATAAAATTATTTTAAAAAACGTACGTCGTTCGCGTACGATCGAGATTCACATAAACAAAAATAAAAGCACACGGCCGAAGAGAGATACGGGGAATGTGAATGACGACGGTATTGTATTGTACGATGTATTTTGTGCGTGCGAGACGCGAAAAAATTTTACGTCGGTGTCGTGTAAACATCCGATCTATTTTTTGCCGAAGTTTTTTTCTCGCATCGGCGATCGAACGTTTTGCGTATATTTTGCGATTCAATAAGCCTCTCCTGTTTGAATAATATACGAATTCGTGTCAGCTAATTTTTACGCAAAACGTTGAACAAGCGTGCATTCGATTTGTGCCTTTTTTCTGGAAAAAAAAAAAAAAAAAAAAAAAAACGAATGTCGACGTTAACGAAGGAGATTTCTCTAAATGAAAATTTATGATCGAAGTTGATCAATGCTGCTGATAATAATGATTAACTGAGCGTCAACGATGACGAAGAGAACTCGCGCAGTCGTGTGCGGACATTACGAGCGCGCGACTGCACAAACGTATGAAAGTAAATGAGAAATAAAAACCACATGTGATTTAGACATTAAGCAAAAGAAGAAAGGAAAATAAAGAACTAAATAAAAACCCCATTAGAGTATTTGACGATAGAGAGAGAGAGAGAGAGAAAGAGAGAATACGTATGGTGAGAAAACTGCGAAGAGTTACACCGTAAATATAGTTTTACATAACCCTTATACATAACGAGAGTACATATTGCTATATTATTATGTAATAATATTATATATATCGACAAAGTGGAGAGATCTTTTTTTACGAATAATTTTATTTTTCAAATGAAATACGATGAAAATAAAATTCACTATATTACTCATAAAAAAGAAACTTCGTCTCGATTAATTTCAACGCACCGCAACCCTTCTCCGATAAATCCATTATTTATATCACGTAATGCGCGCTCATGTACCTCGCTCGATCGGGCTCGAGAAAATATCTCGTTGCGAAGAGATTGACTACCGCTGTACGAAACGCCGAGGACTGTAGACGATCCCTTCGTTTTAATTGCTGCAATTGGCTAATTGGCTCAATTGAGGAACCGAGAGAGAGACACGAAGATACAAAGTTACGATAGAGGAGGAAACGAGATCTGTGTCATTTGTACTCCGAATAACGCTCTTGCGGAGCAGAACGAGAAACGTATTTGACCAATGTACAACGGCCCGAATATTTATCAAAGTTCTCTTGAACGTCAGAAGGAAAAACAATTTAATTTCATGAATTCATAGCTCGGAAACCAATATTTTTTTTTGGCTAGTCAATTTTTTAAAAAATTTAACTGGTGAAAGTTTGGGTCTCCCAAAAAAAACCGAAGGTGATCCAAGAAAATATTCATGTTTATTTCGTTGCCAGCCGAAATTAGGATTCACAGAGAATTTTGAATTTTAATAAGTGCGAAGAACATCAATTATGCATTAGGAAAAATACGAAAAAAAAAGATATATATTCGGGAGAAAGTAATGAATTATCAAGGACCGAAAAACAGTCTAGCTGTGCATGATTTGTTGAACAATTGAAAAAAATAATTTGTCGGTAACTTTGCAATCAGTATTATGCAAAATTAATGTTCGTAGCATATGCAAATAGACGATTTTTTTTTTATTTATCCCATTAAAAAGTATTCGATTTTTTTCGTTGTCTCTTGATGTTGAATTCTTTGGTGAAAAATTGAAAATATGAACTGGTGCGTCACAGAGAAATTCCTATCGCGTTCCTAAAAAAACCTGAAACATGAAGTTTTACGTGCCCTCGTTGTGGGACGCTGTGTTTCAGGAAACGGAGAATCCCACGGTACATGAGCGAGACTAGATCATTCGCTGGTAGAGTTGCGAGTGTTTGCACGGGATACACGCGCGAGTTGCATGCGAGAAGCGTGGAATGTCCGGATTGCAATTCGTAATCGCAATAGCAGCGACACAGAGCCAGCCACAAGAGCGTTAATGGTAATTGGAAATACTATTTTTAGCTTTATTCCCTCGCTATGCAAGTAATACTTTCGCTACCTCTGTGCACCGATGCGTACCTCTACGTTGCACACGTCTTTACGGCTCTGGGTGAGATTAAGCATTCCCGTATTTCCGAATTGATAGTAAATTGTCGGAATAAGAAGTTACTCATGAAAAAAAATTATTCATAACCTCGGAGTTCAAATTGCACAATTTCTGTAAACTACATAATCGTGAACGCTACAAAACGTAATGGGCGTGCCAACGTGCGATTAAATGCTGCGAACGAGTAAAAAAAAATTCGTAAGACGTCGAGGAGATGACCAAATCTGTGGTAGACAGGTGTGCCAGGCCTTGATGTCGGGTTGAGGTCGACCAGTGTACTCTTCGATCGCACGCGGACGACGGGTGAGGGGCACAGATTGAGCCGTTCCTCTTTTTTTTCTCCCTCTCACGGTTCGCCTTGGCTCCGGTGGAATGTATGAAAGAGATAATTGGATGCGTTCGGGTCGCGCGCACGCACACCAATAACTAGACGTACGCATGGACGCTTCCGAGGGCATAGGTCAATTGTAAAAACAAAAATAATTTTTCCGTGCCCTGTGCAATTTTCTTTAATATATTGAACATTTTTGGCCGACATTCGTCAATACTTTTCGTTAAAAAAAATTCGAAGATCAGAAACATCTGCGGCTTCGATCGCACGAATACTTTTACGCACTGATACGAGACTCGTCGAACTGGAATAATCAATTATCTCGTTGCGCAATAGAAATTGCCTAGACACGTTTATTACCATAGTAAAACTATAATGCTCGTCGATTTCTGTTCTCATCGACCTTGATTGTTTCACGCGGGTCATCCTGCACATTTGTGAATTAACGATAAATACACTCGAGCCGTGCAACGCGAATAAATTTTTTCGTTATTGTTCTATTCTCGTCATTTCGACGCGTACTTATCGACATCGATCGTTGCATTAACGAGTGCCCGCGCTCAGTTTGTATTATAATTATTATGATCGTTAGCCGCGAGAGAATATCCGTCGAGACCTCTCAAGAGCGTTTTTCCCTCTGGTTCTCCGCCGTTCGTTGTGGCTCGTTGTTTCGTTTCTCCTAGCAGCACGAAATACACGCGCGGCAAGCTTGTTATATGTGGAGTTTTTTTTTTCCTTTTTTTTTTCGTACATACAGTTGGCGCGGTACCCGCCCACAAAGCACGCCCGTGCAACTTACACTCGGCAATACAGCCGGCCGATAAGACACCGAGCTCTCCGAAGTACTATATCGATGCAACGTAAAGCTCGAGGAAAAAGGAAGGCATTATGTAATTTCAACAGAACCCCGATTCATCGATGGTTGAAAAGCCACGCGAGTCTGGCGTCCGGTTTCGTTGATCTTCGGAGAGAAAAAAAAGAAGACGAAACAAGACACGATGAAAAATCATAAATCCCAGACTCGACGTCGAAACCACCAATTTTTTCTTTTAACAATGAATTAACTAACGACTCTTTGCGAGAACATAAAAAAGCGCGTTTCGTCAGAGTCGAAACGAAGCCACGAACTCGAAGGTCTATTCTCTCAACTTTTTTTTTCATTCCGTGTTTCTCGCAAGAGTTCGAGTCTTTCGTCTTGGCTAGTAAAGCTTCGCGAAGGCCGCGGGGCCTAGATCTCCTTAGCAGATGCTGCCGCCGCCACTACTGCTGCGAGCCGCGCGAGCGTCCTCTCCTACTCCGTAAATGGAGAAAAAATGCGAGGACGATCGACGATATCCGCGGACGACGGCGCATTTGCTTGAGCGGCGAGATTCCAGCGTTATTATTGTGGTATAGTTACTTATGTAAATTAAATATACACGGATATATTTATCTGTACTTTTATCGTTGTCGGTCTTGTGTCTACGTCGCTATCTTATCGCGGGTTCTTCCTTTCTCCTCGCGATCGAGCCACACCTGAGGAGTATCGCTTTATAGTCTTGAAAATAATTGCAATGAATCAACGGGCGTTTTTCGTCGCGTATCGATTTCATATCTCCGCCCGAGGAGGGTTATGAGACGCGAGAAATCGCGGGTCAAGCGTGTGTCGCTTAAGAACTTAATATAATGGATGTTAATGCGCGAAATATGTAGGCCAAGCAATACGAAAGCGGCAAGCTCTTTGTGATGCAGATAATTCGAGTCGAGACGTCGGCTATGGTCGGAGTTGGTATTATGCGCGAATGCGGGTGAAGCACGTGCTGATATGCTGCGCGCATTGATCACTCGGCGTTCCTACGCTTGTGTGTGGACCGTAAAGTCGCATTACCGTTCGTTTGAATTTTTATACACGCGAGGACAAAAATAATGTTATGCTTACCCGAGCACGTTCGGACAATTGGGTTGCAAATTGAAAAAAAAAATCTATTAATTAATCGATGTTAGATCTTGATTAATACGCTTTTTGATGATAAGAATAGAAAAATTGTCCAATTAATCAATAACTAAATCTGTATTATTCTATTGTTATTTATTTGTTTATTACTTATTGAAATAAATGCTTTTTTAAATGTTCGGAACTTCGTTAATTCCTCTATTACTAAATCGTTATCATTTAATCCTAATATACTATGAATTCTTTGTTTAATTTCCATTGTTTTCATGTTAATGAAATCTAGATGAATAGAACGTTGAATCGTAATTAACACGTTTATTGTTTATGAGAACGGAAAAAAATGCTGACTAATCGTTCATCGGATAATCCTACATTTATTTGTTTTTCATTTATCGATTCCTCATTGTTTATATGCCAAGAAAAATTGACGTTCGATTGTGATACAGTTTCGTTATCCGGGCCAATCGCCCGATTAGCAAACGGAAACAAATCGTCTTCGATTGGGACGCGCGCGATACGTCTCACAAGTGGGTACGCGCGTTCGCGCGAGATTGCGCAAACATATCGGAGAAAAGTTCGCGCGCTTCGGGTAGCGTGGCCCGTGGCCAAAGCGTGTTCTGCGTACGTGCATTAACGATTCGTCAATGGGCACAGTGCCAATATTGTGGATTCACGTGATCGGTTTGTACGAGCCAATAGCCGTGCGAGAATGTCATGATCGCATTAAGCTCGGACGAATAGCGGTCGGCCACGTACGTCACGTGATTTCATATTTCAAAAAGCCATCCGATCCTATCGCGAAGTCTTTGAAAATTCACACGAAATCGAGTTTTCTTTGCAATTTTCGCTAGAGCTTCGATCGTCAATGGAAATTAGTCGCATCGCCTACGAAAAAAAACAATGTTATGTTCTGCGCTATTGCGTAATATCACCGGCATATTTTTTCTTCTTTTAAGCGTCGTGGTGGTCAATCGGACGACGAATGAAAATTCACTCCAATTAGCATTTCGAAGAGTTCGAGACAGACTCAAAAGTAACCGACGTGATACGAGCGCGTTTTTTTTCCTGTTTTTATTATGCGCGCGGGTAGAAGGTATATTGTGAAGTTTATTTAATGTGAGAACGGTGGAAGCGGCCCTCTGCTATTTATGTTACGGGTTTTCTTACCGAACGAATAATTTCGAAACCGCCGATGCCAGATGGTGAATCGCTCGGCGGAATAGTCAACTGAAGCTCCGCGTTCCACTATCTGCCTGGCTCTACGAGACCTATATTTTCCTGCTCGACATCTTTGCAACAAAAAAAAAGGGAGAAAACCCCTCAAGTCAAAACGCGCTCTACCAATTTTATTCATGATTTACCCAATAAAAAAACACCGAAGTAGAACGACTATCGTTCGTCTTTGAGAAGAATATAAAAAGAAAAAGTAACGACGCAATGGTCGAATTACTCGCGATACCGAAATCGACGAATATTTTCTAACTCGCCGAGTTAGAGTGTAGAACGATGTTGCGGCAGTTCGAACCGGAAAAGATTACCACTTATCCGAGAGCGTATAAACTTTGCCACGGTTTATGTAGAATTCTGTTTTGCAATCGTCGCTACTCCCCTGGCATACTAGCGGCGACAAAGAAAAGCGTCGAACGTTTACGTTTAGATAAGGAGCGAAGCCGGGTGAGCTCTTGCGTGTGCGTGCTCGCTAAGCCAAACAGAGATTTCGAGAACCGTTCGCGCGCGCGGCTCGTTCGTTCGGTCTTTGTTTAGAATCGCTGAGTAAGATCGAGATACTTTTGCAACGCCGGTTGTAGTGCACACGAGCGAGGCGATCTCGCCGGAGAAGCGAACAACCGATGCTGTTCTCGGTTGTAATTTTCTCGTACTCGATAAGGCAACGAGGGAGTACGAAGGCCGTGTGTGCGTTTCCGAGATTTGCAGCTAATAGAGGCAACGAGTGTGCACGAGGAATGGCATTCAGAACAAGCAAACAGATTTAGTTGCCGTTAATGTACGCACGAGACGCGTATGCAAACATCGTATATCGAGAGCGAAAATCCGAAATCTCGTTGGGGAACCTTCGAAAAGAAATATCTTTCGATAAGTACGAAAAAGCATTTCGACACTCGCGCGACTGTTACGGCGAGCTCCGAAGCAGTGCGTTACGAAGTAATCGTGTATAGGGAATACCTATCGTGGCGAGAAAAGTCTCTCGGCTACTCATGAGAAATCGAGATAGGGAGAGGCTGCCGCATCCTGTATTCTACACGAGACGAGAGTCGCGCACACGAGGGAGAACTCGAACAAGGTCAGCGAGAGCCTATCGGGGGCCCTCGAGGCTCAGGCGCGTGTGGAATGCCCGGTGGTGGGTGCGAGAGAAAAAAAGGCTAAAAAGCGAAGACGAAGAAAAAAAACACCGAGGGACTGAAAAAAAAACAACAAAAATGTCTGAATATCTTTCCGCGAACCACTTCCTCGTTTTGAAAACGGATACGCCAATCGACTCCTTCTAGTCTTTCGAATTCCTGTCCTAATTTCGCTATACCAAAATTCACTCACGTATAACTCAGATTCATGAAAAAATATATGAATAAAAAACTTGAAGATAGACAATGAAATATGTAGGGATTCGGATCGTGCATAACGGAGTAATAACAATATCATAACAATATATTAGAAGTGGTTTTCGAGGAGATAATAGCCGATTTTTGTTTTATATATTTTTTTTAACCTAATTCTTGAATAATAGGAATGAAATAATATAAAATAGTATTATTGCTATTATTATTATTACTATTATAAAGGAATAAAATAACAAATAAATCGTGTATCTCAATCATCAAATATCACTGAAAGTATGTTAACAAAACGTTTAAGTTGTTATAAGAATATATTGAACGCAAGTGACATTTTTTCAATCACGAAACGCGGGAATATACAGGCGAGGAAAAGAAAGACGGAAGCGCACATGGATAGAGAGAAGAGTACACACAAGTTCATTGTACCCGAGTGTTCCTTGTCTCGTGTCATTGTTCCCCGTCTCTATCTCGTGATCGTTTATCCTTACGCCGTTTCGTCGCCACCGCGGACGACGACGACGACGGACGACGACTGCATATGCACGGTAGCAATTATTATTATCGCGACGGCGCGCAGTGCGTATATATCAGAGATCGCTTTGTTTTGCGTTTATCTTTGGCCTATGCAGCCAACCCCCCTGTGTCTTCCCTCAACTTTCTTCACTCCGTTTATTCCCCCTCTTTCTTTCTAACGTCCGTTTTCACTCGCTCGCAATACTCGCTGCGCTTCTCGCACCTTTATCTCGTGAGGTTTTCTTAGCCGCGTCGTAACGCCGTGGAATCGCAGTTTCGTTTACCGCGTATCTACCACTTGACGACTTCTCGACGCTTTACTGTTCGTTTTCTTCCTGTTGCTAAAAAAAGAAATAAAAAAAAAAAGAGCACGGTAGAAGAGCCGAACTGGTTCGAGCTACAGCGAGAGCACACACGCCTTCACGCTTCACTTTTAGTCCTTTCTCCTTCTGTCCCTGCTTCGTCTGAATCTTCGTCGTTTTGTTCGTTTTTCGTGTTTTTTTTTGTTGCTTCTTTCTGCCTCGACTCCTCTTTTTAAGACTTAACACGACAGCGACTACGAGATGCTGCGCAGTACAATGCTGAGAACGACCCTTGGACACTCTGAAGTGTGGATATATATTACTGGTAAACCCCCGCTCGAGTCCGATACGCCGGAATAACCCAAGAATTTGAACCACACGGGTCACATTATTCCTCGCAGCTTTATCTTTCATCGAAACCTAATACTTTTATATTAATCTCGTGCCATACAAGGTATAGGTATGAGTACTGATCGATCGATCGAAAGTTCTTCCGCGAGAAGCTCCACTTATGCCGGGCACGAGAAAACAAGAAAAAAAAATTGGTCCAGCACAAATAGCACCAAAATTGTTATCATATGGAAGTTTAGAATGACCATATCGAAATAAAAGTCCACTATTTATATTTGAAACTCTGTCGTTTTGGAAAAAAAATGCCGAAAAAAATGTTTCGTAAATAGTTCATCGTTTCCGAAAAACAATTTTTCAATCTCGCGAAGCGTATGATTCCCCATATTTTATCCCGCAAAAGACGATAGTCATCTGGGTTTTCCCTTAATTCTACCGGGATGTAAATATATCGTAGGTTCAAAACACCCGGATTCGTTATTTTTTTATTGGCTAAATTTGTCGGTGTAGTTTTCTTGCATCTCGTCGCATCGAAACGGCTACATATTTTTTTACTCTTCATTTCAAAGAAAAACTCATTAGCGAAAAAAAAAGATACATTGATCATCATTTTTTTTTTTTTAAGTTCCTAAGTTGTATTTTACGGAACCGAAGTGAGTACAAATTATCGATACGAAGATACGTTTGCATCGCCAATCCAGTGTGAAAAGCTTATATCACCTATATTCGAACTCCCCGGTCGCACCGAACGGCTGCGATGCAGTGGCTCCTTTCTCGTGTAATCGCGAGCGGGGGATTACCCGACGTATTTTACTCCCGTGCGCCGCCAGCGGCTTACATTTCATTTGTATCCTTTTTCTCGTCGCTCCTTCTCGCTCGCGCCGCGCTGTCGCGGCTATCATTAGTTTAGCGAGTTCTTCCCCGCAACGCAGTTGACCTAGGCACCACGTGTTCGTTATACGAATCTCCCACTCCAATTTCTCTCGTTTTTTTCTTCTCTTTATTCTCTTTGTCTCTCGGGCCCTCTTTCCCACCTTTCGTTTTCTTCTGTTTCTTTCTTTTATTCTCTTTTATTTCTTCATTGTATATTCTCTTTGCCCTTCCACGCTTCTCCTCTTTCCCGTTTTGTTTCTCGTCACCACGTGGGCCGTGTCTTTCTCCGCAGTGCCCGATTGCTCTTATCTCGCGAACGCGACCGCGAGAAAGGCCGAAGATTAGCTTCAGCTGCGCAGTACTCGTGCGCAACGCTCGAATTCATGTGCATTACGAATTGTCGCGCAACAGTGAAATTCGTATGGATATCCTTGCCGCTTTGTTGAACCTCGTAACAATAAAGACAACACCGTTACCTCGACGGTTCGTGTCAAAAGACAGGCGTATCGTTCGCACACGGGCGAGAAAATCTCGAACGCGTGTCGCGCGGCTGCTAACTCGGTGAAATACCGCGTACTCGGTTGCACCCATCCATTAGATGCGAGTATACAGTCGCCCAACTATATGTATCGTATGCAGTAGAAGTTAATGCCTACCAGCTGTGCTGACGCGGCTGCGGCCTCGGTACGCCCAATGTGAAGAAAAAGAGAGAAAAAACCACGCGCAGCTACAAAGGAGATTGTTTTCTTTTTTATTTTTCCCTCGTTCTCGCGAGCTTCGTAGGAGTTTCGAACAAGACGCGAATATTCATGCATACATTGTCAATGCTGAGTACCCCATGCACGCTTCAATGACGGAGAATGAAAACACGAAAAAATGCACCCATCCGTACACGCGGAGGTACGAAATTCGAAGTATGAAAATTCAGTAGAATAAATTCTTTTGTTCGCTCGATACAGTATCATTGTATTCGTTCGCGCGGATGTTGGTATATTGGCCGTTTGAACTTTGGATGCAGGAGGGCTCATTACTGCCGTGTTGCTGTAGTGTTGCGTAATGTTTTTTTTTTTTCTCATACACCAAGAGCACAGCGGTGCGGTAGTTGTGTGAAATAGTATAATTGGAACTGGTAGCCGGACTAACCGTCGTCACGGGTAGAATAATTCGACCTTGTTCGTCGCGAACGAACCAAAACATTCGGTAACGCGAAGACCGAATTTCATTCGCCTTCGCAACGATCCCTCCAATTTACTATTCTACTCGAATAACTATAATATGTACAATGAATTGGGCATTTCGCTGTTGAAAACTATCAA